>CM070744.1:17527644-18140784 GCA_036346245.1 Bonia amplexicaulis
ATTGTATTTACTCTAAATTGTTGCTTTCTGCAAAATAACCACTCAGCTATCTCTTGGTAAACCTTGCATAATTATATTGCATATTGTTACAAACAACTTGCTGAGTACTTTATATAATCATGGCTATATCAATATTTGCTTAGTTGTTGAAGAAGAGCCACATTAGACAGAGGAATTTAAAGAAGGTCTCTTCGACGACTTCGTGGATTAAGACTTCGCTCCCCAGTCGATTGTCTGTGGGCTTGTTGAATGACTATTATACTTATTTCCATGTTCCATTGCTAGCTTTTGTTAAAGCCCTTCAGGCTATTATTTGTAGGTTTTGCCATAAGATCGCTACTATGATAAGTAATAATGTTTAAGTTTTCATAGTTAATCATGATCATGGTAGATATTTCATCTATGTTTTCACTGTATGTACTATCGTGATCCTAGACTAGTGCTAGAATACATAGAATCTGATTTGCACATTCGGGTCTCTACAATTAATTAGTTTGAGAACCAATTGAAGAATTAAGCACATAGTAAATGAAACCACATTTGACAAGGAATCCCAAGGATTTTTCCGAGTTTGATAGAGTATTATTATCAAATGTAGTTTAGTTGTAGTTAGATTTTTCGCAAGCACATTCATGGCAACAAGTTTTCTTATTGGGTGCGATATACTAGTTTGAATGACATTTCTTACCAAATAGGGAGGTATGAGAAATTTTGAAGGAAACAATAAGAAAAAAAGACTAAGAAAAACTCTCGAATTTAGTTTAAACTTGAATGGAAATCAAAATTTTTATGTCCCTATGAACCTTTTTTCTTTGCGAGGATATGCTTCTATGAACCTAACCACTAGATTATTAGAGTTTTGATCATGCAGGCAGTTGTAATCTTAATGCAAATCAACACTTTTTGCATTTCATGAACCCAAACATTGGTTTTATGCAAATCAACGAGGGAGGTGGTCCTGGCGAACATGAAGCACGGCTGGAAAGCGCAGCAGGTGACGGCCATGACCGGGGCGGGTGCGGTGATCGCGCCCCGGCCGTTCCAGACATGGTCGGGGCAGAAAATCATGCTAAGCATAGCCGGTAGAGCATAAACTGCAAACTGTTCCGGGCTAAGCTGCTTCTGCTATAGTCGAGGATTATACACCATTATTGCTGTACCAACTGATAACATATAAAGGGCATGTTTGGCAACGGCTGCGGCTTACGGCTTTTGGCTAAATTTTTTGAATTTTGGCTGTTTACGGTACAGATTACGGAGAGAGATATACTCACTTGCGATTTTGACTGGTACAAATATGGGGCTTTTAACGTGTACATCGTTTAACTTGTAGACTTGTCTTGAGAAAATACTCCGTTTGAAAATTAGGTACTGTAGCAAAAGCCAAAAGCCGCCGACTTCGAAGGAAAAGAACAAGCCCAAAAGCACAACAATCTCAGCAATATCTCAATGTGGGTCAATCCAACACCATGTTCTCTAATACATGTCCACATAGTGATTTGATATCCCCATATCTATAACTGGTGAAACATGGTCATCAATCAATACATGTGCTTGTCTACAAGCTATTAGCGTTCTGACCAGTGACATCCAACCAAGGATCTTTTAGAATGACATCATACAACAAATAAAAGACTTCACCAACAAGTCACATACTTGCTAATCTTTATAGATAATAATCCATTCAAGGAACATAACAATATTTATTCAAAAGATCACAAACAAAAAGTGATACGATCATCTCCATGATTGCATTTAGGATATATCACTAATATGGAGCTGCATATATGTTGGTCAAATAATATGCAATAATTGTTACTTCTTTACATGTTCTAATCGTAATTCTAGGCAGAGCCAAAATTAAGCTCTAAACATTTTGATGCACCAAAGGTTAATTTCTTCTGCAAAAGTGAAAGAACACAGCCACAAGCAAACTAGCCTTCAGCTTGATACTCCAAGGGATTCCATAACTTCCCTTGCCCACAAGCCCTCTCACAAATGGCCAGAAGCACAGAACCAACCAGCCACAACACACGAATTCTCCGATGCCTGGGCCACCATGAACACCTGTCACCGTCCCAAAAATGGCCCGCCATGCTCCAACAGCGATTGCAACGATGTTCAAGATTGCAAGTGCCACAGCCGGGATGAACACGGTGATGAGTCGAAGGTGAACCGCCTCGATTAGCCTCATCAGTGCTGGCATCACCATCAGATGTGTTGTTGTCCTTACGTGTGACCTCGAACATGGTCTTGGAGAGGCCTAAAGTCTTCAAGAGCACGGTGAGAAATGCAAGGAGCCAGGCGGAGACTGAGGTGATGCGCTGCATCCTATGGTTGTTCCACCAAGCACGGGCTGAGAGACCGCAATCCACGTACTCCATGAAGTGGTATATGTTGCAAGTCAAGAATAGGGCTAGTGGGATTCTGAAACCGTCTTCCAATGCCTGCAAAAGAAAATTTGTGTTTTACACATCAGCTGAGTAGTTCATACCTCATTCTCTAACAAAATAAACAACTCTAACAAACTAAACAATCTTTTGGATTAGTTTGTGAATGCATAAGAATTAAATTGGTCAAACAGGATTTCTATTTTCACAATTGTTGAAAGTTTCAGCTATGAGCAATGGAGTGATGAGCGATGACCAATGTTTACCTTTGGCAAGAAGGACTGGTTTGTGAGGAGGCAGTAAGGTCCCAATAGTGCGTAGCACAGCTCGAATGGTGCCCTCACAGGCCACACATTGAGGATTAGATAGGCAAGACATTGCCGAAATTGGAGGCGCTTGAAGATGGCAGCAAGGATTGGGCTATTCTGGCTGATGAGTATCTCCAGAAGGCCTGTTGCCCATCTCTTGAACTGGGTCAAGCTGGCTGGTCCACCAGTCGGAGCACAGCCCAAGAATCGCTGGTGGGTTGGTGGTCATCAACGTGGATTTCCAACCTACTGCGTGGATCCGCTGCCCGGTCAAAATGTCTTCTGTTATTGATCCATAGACCCAACCAACCTGCAAATACATGTAATGAACTATTGGAAAAACTAAAAATGTGTACCTACACCATAACAAAACCTGCAAATATTGCAATGGCAGTTGCATATACCTCCTGACCCCAACATGTGCCAACCTCATAGTTGCAGTTGGCCACTTCTTTTGCCACTTCTATGCGACTTGATGCATCTATTGTTCGCTTAGCTAGTATGTCTCCTAAAATGATGTTCCTAGCTGATTCGATCAATTCCTTTGAACTCCCAAACTTCATTTGCAATTCCTTGTAAGATGGTGAACCTGACAAAGTACAGTCACTTGATGTAAGGGTACTAGTCGAACTCAAATGCATCAGGGATACAAATTTACTCCAGACAATTACAATGGTTGATGCCCAATTTTACCTCTTGTCCTCTCAAGTTTGACAGCAGAGTCTAGTGGCACGCCATAAATCACTTTCCTACGGTGAAAGCAGCCCGTCCCGGCATAAAAATATCCTTGAAGTCCTGCAATTCCAACTGCAACTTTCTGAAAAATGCCACAAATTTAGTAGCTATAACATCAGTAGTGCACATGAAACCTTCACCATAAGAAGGGGGAAATATTAACATTTGTATTCCGATTCATGTATATGTGTCAATGTGTGCACACCACATGTATACCTTAAAGAAAACCTCCAGCTGATTACCAAAAGGATCATCCTTAAGTCCATCGTAGAATTGCTGCGGTGCCTGAACGAACCCACTGTTGATCTCATCGTCGAACCCCAGTAGTAGGCACATCGCGTGGAGGATGACCTGCGGGTTGTTGGCAAACATGTCGCAATCCACATTCAGCATGATCGGCGCATTGGTCATCACAGCCGACACCCTTGTCTGCACAAAGAAGTTGTTGAGGCTCAACTTATCTGTTATATGCACTTCTGTGAACTTTCTATGTGACACAGTGACAATGCACTATATTGAGTAGAAGAGGTACTGACCAAAACATTCATGGCGCCGGCCTTGAAGTGATGTTGATGTTTGGGGCTCTTCTCTCTTGAGACGTATATGAGACTTGGGAATCCTTCTCCTATCCTGCTCTTGCTGTTGTCCCACAGAACCTGAACTCAGCAAAACCACACCAAGTAGTTAGCACAAAGTTTGGGCTGCACAGCAACGCAGTTACATTTAATATACATTTGGTAAAACGACATGGTCATGTGGCCAAACCTTAATGATGGTAGGATGCTTCCTGCGCTCGGTGTCTAAGAACTCGGCAAACTCGTCTCCGCCGTGCCGCAAAAGGGACCCCTCCTCGACATTCTCAATCCGGCTGACTAACATCTCGTACTCGCTCTAAAATCACACCAATAAGATGGCCACGAATGAAAGATCAAACATTGTGCGACTGACATGATAACTGTAACACCGGCTAACCTTCATGAATGTCCAATCATCCAAGAACTTGTGGTCATTTGGGCCGAACTCCGGCCTGGAAGAGAAGTACACGAAGGGGGCCCTCACTCCCACACTGTGTCTCTTGCAGAAGGGCACCCACAGCTTGGCGAACCTGGCGGACTCACGCAGCGCGTAGAACGTCACCGGCGAGTAGCCGTCGTCGGAGACGTAGCAGGCTAGCTTGTCGACGGCCGGGTAGTCCACGGCGAGCAGCGAGAGTACCGTGTTCACGGTGATCACCGGCGGCTCCAGCCTCGGGTCCGCCGTGGTCACGAACATGTCCACCGCGGGAAGCTCGTCGATCCTATGTAGTAATCAACACATCAAAAGCAAGAACAAAAGAAAGGAAATATGTTTTCAGACACAAAGTTGCTTCTAGGACGTGTGCATGTTGAACACCTTTCTGAGAGGTTTTCGGGGTACGTCTCGAACAAGACGGGGTTCCACTTGCCATTCATATTGAGGATCCACACGAACGTGAACCACGCCTCGCAGACGAGTGCGGTGAGCCACACCATGCCGCCGCGCTCACCGTGCAGCAGCGAGGTGGTGCGGTTTCCCAGGTGGGCGAGGAGGAGGAAGAGCAAGACGAGGTCGGCCAGCATCCACGCAGTCCTTCGGAGGGGCACCCTCTCCTGCAGCTTCTTCGCGCCGTCCATGGCCGGAACCAGACTAGCTAGCTAGCTCAACTCACTAGTCACCAGTCACCAGCAGCAGCACACCACACCACAAGCAACAAACAAAAGCACTGATGATTTATAGGACCGGTATAGCTAGCTCACCATGTACGATTGGAGCCTAGCTAGTTGGAACGCCACGTCCAACGTCATCCCTGACGATATGTGCCAAATTATTGGCCGTGTCGTATGGCGACCGGCGCTCGTGGACGCATGCACCCCGGCCGGCCGCAAGCTTTGGGAGATTTGTCAGTCTGTCAGATCGCTGCGTGTTAGCTCGGACCACACGAAACTCGGTAGGAAGCTTTGTGAGCCGTCTGGTGCTGGACGGACGCGCGGTTGGGATTCTTGGTCGATTCATTCCCAGCGAATGGCGCGGCGACGTTGCATCAGGCGGTGGCGTCACTCATCAGGGTCCCCGACAGCAACGGTGAATGGCGAGGAAGTCGTCGTGACTGACGACGGAGAAGTAAGTGAGGTGATCGCGAGGAGGGTGACAACTAACTTATCTTTTATATATATATGTGGTAGCATATCTAATGCTAATGGCTATTTCAGTGTTAATGGCGATATGGACCGTCTGATCTAGATTGTGTGGTTCAGATGGAGGTGGGTGAAAACTCTATCCTACTTAAACGTTTTTACAGAAAACCCCCTACGCTACAACAAAAATCCATCAAGTTCACCATTGTTGTTGTATATTGTAGCGTTTTCATTAAAGTGCAAAGCGCAGGTTGTCGTGAGCCCATGGTCGCCGGTCACAGCTTAGTTGGTCTGCCGTTGGCCCCTCTACCATGTTGTTCGCCACTCTTGTTGGCGTCGAGGGGACGTGAAATGTGATTATTTACGTAAGTAATTTTATAATATTTTAGTTTTTTCTTTATTAAGGCCAAGTGCTTGATTTCTTTTACCCATGATATGATTTTACCCGACTGACTACCTAGACAACAATGCCTTCAATGCAAAAATTGGTACTTACGCACTTTATCCATGAGTTATTATATACACACACAAAACCAGTGGCCAACACATAACCAAATTTTAGGAGGTCTAATGAGACATGACCAACCAAACATAAACACATGAAACATAAATCGAACGATCTTTCGCAATCTAAAATCATACATAATTAGAACATAAACGTAATAAAAATACAAAATACAATGAAGATCCTTCAAAATCACCTTTGTGACCTTTTGCGCACAAGTTTTCACAAGATCCTTTTGAATTTTTGGAGAAATCATCATACAATGTAAGGGGGCTTGATCGAACGCTTTCTTCACTTTCTCATTCTTATCTTTGTACCACTTAACTAATTCTCTAAAATTTCCCTTATTTATAGAAGTTGAAGACGTATCGTGTTCTCGAAAAGCTTTACCTTGCATTAGGAGAAATATTGCACAATCTAAAGAAGCAGTCAAATAAATTTTATATGCAATTTCTGACCCTCAGCCATGATCAGAAAGTCTTTGAGTCGCACTTGCCCTTTAATTTCTAAAATCCTCGTAGTCCCCCTTACAATGTTGTGATAACTACTAGGTCCACCAACATGTTTATCAAAATTTTCTAAAGCCTTCTTCCAGTTGGAATACCCTGTTGTTGTAAATATATCACTACCAAATTTTTTGGACCTTCCAGGTTTCTTGAAAAGAAAACAATAGAAACAAAAGACCGCATCCTTTTTCAAACTATATTCCAATCAATCATATTTATTGTACCGACATTGTTGAAATGCCCTTAAATAATCATTCTACATTTTGTGAGGAAGCTTATGGCCTTTTGGTTGGGTTGGACCTCTCAACGAATATGCTCTCCTCACTTGATCTCTAATTTCATTGTCATACTCATACTCATTAATAGATATTCGATTCGCTGGATCAGCAATGACAGGACTAAATTCACCATAGCTTTCTTTACTTGACTCTCATTAGTATGAGGAGTACTACTTGTATTGTTTGAAAAATATTTATGCAATGTTCGTTTCTCCATTTCTTGCAACTCTACAAATTGAT
The DNA here is from genome assembly GCA_036346245.1 of Bonia amplexicaulis. Classification (NCBI taxonomy): domain Eukaryota; kingdom Viridiplantae; phylum Streptophyta; class Magnoliopsida; order Poales; family Poaceae; genus Bonia; species Bonia amplexicaulis. The sequence continues at coordinate 17,534,760 of CM070744.1, forward strand.
AAATGATAATATATGAGACTACATTACCAAATAAATTTAACAGTCATCATTGCGCAAATTAAAAACTATATTTGTGTTTTAAATTTATACATTATGGCTTCACAGTTGGCAGTCCACACTTGACACTCTGGTGACCCGGTCCTGCGGCGCACAGCACATAGTTGAATACAATTGAGACTTGAGAGATATTATTGAGAGATATTAGTGACAATGACTCAATCAGTGAATACAAGTATTAAGTATACAAATATAAATATATAAATATAACTATATAAGCAATTGAAGTAAAGTCGCAAGGGGCGCTGGCTTAAGACATGAGGTGAAGACTGAGATTTTAGATTCTCAGATATAGATCTCCGAGAGACCGAGGCTCGGGTGGCGGCTCGGGTCGTTAGGCACTCGGTAGGTGACGGCTCTCCAACGGTCAGGCGCTCGGCGGGCGGCGGCTCAGGTCGTCAAGCGCTCGGCAGGTGGCGGCTCTCCAATGGTCAGGCGCTCGGCGGGCAGTGACTCTCCAACCTCGTCGCTTCGGCAGCATGCAGCACGGCAGTATGCAACTAGTAGCCTAGTAAGCTTCTCTTCTTAGTGCCTTCTACTTCTGATCTTCTCCACTCTTCGGTTCTCCCAATCTCCCAAGCTTCCCGCTGGGTGCCATCACCGACAGCCCGTAGGTCGCAGTCAACTTCCTCAGTTCCTTGAGTCTCCGATGAGGCCCCCACCACCACACGCCCACACGGCCGCACGAGACACCTGAAAGCATCTAGACCCCTAAAATTTATTTTGGTAATTAATAAATTTATGTGAATATGGGATTAACATTTTTAATGAGTTAAAAGGTTAAGTCCACTCATGGATGACAAGATGCAGGCCAAAGATTATTTGTAAAGATCAAAATGGCTCAAGACAAAGGTATATGTAAAGTAGGATCCTCTTTTATTTTTACCGGTCTTAGGAGAAAAGGTGGAAGACCGGATTATAGGTTAAATAATCGTACCATAAAGAGGAATCATGGCAAGTAACTTGATAGCAAATTTTATGTGCCAAATGGATCAAGCCAGGATCATGCATACTTGAAAAATCTGTTTTAAAAACCAAAACTCTACACTGTCTGGACAAGCGGTAGTTCCGAAAATTTCAACGTCGGTACTACCGTTAAGCGGTAGTTCAAGAAAATCGGAACTACCGCGATCGGAAGCTCCGGATCGGCGGACCCTTTTTCGAGAGCACCCTCCGGATGCGATTCGAGCTTTTAAGGAGCGGTAGTTCATTGTCGAGCGGTACTACCGACACGTGTAGTTCCGGAGGTGGCGGTGCCTTTTCAATGAGCACCAAACTTAGACTTTTGGAGTTCTGCTCGAGCGGTAGTACCGCGCCGACTTTGCGGAACTACCGGCTAGCGGTAGTACCGTAATTTAAAACAGCGGTAGTACCGCGCCGAAAATCCAACGGTCACTGCAGAAGCTCTGACATAGCCGTTCTGTCGGGTCAGATATGGAAGGGGTAGTACCGGCCGTAGAACAGAGGTAGTACTGCCTGTGCTGATTTTTCTGGAATTTGTTCCAAACGGCTAGTTTTGGTAGGTGGAAGGTATAAATACCCATACCACTGCTCAAGGACAGAAGTTAGAGACCCTATTGACCATTCTTGAGCATTGAGCATTCACTCCACACCTCTTTTCTCTCTTGAGCACATATTTGAGGTGGTTGAGCAAAAAGTGCATAGCATTCATTAGTTTGATCCTTGGCACTTGTTTGCAATCAATTGAAGTCCTTGGTTTATTACTCTTGGTGTTTGCCGACACCTGGACGATTGGGAGGAGTTTTGATCGGTGATCTTCTCAAAGGAGATTGTGAGAAGACCTGGTTTTCTTGTGAAGGTTGGAGCTCACCTACCCGGAGCGGGGAAAAGCTACCTCTAGTGATTGAGGTGTTTCGGCTTAATTTGTGCAGCCGGTTCGATTTGTTCGGGCTAACCTCAACGTGGATTAGGGGAAACCGGCAAGTTTTCGAACACCACGGTAAAACATAATTGTGTTCATTTCTTACTTGCTAGCTTTGTTGAGATCTCTATCTTTATTTAGAGCTTCCATTATTGCTTACTTGACTAGAATTGTGTAGACTTAATTGTATTCCATTGTTGCTATTTGAATTGTGGAAATTTATTTAAGTAGGCAAGAAAAATTTAGAACCTCCTATTCACCCCCTCTAGTCGATATCCTTGATCCTACAACACCCCTACCCCCAACCAGCTACCGATGTAGAGATGGGAAATTTTAGGGGATCGATTTGATTAGGGACCAGGGATTAGTTCTTGGTTGGGGAATTCTTGCTTGACTTGCTTCCGGCCAAATTGGTTCTATTATGGGCTTCGATATTTGGTGGGATTTGCTGGGAATGTTGCATGGTTGGGCCAGCATGAATAATGCTTCTTTTACATGTAGACACTTGTTCACACTTTCTTCTACACCTCTCTCGACCGACGACCACCGATGGCCGATGCCCCCAATGGCCAATGGCATGGCGGTGGCGCCCCCACCGGACCTAGGGGGGTTATCAGGGGGTACCCATTCTCTGGTCAGAGGTAGGGGCGCCAGCACCCTTTGCCCTCCCTCCCCACGTTCGGTCTGCCACAGCAGAAAACAACTAGTGAGATCAAAAGTATCTTATTCACTTTGAGGAGTAAAAATTCTCACAATAATCTTTAAATTAGAAAAAACAAAAATCTAAAAATTCTAATGTTAATCAAGAGAGAAAAAAGATTTGATGCATCTATCTCATGGCCCACATGTATTATAATCGTGAGGATTGCGTCAAGCCATAGACAAACGTATGTACAGAAGATTTCTACCACTATATGAAGTTTATCATATGGTGACCGATGCTCTTGTAGGCATGCTTGCGTGCACCCTGTCCCTACAGGCCAGGAATTAGCTGAAACAAACCAGAATTTCAAAATTTTGAATTCTTTGGAATTTTGGCTGGATTTTCATTTCTTACCTAAGTCAACATCTCCTGACCTTTTTCGCTTTCCTTTCTTGAGTTCGTTGCCTCCTCTAGCCATTAGTGCAATCCACAAAATATGCCTTTGCCACTATTTCCCATTTGACAAACGGCTTCACTCGTTTCGCCGCCTCCAATTACTCACCATCGTTTCACACAGCCCCAACTTCCCGGTCAGCCAGTCATACCTCTCTCACCATGCACTGACATCGTCCATCAATGAACCCTGATACACACCGAACATGCCAAGCTAGAAATTCGACACCGCCTTCTGCCCCTCTCTCACAACCAACCACTCCAGGCCGCAACTCTTGACCACCATCACTCGCTGATCGAGGAGGCACTAAGGCCTAGACACCAACTTAGTTTAGCCAAATTAGACATTGATTAAACCCTAGATCACCTAAACACCATTCCAAACCCTAAACCCAATATAGTACAAGCCTTTACTGTTCAATGGAACCGATTAGATGTATATATAACCATCTTGACCATTTTGAGCCGTGAAATCCATCTCGACTCTGTTTAGATTGAATATGCTACAATGAAACCCTAGCTAGCCCAGATATTATTTCAAACCCAAGCCAAGACTATCCAAGCCCATTGCTATTCATCGAAAGCCCAATAACATATATATAGCTATTTCGACCGTCTTGAGCCCACCTAACCCATTTCCAACTCTATTCAGCCAAATCAAGCACCGCTTAAACCCAGTCACCTAAACCCATTTTCTTTATATCTTTTAAGGTTGTTTTATTTTGTTCTCAAATTGCATTTTGCAAAGCAGGAACTTATTTGCATTAGTTTCCCGCACTAGTATTCAGACCTTGCGAGTTGCCCAACAGAAGAACTATAAGAGCAATTAAAGCAACAAAAGAACCAGATTTTGGAGAGGAGTCGGCTGATAAGTTGATTGCTCTCAGGAATATGCTAGCCAAAAGGCTTTGAGGAACTATTCCCAGTTCAAAGACAATCATTTTGTAGTTTCTTGAACAAAGTTTCAATTCAAAATCAAGAAGCCAGAAAAGAACCGAGAGCAGAGAAGGATAGGAAACTGAAACTCAAATACTGAGAACGAAAACAGGAATCCATATCATCTCAAACACAGGAATTCTCGTATTGATTCAAAGAGATGAATGATTACGAATGAGATAGTCTACAGCCTCTCCATTACATCAAGAGCACACACCCAAGAAAATTCAAGAACTCTGCTTCACTCACGCAGACATGGAAACTAACCTCTGTCAAAACCAACAACTCTCACCAACTCTCACCAGCACATAAGAAAAAGCAAAACTAACCCTCAAAAACCTTAACTACACACCGCCACCAGGAGACACCCCTTCTATATATATAGCTTCTAATTACCGGGTTTTCAACTCGCTTTACCTGCTAACTCAAAACCGAATCCGCTTCCTCTTTGCAGCCTTGCGCATTTACCAAAATGCCACTCATGCATCTTCCTGGAAGCTTCCTCTTTCTTGCTGTCCACGCCTCGCAACCACTTCGAGTCCTCACCATCTTTTGCATCTCCCGACCGCACTGACCTCAGCACCGTCTGTGCCTAGTCCGGTCATCCTGTGCCTCGTCACGATTTAGCCTCAAAGTCCTGCAGCCATCACAGACAAGAAAACACATCACATAGCACCGCTTGAAATAATGTAACCATACATTAGCATTAGAAGAAGGTACTCAAGCATGAAACACCAAAACAAACTCAAGCTCTCTAAAACAAGCGTCAATTACTCATCACAAATATGGGATTACCTTCACATGGTCTCTCAGCTCTATCAGCCCGGTTCTAGCCTCCTCGACGAGCCCAATATCACACACAACAAGTAGCCGCGTCCATCCTTGCCTCCTCCTCACCGCACGCTTGTCCTCCCCTCCTCCTTGCCGTCCGCCGTCGCCTCCCCTCCTCCTCCTCACCGTATGCTCAGCCTCTCCACCTCCTTGTCGTCCACCTCCATCGCCGCCTCCCCTTCTCCTCATCGTCTGCCTCCACCTCCCCTTCCCATCCCCTTCCCCATCCACCTAGGCCTCCTCCTCGCCGTCCGCCTCCACCATTATTCCAGTGCCAGCCCAGGCGTGAAGCGACCCCAAAATTCCCTAATCCTCCCAATCCCGAAGAAGTAGAACCTCTCTCTCTCTCTCTGCTCTCATCACTCGACACCACCACCAATGGTGTTGTTGCCCTCGCTAGCCTCCTTGCCTGCGACCTCGCGTTGCTGCCTTCTCCTCTTCCCCCGGCTCCTCTGTGTCGGGTTCAAGGCACCACCTCCACCACTACTGAGGCCACCAGCACCTCGATGGCCCCTTTGCCTCGGCGATGCCACCATGTTACCGACGCCGGTGGCCTCACCATGGAGACCCCAAGGGCCTCTACTTTCCGGCCTTACTTCTCTTGTTCTCTACCTTAATGGATTTGGATTTGAGGCAGATCCTCATCCAATCCTCAACACCGCACTCAACTTGCCGGTGACCGCCGCCGGTCATGAGGTGGTGTGGTGTTCAGCACCGCTATAACTCCGGCCAATCACCTACTCTTCAGGTTTGGCCCCTTATCTCTAGCTCCTAAATCCTATTTGGCCGAGTCATGGATGATGCATGGATGAATGGGGTATATCTAAATTGATGCTTGAATGTTGGATGATTGATGCTAGAAACATAGATGGATGATATGTAATTTCATATGATAAGGTATAATTAAAGTGAGCAAATGATATTACGGATGATGTTAACCAACATAGCAATGAATTTGATGGATAAAATAGTAACGAGCCTACCAAGCCTAACAAGCAAAGCTCGAGCTTCCTACAGAGCCAAGTCGAGCTACCTTTTTAGCTCATTAGCCTAACGAGCCGAGCTAAATTGTTTTCTAACGAGCTTTAGTGAGCCGAGACGGCCTAGATATCCACCACTACCTGTCTCGGCTCGGAGATGAAAAAATTGATCCGCCTCGAAAACGGCCTGCTCTCCGTGTGGCATTGCTTTGACCGAAGGACGCGCCGCTACGTCGCTTTTCCACTAGCGCCTCACGGATGGAAAAACCAAAAGTGCCGAGATGCCAAACTGAAGGACAAAGCGTCCGCCTCTTGCTTGGTGCCAAAATTTTTGACTTCAATAGTCGTATGTGATTTTGGGCAGTACAGCTAAATTCAGTATACTTTTACTATAATCTTTCTGTTGACTCCACTTTAAAAAATATGCTATTTAAAAGTTAGTTACTGTAGTATAATCTATAAGCCGCGACCAATAAGCCTAGCGAACTGAGTTTTTCTTGCGCAAGAAAAGAATTCTTTCTCTCTGTCGTCACAGGGGACAGGTAAAAGCCTTTTCTCCCTCTGCTAACGCAAGGAAAAGACCTCTCTCTCCAGCCGCGCGCTGCTGTTCTGATTTCGGCTAGCGTCGCGCGGACCAAAGATTTTTCTGCCCTCTGCTGCTCCTTGCTGCTGCCGAACAAGAGACCCCTGCCGAACAAGAGACCCGAGATGCCACGCGCGATACCGAGACCCACGAACAGACGCCGGGCGCGAGACGCGTGAACGCTTCGATGGATTTTTTTTTTTCTGCCCCGATTGAATCTCCTATGGCTCTCATAATCTACTTAGTTCTGAGATCAATTGTTAGTTTTATTTTAGAAAAAGATTTACACATTACAAAATAAACGAAGAGACCATGAAAGAATTTTTAAATTTCTCTATTCTCTTCTTACTATTTTACTTCATTTTTCTTTTACAAAACTATTTATAAGCCTTCTTATTATATAGGTTTATACTATTCTACTAATATACGTACTCAGACTTCAAGTTAATTACCACTTAAACTTGAGTTACACATGGAGACGGACTCTACTTTGTCTTGGATTCGATTTAAACTCTAAATCAAGATTATTTTCAACGGGGAGAACGGAGAGGGGGGAAGTGCCGCCGCGCCGGGCGCGGTGACCACGTCCCGCCATTCCAGACGTGGTAGGGGCAGAACGTCGTGCTGAGCATAGCCGACGGCGGTGCGTTCATCACCCTCTCCATGTCGCGGAAGCCAGACTTCTTTACGACGGTATTGTGTGTGATGGAGAAGCACAACATCGATGTCGGACCAAAACCAGAAGTTGTTCATCCTTCAAGGCCGTGTAAGTGGCTACCCATTTGGCCAATTAATTAATTATACACGTAATTTAGATTCCTATTTGGTTTAGCAAAGTTATGAAACTTTGGTTATCAGATTAACTAGGTCAGTGGGGCCTCCAGTTAGTCCTGTGAGACTTTGATGCCCGAAGACAAGCACAAATTGGTAGTGTCAGAGCTGATGCTTTGGCTCTCCAGCTGAGATGAATGCTCACGCATAAACTGCAAACTATTCCGGGTTGAGCCGCTTCTGCTATCATCGAGGATCTGTAATCGCAATTGTTGAAAAAAGGAACTAGTCTTGCTTCAAATTTAGTTATTGAACTATTTTCGTTTTCAAGAATTCACTTAAAATTCGTGAACATACAAGTACTATTTGAGTTGGAACTTGTTGTGGTTGATTGATGAATGGAGCTACAGATATGTTGGTCGAATAATATGTAGTAAACGATGCTTTTTTACATGTTCTAATCATAATTCTAGGTAGAATCAAAATTAAGCTTTGAACATTTTGATGCCTCATGTTAATTTCTTCTGCAAAAGTGAAAGAATGCAACCACAAGCAAACTAGCCTTCAACTTGATACTCCAAGGGATTCCATAACTTCCCTTGCCCACAAGCCCTCTCACAAATGGCCAGAAGCACAGCACCAACCAGCCACAGCACACGAATTCTCCGATGCCTGGACCACCATGAACGCCTGCCACCATCCCAAAAATGGTTCGCCATGCTCCAACAACGATTGCAACGATGTTCAAGATTGCAAGTGCCATAACCGAGATGAACACTGGTGATGAGTCGAAGGTGAACCGCCCTCGATCAGCCTCATCGGTGCTAGCATCACCATCAGATGTGCTCTTGTCCTTATGGGTGACCTCGAACACGGTCTCGGAGAGGCCTAAAGTCTTCAAGAGCACAGTGAGGAAAGCAAGGAGCCAGGCGGAGGCTGAGGTGATACGTTGCATCCTATGGTTGTTCCACCAAGCACGGGCTGAGAGCCCGCAATCCACGTATTCCATGAAGTGGTATATGTTGTAGGTCAAGAATAGGGCTAGTGGGATTCTGAAACCATCTTCCAATGCCTGCAAAAGAAAATTTGTCTTTTACACATCAGTCGAGTAGTTTATTCCTCATTCTCTAACAAACTAAACAATCCTTTGGATTAGTTTGTAAGTGCATGAGAATTAAATTGGTCGAATAGGATTTCTATTTTACAAATGCTGAAAGTTTCAACTATGAGCAATGGACTGATGAGTGATGACTAAAGTTTACCTTTGGCAAGAATGATTGGTTTGTGAGGAGGCAGTAAGGTCCCAACAGTGCATAGCACAGCTCGAATGGCGCCCTCACGGGCCACACATTGATGATCAAATAGGCAAGGCATTGCCGGAATTGGAGGTGCTTGAAGATGGCGGCAAGGATTGGGCTATTTCGGCTGATGAGTATCTCCAGAACGCCTATTGCCCATCTCTTGTACTGGGTCAAGCTGGCTGGTCCACCAATCGGAGCGCAGCCCAAGAATGCTGGTGGGTTGGTGGTCATTAGCGTGGATTTCCAACCCACTGCATGGATCCGCTGCCCAGTCAAAATGTCTTCCGTCATTGATCCATAGACCCAGCCAACCTGCAAATACATGTAATGAACTATAGGAAAACTAAAAAAATGTGTACCTATGCTATAACAATACCTGCAACTCTGCATCTAAGAGCAATAATCTCAACTAAAACTAAGATTTATGTTGTTTTGCCCTGTTCATGAAACTGATTTATATGCTCATCTCATCAATTATCTTGTTTCATGCATTAAGTATATGCTTTAGTATAAATGACACGAAGGATTTACATGATGGTGTGTTAATTTTTTCATTTGTTTACTACTGGGTATATGCTTTAATCACGTTTATTATTGCTGGAATTAAATCTAACATATGTTGAAACAGTGTTAATTCCAACAACACATACCTCCTGTCCCCAACATGTGCCAACCTCATAGTTGCAGTTGGCCACTTCTTTTGCCACTTTGATGCAACTTGATACATCTACTGTTGGCTTAGCGAGTACCTCTCCTGAAATGATGTTCCTAGCTGATTCGATCAATTCCTTTGAATTCCCAAACTTCATTTGCAACTCCTTGTAAGATAGTGAACCTGACAAAGTATAGTCACTTGATGTAAGGGTACTAATCGAACTCAAATGTATCAGGGATACAAATTTACTCTAGACAATTACAATGGTTGATGCCCAATTTTACCTCTTGTCCTCTCATGTTTGACAGCAGAGTCTGGTGGCACACCATAAATGACTTTCCTACGGTGAAAGCAGCCCGTCCCACCATAGAAAGCTCCTTGAAGTCCTGCAATTCCACCTCCAACTTTCTAAAAACACCACAAAATTAGTAGTTGTAACATCAATAGTGTACATGAAATCTTCACCACAAGAAGGGAAATATTAACATTTGTACTCTAATTCATGTATATGTGTCAATGTGTGCACACCACATGTATACCTTATATATAACCTCTAACTGATTACCAAAAGGATCATCCTTAAGTCCATCATAGAATTGTTGTGGTGCCTGAACGAACCCGCTGTTGATCTCATCGTCGAACCCCAGAAGTAAGCACATCGCGTGGAGGATGACCTGCGGGTTGTTGGCAAACATGTCGCAATCCACATTTAGCATGATCGGCGCATTGGTCATCATAGCTGACACCCTTGTCTGCACAAAGAAGTTGAGGCTCAACTTATTAGCTATATGCACTTCTCTGAACATTTTGTGTGAGACAGTGACAATGTACTATATTCGAGTAGAAGAGGTATTGACCAAAACATTCATGGCACCGGCCTTGAAGTGATGTTGATGTTTGGTGCTCTTCTCTCTTGAGACATATATGAGACTCGGGAATCCTTCTCCTGTCCGGCTCTTGCTGTTGTCCCACAGAACCTGAACTCAACAAAACCACACCAAGTAGTTAGCACAAAGTTTGGGATGCACAACAAGGCATTTAGATTTAGGATAATTTTACAGTATATTCCATTGCTAGTAAGGGATGATAGTAGAAATTATATCAGACCATTGATTTTTTAGGGCATTATAGACTTTTTGTGTTGACCTAAATTTTTTCCCAAGGTTCTTTTGGATTAACTAGTCTAGTCCGATGCATGCCCATTCAATTTCTGACGCCGCCACCGATTGAAGGAACCAAGTGTCCGTCACGGTCACCGCATTCAATCAAATGAATCAATCAAATTAACTAACGTAATTACAATGGAATGCCTGTTTCACACTGGAGCGAATCGATCAATTGAGTCACATCACGAATCCTCCTGGCCGCATACAATGCTTCAATGGAACGAATTCACCATCGCCACACAAGTTTGATTGATAATCTGTGCAGAGAATGCAAGCATTCCACGGAAGGAGTAACAATTGAGTTGTCGTCAAATTTTGATTGTGAGTTTGGGCTTCGTGACGGGAACAGTGACTGCTTGAGGAATGTGCAACAAATTACAATTACTAATTTGTTTGTTGCGTCCTATATAATAATTTTGTGTAGTTACCATTTTACCACTAATAGAATGGTACTTCCCAATACTTGATGATGTGGTACAGTTAAATCCTAACTAATTTAGTTCATTCGATTTAAAACAATGGACAGTCCACGTTAATTTGTGTATACCGCCAAAGAGCTCTAGATTTACTATACGTTCGGCACAACGACGTGGTCATTATAACAAAACCTTAATGATGGTAGGATGCTTCCTGCGCTCGGCGTCCAAGAACTCAGCGAACTCGTGGCCGCCGTGGTGCTGTAGAAGGGACCCCTCCTCGGCATTCTCGATCCGACTGACTAACTTCTCGTACTCGCTCTGAAATCACACCAATAAGATGGTCACGAACGTAAGGTCAAACATTGTGTGACTGACATGATGACTGCAACACCGGCTAACCTTCATGATTGTCCAGTCATCCAAGAACTTGTGGTCGGTGGGCGAACTCCGACCGGAAGAGAAGTACGAAGGGAGCCCTCACTCCCACACCGTGTCTCTTGCAGAAGGGCACCCACACTTGGCGAACTGGCGGACTCTCGCGTAGCGCGTAGAACGTCACCGGCGAGCAGCCATCATCAGAGACGTAGCAGGCCAGCTTGTCGACGGCCGGGTAGTCCACGGCGAGCAACGAGATCACCGTGTTCACCGTGATCACCGGCGGCTCCAGCCTTGGGTCCGCCGTGGTCACGAACATGTCCACCGCCGGAAGCTCGTCGATCCTATGTAGTAATCAACACATCAAAAGCAAGAACAAAAGAAAGGAAAATATGTTTTCAGACACAAAGTCGCTTTCAGGATGTGTGCATGTTGAGCACCTTTCTGAGAGGTTTTCGGGGTACGTCTCGAACAAGACGGGATTCCACTTGACGTTCATATTGAGAATCCATATGAATGTGAACCACGCCTCGCAGACCAGCGCGGTGAGCCACGCCGCGCCACCGCGCTCATTGTGCAGCAGTGAGGTGGCGCGGCTTCCCAGGTGGGTGAGGAGGAGGAAGAGCAAGACGAGGTCGGCCAGCATCCACGCAGTCCTTCGGAGGGGCACCCTCTCCTGCAGCTTCTTCGCGCCGGCCATGGCCGGAACCAGACTAGCTAGCTAGCTCAACTCACTAGTCACCAGTCACCAGCAGCAGCACACCACACCACAAGCAACAAACAGAAGCACTGATGATTTATAGGACCGGTATAGCTAGCTCACCATGTACGATTGGAGCCTAGCTAGTTGGAACGCCACGTCCAACGTCATCCCTGACGATATGTGCCAAATTATTGGCATCTGTCAGATCGGACCACACGAAATTCGGTAGGAAGCTTTGTGAGCCGTCTGGTGCTGGATGGACGCGCGGATGGGGTTCTTGGCTCCTGCAGAAATCGCTGGTCAGTTGATTCCCAGCGATTGCATCAGGCGGTGGCGTCAGCCGCAGGGTCCCAGACAGCAACGGTGAAGCGATTGGTCGTTTCCCGGCGAATGGCGCGGCGACGTTGCATCAGGCGGTGGCGTCACTCATCAGGGTCCCCGACAGCAACGGTGAATGGCGAGGAAGTCGTCGTGACTGACGAGGGAGAAGTAAATGAGGTAGATCGCGAGGAGGGTGACAGCTAACTTATAATTTGCCCCTGGATATATATCCGATGTTATTTTCTAAAGCGATGTTTCGTCGATCTAAATTGTGTGGTTCAGATTAAGTCTTCCAGTAACCAAATGTTCTCTTCAATCGTAATAACCAGTGCGCTAACACAAATCAAGTAGTCGCCGTGACCCCGTGGTCGCCGGTCAGTTGGTCTGCCGCCGGCCCCTCTGCCATGTTGTTCGGCGCTCTTGTTGACGTCGAGGGACACGAAATGCGATTATTTACATAAGTAATTTTAGGATATTGTTTTAGTTTTTTTTTCTTTTTTAAGGTTAAGTGCTTGATTTCTTTTACCGTGATAGGTTTTTACTCGATTGACTACTAGACGACAATGGCTTCAATGCAAAAATTGGTACTAACGCATTTTATCCTTGAGTTATTATATGTACACGTACAAAACAACTTGTGAGATTGAAAGTATTTTCTTCACTTTGAGGAGTAAAAATTCTCACAATAATCTTTAAATTAGAAAAATAAAGTTTTAAAAATTCTAACGTTAGTCGAGAGAGAAAAAAAGATCTAATGCATCTATCTCATGGCCCACGTGCTATAACTGTGAGGATTACGTCTAGCCATAGAAAAAACGTGTGTAAAGAAGAGTTCTATTTCTATACAAAGTTTGTCAGATAGCGACCGATGCAGGCCAGGAATTATTGATGTTTTGTCATTAACTATAGGACCGAATAGGCAATAGAGAAAGTAAATAGTGTCTTAAAAAATCTCTAATTATCTAAAAGACTTGGGTGGCCGATGACCAATGAGAGTCTTAAACCTGAGTGGTCGTAACACGATTTAAATGGTAACCACTCCAAAAACATTGTAATGGTTAATCACAATGTTATCCTAAATCTTCTCACATTGTCCTTCATTTACTGTATCAGAAATTGAGCCCAAGACTCAACAAGAGGGTTTATGAGCTTTCTGGTCTTGAATAGACAATTTGGGGGGACGGGGTTCTACATGGTATGCTGAGTCCTCAAGCAAGACTAGGGGTGAAAAGGGTTCGAGTCGGCCCATTGAACCATTGGCCCAGCCTCAAAATTTTGGCATCAATGGGCAAAGGGTTGACCCAAAAAAAGTAAAGGCCAAATGGGCCAGACCATTGTTGAACCACTAGGCCCATCAGACCAACCCTTTTCCACACCAAGTGCCTACCACGAATCTATGACATCCCCTATTTCCTCATGTTTCCAGTTTATTCTCCATAAGTCTCCATCCCCCAATCGTTCTCCTCTCCGTTTATCTGTTTTTCAAATTAGTGAAACCTTTCGAAATTGACGACAATCACAATAGGGGACAGCTGATGGTCTTGGGAGGTTGCGACCAAAATTCGGCGTCGATGCGGCCATGGCGTGGAGGTTGCAGCACAGGCAGCTGTGCGCAGCCACGATGTCTAGGTCTGCGGCGGAGTGTGCTGCTACAAGCGGCCATGATTGAAGCTACAGCATCACGTCCTGCTGCATGCAGCCTTGAGCCCACGACAACGTGTGTGGATGTACTTGGTGATGGCGTCAAGGTTGCAACAATGCATGTGGTGTAGTGAAGCAACAACGTTGAGCCCACTTTGAGGTAGGAGGATGTGCACTGCTACAGGTGTCGAGGCCATGGCGATGCATTTTTTTGGGTTTAGTGTGATGAGGATTTCTATTTGTCTCAATGATCATGCTATTTTTCACTCCGTGGCCTCATGAGCCTCTCTCGATATGGGTCGGCCCGTGGATCCTAATGGCCCCATAGGTTCCCAGCAGATAGTGGGTCGGGCCAATCCATTATCCTCAAATTCTATAATGGGTCATGGGGGCCATGTAATGGGCTGGCCCGCCCCACCCCTTTGCATCCTTAGGCAAGGCGTCGTACATTTTCCCAGAATGGCCTTAGCGCGTAGTTACTTCTTCAGACTTTGGCACTTTGCTGTTCAGTTTCACTCCGCCTCAAGTTCAGACTTGTATATTTTGAGAAGTTTGGCTTCAAATTTAGGACGAGCACAGCATATCGAGCAGCTTTGAGCTGACTGTGCCGATGCCGAAAACAACTCACTCTCTGTCTCCCTAACTGATTGGAGAAACTGTCTACCTTGCAGATGAGAAGAGTGTCGACACGCCACTTGAAGCGTAGAGCGGCAGAGGTAGGGGTGCAAAAGCGATGGCGAATTCGGACGTCACGTGCGGGCCAGGACATCCCTTGGGCCTTCCAACTTTCGATGTGGCCCGTTTACAATGTTGCTACCATGGGCTTGGTAAACGGGCCCTGTTGTAGGCCTGGCCCACAAATCAGGCACCCATTACATATCTGCTCTGCAACAGATAGAGAGAGAGAGTGATCACTCCAAACTAAGGGGCCTGTTCTTTTTTACTGTGGCTTATAGCTTTTGGTTGTGGTTTGTGTCTTTTAGGCTGTTTATACAAGAGATTACAGAATAACAGAAACTCATATGTGGTTTTTGCTCATATAAATAGAGTCAGCAAAGTATGTACTACAATTAACTAGTAGACTCTATCTTGAAAAATTACTCCGTTTAAAAGCTAGTTACTATAGAAAAGCCAAAAAGCAGCTTTTAGAAGCTGAAAAGAACCGGCCCTAACATGCAAAAAAAACTCTCCAGAATGCAGATAATACCTGGCACTTACCAAAAGAAAAAGACGATGGTACCCTTTCAGATGCAGTCAAGCATTGCTAGGATCCTCTCTGCATTACAAAGTACAAACTAGTTAGTAATGCACTACTAGTATACTAATCCACTTAGGCCCTGCTCAATACAGCTTAAGCTTATTGGCTTAAGCTTATTTTTGCACTATTCATAATTTTGTTTTTTTCTGAATTTTTGATTTTTTTTTTTTGAGCTTTTTTGTCGGTTCTTTTTTTTTCTCGTATTCGTTTGCGTTTTCTGTGATGGGCTAGCATATTTTTTATATTTTTTAATTTTTTTAAATTTAATTATGTCAAATAAGCCTCTCTCATTCTGATGTTTTTTCACCAATTCTGGTGTTTTCACCATAAGCCTTGACTTTCAGTAACCGATCACCACCTTAATCAGTAGGAATAGGACATGTCCTCTTAGACATGCAACTACTACAATACTATACCACAGAGTAGCATCGTTATGTCCCAAGCGTATGGTAAAGAACACGCGCACACATATATATTTGTAACGATGTGAATACTATGTCAGTTATATGTGCGTCTTTCTTATACTCCTAGGAAACAAAAACAAGTCAAATGCAGCTTGTGATCTGCAAACGCTCGCAAGTTGCACATTGACACGCAGCCAGATGTTTAATTAACCATAAATACAGCAAAAACAAAAGAAGAAAAGAGATAGAAAGTACACATTTGTTAGGTAGTTTATCTTTACTATTATAAAAATTTGAGTTGGTGATCGTCGGTCCGTTCTCCTTTCTCTCTTCTTAGCCGTTCGATTAAAAATCAGTCGTCCAGATCCGCATATAGATAGTTCTTCCACTCCTTATAGATTGATAAATTTTAAAATATATAGTATAATAAAATTTAAATATTCATAGCAATGTATATACATTCAGCTAGTATGTGGTATAATTTTCACCTCTCTCGAAGCAAGCACCCCTAGTAGCGGTACCAGTTGTAGTGAAAGGCTAGACACAACAAATGACGTGTCCAAGCACAACTACGAATTTAATTTATGGCATTTTCCCCCAATGCTCCTTCAAGAATTTCGAATTTAATCTCCAATCAGGTTGAAGGATAGTGCGTAGACCATGAAAGCTTACATTTGATGTTGCGGTCGGAATTTGAGGTTTTGCTTTTGACCATGACGCGGGCTGATGCCAGAGGAGGACACGTGGAAGAACAGTGTGAAAGGCTTATTGGTGGGTTGTGAAAACAGTATTATCAATAGGATTAATATAATTTCTTTCAACCACAAAGTGTAATGCATGTGGCTCAATGCCTGCTCCTTTCTAAGGAGCATGCAACACGTAGGGATGTTCGTATTGGCTAGGACGGATGGTTTTTTATTAAAAATAAAAAATAATAGATAAAAGAAGTAGATTTTAGAAGAAGAGGATGAGCGATGAAAGGAGAGATACATACGTAAGATGGAAGCGAAAGAAGTGTGGTGCCTTACCCTTGGAGTGAGACGGGAGCGAGAGGAGTGGAGTAGTTGATTTGAGAAGTTAGGTGTTTATATTAGTTTCTAACTTCTTTAAGTAGAAGCCAGAAGTAGAAGACAATACGGACACCCCATAGTCTCTTGATAGTGTTTTTAATTTTGAATAACACAAAAGCCCTGTTCAATGTGGCTTCTGGCTTTTTTCGTATTGTAGTGGCTAAAAATACATTGTATGGTTGTTAACTTTTCTAAGTAATTAAATTTAAAAATAAAAAAGTTATACCATCACGGAGAATATAAAATAAATAAGGAGAAAAGAAAAGGCAAAAAACCTAAAAACCAAAAAATAATAAAATTAAGAAGTCAGAAATTAAAGATAGAAGCTAGAGTTGAGTACGAAATTAGTATAAGGTCTGTCGACCAATAATCTCTTAAATCTACTGGCTACTGTCAACCAATAAGGAAGGGTTTGTACTTCGCATTGCAATGGACTACGATGTTGACGATGTGACAACAAGGAGTGGACAGGCTGAAAACCTAAAATCACCTAGGCTACCTGGTCTGGACCACGAGAATGCTATCCTCAGGCTGGACTGAAATTACCTGGGTTATACACTAAGTATTATTTTACATCTTGAGCTAAAGGCTATTCTATCATGGGCCTAATTCCGCCCCTGCGCTGAACAGATTGGTTATTTTGGTGGTGGCAATCATGGTTGTTTGCTCTACTACACTAATCTTTGCCCAAAAAAACTGCACACTATACTGATTTCTACCAGTGTAGTGTATTTCTTAGACGTACTGATTCCTACAGAATGCAGTACATGATTCATGACCTGAGAATTTGCACTTTTGCAGGTACTATTGTAGTCGTAGAAACTACCACTGAGATGTAGTAGAGTTAGGTATCATCAAACCAAACTGCGTCTTAACCGCCGGAGCAGTGGGATAAAGGAAGCTCTTGTTAGAGATGCAAAGGCAATAGATAATTTCTGATCAATCGATCGTAGGCTTATAGAGCAAATGCGAAAAGGATAAATAAGATATCTGGTATTATTCGTGTTCAACTCTGACTCTGAGAAAAAAATATAGAATATGATACGAGAAAGTGATATCCGTCCACATATATAACCGTATGTTAAGTGATATAAGGAAGTATGTTATGACTTCACTTAAGAATAAGATAATATATACAGGCGGATTGCACGTCTAAATAGACGGAGAATACTAAGTGCTTTTGCTTTGATATCTCACCGATTAGTCTCTTTATGTTCGCTCTAATTGTATCTTATTATCTAATATCCTATGTAGATGTGTAAAAGAAGCGGATAATTTTTGTTTGACTGAACGTCTAAAGGTTTATAGGACGAATACAGAATAAAAAAATAGGTACATGGTATTATCTATGTCCGATTTTGACTTTAAAAATAATAATAAATATGATATAGAATAAACGATATTCGTCCATATCAACTCTGAAGCTGCAGTAGTAACAGCAAAAATAACTCTTCGTAGAGACATCTGCGGCAAACTTTTGTTCCAGCGAATATAGAATGATCTGGATCTGCACATCGTATTTTGCAGAGTTTTGCTGCGAGGAGGACGACGACGATCACATGGGTGAGGTGTGGCGGCTTGCAACTGAAACGACGGTGTTGCACTGGCAGCTGCACTCCAACCATGTACGGGCATCGGGCGAAATGTACGAACTACCACAGCACAGCTAATCGAGAGGACCCCACACAACACCCTGTTGTCCTATTTTTACTTTATTCTTCGCTAGTAACTCACACTGTCTCTGGTACGTTGTCATGGTACTAAATTCTAACACTTTGGTACTACAATGTCAAAGTCATACGCTCGTACTAAATAATTTTTGCAGAAGAAGGAAAGAGATTTTGTTATAGGTAGTGATAATCTTTGTGTTATAAAATGTTTGTGAAGTAGATGTTGGATATGGAACAACCTAAGATAATTTTACATTTTTATAGGTTGATAAGCATAGATGAATAAGATGTGTAATGCTATGACAACACAGGTCTAAGTGTCCGCATGCAAGAAAAATCAAAGGTTAGAGAGAGAATGGATAAGCTACCCTTTTATATTAGTAGATATAGAGAGTAAAGATAAAAAAATATTAAAGTGATAATTATATATATGGCAAATCTTAGAGAATGTTGATATGGTTTGCTTAAGATTATTTATGATACAAATCAAATTTATCTATAGTCCAGCTTAGAGTTTGCAATGATTACATAGCGACATTTGTCTGTTGGTATATATGTCAATGCTACAGCCTAGTTTGGAACGTGAAAATTCCACACAAAATCTGTGAAAATTATATTACTTCCTATAAAATTCCTGTAGACTTTCTATAAAACTCCTACCCTGCAAACTGGCCGTACATGTCCACCAGCCACATAAGAGAAAAAAAAAAGAGTACCCAAGCACGGGGAGCCGTAGCAACTAGCAAGGCGCTGAAAAATAGCAATATTACAACGTGCTCTTTCATAGATGAAGACAGCTCCACCCGGCCGCCCTCCATGTCCGCCCTCCAGCCCCTCGCTGTACTGTGGGCCTGTTCTTTTTTATTGCGGTTTGTGGCTTTTGGCTGCGGTTTGTGATTTTTGGGTTGTTTATACGAGAGATTATAGAGTAACAGAAATTCATGTGCGATTTTTGCTGATATAAATGAAGTTAGTAAAGTATATACTACAATTAACTAGTAGACCTTATCTTGAAAAAATATTCTATTTAGAAACTAGTTACTGTAGAAAAGTTGAAAAGCAGTTTTTAGAAGCTGAAAAGAACTGGACCTGTATTCCACCTCAAAAAAAAATCCTTTCTCTTAATCTCCATGCTTTTCTTCAAACTTGATTTGTTTATTTATTTATTGGGTCTTAGCTTCTCTTTCTCCATTCACCATGCGTGCAAAGCAGCTACACGGCTACGGTCTCTTTAGAACTGGAACGGATGATTTTTAGGCTACGTTTATCGAAATGATAGCTGACGATGAAGATACTAAAACAAACGACATACACCAGTAGACATGAGGAGCGGTTTGAATAAAATGACTTTAAGAAACAATTTTAAAAAATCATCCCATATATTTCAACATCCAAAAATACCAAAATCAAAACCAAAACCCACTCCAAATTCTCAAAACAACATGCCCTGCATACAAACAACATGCCCTACACCCTTTCATCATTCCCAGTAGTCCTGCAATCCAGTCCTCTACTCTTCCTCACTCATCACTCTACATAGTACGCAGTACACACTCGTCTCAACAATCACTTTTGGTTGTACTGCTACTACTAATTGCTTGCTTCCTTCCCTCTACATTTCTTAAATTGTTGTTCCTCTAAAGATCACCACTAACCACCCACACCACCCTCCTCCACACCAAAATCCTAGCTTTTATCAACACTAAATTAACCACCCCTCCTCACCTCTCACCCCCAAATTATAATCATCCAATCTTTACCCCCACCCTCTTCCCAAATCCAATCTTTCGGGCCCAATCACCCCCAAAATCCCCCCCTTTTCATCACTCCATCCTGTCCTAGATCCCCTCGTCCTCCCCAAAGTCCAGCCTTTCCCACTGCATCCTATGCAAAATCCAATGTTGGCCACCTTCATTGCCATTTTTTATTCCCTGCAAAAAAATCCAGCCTTTCTGCATCCAATTCCCTGCAGAAACCCAATCTTTAGAGGTTTGTTCTCCTCAAAATCCAATCTTTAGCACCCGATTCTGTTCAGAACGTCGGTGTTGTTGCGGAGATCTACTGTTTCTGGTTGAGCGAAGAAGCTTAGCGCCGCCCTCCCATGTCGGACTCGGAGCTGTCGCAGAGCACGGTGGTGTTCGGGCTCCACCTGTGGGAGCTCGTCGGCATCGGCGTCGGCGCCGCCTTCGTTCTCCTCCTCGTCCTCCTCTCCCTGCTGTGCCTCCTCGCCTCCCGCCGCCGCCGCCGCGTCCCGGCGACCCCCGTCCTCCACCTCACCACCGTCGCGCCCAATGCCCACCCCAAGCACCCAGCCAAGCCGCCCAAGGACATCCAAGAAGTGCCCTCCCGCGCCGCCGCGGCACCCGCTGCCGTGCCCAGGGCGCCGCTCGCGCAGGTGCTTCAGGCGCCGCCGGCGGACTCCATCCAGATTGAGACCGGCAAGGACCACCGCATCACGTTCCCGGAGCAGCCGCCGCCCCACCACCAGCGGAGCGGGGGGCCGTCGTCGCGCGGTGGCAGCGGCGAGAGCCGAGGCGGCGGGGAGCCGGGCGTGCCCGAGGTGTCGCACCTGGGGTGGGGCCACTGGTACACCCTCAAGGAGCTGGAGACCGCGACGGCAATGTTCGCCGACGAAAAGGTGATCGGCGAGGGTGGCTACGGCATCGTGTACCACGGCGTGCTCGAGGACGGCACGCAGGTCGCCGTCAAGAACTTGCTGAATAATAGGTAATAATGCTTCCCATGAACTGAAGTATAGCCAAATTTAGAAGCTTATGTTGAATTGCGTCTAATTTTAGAATGTGTTGGTTTGAAGTCTAAGTAAGATGTATACTTCAGTGAGTGCATCGGCACTGCTGAATGCAGATGTTGACAATTCGGATGGTGACATTGTGCAAGAACTTGATAAAAAAGAATGACCAGGTCGCTATCCAAGTTGAACATTTTCTTTTGGTTAGCATGCTTAGTATGAAAGTTGCCATTTTAGAGACTGAAACATGTGATGTTGGTGTAATGTGGTGGTTTTTGTGTTGCTGAATTTAGTAAAATTTGATGCTTGATTTGTTAGGGGCCAGGCAGAGAGGGAATTCAAAGTTGAGGTGGAAGCAATTGGACGGGTGCGGCACAAGAACCTGGTGCGGCTTCTGGGATACTGTGCTGAGGGTAACCAAAGGTACCTCCTTGTATGAACATTAGTTGTAACTCAGATTGTGGAGTTCTAGAACTGAGGAGCTTGTAATATAAAATTGCTGTCTATGAATCCTTTTCAGGATGCTTGTGTATGAGTATGTCAATAATGGAAACTTGGAGCAATGGCTTCATGGTGATGTTGGTCCTGTGAGCCCTCTTACATGGGATATGAGAATGAAGATCATTCTGGGAACTGCAAAAGGGTGTGTATGTTTTAGCTTATTCTTTCTGCTTATTTCTGTAGGCTATAAAATATTTTTATCACACTCTACTTACACTAAGTTACCTAATTGTGCAGCTTAATGTATTTGCATGAGGGACTTGAGCCAAAGGTGGTTCACCGTGATGTCAAGTCGAGCAATATCCTCCTTGACAAGCATTGGAACGCTAAGCTTTCTGATTTTGGGCTAGCAAAGCTTTTGGGCTCAGAGAGGAGTTACGTCACAACCAGGGTTATGGGGACATTTGGGTTTGTACACTACGTATAATATCAGAATCATAAAATGTAAACGTGAACATGGTTGCTTATGTATCACTTGTTATTTGCAGTTATGTTGCTCCGGAGTATGCAGGCACTGGCATGTTGAATGAAACTAGTGATGTATATAGTTTTGGAATTTTTATTATGGAAATAATATCTGGTCGGGTACCAGTAGATTACAACAGGCCACCTGGAGAGGTTAGTAACGGCTGTGCCTCCTTATAACCAATGCTAAATTAAGCACTCGTCAAATGCATTTATGAAATCTGCAGATTAATCTTTTCAGGTTAATCTTGTTGAATGGCTGAAGACAATGGTCAGCAACCGAAATTCTGAGGGGGTTTTGGATCCAAAGATGACTGAGAAGCCTACTTCTAGGGCATTGAAGAAGGCTTTGCTAGTGGCTCTGCGATGTGTAGACCCTGAAGCTCGTAAGAGGCCAAAGATTGGGCATGTCATTCACATGCTTGAAGTTGATGATTTCCCCTACAGAGATGTAAGTCAATATGGCATGAGGGTTTTTTGTCTTTATTTTTCCGTACCCATCATTTGATGATGATGATGATGATGATGATAATTCTGCAAATGCTTTTGTTGCCCCTAATTATTTTTTCCTGTTAATTCAGAAGCAAGAAGGACATCACGATGAATACCTTGAGTTCCCTACTCATTGTTTACTTTTAGATTATTAGAATCAGACCAATACTTTTTATTTTTTTACCTGTTGCTGAAGACTCCCTTTGGGTCATTGTAAGGTATATGCTGAATTGTTGACACTTTTTCTTGGTTAGCACAGAATATGGTTTCAGAATTTTCTTTCCCAATTTGAGATTCGGGTGGGTTCTTTTTGGCTGCGGTTAATGGCTTTTGGCCATAACGCGAGCGCTTGTGTGAATGTACCGAATGGCGATAAGCTGATTCGAAAAGGCTGTCCCGATAAGCCAACTTCGAAAAGATGGCGGAGAAGCCGTCCCGTTTATTTGTTCACGGTAAACCATAAGCTAAAAAGAAGGGGGGTCAGGACCATTGTTCCTGTAAAAAGGGGGGCAGTATCATTGTTCCTGTAAATTATGTGTAAATAAATGCCTTTGCCTACCAAGATTTTCCCAATAAATTTTTCTCATAATTAGTTCAAATTCCATTTTTAAAAATTAGTGCAATAACATTTTCAAAATTGCATATACTTATAGGCATGCCGTTTTGTTACTCTTATTGCCAGGAGCGTCGAGGTGGCAAAGCTCCAGGTCAAGCCAAATTAGCAGAAACAACAGCAAGAGAACCTGGTGATAGTAGTGGGAACGATACACCAAAAGATACACCAAAAGGTCAACCAAAAGAAGAACCTTTCAAGTGGAGAAACCAAGAGGCCTAGCTATCAGGAAAATGGTGTTTCTTCTGAATTATTGCACCTGATCAAGAAGCTGGACGCTGCAAGCTTGCAAACAGCTCATTTGCTGCCCCGTCGGAAACCATGGAAGGCACCTGTGGAGATCATGATAGCATCTGTACATTGTTGGATTAATATGTTAGCCATAGCCATTTTTTGGTTGGTTTCTTTGGATCATATTTATGTAAGGGAGATGCTTATGTAAGAGAGAACCATGGAAGGCATTGCTTAGCTGAAACCTTCTCTGTAGTGTAGTCCAATGACCTGGTTACTTGCTATCTGTTTGTGCCATTTGCCTAACATATGGTGCTCAGTTTCTGATTTTATTTTAAGATTCAGTTTCTGATTTTTTTTTTGAGAATCAGTTTCTGATATTTCATACATGTCACATCAAATGTGATAATTCAGTTCAATCTGGATACTCAAGTATGTGCTGTCTGTGCCATTTGGACAGATTGGCAGGGACTGCATAACATAGTACTATAATTGCTGCTTCAACCTGGATGAGAAAAAGGAGAGGTTGGTGGCATGTGAGGGCCCGACCTACCTGGCATTGTTTAGCACACAATCACAATATACCATTATTCAGCAATGCTTGACAAGCCAGCAAACTAACTGAACCGACTGCCAACTCAGATTTTCACAAATGTGTCAGCTTCCACGAGCAAATTAAACCTTGCAGTGCCTGTCTAGAAAATGCGGGTGGCAATCATGGATGGAGTATGAGGTAATCCAGATTAGACATAACGAAGTTGACAATGACCAACAAACAAACTGGACTATATAGGCCCTGCATCTTTCTGGAGAGGAAAAGGGGAGAGGATTCATGGTAGAAGGGTCCAGTGAGAGTTCAGCTTCTCCTAAAATCTCCAATGGCCTCGGCCTCGCTGTCCTGACGGTTAAGGCTGACCATCGCCTTGCGCCGTGCCCGTACTGACGGACGCCGCCGACGAGTCGCTGTCCACGTAGACTGCCGCGCATGGCCGATGTTGATGCAGGATCTTGTAGTGTTGATTGCCCTTCCTTCTCTTGCATGTTCAGTACACGCCCAACCCCCAACATTTTCCTTTCGAGCAGTGCTTTCTACGCTTCCTGAGAAACCAAGTTGCCTAAGGGCCTGTTTGGGAAGCTGTAGATTCTGAGTAGCTATTAGGTGGTCTAAGTAGCTAATGCGGAGATTCCGAGTAGCTAGCTTTGTTTGGTATCTTGGATTCTAGGCGTGCGGTTGGTATCACGATAGATGTATTGTTGAAATGTCCTTGGGTGATTTGATGTCCTGATTATGTATTGATAGAAGAGATATCCATGCTGTAAATTTGTAGTACTTAATTCAAACATTGAAAAACTAATATTAAAATTTCATGACAATAAATTTGACTCCAAATCATAATTTTAGATATTAATATAGATAACTACCATGTCTCCATACAAAAGGAACGTACAAAAGGTGTTCATAGGCATATAAGGCGCATATATCACCATCAAAAGAGAGAACAGCTCGACACAATCTCATTTACATCCTTTTTTACTTCTTCTAACCTCTTAACTCCTTTTTTACTGATTCAATATTGTTAATGAAAGGATTAATTAATAAAACTGTTCAGTGAACACACATGAAGGTGATTCTAATATTCTATATACCATAGGTTACAAAATGGCAGTTCAAAACTTCAAGTTGCTTTACAAGATGTGTGGGTTCAATATTCATAATTTGTTCCTATATTTTTTTCAGAAGTTCAATATACGCAATGTGCATTATATTATTTCACTCGATAGCTGACATGATACACACAATATTTTAAAAAAAGCAAAAGCATTGCAGTTAGATATCACTTAACTAATATACTTCCTATATCACTTATCACAGAGTATATCTCATTCAAGTATACAACACAAGAAGCATAGGGATCGTTCCTTGCCTAGTAACACAGTGTAACTTCTGAAATTTCAAATCAGTTTTGTGTCACATCTAGTTTCATACAAATATACAAGATGTGTCACATCCCTAAATGATCTAACATCATCATCTTTCATGTATACACACTGCTTCGCAAAAACCACATCCATACTGGAATACAAGTATTTCATCACAATGAGACCAACCTTCTGGCCCCTGAGCCGACCTGTCCTCCTTGCAACAATAAGACCAGCATGAGTATATATGCCTATACAAGACTTGTGTCTAAATACATTTATATAGTAAAGTCACTGCACCAATTCATCACAAGCATCAAGACATCTCAGCAGCACAAGCAAACATGACAGTCAAGTTCGCACATGTATACATTCAAAATTAGTTATACATTAGTTATCTCATCAGCATATACATAACTTCCAATGATCTTAATTCTTAAAAGCATGCATGCAGAACATTAGTTAAGGCATATAGACACAACCAGAAAGAGGCTAATATAACAACAAATCAAATGGCTTTGTGGCAAGCTGTTTGTCCTGTTCTAGTGTTAAGAATCAAATCTAAGATACAACAGAAATGGAAACATCTAACATGACATTGA
The DNA here is from genome assembly GCA_036346245.1 of Bonia amplexicaulis. Taxonomy (NCBI): domain Eukaryota; kingdom Viridiplantae; phylum Streptophyta; class Magnoliopsida; order Poales; family Poaceae; genus Bonia; species Bonia amplexicaulis. The sequence continues at coordinate 17,560,452 of CM070744.1, forward strand.
AATTGCATATCATGTCTAATGGAGGCGTGGTGGCGGCCGTAGTAGGCGTGGGGAGGAGGAGGGGGAGGAGGGTAGGAGGCGGGCGGGAAGGGGGAGGGGCGGGGCGGCGGGGAGGAGAGAGAGTCGGGGAGAGAGAGGTGTGGGGCGGGGGATCCGGGAGGGCGGGAGGGGGGGTGGGCGTCGTGAGGGGGAGGAGAGGCGGGGGCGGCGGGGTATATGGGAGGGGGCGGGGGGGGTGGGCGGGGAGGAGGAGGAGGAGGAGGGGGCGGGGGAGGCGGGGGTGGGGGGAGGGAGGAGGAGAGGCGTGGGAGGAGGCGGGGGATGGGATGGGGGGGCGGGAGGGCGGGGGGGGCGGAGGGGGAGGCGTGGGGAGGGGGAGGAGGCGGGGGCGGGCGAAATGGGGCCTTGGGGGGGGGGCGGGAGTGTTTTATCAAGTGGCATTTGTGGGTAAATAACTTCAACTTTAAGTGGCATTAGCCCAAAGAATCTGTGAGAAGCTCGGCTATTGCAGCTTCTCAGTCCCAGTACAATTGTGTTTTCCAGTTTTGATTGTCGATGGTGGCCCAAAAGTTGGACTTTGGGAGAGCTTTTGGCTACTAGAAGTAGCTAGCTTTAGCTTACCTAGAAGCCAAAACAAACAGGGCCTAAATCATGAAGCTGCACTGTTTTTTTTATAAGAACCCAATTACAAGCACCTAAAAAATGGGGAAATAGGGAGGGGGACTAGAATTCACGCTCTTTATTTTGGGTTATGGTACACTATTGTCCATGTGCATATGTGACTGAGCGAACATATCTATTACTCAAAAAGGTTGGAAAAGAAATAAGTCAAGGCAACAATGCCATGCTCCCAATCATCCGATCTAGACTGGCTTGCAAAGTAAACGCTTTAGACGTAATAGGATCTGCTATAGCACTTTTGAGGAGAAATGTGCCAAGCTTGGAACCTCCTTGTAGGCCCTACCTTAGCTCATGGAATATGGCCTCATTTGGAAGAAAGGAAAAAAATGAATGTTTTTGGATTATTTGGACCCCATAGGAAAAATTCCTACGAGTTCGTTTGGAACAGAAGGAACGACCCTTAAGAATTCCTTGAGATTCAGATGGAATGAGCTATTCCATGAGAAAGTTGGACAAAAACAAACATGGGTCTTACCTCATGTTTTCTCCTCCTTATGTCTTGAATTCCTGTGTTTTTCCTATATGACATCCAAACAACACTTTTAAAGTTCTCCTGTGTGTTCAATTCCTGTAGCCTGTAGGAATCTAAATAACATGACACCTCAATTTATGCAGTTTTCCTATTGCTGCGTTTTTCAAATCCTATGTTCCAAACGGCCATATCTTCTAAACATTGGATTTGCTAATTGCTACGGCTGTGGGCTATGAGTAGGTTCTTTTTGGCGGATGGTTTATTACTTATAATTTAAATATTTAAATTCTAACTGTTTGTGAGAGGCAGTACGCAGAGGAAAATAGTTGCATAAAATTTTGGTCGGTACAACTGAACTCAGTACATTTTTACTACAACTTTCTTATTAATTCCATCTAAAAATACACTATTTAAAAGTTAATTACTATAGACAGTACAAACAAAAAGTCAATATTAAACCCAAAAGTACCCAGCCTAACCTCGACCTAGTGATATTGTAGCATTATGCAATGTAGCACGATGTGGCATTACTGGGCCAAACAAATCCGAGACCATTAAAACCAAACTGGGCCACGGTCTTAATCCCAGAGTCTCAAGCAGAAGGCCCACTTAGCCCAATTCACTGGGCCTAGATGCCCAGGCCGCCTTTTGACATTTATACCCCTCCCTGGCGCTCTCTCTATTCCGCCATCTAACCCTACGCCGCAGCGACTATATAAGAGCTTACACCGTCCGGGGCGCTAGGGTTCTTCGTTTTCTCCTTCGCGCCGCCACCTCCGCCCCGCCCGGACGCCCCCGCACTCGGAGCTCGTCCGATCCCCTCGCCGCCCACCATGGTAGGCGAGCACCCGAGGCTGAATCCTCTGTCTCTTTGCTCTCATCATGTGCTGATGTTGGTGCTAATCTCGCGTTTTTGGCTTCTCCTCAGATCATCCCCAAGAAGAACCGCCATGAGATCTGCAAGTACCTCTTCCAAGGTCCGCGTTTCTTTATCCCCTTCGCCTCGTAGTCATGGTAGAGGCGCGATGGTTAGTGAATATGTTGTTCGTTTTCGTAAAGGAAGAGATCTCTGCGCCTCACAGCAAGAACGCTGTGTTTAGTTCAAAAGCTGTTCTTTTTTTTATGTAAAGGATAGAAGCCAAGTGTATGCCTATGTAGGATTTGATTTGTTGGTGTGATTTTTGCATTCGAGGAACTGATAAACAGAGGTATAGGCTCTTCTATGTCGGTGAGATTTTGTGCACTGGTAAGCTGGGGGTTGGGTTCTGATAGGCTCTTCTATGTCGGTGAGATTTTGTGCACTGGTAAGCTCAAGGTGGGGGGTTGGGTTCTGATATGCTGTCAAATTCTGTGCATCAAGAAACGAAAATGAAAGAATATGGCCTCTGATTTGTTATATTTTTTCCGCACCTAGAAATTCGAAAATAGGGGATGTGAACTCATATTTACTGGTGAAATTATTTCTGACTTAGTACGTGCGTTGTTGCAGAGGGGGTGCTGTATGCCAAGAAGGACTACAACCTGGCGAAGCACCCGCAGATTGACGTTCCGAACCTGCAGGTGATCAAGCTCATGCAGAGCTTCAAGTCCAAGGAATTCGTTAGGGAGACCTTCTCCTGGCAGTACTACTACTGGTACCTAACCAATGATGGCATTGAGCACCTGCGCGAATACCTCAACCTGCCATCTGAGATCGTGCCTGCCACGCTCAAGAAGTCTGCCAGGCCTCCTGGCCGCCCATTCGGCTCTGGCCCACCTGGTGACCGCCCAAGGTATAGTTTCTTCTCTTGAGTCCATGGGATTGTATGAACTTGTCTGTAGTGTGATTAATAATCCTGTGAGCTACGTCACTATTTTTTTACACCTGTCTATACTGAGATGATTTGAATAGGAAAGAGAAGTCAGATATGAAGTAGTGAAATGCCATTTTTGCCCTTTGAAATGACAGTGTATTAAACTTGTATTAAAACTGAATACGAAGGTTGTCGATTGTGTTCTTAGGCTATATCTATTAGGGTTTTGACTTAATGGATTAAGATGGGGAGTCTTTATTCTGTACTCTATAGGCACAGCTTTGTAGCATGACAATCTCAGCTAAAACAGTTTTGATCAAGAGATTGTGCTACTCTTTTAGTTGTGCTGTAGAATTTATGTTTTAAGGAAAAGTGTTGATCATTTTGATCTAATCATACGGTCTGCTGCTTTAGGATAAGGCATGATAATTTTAGTGGATTGTTCTTCTCATTTGTGGATGCACCCTCATGCTTATGTGGTACTGTCTGGGTTTGCTTTTAAAGAAGACAGCAAGATAAATGTATACATTTTGCTTTTAAAGAAGACAGCAAGATAAATGTATACAAGATGCATAGATGCATTTCGGTTGAGTTACTCCGCTTATCTCTTGCTTGATATCATGGAGGCTAGCTCTGTAACTGTTGCTTCTCTTTATTTGCATTGTGTGTAGGGGCCCACCTCGCTTTGAAGGGGACAGGCCAAGGTTTGGTGACAGGGATGGGTACCGTGGCGGTCCTCGTGGTGCTCCTGGTGACTTCGGTGGTGAGAAGGGTGGAGCTCCTGCTGAGTTCCAGCCATCCTTTAGGGTAATAAACTTGTCCCTATAGTGCTGCAGTCTTGTTTTTGTTGTGCCATTTAGCGTAGCAATTTACCATTTGAAAATAGAACATACAAAAATAGTAGCGAATTTATACTGGCTGAAATGAAATTTATATTTGGTTGTGCACCCTAAAATGTCAATACCATGAACGCAGAAGATCTTGCAGAATTCACTTTTCTTTATTCATAGTTGCATATTATGCGCTGAATTGCAGATCATTATAGTTACACACATATTTGGTGGAATTCAGGGAGGTTTGCATGCTTTTCTTTGGTGCAAAAGTTCTGCATAATCCTGTTACTTGTCTAGATTATTGCTTGACAAGGGATTATAATTATTTGGGTAGGCACCAGTGATTTTATAATTGTCAGCATGAGATGTGTGTTGCATATGCTACTTGTATTAAAAGTAAAATTTGTAATTTTCCACTGCATGGTTTAGTAACTTGCTCATCAGTGATGATGAAATAATTGGAAGAGTATAGGAAACTACATGACTTGATTTGGATTATACATCTCCCTGTTTCACTTATATTTTATACCTTCAAAATTTTGCAGAGCTCTGGTGGTAGACCTGGCTTTGGCCGTGGCGGCGGTGGCAGCTTCGGCGCAGGCCCAACCTCTTCCTCGATGGAGTGAACTTCCCGTAGTTTTGATATGATGTTTTCCTTCACATGAGGCGTATAATTTTGAAGGACGGTTACTATGTAGTAGTGATGTCTGCAGTATCGACCAGTGTTAAAATATGCTATCTTGATACCTTCCAGTATAATAGTTTTCGCAAACGTTTGAAGTTTCACGTTAACGCTTTTGGCAAGTTGTGTCTGAAATTATCTTTGTTTTACCATCTCGTTTATATTTCATTATTCTCTTCCGTTGATCTCGTGTCATTTAAGTAGGGTGAATGTTGTGCTTATTTTGCTAAGTGAATTAGGTGCCGTTGTATGTTACCTTGCAAGTTCAAATATGGACTGCCTAGGATATTTGTAGCATATTGCTATGTGCCGCATATTATGTAGAATTTGATTGCTTTGCTTCCAAATTTCTAATGCGTGAGGCTATGCTTTTGCAAGCTCTGACGCATTATCTTGTACACCCATCAACTTAGGATAGAAGCAAGGATGCGTTACTTGAAGCAGGCCAATTGAGATGTCTACATGACATTGTCAGAACATGTATTTATATATGGCCGAGATCCTGCTAAGTGCGTAATTGCTGTTGGATTTTAGAAGAACTTAATTGGTTGAACGGCATAACATGGCCCTCCGTCACAATGCCAGCATTGAGATTCAGGTATGCAACGCCATGCTATTGCTGGATGCGTTACAGCCAGTGCATATACAAGATGAGAAATTCGTACTGAACTTGTCTGATTTGACGTCTCTTTAAGTGGAATGGCGTATCTTTACCAGTATGTTACGACATTGTTGTTGTTATTTAACCAAACCTAACCACACAGTACAAATATCGTCCAAGAAGAAAAGGAAATGTGCCGGCGATGTTGTAGCCTACGATGCAGACTCTTGTTCTGATTCCATCTAGCCCATTGAGCTCCAAGATTGGTGACCAATCAAGTCCCTTAACGGGTTACCAAAAATTCTCATTTTTAGTCCCACGTCGGGAGGCAATGGGCCTCTTATTTTTCAACTTGTAAAAGCTATTTTTTGATTTTTTTTTTAGTAACTAGCTTTCAAACGAAGTGTCTTTTTAAGGTGGAATTTATAAATTGATTGTAATACATACTATAACGATTTCATTTATATCAGTCAAAACCACACGTAAGTTTCTCTTATTCCGTACTCTCTTACGAACAGCCAAAATGTATAAACCGCAACCTGAAAGAATAGGACTAATATCAAGTGGGGTACAATCGGAACGGATATAGATGGATATCATTTATCATGTATCTTATTCTGTATTTTTTTATCGGAGTCAGAGTCGGACACGGATAGTGCCGGATACCTGTTTTTCCATTCCATATTTGTTTCATAAGTCTTCAGATGATCGATCGAACGAAAATTATCCGCTTTTTTACACCTCTACAAGGGACATTAGACAGTAAGGTGTAATCAGAGTAAGCACGAAGAAACTAATCGCTGATATATCAAAAGAAGAGCATTTAGCATTTCCGCCTGTTTAGATATGCCAATTCACCTATAAGTTATTTTGTTACTAAGTGAAATCACAATAGTCTCTTATATCATTTGATATACAGATATATAAACAGATATTAATCGTTTCGTATCCTATTTCATAATTTTTTTAGAGTCGGAGTTGGATACGGATAGTATCGGACACGTATTTACCCTTTTTGTATTCGCTTCATAAGTCTTTGGTCGGTCAGTCGGATAAAAATTATCTGCTCCGTTTGCAAACCTAACAGCAGGGCAACGGCAGGAGAGGAGCGACAAAGGCCGGGAAGACTACTCAGGGCCAGGGCACCCCAACCAAACCAATCTTGAAACTTTTTCATTCACATTGAGGACCCAACACATCTCTTAATCTCAGGTTTGCATCTATGCAGTTGTTTGATTTACAATCTACCAGCTATCCTAATCTTTCCATGAAACCAATCTATCTACAGCAAAAAAAATGAAGGGAAAATGAAAAGAACTACGGTCTTTTACAAGCATAAGAGTAGAGCAAGGAGAGTAGACGGCAGTATGAGCTGCTGCCATTGCAGCATCGCCGGTGGCCGCCACGCCGTGGCGTATGATATATTGTTGAAGATGCCTTCGGGCGTGCGGCCGTCCCGAGGAGGCGTGCATGTACCATTTCCCTGCCAAAAACACAGGCATCTTATCTCGTTAAGTACTAATTTCAGCACTAAAACTACTCACTGAAAATGAACATATTTACTTGACATTGTGCTGCTGCTGCAGACTTGCCGACAACAGCAAAAAAAGACAGTAACACATGGCAGACAACGACTTAAGCATGGAATTCAGATTTCAGCAAGACCTTGCACAATGGATGTTTGCTACTCAATTTTTAGGACCAAATTATTGTCAGTTGCCTAGATTTGTTTAACTATGTGGAAAACTGGAATTCAATCTTGCAGTACAATCTAAGTGCAAAAGTACTACTACAGGTTTCCGCACAGAGGCATTACATTGCAAGCAGCTATGCTTCCACATCCACAAACTAGTCCACCGTTCGCCTTGTCCGTGGCTTCCGCTGCGCCGCCTCCATCGCTTCTCTGCATCAAAACGATCAGAGTAGATAGCATTAGCATTAACAAATCCTGATCATATCCACAGCGCAACTGATACAGAATCCGTCAATCTCACCTTGTAAAAATCAACGGCGATGAAGTTAGCCCATCTGTCCGCCGACAGGTTGTGGCAAGTGTTGAGCATGTCCAACAGCTGCGCCGAGTTGTCCTTGCAAGCAACCGGGAAATTCGGGATGTCCCTGAAGTAGTTCATCAGAACCAGCGACCTCGACAGGTCGTTCATGGCGGCAGACTCGGCGCGTTTGGGGCACAACCCCTTGACCATCCCTTTGCTCCCATCTGCATGCATTCCAAGGACCCAGACCATCATTAGGAAAAAACCGAAACACCATAAAATCCTTATCTGCAATCCACTGGCATATGTATGCTGTTGATGGATGATCATACGTACACTGGTTCTCGACGACGTATCGCCACTCGTACGCGATGCCCTCGGTGGGCTCCTTGGCCGACTTGGAGGTGAACACGACCAGCCGGTGGTTGTCGCGGACCATGTCGCTGAGCAGCGGCCAGTCGCCGCCGTTCTTGGGCATGAGCGACACCGGGAACAGGTACTTCGCCAGGCCGGACGCGTTGAACACCCTGGTGAGCCCCATCGGCGACGCGACGTAGTCCTCGATGAAGATGGTGACCACCTCCGAGGGGTTCCTCGTGAGGAACCCCTCGATCTCCCGGAGCGCGTCGATCGCCGGTGCCTGCTAGAGCTTGGGAACAATGGTTAATTCGTGTCCATCGATCGTTCGGGGTTGGTTCGTGATGCGGGATGGAGAGGAGGCGTGGGCGCTTACGAACGCGGTGAGGTTTTGGCAGACGCCGCCGAAGGAGTGGCAGAGCCATATGTCGTGCCGGAAGTCGTACATGTCCAGCATCAGCCCCCTCACGCCGTTCTGCGTCAGGAAAAGCAGCCGACTGATCGGGTTTGGCACAAAATGCGGCAGATTTAGCAGTTGATTGACGAACTGAAAGCGCATGTGTTTATGTGTGGGAAACTGAGAGCAATTGCACGGCAGCCATGCTAGACAGGTTATGTATGCAAGACTAGTTGCCCGGACACCAGACGCGCGTGCGCGTGCCCGCCATGCGTGCGAGAGACTGCGTTTCTGTGCGTGCCACGCTTGAAGCGAGCAAGATCAGCCGGAGCACAACGTGTGGCTGCTCCCCGCGCGGCCGTGCACGCAAATCCGGGACGAAAAGGTGGGCTGCTTCGAGTGTATGCGCACGACGACACATGGATGGTGCTGGTGACATTTGTTGCTTCCACGGGAACCTCACCGCACACTTACAAGTTACTACTCCTGCATCCTCCGTTCTAGCTCCAAACGGCTATGCTTTTTAGTTTCTAATCATTTAGAATGTATTGGTTTTTAAAAAATTTTATATTATTTACAGAGATATAGCAGTTTCTTTATTTTTTAGTTAAATAACTTAAAAAAGCAACCACGCTATGGTACTATTTCAATTTAAAACTAAAAGATAAAATCCACGCCGTGTCCCATCGCCAATTCAGCAGCAGGGCCTAACCGAACTCGCGATTTAAGATTCGCGCGGAAGAAACGAACGAAGCACTGCCCTACGTGGGCCCACCATGTCATCCTGACGTGTTAGAGGTGCGCAGACGAGCACGCAGGGGCAGCTGAAAGAGGAGGGAGAAAAAGGGTGCTTTGCTGGTGATGATGGCTTACGCTGAGCTGCTGGGTGATGGTGTCCTGCTGGTTCCACGCCGTGGGGATGGTCGTGCCCGTCTGCGAGCGCGCGAACGAGTTGTGCGTCGTCAGCCACGAGTACCGGTTGAACGGCAGCCCCATAGCCCTGGTCCGCGGGTCGACGGGGGCGACGCGGGTGCAGCGCGGGCGCACGTTGCCGTCGGCCACGCACGTCTCGCAGTGCAGCCCCGCGTCGCAGTTCCGGTCCAGCGCGCACGTCTCGCCCACCTGCGCGCGCGCCAGCAACAGCAGTTTTAGTGCGAACGAACGATACGCCACGCCACGCCACAGCACAGCTCGCGCGCGTACGCACGCACGTACCTCCCGAGCCGACACGACGGCGGGACAGCCGCAGCAGCAGCAGCAGAGTACGGCGACGACGAAGAGAAGAATCGCCGGATCCCCATGCTTCTTGGCCATCGTCGTCTTGCCGCCGCTCGCGGCTCGCCGCCTCCTGCTCTGCTCGGTTGGTGCCCCGCTCCTGGAGACGGCAAGGCAAACAGAGCCCAACTCCTGGAGAATGGATTGTGTGGCTTGTAAGGCCCGGGTATTTCAGCTGCGTCACTCGCTTGCGTGTCTCCTTGATTTCCCGTATATCCCGTTTGTTCTTCCGCCCGCGGGCGGGTCTTGGTCGTTGCTGCAGTTTTCATCCCGGTGGGCCCCGCTTGTCGGGGGTACAGGTGTGGGTCTATTCGGCCGTAAATAATCCTTTAAGGCCAAGTCTCGATACATATGATCTGAGGTGAGGGCCCTTTTTTAAACCGGAAGCCAGTTGAAATGCATCATTTTCTAATTCCTGATTTTTTTTTGTCTTTTTGCTTTTCCTTTTCTCCTTTGTATTATTCATAGAGATATAACAGTATTTTTTTCTTATTTTTCTTTAATTAAATAATTTAGAAAAAAATAACAGCAGTTAAAATACAATTACAGTCAACAGCTAAAAGCCACATCCAATAGCACCAAGTTGAACTTAACTCAAAGAAAAACTCATGGCATAAGTGGTAATTAACTTGGATTCCATTGATTACCTCACGAGCCATTTATACCACATGTCATGTTGTCAGTACGGTCTAATCTCATTTGCATTGAGACCTGGTCTTATAGAATTGTTTTCCCATCTGGCCGGTTGAGCTGACCGTTACGGTGGTCCGGTGCATGCCGCGGGCCCAACTGCCGAGCAGTACAGGTACAGCTGGTCTCAAAACCTCAATATACGGCTGGTCCAACCACACATACACAATTATGATTTTATTTTTTGCGCTTTGGTTTAAAAGTAGTCAAGTAGATCACTAATTCATTTAACTTCATTACATTTAGCAAATAATTTTATAAGACTTTCGTGCCCCTTAAGCTCTTACATCGAGCTTTGTAGGGACATTTATTGCGCTGCACCCAAAATTGTTTCTCATTTCCATTATTTTTTATGTCAACAGTCACCATATATTTAATATAGTAGTCTCAAACCTTCGATGTACACTTCTTCTGCTTCTTCTCAGCAGACTCAACTTCTTCGGTGCAAGTCACAATCCTAGTAATAATTGTATGTTTATTGCTTAACATAGATTTTCAATCAGAAAGCATTCTACTTCTTCCTGAATAATCGTAGAGTGTAAAGGAGAAATTATCCGGAAAAATACCCGGATAGTTCCGTATCCGTCGGATAATGCTTTTTTGAATCGTTTCTGTATCCGACAAAAAAAATATTCGACTATGTTTCCGTATCCGACAAAACCTTCAGATATCCGAAAATTTGCTTCGAATTGTATCCGAATTAAAACGGACGGACGGACGGAAATATCTCTATTTGCACCCTAACTGCTACTAGAATGGCAGAGCTACGGTGACACGCCATTATCTCAAGCCAAGCCACTGGATCAAAGAACCAACGCACCGGATCAAAACGCTACAGCTGCTACGGTGCAAGGATGAATCTCATGCATCCATTCTTGATCCAACGGCCACAACGTGCCATTACAGTGTAAAGGCACAGGGTGCGTTTTCCGTTCGCACAGCGGGATATATGTCCACCTGTCAGTAGTGACTCATCCGATGGGATCTCAGAGAAGCTTGGCGCTAGCCTAACGCACGGGATTCTCTGACTTTACAAGCAAAGTCATCGTAAAGTCCGTCCATCCCGCGATTAACAGCCTAGATTAATTTAGTGTTTTTTAATTTTTTACTTCTAATTTTTAGCTTTTTTATTTTTATCTTTTTCTAGCTTTTTTCTTTTTTCTTATATTTCTTTATATTATCTGTATTAAAATAACTTATTTTTTAAATAAAAATAACCTATTTTTTATTTAAAAATAGGTTATTTTAACACAGATAATATAAAGAAATTTAAGAAAAAAGAAAAAAGCTAGAAAAAGATAAAAATAAAAAAGCTAAAAACTAGAAGTAAAAAACAATCAAAAAACACTAGATTAATCTGGGCCGTTGATCGCCGGATGGACGGACTTTACGAAGCAAAGTCACGCTGTGACTAAGTCACGCCGTGACTAAGTCACGCCGTGACTTTACTTCGTAAAGTCAGAGAAGCTGCGCCGCTAACCTAAACCTATGCCGCCGCGCTCGCAGAGCGAGGGAGAGAGATTAGACTGTTTTATTAGGGTGTTTTTTAAGCTGTAGTCTATGACTTTTAACTACAGTTGATTTTTTATATATGTTTTTTAATATGATAGTGGATAATAGATGTATCGATACGAATGGTATATATAATTTTAAATTTGAGAAGCCGTTTAGAAAATTTAAGACCATCATGTTCTACGTTTGAACTTTTAATTTTTGAAAAAACTAAAAACTAAAAGCCAAAAAGATTCTAGCACCTACCCAACCTGAAAGATTGACGGTGAGCATCTGGCCTCACCAGATCAGCCACAGAAATCTGCAACCAGCCATGTCCATGTACACTACCGTGCGAGCTCGGCGCCGAGTTGCTGCCATTTCCTCGCTTGCTTGGGCCGGTCCACGCCACGTGCAATCCACCCGTAGAGCCCGACTTGCCCGTGAGCCCAACCGAAACACACGGGTAAAAGGAAAGGAAAAGGCGCTGCGCTGCGACCCGCAAAGCAGAGCGGAAAAAGCGGCAGCGCCACCGCCGGCCTCGCTCGGTGGTGGCAAGCAAGGAGCATATTGGGTTGGCGTCCGGCCAGCGGCAGCCTGGCATCCCATTCCCTCCTTCCTTGCCCTCCCCGACAAGTCACCCCTTTCCACCACACCACACTCCACGCTCCACTCCACTCCACTCGTCCTCCTCTCGCCGCTGCCGCCGATACGGCGTCTGCACCCCGCCCGAGCGGCTCCCGATGCGGCACCCCGCGCCGCTCCTCTGCGCGTGCGCGGCGCTGGCCGCCGCGCTTCTGGCTCCGCTTCCGCCCGCGGCGATCGCGACAGGTAACCACCGACCATCCGTCCAAGCTCCTTAGCGGCGGCCTTCACTTTCCCTTCGCCGTTCCCGGTTCCCGTCTCTATTTAGTCGGTGGAAGTGCGCCCCGCTCGACTGCCGATCGCGGCATTTGGATTTGGGGGGTTGGTCGGCGACGGTTGCGGGTGGAAGCACACTTCGCTCGGCAGCCTCAGCTAGTGCTTTCGATTTCTCTTCTGTCGGGCGGTGATTCCCTGAGTTCCTAACGTTTTTTAGAGTTTTTGGGGCCATGATTCGGCTCAGATTAGTACAGCATTGTAGAACTGCATTTTTTAGGAGGCGAATTAAGGTAGGCGATTCGACATTTTTAGGGGGTTTGAGTTTGAGACGGGGTCACCTCGGTGAGGGACAATCACTAAGCACAAGTGGCACGGGGCGCATGTCGTCTGCCTCCCGCAGCGCCAGCGCTGCAGGCCCGCAGCCAAGGGGTCCTCACCTCACACTGGACTCGTCACGCCATTCAATTCGCTTACCTAAATGGTGTTGCTGTACGATCGAGCGGGCGATGGCCCAATGGCTTACACTTTCGACAGCAGTTGGATTTGGCTGGTCCCCGAAGGTTTGGGTCCTTGCATTTGGCGTTACTGAATCTCTGATTAGTTTGACTTGATCTTTTAGTTTTACCTGATGCTCCTCATATCACATGGGCTGTATTTGGCTTGTGCGCTAGAGTAATAGAGTACTAAATAGTAGAATCGGTCGACTTGTGGTATACTAGAACTGCGCCACATTCTGCTCGCAGAAAATGGGGGTTTGGACTTGATGGCAAGTGACCCCATAGACCATGTAATGTGATAGTACTAGTCACATGATCTGCTCCCGGCAGTATTTAATTTCAGTTCTGCTATATATGATTGCAATTCACGCCGTGAACAGCAAGCGTTGGCTAGGTGTACTGCATTACATGTTTTGCTCTTTCTGTGTAACTTTCCTTTCCCAAATTTAGTAAAGACACAGAGTGACGAGGCTGGTCTTCAAACGCTTTTGATTACGTGCCAGCCTTCCTGTTTCTGAATATTTTCATTGTTGCTCATATTTGTTCTTTGATCACACAGATTGTCCATTGGATTTGAGCTGGCCAAACTACGGATTGATAGCTTCCGTATGCTTGGATCAAAATGGGCACTCAAAGTGTTGCCGTTATATCAATGCTGTTCTTGCGGTCTCATCTGCCATGTATGCAAACACAACAGGCACTCTTGGGGTTCCAGCTGAACTTTCCGATGCCTGCATTGGCAACATCTCTGACACATTGGTTTCGAAAGGGATACTTCCTACTGCTGCTTCGTTTTGTGGCCTTGGGATCAAGATTCAAGTGCCCTATCAGTGTTTTGGCATGACTACCATCGTCCAAATGTTACAGTCTCCAAATTTCAGTGATGTCACAAGAAGCTGTGCAGCTCCACTTTCAGATGATGTGAGTTGCAAAAGGTGTTTAAACTCTAGTCTGTCGTACCTCCGCCATCTTGTGGGAGAACAAGATAATGTCACATTGAATACCTGCCGTGATGCTGCCTTTGTTGCATTTGTGAGTCAAGGGAATATATCTACTGTTGATACGGCAGGTTGCTTTTTTAGGGCTCAGGGCCTTAGTGCTCTTCAAGGTTTGAATTTTCTTTCATCTTCTGTAGAATGGGCAGTGCCATTAACAAATTTATTAGACACATTTTTTTATTTGATGACCTTGCCCATGGAAACATTTTTTTCATAAAAAATTGATGACTTTGCTTTTGATTCTGTTGAGCAAAGTTATCCATGGTAACATATAAGCAATTTGACGACTTATGAAGCCATAACATTTTTTTTATTACATTGTGTTAATGCTAGTGCATTGACCCCACATGATCTCCAACTCCGGTGTTCTGCAGACATTGCTTCTGATTCTGAGGAGCAAATTTATCTATGCTAATATACACCATTTGACAACTTATAGCGGCAGAGCATACTTTTGTTCTATTGCATTAAGGCTAGTGTATTGCACAAACCCCACATGATCTCCACCAATGTTCTTTCAAAAGCTTCAGCCATGTAGCACCTTTGCTGGGTGTGCACATATCCTAATGTATGTAATAATAGGTATATTAATCAGAACATGGCGCGATATGCATTTATAAGAATCAAGCATATCTATAGCTACTTTTGTTATTCAAGTTTGTATTTATTTTATTCTTCACAATATGCTCGTTGTGCTGGGATGAGGTAGGTGAGTAGGTCTACTAGAAGCGAAGTGTGAGATTTGCTTGTTATTGTTCAGTAATTCATAACTTTTGACTTTCTCCAAGTTTTGGACTTCTCAATATTGTAATAACTGATGAATCTACGATGCAGTGAACATCTCCGCGCCATCCCCAGCCGGGCTTCTTGCACCCAGTATTTCTCCCAGTCCACTTGCAATGCAAATTCCTGGGGAGCATGTTACTGGAGTGCCATCCAAGCAACATCGTAGTTACAAGCTTGCACTATTCCCAGCAATTGGGGCTTTGGTTACAGGATTAGCAGTTATATTAATGGTAGTACTGATTTTACTTATCCGTAGAAAGAGTAAAGAACTAGAAAAGATTGAAGGAACTAACTCTCTGGATGTGTGGAGTTCCTGTGTCAAGAAGGGCCAAGAAGGTAAGCATTTCATGAGTTGTGATTTTGGTGCTGTCGTTCATTCATGAATATTTGTTCATTTAGACGGCCAAATGACTTCTATAAGTTCATGAGGTTAGAGTGCATATGAGATCTGTTATCATGGGCGCAAGCTTATGACTTTGCATCAAATTTATGGAGTATACTGGCTTTTGTGCCTTTTTGTTGGCTGCAAGATTTTAGATAACAGTGAAACTGATTTATGGCTGTGGGGTTTGCATGTGAAAGGGAGAGTGGTCAGAATGAAAGTTGTAATCTATTGCAAATATGGCAGGGAAAACATATGGCCCTTGTTCCCATCAATACATTTAGCCACCTTCATGTTGTTCAATTCAAAAATATCTACTGTGTAAGCACAAATATGTCCCCACATAGGTATACATGGAATGCCATTTTGTAGACATTATCCTGAAACTATCGATCAGGAAAATGACAAATGATTTTATATACTCTGGACTCCGGAACTTTTCTTGCTGCAGATCATATTGGTTCTTACCATTATGTACTATTTCCTACAATTTGTTTTAGGAAGTTGTATGGTTAACTTAATTTGAACTTGATGGACTAATGTTCGAGGCTGGACTCATTGAATTACTTTACAATCAGAATCAGTTCTAAGACCATTTCAATTTATCTGCTTAACAGGATTGTTTCGCAGGTACTTCCACCATTTTTGGCAGATTTAGTTACAAAGAAATGAAAAAGGCAACAAGAAACTTTAGCATGGTATTGGGAGGAGGTGAAAATGGTACAATATTCAAAGGGCAGCTGAGTGATGGTTCTGTGGTTGCTATTAGGCGCATAGAGAGCTCGCCGAAACAAGGTCAGCTGGAATTTTGCAAAGAAATGGAACTTCTTGGGCGGCTGCATCATCGCCATCTTGTTGGACTTAAGGGCTTTTGTTTAACCAGATTTGAGAGGTAAAGTCTGTTGTACATAAGTTCAGATATCTACCAATTTATGGTTCTTTACAATTTCGCGTCATCCAGGTTCCAGGTGTATGAATACATGGAAAATGGAAGCCTTAAGGATCACCTTCATTGTAATATCTCATTCTTCGTCTTGTACTACATCATTTGTTTAATTATGTGCAGAAGAGCATTCTTCTCTTTGCAGCACCAGGTAAACGTCTGCTACCATGGAAAAATAGGATCCAAATTGCCATTGATGTTGCAAATGCTTTGGTAAGTTTTGCGAAGTCGGTGATCTGGATTCTGAATTGGCTTAAGGTTTTCCATACTTCGTGGAGATTTTGTTTTACCGAAGTCAGCAATTGAAATAATTAGTGTTATGCTAGATAAATATTTCTTAAAACTTCATCAACGTATGCCAAACATCAATTTCTATCCTATTCGCTGTTATAACCCAAAGCATATTTAATATTTCAAATGCTAAATTGAACTTTTTTTGGTACGTGTTGATGATCAACTACCGACTTACAAACTGTTTCGGCTGCAGGAGTACCTTCATTTCTATTGCGATCCTCCATTGTACCATGGAGACATAAAGCCTAGCAATGTTCTCTTGGACAGGAATTATCTTGCGAAGGTACTTGGTGCAAAACTTTCTTACAATGGGAACAATCCCTGCTCTGCATGCAGATGCTAATGTTTCGCTTTTCGATAGCTTGCTGGTTGCGGTATTGCACACTGCTCAAGTGGTGGTAATACTACTGTCAGTTCCACCCCAGCGAATGTCAAGATCCAGGCAACTACTCGTAAGGCTTTCTGTTGTTATTTTGTCCTGACATTTCAGACAAATGAATAAACGGGCTAGATCAATCACGATTTCTGCTCTCCACATTTTCGTCAATACCGTGTGTATAGTCTTAGAAGTGCGTTTGATAAATCTCTGTGCAGGCTACGTAGACCCTGAGTACGTGGTGACTCAGGAGCTGACCCCGAAGAGCGACGTCTACAGCTACGGCGTGCTGCTGCTGGAGCTCGTCACCGGGAAGCCCGTGGTGCAGGGCAGCAAGAGCCTCGTCGAGTGGTCCCGCGAGCTGATCGGCACAGACTACCGTCTCCACGAGCTGGTGGACCCGGCGGTGGCAGACGCTTTCGACCTGGACGAGCTGCAGGTGATGGCGGACGTGATCCACTGGTGCACGCACAGGAACGGCGGCGCGCGGCCGTCGATGAAGCAGGTGCTCCGGATCCTGTACGAGCGGCTGGACCCGCTGTCCGGCGGGCTCGCGCGCGCCGTGGAGAGCGGGGCGGGGTACTACTACGGCGGCGGACACAGCAGGCGGCAGGGGAAGGAGGGGGAGGAGCAGGGGCTGCAGCGGAGTGGCGACGCGATCCAGTTCAGCGGCGAGGCGCGGTGCCTGCCGTCGTCGTCGAGCACGTCCAGGTCGTACTGCAGCCGCAGCGTGCTGCTGGAGTGCAACTCGCCGGAGCCGCCCCAGTCACCCCACGGCCACGGCGCGTTCTTGGTGTGAGACGATCCAGCCGTACGATGCATCCCATTTTTTTCGGTAGTAGTACTATACCACAATTGAACTGAGAGTAGCGGCAGCTTTGAAAGTTGATGTAGGGAACCGTGCGTTGTGAGCGAGTGGATGCGGTGCAGGGTCCAGTGAGATCGGGCGGCAGGGGCCCAGGTGTTGCCTGCGAGCGAGTCTTGAGTCAGAGATGGCACGCGCGTTGAAGTGATTGCTGTTCTTCCCTAGGTGCTTGTTTCCTTCGTCACATCACAGCAGCATTGATTTGCTCCGGGAACATGGCTATTCAATTCGCGTGCACCTTTTCTTTACTCACTGGAGCACCAGTGGAGTACGCCAGCTCCGATGAGCAGCGGCGGCCAGTGTCGTTTTCTCCCGTTTGAGAAGAATTACGTTTGTCGTTGTAGTAGGTTTCCTCGTGGTTTCCTAGTTGTAGATTTGGTCGCTGTTTTGTAGGTTGCGGTATGGTTTTTGGCTGTTTTTAGGACGATGATAAATGATGGTGATAATAATGTGAACAACGTATATGGTTTTGAGTTTAATAATCTGTTTGTAGAAGTGATTTTAAAACATTGCTTAAAGTAATCATCCTAATTGTTTCTGCTTTCAGAGCAGTTGATGCCTAACATCAAAAAAAAAAAGCTAAAAAGAACAGGCAAAGCCGCCTTAGCCTTGTTTAAGCAGAATATTATAACTGTACGTTCGGTTGGGAGGGAGCTTTGCCTCTGTGTAAGGGCATCTCTAATGGTTATAGCTAGCAACTAACTATAAGACTTCCATATCATTTATATAATACACATTAAAACTAGCATTCTAAAGAACTATCTATAAGGATATCTATTTTATGCTTATATGCACACACAGAATTTATAGATGCTGCCTCGTTTGGCGTTATAGACTAGTGCTTAAGGAAGAGCTGGCTCGGTTTTTTTTGCATACTCTCTTTCCTCCACATAAGATATATGCTGATGTGTACGTGCATATAGCTAGCTGACTCAGACCATTGAAGATGCCCTAAGTTGCCTTTACGTAAGTTGAGGCTCAGGCCAGGCTAGGTTCGTTTTTTTTGGGGGCGGTCGGTTAATCACGGTTGAAAGAAAAAGGTGCTCATTCTAGCTTTTGACGTCAGCTTTTAGTTTTTTTACTATTTGAGATTTGTTGGTACTATAACTACTATGAGCTTTTTCAATGTAATTAAATTTAAAAAAGTTTAAAAATAAAAAACAAATTATCTCATCACAAACAATGAAAAGTAATAAAGACAAAATAATATAAAAAAACTAAAAAATTATATAAAAAAATAAAATTGAAAAGGCAGAATCTAAAGCTGAAGCTAAAAAGCACAGCATAAGTCGAACGCGCACGTGCGCGTGCCGTGCTCCACCACAACCGGGTGGCGCCTACCGCCTACGCCGTGGGGCGCATGAACACGGGCGGGCCAGATCCCATGGGCGTGCGTGCCTGCGGTTGCAGCCTTGCAGGCGGCAGCATCGGCAGCGTGTCAAGGTGCAGCGCACGTCTCTCTCTCGCGCGTGTTATGACTTAGGGCAGCTAAGCAAACACCACCGTCAAATCACAGGGGCTAGCTGCCGGCCGAATGGGCAGACGATCCTGGCTTCAGGTGAACGAACTATCGCTCTCTTTTTTCCTGGAAGTTATTAAGTTCACTGTGAATAATGAAAAGCTAAAAAGGACCATGTTTGCCGGTATATCCAAATATCTTGCGCATGTGACTGGCTTGAACTAGAGAACAATGTAGCAACTGGAAAAATTGAAGCTGAAGCTGAGTAGGGATTAGGTCCGATCTTTTCGACTGTGGTTTATAGTTTTTAGTTACATTTTTATTAGTCTAATAGTAGTGATTGCTATGAAAAATTAAAAGCTAAAATATCTATTAAAAAATTAAAAAGAACAGAGCCATTATAGATAGAATAGAATTACAATGCAACCTCGATTGTCAGGAGAGTTGAACGCGGTCATTTGTTTAGGATCGGTGGTGTTCACATCGATCGACAGATCCGAAGTCAATACTGTAATCACGGCTTGCGATGCATTCCATGCAGCTTGCACGGACCTGTTGAGATTTGAGAAGCAGCTATCACCTAAACCGCTTGATCGTTTCGTTTGTCTTGCATTGTACAGTAGTTACTAGTACATCAACTATTGACTACTACTGTAGTTTCTTGTACTCATCCCTCCTGTTTCCTTTGATCCCCTCGCCGTCGATTATTACCGGACGATCGGACTTGTTCTTTTCGGCTGCGGTTTTTAATTTTGGCTGAAATTTTTAAATTTTAGCTGTTTATGGTACAGATTACGAAGAGACAGATACTCACATGTAATTTTGGCTAGTATAAATATTGATCTTTTAATATGTAGATCGTTTAACTTGTAAACTCCGTCTTAAAAAATACTCCGTTTAAAAGTTAGGTACTGTAACAAAAGCTAAAAACCGCTGATTTGTAAGGTAAAATCGCGCTTTGAACAGTATGGTGCCGTTAACGTACCAATCCCAACGCCAAGCTAGACATCGATCGTACATCTTCGTACCGGTAATAATCCGAAGAAAGTTAAAGGCAGGCAGCAGCAATGGTAACGAAAGGATTCATCACATCACCACGCCATCCTACGCCTAATTACACGATAGATGGCATCAATCGAATCGAATCGATCGATCAATGGTTGACACTGACGAGAGCAATTGCGTGCACCTCAAAAGCGACGAACGAACAGGCAGTACACAAAGCTGTTAGAAGGGACGGATCAAACACAGGCAGTACACGAGTGCTATTTAGGGTTCCAAATCCAGGAGCATTCTTAATTAGCCAGCTAAGTCCTGGACTGGATGCACTGACAGTAAACAATTGCGGTAAGCAACCTGCACATGGGCCGCCGAGGCGTCGCCATTCTCCGCTCTCACGTCGTCAGACAGGACCCTTTCTCGATCGGCAGCAGCATCTGCTACGACTACTTCAGAGTCAGCACCATTTGGTCGACTCCTCTTTAACAATTTCAGAATTCAGAGGTAACCACGGTTGAAATTCAGAAGGTAACATTGTACTCTGTGCGCTACAGGGTTCAAGCATTGGCACGGTGTAATATTGGTTTTGAGTAAGATGATAAGACTGCGATCTATTTTCGGTTGAAGTGTACTGTAGGTAAATATGAATGATCTGACAGTAGTCCTAACCTAGATTTTTTTTCTTTACACGATCTGAACTCTCTTGAGTTGCTTCATATGATCTCATCTGTCCATGGTGTCCATGGGATGGAGGCGTGAATGGTTCCTTATAGCTCTCGATCTCAAATCCAAAACGGTCTTTGTTTGCACACTCCAGCGTAATTTCTATACAAAATTGCACTTCGAAATGTGTAGCGCTGCTGCTTTCTGGGGTGGATCCCTTGGTACCCATATGAAGATGTCCATCGAGATTTTGTAAACAAAACCCATCTACAGACTTCGCCCTGTTTGTTTCCACTTAAGATTATTATAATCTAGCTTATAGTTGCAGATTATATAAGCTAGCTTATAATAAGCTGGTGGGAAATAAATTGTCGGTGTTTGCAACCCGGATTATCAGAGTTATGAATTGTTGTATTCGAATGTTTAAATACTACAATGCCCTTGAGCTTATAATGTTTGAAGGTTGGGGAGTTAATGGATGGCAAAGGTGGGTAATTTTTCTGAAGTTTTATGGTCATTTAGATAAAAGGTGATCTATGTTGAAATAAGTGAAATAAGCTACTTTTTGAGCTTATTAGATTATAATAATCTCATTATTAGATTATAATAAGCTAGCTTATAATCTGTCTGTTTGTTTCCACTTATGATGTATAAACTAGATTATAATAATCTTAAGTGGAAACAAACAGGGCCTTCAGGGGATAGAGTTAAGTAGAGGGGAGCTTACTGGATAAGCGCCCTAAACAAATCCCACAGAGAGCGCTCACCAAAGCTGCCAGGGTCCACGATCTCCTCCATTAGCCTAGAGTTTAGAATGACGAGGCGGAAAACAAAACTTTTAGCAAGAGGCTATCCTCTACAGCCAATGTTTGATGATTTGATCAATTCTCTTGTGATTTTACAGAAGCAATATGTGATCACATCACAAAAACCAATACTACTAATAGTAAGGAAAACGTTGTTAAAACGTTGGATTGGAAAAAGGTATTCTCGATTATCTTGTGTCTTGCTCCTACTACCTTAACTAATGACTACCTTGGTGTGATATTGGCTGGGTTCGAGACGGTTTTTTTTTTTGCTTATTGCTTATGTGCGGATAAATAGTAACTAATTTAAAATCGGTATATTTTTAAGACGAGATCTAAAGATAAATTGTAGTACATATTGTGCTGACTTCATCTATAGCGGCCAAAATCATATGCAACTATTTCTTTTTGCGTACTGCCTCTTACAAATAGGCTAAAATTTAAAAATCATAGGTATAAGGTATAAGCCAAAAGAATCCACCCATTCTTTTTTTTGTGTGTGGTTATCCGTGCAGCTACCATCTAGTCTAAGGGTGGCAAAAAAGCTCGAGGCTCATGAGCTAACTCGGCTCGTTTAAGGCTCGGCTCAGCTCGTGTCACAAATGAGCCGAACCGAGCCAGGGTTTTAGCTCAATCCGTTAATGACCCGGGCTGAGCCGGCTCGCGAGCCGCTCGCTAGGCTCAGTAGGATCGGTCGGCCCAGCTCGACAGTGTCTTCGGCCCATCACGACGTGAACGGCTCAGTACAACAGTAGTAGTAGTATGTATGCATGCCAATTTTCACACCTCTTTAGTCACTGAGAGGTATTATTAAAGTACACGTTACTCTTTTCTATGTTAATTTCACATATGGAAAGGAACCATCAGATGTCATATTTGCTCATACTGGAACTAGAGTTTTCTTGACAAGTTTTTCTTAATTTGTTATGAACCTACTACATTAGATGTTCTTTCTTTTTTCTTACTTTGTTAAAACTAGGGTTTTGGATTGATGCAATTTGCATATTCCACCTAACGAGCCGAGCTCGAGCTTTTCAACGAGCCGAACCGAACTTCTCTTTTAGCTCGTTAGTTTAATGAGCCGAGCCGAGCTAAGTCGATATCCACCCCTAATCTGGTTTTTATATGGTAGCGAGCTACCCAGTTATGTCTGCACTATGTCAATCACTGGAATAAAATGTACAATTTTGGAATGCTGCATCCATACAGTTAACACCCAAATGCATCATGGGGCTGTTTGGGTTTGAGTCCCCCTACAAACCTTCACAAAATTTCCTTTAAGGAAACCTTAACAAAATTAGGTGATACCAAAGCAATTTGGCCATCACTTGGATTGTTACCAAAATTTGGCTTGCCATGGAAACTTTGATAGTGCCTAATGCAAAACATACCAAATCCCTAGGCCAATTTGTAGGTGGGAATCCTTCACCAAAATTAAATTTCGATAAGGATAGGCCGAGTTTGGCTGCAATCCAAACATCCCAACTTTACCAAAATCTTGATTATGCCCCCACATTGGTTATGAGTTATGACCAATTTCGATAAGGATAGGCTAGGAGGGGCACAAAGCCAAACAACCCCATGGTTCAACCGGGGGAGAGCAAACTAGACAATCAGCTGTCAAGCAAACGACTCTACTCCCTAGTTCAGTACAGCCTGGCTCGAACCATCAGGTCAAGAATTGAGCATAACATATCGATAAACTAGCCTTTTTTTTCTTCTCCCGACCGTTGATCTGAGCCGTCGATTAGCACCATCAGACGGCTCACCGAAACGTGTACACCGTGTGTGGCTATACGGGTCCAGTTGCTGCTACTGCAGCGGATCCGCGTCCTCGGCCGCCACCGACCCACAAGTCTCCGCGGACGCGCCCGCACGCCTCCCACCACGTCCCGATCCACCCGCGCTCCGCGCACGCCAAAAACCACACCAGGGCGGGAGAGGTGGCCGCGCGTTCCTGCACTAGAAGAGAGCCAGCCGCGCGAGGAAGGAGACGACCGAGAGAGGAGAAGGCGGCGAGGGCGCGCGCGCAACGCAGCAGCAATGCGCCACGCGAAGACGGACTCGGAGGTGACCTCGAGCCTGGCGCCGTCGTCGCCGGCGCGGGCGGCCTACTACGTGCAGTCGCCCAGCCACGACGACGGGGAGAACAAGACCGCCGCGTCCTCCTTCCACTCCTCGCCCGCGGCGTCCCCGCCGCGCTCGCTGGGGCACCACTCCAGGGAGTCCTCCTCGTCGCGCTTCTCCGCCAAGGGCCCCTCCGCCGCCGCCTCCGGCCGCGGGTCGGCGGCGGCCGCGGCGGCGGCCGACGCAGCCCGTGGATGAAGGAGGCGGCCATCGAGGAGGAGGGGTTCCTCATGGAGGACGACGACGCCGACGGCGCCGGAGCCGGCGGCGGGCTGCCGAAGAGGTGGCGCTACGCGCTCGGCTTCGTCGCCGCCTTCTTCGCGCTCTTCTTCTTCTTCGCCCTCATCCTCTGGGGCGCCAGCCACAACCAGAAGCCGGTCGTCTCCATCAGCGTAAGAAAATTTCTCGTCTCGGATTAATGTTTCCGTGCCATTTACAGGGATCGATCGCTTGATCTTTGCTTGTGTTGCTAACGATTTCAAGAACCAGGCTGATCCCTGCTGATTCTGTTGCAGAGCATCACGTTCCACAACTTCGTGATCCAGGCGGGGACGGACGCGTCGCTGGTGCCGACGGAGATGTCGACGCTCAACGCGACGGTGAAGCTCACGTTCCGCAACACGGGGAGCTTTTTCGGCGTGCACGTCACCGCGCAGCCCGTCACGCTCTACTACTACCAGCTCCTCATGGCCTCCGGCAACGTAAGTTCACGCATCCTCCTAGCAATTCGTTTTGTTTCTACGACTACACCTGATCAATCATAGCTCAACAAGTTCATGAATCATGATGGAACTAACTAACGGAATGTGCATCGGTAAAGCCCCAAACTTTCAGAACAATGGGGTAGGACTAATCCGATGCAATCTTTGATGATATTAGAAGCTAGGGAACTGAAGTAAACAAAGTTATGGTAGATTGCCTCAAGAATTCTTTTAAATGACTGTGAATCTTAATGCTAAATTACAGAACATATCCGGAAAGTTTCTGGTTGATTAAGATGCTAGGAGCACTTCAAAAATTTGCGATAAATCGCCTCAAGTAGTAGTCTTTTTGAACCAACATCAAGTAGTAGTCTTATGAATGCATATAGTACGAATACTGGACTACAGCTGCACATTGACCAAAACAAACTTAGCAGTTGTGAACTTGTGATAACGTCTATTGTTTTTTTTGGAGGAAGGATAACGTCTATTTGATAGCAACACGAGAGCAGAGGCTACTTCACACTGTTGAAAACTTGAACAACACAACTCATTCTTAGTAGTAGCTTCTTACATCGTCTTGAGTAGCTGTCACCCAATTTACTCAAGTCATCCTTCACACACTAAAGTCGTCCTTCACACACACACACCCACACAAAGAAAAAAAAACCCTCAAGTTGCAATGTTATTCCATTCTGATCCAAAACCTCTTACCCTTTCTTGTCAATAGATGAAGTACTTCTACCAGTCAAGGAAGAGCCAGCGTAACCTCGCCGTGGCGGTGCTCGGCGACAAGGTGCCGCTCTACGGCGGCGGGTTGGGGCTCAGCAGCACCGCGGTCAAGGGCGCGAGCCCGCCGCCGGTGCCCCTGCAGCTGACGGTGAGGATCAGGTCCCGGGCGTTCGTGCTGGGGAAGCTGGTGAAACCCAAGTTCTACACCAACATACAGTGCAACATCCGCCTGGACCAGACCAAGATCGGCAAGGCCGTCTCCCTCAAGAAATCCTGCAGCTACGTCTAGCTAGTCGCTGCATGTCACCTTCTTTTCCTTTCGATATTACACTACTTGGAGTTGATCTGGATGGGAGAATCGGTTGTGTACAGAACACTTGAGATGGGATGAATAAATCACGCGTTTCTTGGTGCGTTTTCTGAATGGTCTGGCGTGAGTTTTGTGATGTGATCAGTTGCCAGTTGTGGACGCACCGGAGGTGTGGTTGCCATGAAAGCCGGTGTTGCTTCCTTTTTTTTCGGCGCTCTTTGCTTGTTTGGGGTTTTGTTTCAGCCGCAAGACAGTGGGCGTTGCTGTCCCGTAGCGATAAAAAATTCAGTAGACTAAACGAGTGGCTGCTAGGTTTCAGAAGCCATACGATCTCGAATGGATAGCCCAGATCTTCGGACTGTTAACCAAGTGTGTAGTGCTGATAATGCCCATCCAACAGCCTTGCGAATGCAGTGCTTAGGTTTGCGTCAGGGGCCCTGCGACCCGTGCTAACGATCTGTTCCTTTTACTGCCAAAAAAAATCTGATTCTAGCGATCGCCAAAACGATCCTGGCAATAACGCGCAGGGCCGTTCCACTGTTGCAGAGTAGGTCGATGTGAGGTGGTATAATAATCTACTGTGGTAGTAGTATCCTGGTGCATTGAAGTGGTAGGGATCAGCGGAGGTGTCAAGTGATCTCACATCACATGGACACTGTCAGACAGGGCATTCAGTTTTTGCATGGGAGCTGATGAAGTGGTGAAGGGAGGCTACTCTACATGTGCAGGTGTTTTTTAGTGAGGTGTTAACCGCGGTTAGGACTGGGTGTTTTGTCGTGCTCTACTGTCGTGTGTGAAGCCCAGAATAATATCCTGTGCTTTTGTCCGCCTTCGACTACAGATTGGGAAAACGGGGCCTGTTCGGCTGGCCCATACGGCGTGTGGTCCGTTTGGGCTTACCCATACGGCGGCGGAGGGTTTTAGGTCTGGGCAAAGTTTGCACAATGCGTTCAAGAACATACAAGCAATTCAGTGCGCATTGCGGCTCGCCGAGCAGCACCGCTGTCGCCCCCGCCCTGTCACCATCTCCAGATTTCAGCTTGAGAAGAGAGAGGAAGACGACATCGATGATGGAGGAAGAGGGAGTGGAGGGGCGGCATTGGCCATGCCAGAGGAGGACGGGGCGGAGATGAGGTGGTGGAGGAGAAGGGGATAGGTGTAGCCGACGATGGGGGTTTGGAGGTGATGGAGAGCTATCTAGGTGAAGGGGATATAATTGTTATGGATTATTCATAATTTTAGATCCACCAAATCGAGGGTCGGATGCTTTTCCTTTTTTAGAATTTTTAACATATTTTTTTTTCTTAGCAACCGTAAAAACCTTGTCATTGACTTTTAATATATAATATGTGTCAATATATCTAAAGGGAAAAAATAAGGACGAGTTCTTGAGTGCGTAAATCCATTTCAGTCTTTTGAACCCCTATTTGGAAGGGAGGAATTTTACTCCTGTAAAATGGCCCTGGCATGGTGGGCAATTTGAGTTCTGAACTCGTGATTGTAACTTTTTTTTTTGAGAGGATCGTGATTTTAACTCGTAAGATTTCAACAAGACCAAGCGCAATGGTACAAGAATGTATGCTTCTGCCCTCTCTGTCCTCTGCTTGTGGCTATAATATCAGGACTGTCCTTTCAGTCCTCTGCGCTTCGAGATTCGTGCTGCTAGGAGAGTGCTGAATCTTTTACTAGGGCAAAATTTTTTGTGAGACCCAATTGTGATTGGCTTCTGCCCTGGCTCCACCCGTGTGCACGAATCTCGTAGGAAAACTTCGACGGTCCACAAGCACTCGTGGCGAAGCCACTCAAATTGCGCTCCATGATTCATGGCTGTCCATAGACTTTGGAGCCGACAGAGTACTCCTCAAGAAGGCCCATTGAGTGTTACAGAGCATATGGCCTTAGCGAGGCCCATAATGCTACAAAAGTAGGTTGCCGCGGTGCTTGCTAGGCCCAGCTTGTAGAGCCAGAGAGCTCATGTCCTTTTCTTCATTGTCATAGTTAGGAAGCAAGCGGAGAAACTCACGGTCTGTTCTTCTCCTTCGAAACTGATAATTTGTTATTTTTGTTATAATATCTAATTTTTAAACAGAATATTTTTTAAGACGGAGTCTACAAGTTAAACGATGTACACGTTAAAAGTCCAACATCTGTACCATCCAAAATTGTAAGTAGGTATCTGTCTCTCCGTAATCTGTACCGTAAACAGCTAAAATTCAAAAATTTCAGCCAAAAGCCATAAGCCGCAGCCGTTGCCAAACATGCCCTCAAATATTACCAGATACAGTGACGGTATGTTCTATATCTTTGTAAAATTTGAAGATCAAAATCAATCGCTCTATAAGATATGAAAATGGACAAATACTTAGCTAAAATAGTGAAAACACCATTTCAACAAATTAAGCATCATGGCATATTTGGAACACAAGAATTGCAAAGGAATTTCACAAGGAACAACTCAATTCCTACATAAATCGGAAAAGATTGCACATTTCAAATGGGGCCTTGTAATATTAACAGGAGAAGAATAGAGGGAAAATTTTCTTCCCATTCTCTCTAACAAGGAAGAATAAACAGCTTCCCCTATGCTAGCTGGTTCCTAGGAACACGAATTGAAATACCCTTGTTCTTTTTTTTATGATGAGAACTATGTGGCATATATAGTGCAATATTTGGTATTGCTGTTAGTACAATTATTTGTAATCTTCGATGGAGAAGAGCAGGAATAAACAGCTTTCCCCCCTTTTTCATCCCCTCTAACGAGGAAGAATAAACATCTTTTCCTTTGATGGTACCTAGGAGCATGCACTGAAATAGCCCTTTTCCTTTTTTTAATGATGATTGATGAGAACCATGGTAGCTTATGGCTAAAATTACACTATAGCGATTGAAATTTCACTGTAGCTGAAGATGGCTTATTTGACGTAATTAAATTTAAAAAAAATTAAAAATAGAAAAAATATGCTAGCTCATCACGGATAACGCAAACGAATACGGGAAAAAGAACCAGCAAAAAAGCTAAAAAAATAAAAGTTTAAAAAAAGATAAAATTTATAAATAGTAAAAAATAAGTCAGAAGTTAGAAACTAAAACCGAAACGAGCGAGGCAAGACGTAAGCAAGCAATGCCGTTATACTTGTTAGGAAACTGGGCCCACGACCAAGAGTCCTCATATGATTGGACACTCCACCGTCTTCTATAAATAGAGAGCCATACCCTATTATTATGTACACATAAATGAAAGCAATAAAGAAAGAACAGGAGTTCTTTCTATCTCTGTGTGTTCAATCTATTCTTTTGTGATTCTGTGATTGATTCATTCTTGTTCTAAACAGAGAATCCGATCGAACTGATCGTCAGCGTCGGTTTCTCCACAATACTAATCATCAAGCAAGACGCTGCCATCTCATAGCGTCCAGGCCGTGTAGTAGGCCGCGATGTTCCTGCAGCGTCCCATGGACCCACCGCGATGTTGCTGGACGCGGTCTGTCTACATCGTCCATCGGATCAACAGGATGCTTCTAATACCCTAGCTTGTACAAAAAAAAAATATCTACGTACAGGCACACCTCATTTACCAGTCCCAAAGCTCTCCTTGTGACTAAGGTGGGCATTCGGTTTTTTCGATTTTACCAGTGCGGTTTATTTGGTATAAATTTAATTTGCTTTTTAGTATTGCCAACCCAAGTTACCGCATGAAAAATGAAAACAAAAAATAATAAGCCAAAATAATTTGGTTCGGTATTTCAGTATATACTGAAATGTTCAAAAGCAAGTAAAAAACAATGAGTTAGTCAGAGACGTGCCAAGGATCTGAAAATGATGTAGCTTAATCCTAATTACCTGGTGTATACGGTTGTATCAAATAAAGACACTTCAAGAAACAATGAGAGAATTCAAAAAACGTGAGCATCACAGTCTTCAATTGATTTCTTGAGTGGCATAGCGTGACGCCCTGGGACTTGGGCAACTAGTGCCATATGGTCGTGGCACGGTCTGGCAGAGAGCTAGAGATATGGAATGGCGGCCTAGCAGACCGGCGAAGTGGGGAACACAGTGGTGGGGAATGATGGGGATTGGGGGGGTGACGGTGGGAAATGAGACGGTAGAGAATGATGGGGATTGGAGGCGGCCAGCGACACTGTGACAGTGTAGACGACTGCATGTGGCTAGGGTTACTATATTAGGGTCTGTTCTTTTTAGTTTTAAAAACTATTTTTTGATTTTTTATAGTAACTAGCTTTTAAATAGAGTATCTTTTAAAGATACTAGTTAATTGTAGTACATGCTGTACCAACTTCATTTATATCGGCAAAAATCACATATGAGTTTCGGTTACTTTGTAATCTCTCGTACGAACAACCCAAAAGACATAAGATACAGCCAAAAAGAACATGCCCTAGAACTTGGGTGTCAGCAGGTGGTGGCTGGGGTTAAAACTTGAGAGTCGAGAAAATGAGAGGTTGAGACATGAGAGCAACGATATAGGCCATATGGGGTGGCACCATGCGGTTGGGCCTCGGACTTTGGTGGGAAATTAGGGTGGACTTTTACTAATGTTTTAGTTTTTTTTTTCAGCTATTTCCCATACATTGAATACCAAATAGCACAGAAATTCTTAACGCCCTTAATACCTAATTGATGGATATCTAGCTTTTAACTTTTGACAGGTACAAGGACGTGAGACCCTAGCAATAGGGCTAGAGACCTAGAAACAACGGTTAGTTTTTGGCTTAAGACATACAACTAAAGAAAAACAAAGAAAATAAGAAAATAAAAATAATAATAAATCGTTATCTGTACGAATAATACAAAAGAAAAAAAGACGTGATAAGAAGGCAATGCATTCAAAACCTAGAAACCAAAAGCCAAAAAACTATTTTGAACATGGCTGAACTACATGGCCTCTACCAGTGTCCTGCTCAGGAATAAAAATGAAGCCATTGCTCGCCGAACCGTGGAATTCCAATCTCTTCGGTGCTTAAATTAAAAAAATCCGGTACAGTACAGTTTAGTAGTGCTGTTAGTTAACCTGGCCCCAAACAGGGATAGACAGCAAACCTTGGGCCGGGCGTAGCACTCCTTTTCTTTTCCAATATTTTTAATGGCTTTAAGAATTGTCCCGGGCTGGATATCGTAAGAACATGTATAATAGAATAAATAATTGCTGGTATCACTTCATATCATCCATAGATATTATTAAAAATAACAAATACAATAGATTATCTTTTTACATGTCTCTACGAACAATTCTTCTATGACATAATATAATTATGACATAATATATCTTGTTTCTCATGTTACAGTCAACTGTTGTACAAGAGATGATCCAATTATCAATGCTCTCCCTTTCTCTTTCATATCATCTTATATCCTATATGACAATACTTATAGACAATAGACATCATATCATTATACATTCTCTAGATTGGAAAGCGACTCATCAACCACATTTTTTAAGAACAAATGACATCAAGCTTTGCTTGATAAAGGCCTTTAGGAAGCTTTAATAAGCTTTTAACAAGGTCTTCGAGACAAAGTGATGACGTCCTTTTCTTTCCTTCTCCTTTGTATCCGTCTCCATAACGAGTAGTGAAAAGCCGCACGCTTGATGCACCAGCCGCCTATGTGTAATTGACCCAAAGAAAGAATCATCATCTCCATCAGTCCATGACCTTTGTATCATGCATGCTGCCTCTTGCTGCTTCATGCCAATAATTAATCACCATTGAAAAGGCTTTTGCTAGGACAAGGCTACCTTCCAAACCTTGGCAACTACTACCACCACCATCAATTTTTTCAATTCCCTTGTACTCCCATCCAGTAGCATTAATGAAGTTGGATAGATAATCTAACTTGTACAATGTAAGATCGATGTAGCAATAGAGAGAAGGTAAATGGTACCTTTAAATTTTCTTCTAAGTATTTTTCTAATCTTTACTTCAATAGCTATGAGAAGATATGAAGATCAAGAAGCCAAAATCCAAAAAATCTCATGGCTATTAAAATTTTCAGCCCATGAATAGTTATTCCAGCTCTATTTCAAATCCAAAAAACCATGTAACTTTTGATCCGTTGATCTAAAAGACTTGAAACTTTAACCAAAACTAGTTCATGACCTTAGAAACCTATTCCAATAAAAAAATTTAAAAGAACTTGAGAGATTTGAGATATTTTGGTTCGAGAAGCTCTGTTGCACTAAAATCGGCACAAAACCTAAAATTGAGATAACTTTCAAACCAAACCTCCAAATCACTTAAAATTTAGCATGAATATTCTCTAAGATGTCAGAAACATATTCTACTGAAAAATGTTGTCAAAATTCTAACCTTTCCCCATTTGAAGGCAAATTGCACCAAAAACAGGTTAAAAAATTAAAACAGTGAATACAAATTGCTCGTGGTGGATGATAACTAAGATGGCTCTAAATATATTTTTTACATGTCATAGCAAATTAGAACATCGAATAAATCAAGCCAAAAACTATCAGATAAAGAAATTACTTGAAGGATAAAAAAAGTGCAAAAACCAAGTTTCTTGATGAACTTGCTACCAAAGTGCCTAGATGGATGGAGATTGATTTCATGAGGTTATCTTTATCACTTATACATTCTTGGCATGGCAAGATTAAGAAGAGGGAAAAGAAAAGATAAAACCAACCAAATTAAAAGCAAACCAATCAAAACAAGAGATAGACATAGAGATGATCAAATATTGATTCTATTGCTACTTGAGAAATAAAGTTTTATAGCCACTTCACCTTGAAAGATAGAGAGCATACCATAAGCACTTAACTTCTCTCAAACCCTAACCCTAACACAAGAGAGCAAAAGAGAGGTAGGTTGGATGATTAACCACAAGTCTTCATCCTAACCCCTTTTTTATAGATGGGCTAACCAGTCACATCCACCCCTTAGTAGATACTATTCACTTAGCATAATAGAGAAAACCCGTTAACCCCCCACACACGGGTTTTACTCACATATATTTACTTATGTACATTTTTCAAAGCGTATAAATCTGAATCTGTTAAATCCTTAGCCTTGATCCATCTTGATCAAATCAACTTTACTTTGACCTAAACCACACTCACAAGCGCCACTCATACACCATGGTTTTAATCAAATGTAGTTTCCAGTATTTTAGCCAAACTACCAAAATACCCCTTATTGACCCATTCATCACCATCCATTGCAAGTAATCGACATGCTTGCAACGTGTAGGTGCACCACTAGTTTGCCACATATCGTCAAGTCTCTCTCGTTTTGGTTCCACCGAATCACGGCTCACTTGGTCTGTCCAAACCACATGGTGCAATCTCGCTGGTTGAACTTGCCTTCAACATTTTTCGTCTTTCTCGTGTTATACTTGAGCTCGCCGTATCACTCGGAATTTTTATCATTCTGAGCCTCAGCTCCTCCATGAGCATAGCCTCGATCCTCGATATTGACCACGGTTGACTCCAAGCAATCCTGCATATCCAAAGATAAAAAAATCATTTTCAGGCATAAGTTTTTTACAACTTGACCCAGATTAGCAGTAACACACCTCATGAAACATAAAATCATTGATCTTACTCATCAAAACCCATTCCACAAGTCAACTCCCAAGAAATAAACAAATTGGCTGAAACTCTGCATGTGGCCGATCTGATCGCCAACACCAACCAGTCAGACCGGTGGCGCAATGCCGATTTGACTGGCCTTCCTCCTGACCGGCCAGTAACACTACCACTCAAATTTCCAAGTCTCCTAAATTGCAATGGTTTACCACACTATAAACTAGAATCTTCTCACATGGTCCCCTAGCAATGAGTTCTTGAGTGCAATGCAGTTGAAAGATTATTTAGATGGACGCAGTACTTCGGCCGTTTTGTTCATGGGATGAAGTTGGATGGAACGGTCCCGTTCGGAATGGTGTGGTTCCACCGATTTTGTCGAACGATGTGGTACAATATCTGTCTTGGTTACGACCAGTTCACAACTCGTATGTCATTACAACCAGGTTGATGAATATTACGACCACGAGTAGCAGGCGTAACCTTCGGTTGCTACAGTAGCCACGAGTGCTATAGTAACTTTCGAGTGCTACAGTACCATGCGCGTTATAGTACCCATGAATAGTACTCGTAATCTTCCGTGCACTTGAGTCTTCTCTGTTTTTCAAGTGTACGCTGAGTACTCATAATCTTCGAGGAAATTCCTCTGTTTCTCAACGACGATGACGCAAACAATTTAGCAATAGAATAAACAATCTTTTTAGTGGTGCTCAAATCCCGCACCTTTTCCTTGGTTTTCTTCACTATTTATACCCAGCTTTACAAATTAGACTCAGATACACATATCAACTCTGAAACATAAATTTCTAATTCTAAACTGACTCGGACTCGATACAGACTCTAAAATGGATTCGACGGGATTATTTCCAACAAACACCCCTAGTCATTGCCGATTTTAACCAACTTCTTTGACACCGAGTAGATTAATCATCCGACCAAAATTGACTCGTCTCGATGCCTTTGTGAGTGCATTAGCTTTCTGTTCTTCTGTTGCAACATGCGAAATAGCCACAATCCTTCTTCAACGTATTCTCGAATAAAATGATATCGA
The DNA here is from genome assembly GCA_036346245.1 of Bonia amplexicaulis. Lineage (NCBI taxonomy): Eukaryota > Viridiplantae > Streptophyta > Magnoliopsida > Poales > Poaceae > Bonia > Bonia amplexicaulis. The sequence continues at coordinate 17,594,123 of CM070744.1, forward strand.
GTACCAATGTGTTTACTTCTTCCATGAAACACTGGATTTTCCATAAGCGCTATTGCTGACTTATTGTCTACAAATAATGTGAATGGCTTGATGGTCTGTTTAGTCAATTCATGAAGCAATCTCATCAACCAAATACATTGACATGCGACTGAAGTTGCTGCCATGAACTCTGCTTCGCATGATGACTAGGCTACACTTCTTTGCTTATGTGAACACCACGTGATCACGTTTCCATGAAGGTAGAACACCACACCAATCGTGCTTTTGTGATCAACTGGATCACCATCCAGATTGCTATCACAAAATACTTTAAGCATTGGTTTGTTGTCATGCCTGACATACACTAGTCCATAATCCATAGTTCCTGCTAGATACGTAAGTACATGTTTTAATGCTTGCTTGTGTTGTACTGTTGGTCTTTCCATAAACCTACTAATTACTCCAACTGAGTACGCAAGATCTGGTCGAGTATGTATCAGATACCTTAGGCAACCTATTATACTTCGAAATTCGGTTGCATCGACCAGCTCTCCCGTCTCGTCTTTGTCGAGTTTCAACTTTGACTCCATGGGGTACTGACAAGGGTTGCAACTCATCATGCCTGCTTTCTCAAGAATCTTCTTTGCATAATTCGACTGCTTGATTGCAATATTATGCCTACTTTGTTTCACTTTCAGACCAAGGTAGTAAGTTAAGAGTCTGATATCGCTCATCTCAAACTGTTGCATCATCTCCTCCTTAAATTCTTCAACCCTTCGATCACACGTTCCTATAATAATAAGATCATCAACGTATATGCCGAGTATCAGCATGTCTTCTTCTGTCTTTCATGTATATAAGGTTGCATCTTGCTTGCATCTTTCAAAATCAAGTTTAATTAACGAGCTGTATAGTTTCTTATTCCATGCTCTAGGCGCTTGTTTCAATCCATACAATGCTTGTAAGAGTCAATAAACCTTGCCTTCTTATCTCTTCACTTGAAAACCCTCTTGTTGTGATACATACACTTCCTCGATAAGATCTCCATTCAAGAATGTAGATTTGACATTCATGTGATGTACTTCCCATCTAAATTGAGTTGCGAGAGTAAATATCAATCTCACTGTTTCTAATCTTGTAACCAGTGCAAATAGCTCTTCATAGTCTATGCTCTTTTTCTCAACATAGCATTTTGATACAAGTCTTGCCTTGTGACAAACAAAGTTTCCTTCTCCATCTCTTTTCACTTTGAAAATCCACTTTAGCCCTATTGCTTCATGATTATGAGGCAGACCAGTCAATACCCAAGTTTTATTTGTTTCTATTGAATCCAATTCGGTTTGCATAGCAGTCTTCCAGTGATGTTCGGTGAGTGCTTGCTGCAAACTTACAGGTTCATCTGATGTTGTCAACTGAAGTTCTTCTTCCATCTCTATTGGCTCGAATTGCTCATAAATCTCAGCTAGGCTTTGGTATACAGGTGTTTTGCTTGGTGGGGTCTCTACCTCTTATAAATCAATTTGAGAAAATGCTAGAATATCCTCTACAGCCACTTGTTGACTAGCGAATGCACTGGACATGGTTGTAACTGGTTCTTGAAGGTGAAATTGATATGTTTCACCACTATTCTCTCCTTCAACTGAGAAGGAAATCCACTTCTGTAGATTGTTTTCTTCGGTTAGTTTTGCCTCCCATTCCCATGCTTTATCTTCATAGAAGATCACGTGTCGACTTACCATAATTTTATCTTCACGAGGACTGTACAACCGACTAGCTTTAGTTCCTGGTTCAACTCCCAATAGATCAATTCTTTTGATCTATCATCTAATTTCTTCAGATGAGTGAGCACCTTTGCATATGCCAAGCAACCGAACACCCTCAAGTGTTCTAAACTTGGTTTTCTCCCACTCAATGCTTCATACGGAGTCTTCTCTTCCAGAGCTTTTGTGGGTACTTGATAGAGAATGTAAATAGCATGTCTTACAGCCTTATCCCAAAATCTTCCTTGTAACATTCTACTTTTAAGTAGACTTTTTGCCATATTCATTACAGTTCGATTTCTCCACTCGACTACTCCGTTTTGTTGCAGACTGTAAGGAGCTATGAAATACCTTCTGATTCCTTTCGTCCCACAGGTTGATTCGAATTCTTGTGCCAAGAATTCTCCCCCACAATCAGATCTTACTGCCTTGAGTTTGTGATCAGTCTCATTTTTTACTAGAGTCTCAAATGTTTGAAACATGTCTTTGGCTTCTGATTTTCTTTGCAGCATATATACCCATATTACTCTAGAGTAATCATCAACAAGGAGTAAAAAATACTTATTACCTCCATTTGACTCAGGGGTAATTGGATCACAGAGATCAACGTGAAGCAATTCTAGATGCTGTGAAGCTCTATATTGTGCTTGAGGAGGGAACAACAATCTTGTTTGTTTAGCAATAATGCAGCCTTCACATACTTGAGATGGATGATTGATGGGTGACAGACCTTGAACCATCCTTTTCTGTCATCAGCTTCAAAGAGCGAAAATTAACATGACTAAGTCGATCATGCCACAACTACGTTGTATCATCCACCCGAGCGCCGAAATAGACAGGCTTGACTTCCTTTAACGCAATCTTATATAGCCAATTTGGAGTTCTCATCACCTTCATTGGCAGTTGTCTCTCGCGATCATGCAGTAGCAAGTACGGTCCTTTTAGCGACACATCACATCCCTCTTCTATTAGCTAACTCAGACTTATGATGTTGCTGGACAATCAAGGTATATAATAGACATATGTCATACTCTTTGCTCTCCATTCTTGCTTTGCAACAAAATAATGCCCTTTCCTTCTATATGAACAACTAACCATCTCCAAATTTTACTTTGCCTCGAAGTCTTCATTCAATTCACTGAATTTTCCCTTTTGTCCAATCATATGATTAGAAGTACCATTGTCGAGATACCAAAGATTTGACTTCACCATCTCTTCTTCAGCTTTCAGTAGTTTCGGCTGAACATACTCTTCATTTAGCATCATAAGTTGTGTGCTTTTTTCTTCACAAATGGACAACAGATGTGCTGGCTCCTGCTCTGTTTTGGCTTGAACCAAATTTGCCTCCTCCTTCTTTTTCTTGTAACAACAATCATCAGTATAGTACCCAAACTTTTGGCACTCATAGCACTTGATATGACTTCTATAGATTGCAACATAATGGCCTCCTTTGGCACAGGTAAAGTATTTTACTATTGGCTTGCCTTGGTTGTAAGAGGACTAGCCTTGCATTGCTTTCTCTCCACAACCAGTTGTATAGCCACAACCTCCTCGACCAAAACCACGACCGCGTCCATGCTAGTTGCTAGATCCACGGCCTCCTCCTTGGCTTGGATTTGATTCCTGCCAAGTTTTATTTTTAACCTTTGCTTCGCTTTTCACTAGTAATGCTTGATCATTCCTAGCTTTACACCCTTTGAGCAATCCCTCATGAGCTTTGAGAGATCCTCTTACTTCTATTTTCATGTGTTGGAGATCACTTGAATATAGAAGAGTTGTGACCGCTGGTATGAACCTCTCGGGTAGAACACACAAATACTTCTCGACCGCCGTAGTTTCCTCCAAAGTACCTCCAAGAGATCGAATTTCATTGACCACAACAGTTAATTTACCTGCAAACTCATCTACTAATTGAGTTTCACCCATATGCAGTGCCTCATATTCTCCTCGGAGAGTTTGTAGTTATACCTTCTTCACACGATCCACACCTTCGTGCATAGTTCGAAGAGCAATCCAAGCTTCTCGTGCTGTATCTTTTTTGACAAGTTGACTGAGCATCAAGTCGGGTATGGCAGCGTAGATGAGCACCAAAGCAATTTGATCGGTCTTCATGTCGACTTCTTTTGCCTTTCCTTTTTGGTTGACCTTTCCACTAGCGTCAACCGGATCAGCCACTGCGTCCCAGACCTCTTGGGCACGCATATTCACCCATATCTTTATTGACCATGCCAGGTAGTTCTCTAAGTTGAGAACTGGATACGGAAGGGAATTTGGTCCTTTCTTTATTGTCGACAAAGATCTGTTCCCTACCATGTGTTGCTCTTTCCACGAGTTGATCGGAACCTGCTCTGACCACGTTCACCACTTACCACCACGCTCACCACTCATATGTCACTACGGCCAGGTTGATGAATATTACGACCATAACTAGCGGGCCTAACCTTCGGTTGCTACAATAGCCATGAGTGCTACAGTAACTTTCATATGCTACAGTAACTTTTGAGTGCTGCAGTACCCTGAACAGTACTCGTAATCATCCCTGTACTCGAGTCTTCTCTGTTTTTCGAGTGTGTGCTGAGTACTTGTAATCTTTGACGAAATTCTTCTGTTTCTCAACGACGACGACGCAAACAATTTAGCGATAGAATAAACAATCTTTTTGGTAGTGCTTAAATCGCCATACATTTTCCTTGGTTTTCTAGACTCATATACACAAATCGACTGAAACATAAATTTCTAATTCTAAACTGACTCGGACTCGATACAGACTCTAAAACGGATTCAGCGGAATTATTTCCAACAATTTGGACAGAATATTCCCTCCAAAAGCACTAAAGTGGAACGGGCTCGTCCAAGATGGAACGGTTCCATCCCGCGAACCAAATACTCGGACGATGTCTCGTCTGGGATAGGATGGTTCCGTTCCAAGAACCAAACGCCCCCAAGTGAACTGAATGGAACAGCAGGAGAAGGCTGGATGTACTCAAAGTTTAGTTCAATTTTCTGTTCGTTTGGGGTTTTTTTTTGTGCTTTTCAAGATTGTAGTGGATGGCACATATGATTTTGAGCTTAGGAAACCATTTGGAAAATCTATTCTAAGAAGCTGTTCTGATTATTTTGGTTTTCAGAGAAGTCAAAAGCCCAATTAAACGGCAAGCAAGATCAGTGACGCCCCACCACGTGGATAGCTTCTCTCACAAAACCTGATGATTGATGCAGAACTGGATTGCACCCTGACAAGGAATTCCGATCACTTTCAGACCCCCGTCGTCATCGTCAGGAATTAGAATCCCGTACGCGAAGATTCAGAATTGAATGAGCATGCGATGCAACCGTGCTTCACTCTTTCACCTGAAAATTTTCCCCTTCCTCAGCGGGTTCAGTTCCTTCCATTCATTCAGTCGGCCAGCTTCCCCTTCAGCGTCAGTCAACCGATCGCTCTGAGTCGCAAAGCGAGGGCCCCGGCGAGGAGAAAGTGCGTTTGCACCGTGCTAGTGACGGCGGTCGCCCGTGGAGCACAAGGCCGGAAAGAGCCATGCGAATGGGGAAGGCAACCAGGCACAGAAACTACAAAAAAAAAAAACAGCTTAAGCAGTCAGGCTGAGTGCAACGCCCACCAACGACCTGTACTTTTCTTCGCTGTCTTTGCATCATTTCGATATGATTCATATCGACAAGATAATATATCTTCAAAGCATGCCTCCTCTCAGTGCCGCATCTTGACTTGAAAGCATGCACTTGCACTGCACTACGAGTAGATTAAGTGACAAGAACGAAATGGAGAATAGTACTGTAAAGGCAGGAGGATAAGACGGCATTAACCTGCAAATCCGACGCGAATGAGAGGCGCTATCGTGGGAGGAAAGCAAGTTCCAGCCAGCGAAATGGACGCACACCGAACACGATACGTTCGTGCCCAAGCTAATGGCGTACCAGTGTGCAACGATTGCAACATCGACGAACAGGGACCTGACTGCCTGACTGAAATTGAGTTGCTTTGCTGCTGCTGCTGATCTGAGAAGATTCTTGGCTTTTGTTTTTGGAGGCCTTGATTGGTCTCATCGGCGGCCTCCATGGAATCCAATATGTATCTGGAAGAGACTGCCACCACCGCACCTGCGAGTGCTCTCCACTTGTAGCATCCACTCACTCGGCTTGCCAGTGTGGTCTGCATAAGAGGAAGCTCTGAGCTGAAACACTCGGTTCAGCTGCATCTGATCTGACACAATGTTTCAGGCTTCACCTCCTGCTCTTCCTAGTAGTGTGCTACTGATCAGTGTGAGCTTCTTGGTGACATGTGTGGCGGCTTCATCGGCGGTGGAAGGGGACCGGCGGCCGTACATCGTCCACATGGACGTGTCGGCGATGCCGACGCCGTTCTCGACTCACGAGGGCTGGTACCTGTCGATGCTGTCGTCCCTGACGGCCGCGACGGCCAAGGAGGCGGCGGAGCACCTGTACACGTACGCCCATGTCATGCATGGGTTCAGCGCGGTGCTCACCGCGCTGCAGCTCAAGGAGCTTCAGGGGACGGAGGGGCACGTGGCGGCGTTCCCGGAGACGTACGCTCGGCTCCACACCACGCGCACACCGGGGTTCCTCGGGCTCAGCAGCGGCGCCGGCGTCTGGCCGGCGTCGAACTACGGCGATGACGTGATCATTGGGATCGTTGACACGGGTGTCTGGCCCGAGAGCGAGAGCTTCAACGACGCCGGCATTACGAAGCCCGTGCCGGCGAAGTGGAAGGGCGCGTGCGAGGCTGGCGCCGCCTTCAAGGCCACGATGTGCAACCGGAAGCTCATCGGCGCGCGGTCCTTCAGCAAGGGCCTGAAGCAGCGCGGCATCAACATCTCCTCCGATGACTACGACTCACCGAGGGATAACCACGGCCACGGCTCCCACACGTCGTCCACGGCGGCCGGCAACGCCGTCAAGGGGGCGAGCTACTTTGGCTACGCCAACGGCACGGCCACCGGCGTTGCCCCGATGGCCAGGGTGGCCATGTACAAGGCCGTGTTCTCGGCTGACACGCTGGAGTCCGCGTCCAGCGACGTGCTGGCCGCCATGGACCGGGCGATCGCCGACGGCGTCGACGTGATGTCTCTCTCGCTGGGATTCCCGGAGACTTCCTACGAGACCAATGTGATAGCCATTGGGGCCTTCGCTGCCATGCAGAAGGGGGTCTTCGTGACGTGCTCGGCCGGGAACGACGGCTCCAACGGGTACACCATCATGAACGGCGCGCCCTGGATCACGACCGTCGGCGCGGCGAGCATCGACAGGGACTTCACCGCGACCATCACGCTCGGCAGCGGCAGCGGCGCAAGGAGCATCCGGGGCAAATCGGTGTATCCAGGGGGCGCGGCGATCGCCGCCGCCGACCTCTACTACGGCCACGGCAACAAGAAAAAGCAGAGGTGCGAGTACTCTAGCCTCAGCAGCAAGGAGGTGAGCGGGAAGTACGTCTTCTGCACTGGCGGCGGGATCATCGAACAGCAGATGGAAGAGGTGCAAAGGAACAATGGCAGAGGTGTGATCGTCGCGAGCAACACGAAGGAGTTCCTGCAGCCGACGGACTACGTCATGCCGCTGGTGCTCGTCACCCTGTCGGACGGCGCGTCCATCCAGAAGTACGTGACGGCGACGAGGGCACCCAAGGCGAGCATCCGGTTCGTCGTGACGGAGCTCGGCGTCAAGCCGGCGCCGACCGTGGCGTACTTCTCCTCCCGCGGGCCGAGTCAGATCAGCCCGGCGATCCTGAAGCCGGACATCGTCGCGCCGGGGGTGGACATCCTCGCGGCGTGGGTGCCCAACAAGGAGGTCATGGAGATCGGCAGCCAGAAGCTCCATACCAAGTACATGCTCGAATCCGGCACGTCCATGTCTTCGCCGCACATCGCCGGCGTGGTCGCCTTGCTGCGGTCGGCGCACCCGGACTGGAGCCCGGCGGCCATCCGGTCCGCCATGATGACGACGGCCTACGTCAAGGACAATGCCGGCAACGTCATTGTCAGCATGCCGAGAGGGTCGCCGGGGACGCCACTGGACTTCGGCAGCGGCCACGTCAGCCCCAACCAGGCCACGGACCCCGGCCTCGTGTACGACGTGGCGCCCGACGACTACGTCAGCTTCCTCTGCGGCCTCCATTACAGTAGCCGCCAGATAGCGGCCGTCACTGGCCGGCGAAACGCCAGCTGCACCGCCGGAGCAAACCCTGACCTGAACTACCCGTCATTCATGGTCATCCTCAAAAACACCAAGTCGGCCACCAGGACGTTCAGGAGGGTACTGACCAACGTCGCGGGCTCGCCGGCCAATTACAGCGTGTCAGTGATGGCGCCGGCGGGGATGAAGGTGACGGTAACGCCGCCGACGCTGTCCTTCGGCGGCAAAGGCAGCAAGCAGGGGTTCAGTGTCACTGTGCAGGTCAGCCAGGTGAAGAGAGCAGCAGATGACAACTACATTGGGAACTATGGGTTCTTGAGCTGGAATGAGGTTGGAGGCAACCATGTTGTCAGGAGCCCAATAGTATCAGCATTTGCACTATGAGAAGAAGAAGAAGAATGCTAGCATAGCAGGAGCAAAAATAAAAACCATAATAAAAGAAAAGCAATAAACTACATATAATCCTGATCAGAAGCAGAAATGATACATAGGCTGAAAAACAAGACTCTCAGCAGGATACACTGATGTTGTCGAGTGTATTTATAGCCTCTTTATAAAATTATAAATTTCTCATTGTTTTTTCGTCAGTATATCAAATTCTGCTTAAAACGAATTACTACTACCACAGTTCGACCCGCTTCAATGGAAGATGCATGCGAAGGCGTGAAATTGTAAGCATATTACGACTTCTCCAGGAACCTCAAATGGCTGCTGTGTTCTACATTAAGGACAGCAATCAGATACCAATGTACTATAGATACACTGGGGATGAATTAGAACAATTATTAATTTGATTGTCTTGTTTTCCAGAGGTATATTGGTATTTACACGAGGGATACAAAGAAAACTTCAAGGAATACACCTATTACATGTCTTCGTACAGTAAAGATGACTCATGTCTTTTAAAAAGGAGTTGGCACCTGATGAATGACCTTCATATAATCACCTTCACTCCTGTACCTTCCTAGCTATGAGCAGCAATGGACCAAGTATAAGACAAAGCAAAGACTAGCTTCTAAGCTTCAAACTGAGCATTATCTATTATACACTAAAAGTCGATAACAAACCTTTTAGTCTTGCTAAGAAAAAAGACAAATATACTAAAAATTCTCACAAAAAAACAATATATATATCCCTTAATTTGGCGAGTTCTAATTTCAAATGCTTAGATTTGATAGTTGAATTAGAGATATAAGAAAGAAAGAGTCCATGTCAAATACAATCCAAATTAAGACAATTTTGGGGTTAAAAATAAATAAAAAATAGCAATTTGATTTCCATATGATTTTCAAAGGAACATCCATAAGTAACTAAAATTCGCAATAATAATTAAAAGGAATTTGCAAATTAAATGAAAAAGTTCATGTCAAATACAATCCAAGTTAACTGAAAATCAGAATAAAAAATAAAATAAAATTAGCGGTTTGATTTCCATATGGATTTCAAAAGAAACACTAAAAAACTAAATTAGCAATAATAATTAAAATAAAATAGAAATTGGTTTTTATATGAATTCTAGTCTAAATCTAAAAATAAATCCACGACAAGTACGATCCAAAAACATGTAAATTCAGAATAAAAATTAAGGATGATTATATGTTTGATTTGTAAATAAATTTGAAACCTAAATTCCAAAAATATTAAAATTTGTAAACCTATACTAATTGGGTACTCCGAGGAAGCTCTCATATTAACTAAAAAGATCTAGTCGTCTATCTCATGCCAAGTTAGAATAGCTCAGATTAAAAGAAAGAGTCTCATGTCAAGTGCAATCCAAATTAACTGAAATTCAGAGTAGAAGATAAAGAAAATTAGCAATTTGATTTCCATACGGCATCTAAAGCAGCATCCACAAATAACTAAAAATAAGAATAATAATTAAATAAAATTAGGAAATTTTTTTAAAAAAGAGTCTATATCAAATACAATCCAAATCAGCTAAAATTTGGGAGAAAAATAAAAATTAGCAATTTGATTTTCGTACGAATTCCAAAGTAAATCCCTGATAAAACAAAATCTATCTATTATATACCAAAAGTGGATGACATGAGTTTTATAGTTGCTAAGAGAAAAGAGAAATAAACTAGAAATTCTCAACAAAAAGAAAAACATCTGCCCCTCGATTCACTAGACCCTTATTATGATTAGTAAATGATTACCATTGGATATCTTAAATAAAACAAAAAATCTTACAAGAGAAGGCTATCCATTATAAGTTCTAAATGAACCCAATGAATAAAAAAAATCTTAGATGGTCGCACTAAAAGCCACGTACGAGAGGAAAAGAAGGACGTTGACGTGCAAAATAAATAAGTAAAAGTCATGTGTAAGAAAAAAGAAAAGAAAAAGTGGCACTCGGCAAGTAAGAAAAAAGGAGAAATGAAAAAAGACAAGACCTATTCTACCTACACGCTTCCGAACAACGTGTGTTTTACAACTTTGAAAAATAATTACTAAAATCGTCTTCAATGTAGTGGATTTTAATTAAAGTTAAACTATATCAACCACTAGGTGTTATCTTTCATACAGTAAAAGCTTAGAATTATTGATTACATTAGCTAAGAAAAAAGATAGATATTGTAGAAAAACTCGTTTATGAAATTAAGACGCGGAATGCTAGAGATAAAATTGAACTCAAGCGATCCACGCACAGATACAAACTTGCCTACGATATCCATTATAATGTGTATTCTTTTAATTGTGTTAATATGGATACAACTATTGTCTCTATTATTGAATATACCAATTAAAAATTATAAAGAACAAGTATTTTCTCCCAAAGATTTAATTTATACTCTTTGTTTTAACATATACTATTATACATTAATATAACAAATGAAATATTTCTACAAACACGGAAATTAAATCAAACTGATAACATTCTAAAAATTATAATATTTGAATTCTTTCATATCATCTACAATCCTTTATTTTTCACACATAGTTTATTTATTATACATCATATATGTACCACTAAATCAATTAAATATACTCTAAAAATAATATCCGCGCAGGTGCACGGACCATTATGCTAGCTGGGGAAAAGAGTTTATCAATAATTTCACATACACAGGGTACATGCTTCAGCAGGTACCCTCTAGTCTCTGTCTGTCTCTCTCCTATCACCATATGGGATCTGCAAAATGACGTAAGATGGGACATTCATCGGGTGATCATTCGGGTTTTCCAAGCAGTTCTTCCAGAGTTCCAGCATATTCTTGTGCTATCTCCTTTTCAACAGGCTAATATGCATGGTTCAGACCCTGAAACGAAAGGATAATTAACCGCAGCCACTAGCCAACAGTAGGAGCTGCAACTCTACTTACTCTACTCCAAGGAAAATAGGGTGACATCAGCAATGAATTCAATAGGATATTGTTACCATTAAGCCATCCAATCTCTAAGGAATCAAAATCTATTGTATCTTTGGCTCCACTCAGACCAGTTGTTATGCTCTTGTGCTCAGCATAAAAATCTTGAAAAATTCTTGTCCATCTTGCTGCTACCACATCGCTGCAGGTCTGCAACATTAAGCCATCCAATCTCTAAGGAATCCAAATCTAGATATTGTTAGCATTAAGCCATCCAATCTCTTAAGGAATCAAAATCTATTGTATCCTTGGCTCCACTTAGACCAGTTGTTATGCTCTTGTGCGCAGCTTGAAAATCTTGAAAAATTCTTGTCCATCTATGAAAATCTTGAAAAATTCTTGTCCACCTTGTTGCTACCACATCGCTGCAGGTCTGCAGTACTCACCACCATTCCTACACCTAGTCTAAAATCCTATTCATTTTCAACTTCTACCTTAGGTATAAGGTCTTTGTCAGCTGAACAAGACCAGCAAATTATCATCCATATCACATCGAAGCCTTTTTTCCACCCACAATTAGGTACTTGTCCATGCTGTCATCTGACCACTGTTGCAAGGGAACAGTTGATGCCTCACTCTGTAACTAAAATCTCATTGAAGCTTTCTCCATGAGGAGCCTTAAACACCAAGGCCTAAGTATATCTGATGATGACAATTGACAACTCACACAGGGACTACTATGGTCATCAATCACACATTTATCCATTGAGAATGTCATTAGGGTAGGTAATTTCAGCTGTGATTACGATTCTGCCACTGGTATTACCCCATAGCCAGTACAGTGATGTACTAAGCTACACAGAGTCTCAGCGCACACTTTTTGGGTCTGCAGCCACCTGAGTACTTGCTGGGTTACTGTAATGGATCAGACAAGTGTTGACAGCATCCACTTGATACGAATGTGTGTCAGCATCTCATGTCTCAGCTTACCACCGAAGGTATCATAGTCATGGTGCAGTTGATCGTTGTGGCACGTTCAGCTGGTGTGGCTCCCAAGTGTATATGATTACAAATGGTGCAGACCAATTGGTGTACTAATGGACCACAATGATCACCAATGCTAAACTGTAGCCATGAAAGAAGTAGCCGAAGAAATGTCTTCTGAATGGCACGAAAGAAGCAGATAAAGGGCATGTTCTAAGTGTTGTATCTTTTGGCTTTTGGTTTTTAACTGAGATGATACTGTAACGGCCGTTAGCTTTTTCTAATGTATTCAATTAAAGAAAAAAAACAAAAAAAACACCGTTATATCTTCACGGATAATGTAAAGGAAAAAAAGAGAAAAAAACCGTGCTAAGAAGTTAACATGTTCCAAACGACTTTTAGCTTCTAGAAGCCAGAAGTTGTTTGGATCGGGCTTAAGTGCGAAGGAATTGAAGCCATGAAGTAAATTTGTGGCAAACGACATATACTCCAGTAACCAAGTGATTTCCTCGTGCCTAGGGTGCCAATCAGCTTCTCAAATGGCGAACACACCAAGAATTATATAGCTGGAACAAGTGCAACAAAGATCAATATCAATTCACCATGTTAACTTGGGGCTGAAACGAGCACCATGCGCCGCAGGCTTCGCCGAGGGACTTGAGCGCTAAACAAATAAAGCATGGAGTGTTAAAGGTATTAGTGTCTTTTCCTAGTTTCTAGGGTTTATGTCCATGTACTCTATATATTAGCCCCTATGGGTTGTGCAATAGACAACAAGTCTCTATTCTTACATGGTATCAGAGCCTAGGTAGGGTCCGCCGCCAGCCACCGTCGCCCGTTACTGCTGTCCCCAGGAGGATCAATCTCCACTCCCAGGGACGGCCGTCGTCGCCAACCCTGTATCCGTCCGTCTCCGAGCCGAATCCGGCCCTCTCCGTTGTCACCGCACCACTCCAATTCATATCCGGCCTCGCCCCGCCCGGATCTCGACGCCTCCGCGCCGAATCCCGTGAGCATGAAGCCGATTGGCTCTGTTGGTGCCCGGATCTGACCACCCTGACACCGCCTCCTTCGGCCGTCGCCTCCTCCTCCTCCTCCTGGCTGCCCCAGGCCTCCAGCTCCTCCCACCATGCTCGTGCCCGCCTGCGCCCGATGGCGACTGTCCGCCCACATGGCCGCCTCCTGGCCGTCGTGCCGCGTCCGCGCCTCGCCTGACCTTCTCCTCCCGCTGTGCACTCCGCCCTTCCTGGGCCACAACATTCTCAGGCCGCCGCCATCCCGCGCAGCTCCGACCGACACCGTCTTCTCCCCCGGATCTGAGCTTGGCCATCGCCTGGCCTCCTTCCCCCTCCACCGCCGCCTGCCAAAGCCCGTCGCCCTCCTCCTACTTGGGCCACGGATCCGCCGCCGCCGCCCCCCCGCCGGGTCAAGACGCTGGTGGAACCCACGGGCAAGGGCCTGTCGGACCGAGAGAAGAAGATGGGGAAGGAGCCAGGTGGAGATGGGCGTGGGAAGGAGGAGAAATAAAGGAAAAGCAAGGGAGGAGAAGAAATAACAGTGGTTGTTTGGAGTGGTGCACCCTTAAAACTTCATTGGGTTGGAGTTGCTGCAAGTGGTTGCATATTGTTTGGTAGCGAGAGGTCTTGTTGCTGCTAGCTCTTTAGTTCTTTTGTTTTCTTTTGAGTCTTCCGTTGCGTCCATCCAAATCCGTAGTTTCTCTTTTTCAGTTCATCAAAGTCGTGCGAGTTCACAAAATCTTTGTCAGTCAGTCGATTGCTTTGGTAGCCATGTTCCATCCTCTTGGATGGTGTGGTTCTCTTATTCCTTTCGCATAGGCGCGGCCGCCACTCTTCTCTCTGAACGATGTAGATCGTATAAGTCTTTATGATGCCGCCGATTCTCTCTAAGCCGCCATGCTTCTCTTCCGCGCTGCCGCCGTCTTAGACTTCGATCTGCGCCGCTATACTTCTATCTCTCTCTTTGGCTTGATTTGATAGCTATCTCTATTTGTGTCACGTTTCACATCTTTTCATCGTGTTGCCGCGGTCGATTTTGCTCCCGCTTACCTCTACTTTTCCAGCCCCTACACTTTGTGCTTTCTAGGTTGTTGTACGATTCTGGATGGTTGATACTCAACATAATTTTCAAGAGTCGTACGTTATGATGACATCTTCAAGACTCAGACTTCGAATTTTCTCTACTTTAGTGTCAACCATTCCAAATGCAATGCAATTGCATATGCCTTTCATTTCAAGAGGGGTGTTAAGGGTATTAGTGTCTTTTTCTAGTTTCTAGGGTTTGTGTCCATATACTCTATATATTAGCCCATATGGGCTCTGCAATAGACAACAAGTCTCTATTCTTACATCGGTGACACCGAGCTGACTATGCCTCCCTCTATCACAACCCCATGTTCATACACAATGCCAGAGTGGTCAGTGCTCACTATGCTGAACTGCATGCAAGATGACTGGAGTGCAGCAGCCATCCGGTATGCAATAACAACAGCATACGTGGTCAACAATATGAACATCAAGATCAACAGCATACCAAGTAGAGTAGCAGCAATTATGTTGCGTTTTGGAAGTGGCCATATCCACAGATTGATCCAAGCTTTGTTCATTACATACCCCTTCGATATTCGTCGACTTTTTTTGTCTTCTTAAAAACTTTCTATTAGCAGCGATGACTAGGAGATCCAAAACTAACTCTGCTAGAGCCAATCTTGATCTGAATCACATTTCATGATCATTCTCGACGATACCAAACATTTTTGCAATATTCAATGGGATCTTGGCAAAAATCACTTACTCTATGTCCAATTACAATATTTAGGCGACCACCCTAACAGGGATGAAGGAAACAATGTTCCAGAAGCACAAAGGTAGATTAGCAAAATTATATAACATATATAACCTTAGCAAAAGAAGCAGATATATAGGTTTGGACAAAATAAACTATCCCTCGGGATTCCATTTTTTTTCTTGCTAGATGTAAGTATGTTTCTACATTGCCACTATCATTTCTTTCTTTCCTTCAAGGATGCCCCGATACGCGATACGGGTACGGCGATACGGGTACGGCGATACGGCGATACGAAATTTTTCAAAAACAAGGATACGTCGATACGGCAATATATATATATAATATATATAAAAAACGAAAAGTTTAAGTGACATTAGTGAACATTGAATAACTAAATAACGGATCATGGAGAATTAGCCAAATAGGTCATGGGAACACTCTTGGGGGCGCTCATTCTAGTGGCTCTATGGTTATCATTCTCTCCGCTACCACCAACAGCAGACGAATTGACACTACTACCACCGGTACCAGTGCTCTCTATTGGAGTACTTTCACTTGCCATCTCTATTAAAAATATATTACAAAATAATTCAGCACAAAATGTAAAGATCTCATATTAAAATTTTATATGATAGTATTGTTAATTTGTCATATATTTATGGTACAAATAATTAAATGAGCAACTCAAAACAAATCAGTAAATCACGGTTGAATAGATAATACCTCATTCCTATATTACTGGTCAAGCGGTGAAGCGATGCGGCGGCGACGGCGGCAGGCGGCGTGCGGCGGCAGGCGGTGGGCGGCGGGCGCGGGCGGGCGGCGGCGGCGCGCGCGGCGGCAGGCGCGGCGGCAGCGCGGCGGCGGGCGGCAGCGGCAGCAGCGGCGGCGGCGCGGCGGGCGGCGGCGGGCGCCGGCAGCGGCGGCGGAAGGCGGCGAGCGTGTGCTGAGTACTTCCGAATGGCGGCGGCGACGGCGGCGGCAGCGGATCTTCCCGTGGCGGCGGCGGCGGCGGCGGCTGGTTGTCTTCTTTCTGCGAATCTGCAGATCCGGGGTCGGGTGGGGTTTGGTGAATGGTCATGGTGGTTCGGCTCTTCGAGCGAGATGTAGGTCACGGTGGGGTTGGGTGTCTCTATTGGGCCTTTGGGCTGATTTCTTCATGGGTCACAATTTAATTGGGCGGCGTATCATAACCGTATCGCAACAGATCGGCCAGATCGGAGTATTTTCCTTTTTTCCGGCCGAAATTCACCGATACTCCGCCGATACCGTATCGCCAGCAGATCGGAACGTATCGCCGTATCGGATACGTATCGGACACGGATACGGCAGCTTAACGGAGTATCGGTGCTTCTTAGGCTAAAAGGGAATAAATATTATCTGCCTGACAAGTGACAACCACGTTTTAGCCAGTTGATATTAGACATATCACAGATTAAACAGAATAAAGATACAAAGTTAATAATAGTGCATACCTTGAAGAGATAGCTGAGAGACTTAGCCAGTGCAAGCAGTAACAAGTAATAACACTTGTATTCACAGAGCAGTGTCACACCTTTTGAGAAGAACTTCAACTGGTTAGCTGCTTCCGCATATATTGGCATGATAAGAAGTGTTAAGTTTTGCAGCAATAAGAATTGTGGAAACTACAAATAATGCAAGATTTCTACTGGCATTGGAACAACATAAAGAATGAAACAGATAAAGTAGCGCAGAAAAAAAGAGGCAAAACCACATAGTTGAGAGTTGAGACATATGTATAACAGTAAAATATGAGGAAAATCTTAATTTGACTGCATTTAACATGATATTTCCGAGAGCTTCAAATATGATGCCCTGTGTCACAACTCACAACAATGATAGCAATTGTACATTACAGCCTTTGAAGTAAAAAAAGAAATGTTTAACAATCTGTATTTACACTGCTGTTTGTAGCAAAAGGATCACCAATACTTTTAGGTAAGAATAAGATGCTCATGCTGTAAACTCCCAACTTTACCTTAGTACTTTCTGCACTATCCTCCAGTGATAAAAGAAGTATAGGGGGATGTAAATCCGACCAAAGAATACTATCAAGTTTTCTAATCAAATCAATCATTGTTCTGAGATAGATTTCTCAATGGCTCTCACATAAACAGATTTTGGCAGAGTTCCGGTAATACTATGCATTTTTTCTCCATTCTTGAAGATTAAAACAGTTGGAATCCTCTCAATACTGTAAGATGTTGCAATCTGCAGGTAATCATCAGTGTCAAGTATATAGCATTTTATCCTTCCAGCGTATTCTTGTGCTATCTCATCAACAATTCGGTGGACCATTCTGCAAGGTCCACACCACGAGGCCCAAAACTCAATAAGCACAGGTACATCACTGCAGATCACATATTCATTCCAAGAGCATGCAGTAATTGTTTCAGCTGTACAAATGACAGAAAATTGCTATTAGGTATCTTCTCTATATTTGTAGATAAAATTCACGGATAAGAGCTAAAAACACATGATGTCAAATATAACAGTTGCTATGCTCATGTAAATATGCAAAACAGTTAGGAAAATTGAACATCTGAAAGAAGTATATAGGGTAACTATTAGTCTTTCTGAGGTGGATTACACGTCTTTCTGAGCTGGATTACAAAGATGAACTAAGTTAATGGGTTCATCTATCAAATGAAGAAGATAATAAAACTGTGTATAGGATCTGCTCAATGATGCAGCCTGTAGGAATAGGATTAGACACCAAATTATCATTAAAATGAACAAATGAACAGTGGGAACTAGCTGAAATATATGTAGAACAGTCAAAATAACAAAATAAGGATGGACGTGCAAGGCCCTAGTGTTCGCTATGTTTATCTATGCAACAAGCAGTCTCAAGTATTGAACTTGGAGCTGTATTTACCTTAACGGAAATAACTAACTCACATACACATGCCAACATCCTTAACTCCTTGTGACACATTATTACAGGGAAACAGTAATATGTTTTAGAATACTTCAACCAGTTCCAGGATAAAGTTCAATTTAACAGTGATGAATTTGAACATGTGCCAAGGCCCAAGGTTCAACTTTGTAACTCAATCAAGTGTTCTGAACTTGAATTCAAAAGGTCAACTCTTCTGGCCCATTCATTCCACCTCATTAACTATGTTACATTCGAGCTTCTAACGAGCTGCCTTCATTACAGCTTATAGGGTGCACCACCAATTGCAGTACTAAACACCTATCCAAGCAAGTAAGCTACTAGTACAAAATAATGGAAACAACGCAACGCATAAGGCAGTATACTGGCACTACCGACGAGCAATCGTACAAGAAATGAAGAAACGGTATACAAGAAACCAAGAAATGATATAGCATATGGGAGCTATGGAGACAATCCAACGAGCGGTTAGCGAGCGCAATAAGCTTCACGGGGATCAGCCCAGCGCGGCTCTTACCACCGGGGGAGTAGGCGCAGCTCACCCTCGCTGCTACCGGGCGCGGCGGCGGCCGGCGGATCCGGGACGCGGCGGCCGGCCGGTGGGCCCAGCGGCGGCACGGCCACCGGCGGGTGGAGGAGGAGCCGTAGCCGACCCTCCGGCGGCTGGGCGCCGCTGCGGTGGAGGGAGCCGGCAGCAGCGCGGCGCAGCAGAGGCGGCGCGGAGGCGCGGGGCAGGCGGCGGCGGACATGCTTGGTTTGGTGAGTTTGGAGTCGTGGCGGAGAACGCGG
This sequence comes from Bonia amplexicaulis, assembly GCA_036346245.1. NCBI lineage: Eukaryota > Viridiplantae > Streptophyta > Magnoliopsida > Poales > Poaceae > Bonia > Bonia amplexicaulis. Next base: position 17,612,836 of record CM070744.1, read on the forward strand.
TAGGTAGAAAATTACGAGACATCCGCACACGGACGATCCAGCTTATGTTCGCATTGAGTGCCAAGCATTGTTGGCTTCACTAATCAGAAGCTAGTGTAATAGACCTTAATTTAGATAATGTAGAATCCGTTATTCCAAATATATATATTATTTTTAGTTTTTATGCAAAATTATCGCATATTTTACTGAATGAATTCTCCATACGTGTTAAGAAAATTTAGGGAAAAAGTCAACTTTTCGTTCCTCGAGGCCTCAACACTTTCCTGAGTATAACTCAACTCCAAAATTGTTTAATTTACATGCGAATATCTAAACCAGTGCAGATCACGTCTCGAGGTTGGTTTGGCATGCAGTTTTGGGTGACATGATTGTCGCGTCATCAATCAAATTTTCAAAAGGCAAACATATTACATATATTAGAAACAATTTGGGGGTGCCTGGCGGGAATTCTTGATTGGGTATAGTCCGAAAAATTCAAAATTGAAAACACAGCATCCTTAACTTATATAATGAATGAATAGACACAAGCAAATCAAGTTTGTAATTTTTGGTCTTTTGGCTTTTTGGCTCCTCTAAAAATTAAAATAAATAAGATAATTTATTAAAACGGATTTTTCAAGCTTAAAACGATATGTGTTATGGTGTTATCCTCATGGACATCAACAACCGTCTAAAACACATAGCCTATTATGAAACTGTTTTACTGTCGGGATTGTCATGTAGGAAGCCTTCGCTGCAAGATAGGAGCAACTGAGCAAGTAGTATACTGACCTCACAAGGAGCACAAACATCTCGAGCCTAGTCCGCCAGTGACGGCGACGGCCAAGGCGATGCGGAGGTGCTTGCCGGCGAAGAGCTCCGGTGGTGGTTAGGCTAGTGATTGGTCATAGAGGGATTTAGGAGGAGGTGGCGTTCCATATGACGCGGACGGCACGGCGTGGGGAGGCTCGGACCAGTGGGTCGACGCGCACGGCGCCGCGGACAGGGCACGGCCATGGCGCGGCGCGGCGATGGTGGGCTTCCGGCGACGAGGATGACGGAGGAACGGCTCGGAGAGGTCGCTAGGGATCTGGGGAGACGGGGAGGAGCTTGATTTGGGGAGAGGGGCGATATGGGTGACGCATTTTGACGGATTGCAGCGACGGTTCAAGGAATAGGGGCGGCGGCTCACCGGCTTCAAGAACAAGGATGATGCGGCGGTGGGCTGGTTCCTGTGCGAGAGGGGAGGGCGGACGGGGTCGCCGGTGTGGCGCTGTGAATCCCCTCGACAAAGGAGTGGAGGCGAGGTTGCGGCGGTGGAATTCCCTCTCTCTGCTTCGGCCTCGGCCGCGAAGAGGACAGAGACGACGCGACGCACTCGCTCGATGTGGAGCGCATGCAAGCAGCTGCCGAGCTGCGTGTACGCTCGGTGCGGCTTGCAGGCCTGCGGCGGCGCCGATTTGGCACAGACGGCGGCAGCTCTATGACAGGGCGTGGACGCCCGGCGGAGGCGGCTTCCGTGCGGACGTGTTCCGTAGCTGGGCTACGCGCGTGACGTGTGGCAGGCAGATGGGCTGGCAGAAACAGGCCGAGGGGAGGGAGGCTGCACAAGGAGTGGCAGCGAGTGGCTGGGCTACGAAAGATAGTTTGCTGGCCGAAAAAGAAGGGAGGACTCAGTGGTGGCCCAAAAAGAACAACTTCCAGGGTTTTCACAATTTTAGAAATAGAGAAATGGGGTTTTCAAAAGAGGAAAACTCAAATAACTCAAAGTAAAAAAAGATATGAAAACCTGGGAAAACTAACGAACACTTTAAGATAAATTCGAATATTCTTAACCTAAAAAAACCGAAAGTACTGTTTAGCAATCTCCACGAGGGTTTTAGAGTTAGTTCTATCAGATTGAAGCTAAATGGTAATCAGACTGAGGCTAGATGCCAACTAGTATGTTGCTATCACCACATGGCGCGACGTTTCGCCTTTTCAAATCTGCACGAGAGCTTCTCTTGTCCGATCTCCAATGCATGGCCACTCTCCCAATGCCGCCCTCCCGCCCGGTGCCTACCCTCGTTTGACCTCCCCATCCCTGCCTACTTCATACGGACCCGCAATCGCGATCCCAATGTAGCCGCCGCGGTCCCCGTGCTCGCGGCTGCTGCCTCCTCGTGTTGCTGCTGCGCCGGCGACGCCACCCGGGGGTGGGCGGAGGAAGCCGGGGTCGGCGCCAGCCACGAAGGAGTGCGCGGTCGTGACGCACGACGGCGCTGCCCGGCGCGAGGAGGCCGGAAGGCACGCCGTCATGCTCCGGACCGGGCTCCCGGTCCGGGACCTGCGGGCGCTCGACCTTGCACTGCCCCACCCGTCCACGGTCCTCGCGTGGGAGCACGTCCTGGTTGCAGCCTCGAGCGTGGTCAGGACAGTCGTCACCGCTGGAAGGTGCTCGTACCGTGCTCGGGGGCGAAAGTAGAATAAAAATAACTAGAATTCTTTACTTTATCATATGTATAATAGTATATATAATTTTCTAATAATATTATACTAAATAGTAATATATTCGCTAATTTTTAACATTAATACTTTAACACAACCGATAATAATGTATGATGGTAAAGAAGCAGTGATCGGAATATTTACCAAAATTACGAAACTCGATAATAATATTGGTTAGTCGTAACAATCTGAAAGAATTAAGGGTGAAACCACAAATAAAAATTAGTTGACATTGGTAAAATACATCATCCGACCTCAATAGCCTGTTAAAAGAGAACAAAATTATTTAAAATTTTTAAGTACAAAAAGTAGAACGGTTAAATGTAAGTTAATTCATTACATTTTAGTATTTATGTTTTTGAAGTTTATAAAGCAACTAACATAATATAATTGGTAATTTTCATCAATTATTGTTAGTATATCATTCATGAAATCATCACCAATTAATTAAAAAAGTCAATTAGATATTTGTATGTTCAACAATTCAAGAACAATATAAGCGGAAAATACGTTCAGTGACTTACTTATTTGATATTGTGGTCAAATACTATAATTTTGTCTTCAATTTGCAACGAGCTAGACGGTGTTCCAAAAATCAAAATTGAAACTCTAAGTCTTAATTCTATAATCCGACAAAAATCGGATGTACTTGTGGACTGCTACTAGCTACTGAGAATTTAAGCCACTAGTATCTTCTTCGCTAGATTTCAAAGAAAGAATTGGATGTACTGAGTTTAGACTGAATGGTTCACACATGGACTGAAAATACTGATTTCTACTAAAAAATTTGGGATCCGGTGTCCTGGGATACCGAGGTCATTAGTTAGTTCCGCCCGTGGCCGTGCTCTTCCAGCGAGCACGACGTCGACCAGCTCGTGCGGAGGCTCGCGTCCTGGGTCTCCGCCTCCGGCCGCCCCGCGTGATTAAGCAGGTGCACGCTCATATATCTGCACGAACACGATCGATCATGTAAAATTCTTGGTTCATGTGCCTGAAATAATCGGTGGTATTTTCCTTGTTGCTCGTTCGATCCGTGGGAAGCAGAAGGCAACGACGAGAAATCACCGGAGGCGGAGCGCAGCGCCACGAGCAAGAAGCAGCGGCCGCGTGGGAACGATGGTTCCTCTCCGAAGATGCTCTACACCTTGGAGGAACTGCTCTCCGGTGACGACGACATGCATGATGAGCCCCCCCGTCTCGCACCGGCCGATGCGCCACTGGCGGCGGTGCGAAGGTCTTGCCCTTCGAGTTCATAGCACTGGAGGTGTGCCTCCAGTCCGCGTGCAGTAGCCTTGAGCAGCAGGTCTGAACTTTTTGCATTGATTTGTTCCAGAAGTCAGATAGAAATGTTCTATTCGTTGGCTCAAAACCAGTAATTAATCATGCATTTGGGATGCCATTGATGCACCTGACCTTACAGTCTTGCCGAGGTTGCTATTGTTGCAGACTATTGCACTGGAGAAAGAGGCATACCCAGCTTCGGATCAGTTGACATCGAAACTGAGCACTCTCAACCTCGAACGGATCAGGCTGATCAAGAGCCGTTTCGTCGCCCTCGCAGGCCGTGTCCAGAAGGTAAAATATCCCCTGGCTTTAGCAGCAGCAGTTCTTCGAGAATAGTTTGTGGTGATTGCTTCGTAATTAATGATACAGAAGCCATTGTGGAAGAAATTTATACTGTAACAGGTAAGGGAGGAGCTGGAACATTTGCTAGAAGACGATCAGGATTTGGCTGTAATGCACCCGTCAGAAAAAGGGGCATGCAAAGAGGCTTCCGATGGGGCCTCTCCAGATTTGACGTATCAGAATTGGATGATGAAATGTAAGTCACTACTTACTCTTTCCAACTGATTTTCTCTAGCGAGTGACACATCTCTAGCTATGGGATTTGCCTTTTCTATATTATGGAAGAGATATCTTTGAACCTCTCAATGTGATCAGATAAATGGTCTGTTTGGCAACGGCTGTGGCTTATAGCTTTTGGCTAAAATTTTTGAATTTTGGCTGTTTATGGTACAGATTACGGAGAGAGATACTCACTTACGATTTGGATGGTACAGATGTTGGGCTTTTAACATGTACATCGTTTAACTTGTAGACCCCGTCTTGAGAAAATACTCCGTTTGAAAGTTAGTTACTGTAGCAAAAGCCAAAAACCGCCAGTTTCGGAGGAAAAGAACAGGCCCAAAAAAGTGCATGGCCATACCACGAGTAATCGAGGAGTTGGCTATATGAAGTTATCCATCACTAAATCGAGAGACGATTGAACAGTCCATGGATGATATGTTTCTTACCTAAAGTTCGATCAGATATCATAATGCAAAAGAAGAACATGCAAATAGGTCGTTTAATCCGACCAAATACGAACTGGTCATATGGTTACACTGATTAGTCGTGAACTGGTCGAATATATCACAAACTGATGTACGAACTGGTCGTATAGTGATATGGCTGGTCATAATCAGATACGAATTGGTCATAAGGAGTTATGAACTGATCGTGTGTGACTAAGATTTAGTTGCAGATCATATTGTAGAAGGTTCATTCAATTTTATCTTTGTATATGTTTGGGAGTCATATGTCCTGTTAGAGACTGTTACTGACCAGTGATTGGAAACTGACCAGTGATTGGAAAGGTATTTTCGGGTTACAACCAAGTATACATAAACCTATAAGATCACATACTTGACGGGTTAGAACAATAATGGTTCAGATGATAGACTCCGAGTGGGATATGATATCTACTCGTATTGGATAAGGATCCGGTCGGAGACTATATATAAAATGGTGCCTGTGCGCGCTGGTACTAGCACAATAGCGCATAGCATTCTATCTCTGAACGTATGGACTTGGCAGAGAGACGCTGTTGTGATTGCGACATTAATCGGGACAATCCAAAGGGAAGACAATTGGCTCGTGGAGATCGACTACCTCTAAAGGACGGTTGGCTTTTGATGATCACTTTTCAAAGATGTTGGACAATCACCTGCTTCTACTATACCGACGCGCGCTACGTTAAACTGGATTGCTTTAACTTTTCTTCCACTATACTATGTGTGGTAACGATCTATGTTATCTTACTTAAAGCTTTTTGATTTATATGATAGAATTTTTTATTTACACTAGTACAGGCTACTCGTAACCGCAGACATAGCATAGACTAAATATCATACAAATTTACTTGTTGGGACTTAGACTACCCTTACCGATCAGTTAGAAATTACTACCTTTTCCTAGCATTGACACAGCATAGACTAAATATCATACAAATTTACTTGTTGGGACTTAGACTACCCTTACCGGTCAGTTATAAATTACTACCTTTTTCCTAGCATTGACACGGTCTACAATGAACAGGTTTCCGCCGTCGTGCTGTCCAAAAGGCACGAAATACACGACAGGTAGGGCCATTCGAATGGCACTCCTCTGTTGTTACCTCGAAAGGTATATGATGCGCTTTCATATTCAACACACATATTTCATATTTTAATACATGTTAGTATAGATTATTAAACATATAAAGATATAAAAGTATTTTTTATTACCAATTTAGTAATATTGTTTCTATGAAATAAATCTAAATATTTTTTATGGTAATGGTAAAAATCTAAAAGTTTTGGCTACATATGTTTTTAAATGAAGTCTTTTTTAGAATGGAGGGCGTAGCAAATAGGACATAACATTGACACGTGAAGAGGAGCTTCAGGCTCCTGAGATATCCATTGTGTATAATTTGCAAATCAACATTAAGAAATGCTAAGGAGCCGTCTCTTGGTAGGGTAGAGTTGTGGATATATAAATCCACTTAACAGGTTTTAAATCTTAATGGCCATCTTTAGATAAACATGAGTACATTTCAATAAAACCTTTGTAAAATTATGAATTTATCTTGAGTTTCATTATTCAAGGTCCACGTTGAGAGGGCGCACATCCCACCGTACAAGGCCGCCTCCAACGTGTTCGGCGTCGTCGACAGCAGCGTCACGCTGTACACCATCGCACTGATTTGCTACAAAAGAGGAGCGGAATGCGGGATACTGCCCCTCGCAGCCTAGCTAGCCTTGTATAGATGTGCCTTTCTCATCAGTCATCAGCAATTCAGCATCACGAAGTTGCTTAAAGAAAAATCCCAATCTGGCGTGCAATCTTGGGACATCTAAAATGATCTTGTTTCCTCAGCTATCACTACTGTAGAAAAGGTCATCACAGATAATTTAAAATCGTCATCATAGATAATTTCATGAGTCATCTGAGTTTATGGATCAGTAATGATATGAGGTTATCACAGATGGCTTTCAAACCGTCTGTAATAGTTGACTACAATAGAGTTATCTATGGAGGAAATGTGTTTAACCGGTGATTAATTGTTGGATAACTGTGAAGTCAGTTTTGACCCTCTTTAGGAAATCAATGTATATTATCTTGTTTCATTTTGGTATAATTACAATTAGAAATTAGTGAAATTTACACAGATATGTCGTTAACTCGTTATGGTCATTAAATCTAAGTTCGTGCTGGTTATAAAGTACAAATCAACAAGTATAGCCACTAATGCCAAACTTACCCCTGATTGTAGGGTATAAGTATGAATTGCTTGTTGCGGTGAGTCACGAATGTTGTCATCATGTAACGTCCGACAAATGATGCATCCTCGTTGATGATAGGCATGGAGATCAAGTGTGGGTCGAGAAAACACACTGGTGATTTCGTCAATCTGGCTTCAGTCACCATGTATGTGTATATACACACACACAAAAGTAATGAGTTATATATGATATTTCGGTATTATATAAACGTAGACCGTGATTGTGCATACTTACAGTGTCCAACATCGAATGAGTGAGACATCGAGGTTGAAGAGAAAGAATAAGTTCTTGAAGGTCACCGTGAAGGCACAATCATAAATATCGTGTTGAAAATGATACAGTCTGAACTTGATGGTGACACCATGAGCCGTCTGTGATATTATATCTTTACAAACGGTTTTTAGCGCTGGCAACAATACAAACAGTTTATAAACCAAAACTATCTGTGATTTTATTTAATATTAATGTTTTAGGTAACCGTTTGTGATGTCACGTCTAGTATTAGAATTTTTATAGTACTCCTGTAAAAGCTGAGGACCATCACCATTGTAATCGCTGGGTTCTTGAGCATTGACATCCGCACATCTCCCTCCTTGTATAATTCCTCACGGTTTGTATTACATGTGACAAAGTGGTTGCTAGTACTTCGGGCTTGTTCATATTGGTTTTTGATTTTATCTTTTGATTTTGGTTTATAAATAGTAATAAATTGTAGAGAAGCTTGTAGAAAGAGATATGCGCGTGCGATTTTGGCTGATATAAATGAAGTCACTACAGTGTATACTACAATTGATTAGTAGACACTGTCTTGAAAAGATATCTCATTTGAAAGCTAGATATTATAGAAAAATTATTTACCGTAAAAAAAACAGTTTTTAGAATCTAATACGGATAGAGCCATCCAATCATCCTTGGATAATGCATTCACAATAAAGTCCAGAACAATTTTGCTAACGAAGATTTTGAGACAGTCGTTGCTGCTATTGCTGTTCATCTGTACAGTTGTGTCAGTATCAGCCTTCAGGGAACTACAGGGCCCCAAATTCAGACTTTGCCTTGTAGCAGTGTGCATTTGTACCCATTTAATTTCCCAGCTCTTCAAGGCTGTACGTACGGTTCTAATTTGATGATGTAAAATAATGTTCTAGTTCAACCAGGCTGGTTCCTAATAATTATATATTTCACTGAGCAAACTTTAGATTACTGGTGTTGCTAAGCAAAGCGATCATATCCTCGGTCACTGTCGTCATTCTTTGGAGCCCAAATTGGATGGACAAGAACTTCGCTGTCCCTACACCATGCACGACTGCTACAGCTTGAATGTCTGAATCTTCATTCTTCAGGGAACAAGGTTCCTGCAGCAAGCAACACCCACACCCAAGATTCTCCCAAGTGCTGCACTGGTACAGCACAAAATGATGGTAAACCAAATCCTTCACAAAAACTGGATGAGTTTGTTTCAGAGATCACTTTCTTGTACCCATCGGTGTGGCCTCTTACAACAAAGCTGCCGCCTCTGAACGGAACGGGACGAAACAAAACAAAAAAAGAGAGGCTACGTTGGAAACAATACCGCGGGGATATAAACGCCCCCGAATGCCGTCCAAATCGCCGGATTTCTTTAGCATCTCCCTCCCGTACCTTTCGTAAGTTAATCATTCTGCCGGAATGTACTGACCGGTCCTCGCTACATGAAATCACACCTACAAAAAAGAATAAGGTATGAAATTAGCATAAGTTTGCACATTGCATATGTTAATTCCCCCCTAAGTGCTCCGCGTAGCTACAATTTCTTATGCATAAATGCATAATCGGTTACCCTCACCTATGCGTTAGTCACTGACTCGTGGGGTCAAGACCTATATAGGCCCAGTTTTTTTCAGATTAGATATGTTATTTTAAGCTACGGTTTATGATTTTTAGCTATAGTACGAGTGCTCATGTAAACGAATCGAAAACCGATAATTAAGCTACTTTTAAAAGATTATCCTGATAAGCCGCATCGAAACGACAACAGAGAAATCGTTCTATTTGTTTGTTCGAGAGAAGTCATAAACCATAATCTAAAATAAGCTGACCATGACTTATATGGCTTATGGCTTCCTCCGAACAAACAAACATAATGCCTTCTCAATTGCTGTTTTGCTACTACAAAAACACTAATATTAGACGTCACATCATAGATAGTTTCCTAAAATCGTCAGTATTAAATACAATAATGGATAGTTTTAATTTAGAGACCATCTGCGTTTCTGCCAGCGATAAAAACCGTCTATGAATATATCACAGACAGTTCATGGTGAAAACCGTCTATGAAACTATCACAGACGGTTAGGTTTAAAAGCCGTCTGTGATGTCTTCCATTATCACAGATGGCTTTTAATTAGAACCGTCTATGAAATATCACAGACGATTTTTATTTACAACTGTCTGTGTTTTGTCCTTTGTCATATGAATTACAGAAGCTACTGAGCTAGAATAGATAAGTGTGACCAATCGCTTTTACAAAAGACAAATTCAAGTCAAATTTATTACAAAAATAAAAAAGACATTACCATATCTTGATCTTATGGGCTTCATATACTTCCTCTTCTACTTTTGGAGTTGGAGGATTAACGACTGAGTTCTCAAATGCTGTAAAGATTGTCCTTGCCCTCTTCACTTCCTCCTCTAGCCTAGGCAAATAATTAGCACGGCCCATAATCTCAAAGAGGATGACATGATAAGCTTCCTTAGAATCGACCGCTTCTACTTGATTGGTAAGGTCATGCATGTGTCTCTCTACTATCGCAAGAGTTTCTTCCGCTTTGCGCACATTGAAGAGAAGAACGAAGTTGAGGACGGTTTCCCTTTCTTGAACGGTAAGGAGATACATTCGTTGACAGTGAATGATGAGGTCCAGCTGATGGATGGAAGCGACTCGAGGAAAGAGAGCAGGACATGAGTGGAGGAGCTGCTCCAAACATAAGTTGTTGGCCGCTTGTGTAAGGTTGCGGCCGAACAAGTCAAGATGGATAGATGAGAGGAAGGAGATCAAAAGAATAGTAGATGTTAGTATTGAGAAATCTAGTGAAGAAGATGGAGAGGACAATTTAGAAGAAAGTGTATACCTCTTTGCATATAAAGATATAATCGTGTGGAAATTTAAGAGTCGCATGTATCAGAATATTAATAGGCGGGAGTAGAGCGTGTATTTTTAAGCGTTATCACAGACAGTTCGTATACCAAACTGTCTTTAATATGTTTATCACAGACAGCAGGCACTGATTCATGGCATTTCCCTTAGGATTTCGATCTCACCCACCCATTCTCTCCGCATCGAATGGTAGGCACTGGTTCCTCCCACCTCTCATCCATTATTACTCCCCCTCTTCCTTTCCCCTAATTTCACTCTAAGAACGTGTGAGTTCCACCGGTTGCACCTAGTTCATCCACTGCTAGCTTATTCCTACTTCCTCCCCTCGACGACGCCAACTACTACCATGCGTTAGCTCCTCTATCTTCGGTTGTGACACCACGGTTCATTGTACAAGACACTCTTGTTGTAAGTCTCGTGAGAGTGTCTTGTGTAGTGCCACTATTGTGACACAAAGGTGACGCTACCATTGCCTCTCCTTCGTTGCCGGTGATATCTGCCATCTGATCCCCTCCCCTCTCTTTCTTGATGCTTGTATATGAAATTACGAAATTGATGGATGGCTAGCTAAGGTTTCGGGTTCGTGTAGATCTTACGATTCCCTTCCCACTCTTATGGTTCCCTTCCCTTTCTTACAGTTCCCTCCCCTCTCTTACGGTTCATAAGGTTGTTTAATCTTGTTCATTGCGATTCACTTATCAATTGTCTCCAACTACAACAGGTCGAGCTTTAATTGTATATGTGTGTATTTGTTTATGGATGATTAATTTATTTCATTTTAGTCAACTGATTTGTGAAATGGATATTCTTATTCCTGAAATGAATGTGAAATGAATGTTGTGTTTCTGCTTGTTTCAGAGGATATGGCTGCATTTTCTGAGGATAGCCAATAAACAGAAATAGATTTAGGAATACAAAAGAATATCACAGACGGTTATTAACACACAACAGTCTGTGATAGTTTAATATCACAGATGGATTTTAGTTAAAACCGTCTGTGATTAATGAGATATCACAGACGGTTTCTACTACAAACCGTTTGTGATAGTCAACTATCATAGATGATTATGAGTTAATAATCGTCTGTGATAGTGCGTATCATAGATAGTTCGAAAACTGTCGATGATGACCTGATATCATTGCTAACCCATAAACTCAGACGACTCATGAAACCGTCTGTGATGACGTTTTTGAGTCGTCTGTGATGACCTTTTTTTAGCAGTGTATTGAAGCGACTTATCGGAATAATAATTTTGAAGCTGTTTACGATATTCAATTAGTTCGCACAAATACTCGTGCTAGTAAGTCATGAGCTGTAGCCTTAAATCATACGCAGCCAAAAAAGCACACATCCATAGTATGCCAGTAGTTATTTTAACGATTTGCAAGAAGAATTATTTTTTGCCTATAGCAGTGCTAGTATGCCAGTAGTTGTTCTAACGATTTGCGAGGAGAAGAATTATTTTTTTCCTATAGCAGTGCTCTAGCTTGGCGCCAGATGGAATTGTTCTTTTCCTGGAAGAATCAGCCAACAGCTACGCAACACGGCAACAGCGGAGAGAAGCACAGAGCGCCCACACCGGAACAAGCCTGCCATGCGGGGCCCACGTCCCGAATCAATAAAAAGGAGATGGGCCCCACATGGCAGTGAGTGGACCGCAGCCCCAGGACGATTCGTTGACCTCACCTCGGCCTCGCGGTTTGTTGGTTTCATTTTTTTCCTCGGCGCGCTTGTACGTACGTACATATGTTCCCTCGCCCGTGACGTCACCACATGCGGCCGCCCGAGCCGCAGCGCCCACGCCACGACGCGACGCGACGCGCGCATGGATACATAACCGCGACCGCCCACGCCCCGGATGCAAAGCGCGCTAGGGGGAGACCGCTGTGGCCATGTCTTCGTCCACGGCGCGGCGGAGGCACGCTGCGGCCGGGGCGGCTGCGGGGGAGTGGGCGGCGGTGTCCGGCGCGGGGCGTGGCGGGTGGAGGAGGTCGGAAGCACCAGCTGATGCGGCGGACGGGGCTCCCGCCGCGCGACCTCCGCGCGCTCGACCCGGCGCTGTCGTACCCGTCCAGCATCATGGGTCGCGAGCGCGCCGTGGTGGTCAACCTGGAGCGCGTCCGCGCCGTCATCACCGCGTCCGAGGTGCTCGTCCCCGGGCCGCGCGACCCAGCCGTCTTGCCGCTAGTCCTGGAGCTCCGCGCCCGCCTCGCCTCCACCCCCACCGCCTCCCCTGTCCCCGCATCCTCGCTCTCGCCGCAGGTGCCTGTCGTCTCCGTCCGTCTCTTGGACTTGGACAGCTTTCTTGGTCGTTTCTTGGACCGTTTGCTTACGAAAGTTTCGTTCTTTTTGGTGAAAGGATGGCGAGGCAGGGAAGGATGGGAGTGTCTCACCGCCGAGCCGCGGCAGGGGAGGCATCACCAAGGATGGGCAAGCGTTGGGAAGTGACAAGGCTCTACCGTTTGAGTTCAGGGCGCTCGAGGTCTGCCTCGAGTTCGCGTGCAAGTCCCTTGAGCATGAGGTAGTTATCTGCCACGCTGTCCATGCTCTAGTTGCAGTGCTATCTTGATTCGTTCTGTTTGAGAATTGAGATCGCGGTGGCCTCTCAGTTTTCTTTGTGTTGGAATAGTATCATATTAGTTATGGAAGAGTAAAAATGTAACTTAAAAGTAAGAATGTAACTTAAAACTTGGAGTCTCTTATCTGCCAAGTTAACTTTTTGGGATGAGAATTTCCTTACAATCCAACAAGTGATATCAGAGCTCAATTTTAATATCTCTAGCCTAATGTATACTAGTGTGTAAAAGTCCGATAGACCGTGGCCCTAAGAGACCGTTAGTGTACGGTAAAAATGGGTTTAATTATGTTGATGTGAAAGGAGGGTATATTGAAGGAAGGATTGTAAAAGTAGATTTTGTTGTGCATTTTGGGAGTTCTCTTCTGAATCATTGTGATCTTGCAACTCCAATTATGTCAAATAAAGGGCCAGCTCCTAGTCTTTCATTAACACAATGCACACACAACATTCAATCTCTTGTGTTGCATCTTGAATCCTACCTGAGTAGTGGTTTTGTGGTTGCTTTCTTCCATTCACAAGCCATCAAAAGTTTGGCACTTTATTAGGTTTTGACATATATATGAACTGTAGATCTGTTGGAGTACTTTCCACATTAATTCTTTCTAGGTATGGTATGTGATATTTTAACGTTCAGATGGATGTCTAATATCACTGTGTTTTTCAAAATATATTTTCTGTTATATTCCCTTCAGAAAAAATGGCTTTATATATTTCACAGACTATTGTCGTGAGTGACATACCCTTCTTACTGAACCTTTTGAGTGAACATGCTATTCAGACTTTAATGGTTGATTGAGATGATGATATTATGATTTTGTTTAATTGTTGAATCTGACCCTTTCCCCTTTTTGAGAACAAGGTGAAGAAGATAAACGCATTTCTATGCTAAATAATGGGCATTTACATATGAAGCTTTTAAGCTATTTTGTATCAGAATGCAGTACCTGAAAAATTGCTTGATGTATTGCATCAGACTTCCACATTGGAGAAAGAGGCATACCCAGCTTTAGACGAACTCACCTCCAAAGTCAGCACTCTCAATCTTGAGCGTGTAAGGCAAATAAAGAGTCGATTGGTCGCTATTTCTGGGCGAGTTCAAAAGGTAAGTTGCTGGACAACTCTGTTTTGCTGCTAGCCGCACAAGTTCTCAGTGAGATGGATGACTTCGATATCGTTCCACGATAGTATTACAAATATTTGTGAATATTTTGTATGGCTATGTCAGAACATTTTGGCTAGTTTTGAAGAACTCAAGTGCCATTTCCATGTATCTTTTGGCAGGTTAGGGATGAGCTGGAACATTTGCTAGACGACGACATGGACATGGCAGACATGCACTTAACGGAGAAACTAGCATACCAAGCAGCTGGCCAATCATCAAGATTTGATATTGAGAAAGAACCGAGCGAATTTGATGAACAGAGGTACTGAATGCTGGTCACGTCGAGCTAGCATTTTCTTCCATAAGTTGGCATTTCATCAGCCATATAACGACATGAACAAGAACAATAGCTCATCATCATCAGAATTCAGAGAACAATACCTCATCCTTCTATCAGAAATACATCTTTTTATCGTTTTCGCATGACATACGTGTCTGAATGCGCAGGGATGAGGAAGTCGAAGAAGGCAAAGCGTCTGAAGGCGGCAACGAGACCTTCATAGGCTTCAGCCCCAACATCGACGAGCTGGAGATCTTACTGGAAGCCTACTTCGTACAGATCGATGGCACCCTGAACAAACTGTCCACCGTATGTTGACTGTGTTCTCCTGTGAAAACTCTCCTCATCTGTTCCCCTGTTCTTAACGCCTCTGATCGATGGAGCTGGAGCAGCTGCGGGAGTACGTGGACGACACGGAGGACTACATCAACATCATGCTGGACGACAAGCAGAACCAGCTGCTGCAGATGGGGATCATGCTCTCCACGGGCACGCTGGTTATCAGCTGCGCCATCGCCGTGACGGGGGTGTTCGGCATAAACATCCACATCCCCCTGTACGACGCCCCCGTCAACGTGTTCTGGCAGACCACCTACGGCATCGTCGGCGGCAGCATCGCGCTGTACCTCATCGCGCTGCTCTGCTACAAGAGGAGCGGGATTCTGCAGTGAGCTGGTGATCCCGAGGCTCCGAGCGGTGCATGCGTGGCGGTCCTTGGGCCAGTGTGCTGTGATCTTTGGCGTTCTTGTGTGTGCTTGTGCAGTCGTGAGACCTGAGAACATTGAGCTCATGAGATGAGCTCAACTATATGTGTACAACTCGATCGGTGTATGATAGAGTGAGTTGGCTTGCTGAATGAAACGCCATGGTGAGAGAGGAGGCTGCCATGCTGTTGAATAACTCATCTCTTTCTCTCTCTTGCTGACCACCGTAATGACAGCAATCTATAATTTATAGGGAAGGAGCGCCTTTTTGTTTGTCTGAACATGTTAAGGTCAACACTTGGTCATTGTCCTTAGCTCTGTCAATGCCATTCGCT
The DNA here is from genome assembly GCA_036346245.1 of Bonia amplexicaulis. Classification (NCBI taxonomy): domain Eukaryota; kingdom Viridiplantae; phylum Streptophyta; class Magnoliopsida; order Poales; family Poaceae; genus Bonia; species Bonia amplexicaulis. Next base: position 17,628,084 of record CM070744.1, read on the forward strand.
TATTGGTGCTGTATGTAACACTCTAGGGTAAATCAGCTTAGGCTTAACTTATTCTGGTTAAATCACACATACGTAACAATCCATTTGCATTTTTGTCATCGCTTCGCACAAAATGATTAACCGGAGGTTGCTATCATTGGACACCCAAGGTTTATATATTGGTTCTTATCTCTCTAAATTAGCAAGGTGGTACTAAACTTAATACTCATTCACACATACTCGTGGGCCACACATAGGCTGAGGTGTCACATGTGCTTTGTTTCGTTTGTCATGCAAAGCTTTTGTTCCAAACTATCGAATTAACGCAAGAATGGAGAATAACTATCTTTTGTCATACCATACGAACCTATCTACTGAAGTAGTATATCGGTGATCTTTCTTTAGGAGAATAGGTTTTTTGGTAAACTGATCCGTGCATGGGATTCAATTCTATAGATGGGTGTGCTAGTGTCCATCTTATTAGGGCATCTCTAATGGTCTGAATCAGCTAGCTATATGCATGTACACATCAGCATATATCCTATGTGGAGGAAAGAGAGTATGCAAAAAAAATCGAGCCAGCTCTTTCTTAAGCACTAGTCTATAACGCCAAACGAGGCGAGATCTATAAATTACGTGTGCATGTAAGCATCAAATAGATATCCTTATAGATAGTTCTTTAGAATGCTAGCTTTAGTGTGTATTATATAAATAATGTGGAAGTCTTATAGTTAGTTGTTAGCTATAATCATTAGAGATGCCCTTAGGAGGTGTTTGGTTTGGTAAACCATATGGGAATAGGATGGGATGGTTCCAGATATGCTCTCACCCCTGTGTTTGGATTAGTGAATGCAACCAGATCGTCCCGGATGGAGTGGTACTGATCCGGAGAATATTCACATGAGATACCGAATAGTGTCGTTTGATGAGAAATCGGGTGAACGATGTGGTCCAGCACATGCTCATCCTTACCGGTCGTGAACTCGCTTCGCCTCCCTCCTTCTCGTGGCCGCTGACTCACCTTACGTCACTCTCCTTCTCACCCCCGCCTACTTGGAACATGGTAAATTTCTATGGTAATTCAACATCTCTGGGCAGAGTCTACATAGTAGCATTGGGCAATGCAAAAAAGGTGAGGAAACTAGACTTTGGATCCTACTACAATACATGGATTTCGTATTAATACAAAAATAGACTGTACCACCATTTCTAATTTTCGATCCTTGCTTCAGCAATTATGTATGTACAGTCTGTTATCCGGCCCATGGATAGACACTGCCTAGCATAGCATCTCTCTATAAACCAAAAGCCGTTTGTAATATGTTAATTTTTTATCGTGTTTTTTTCTTTATATTATCAGTAAAGGTATAATATTTTTATTTTTAATTAAATATATTAACTAAATATGAACTAGTACCATATGCACTTTGACGAAAAAAGAGGCGCATGAGCAAAGCCACTCGACTGATAGGGGGAGGAGTGAAGCGACACTTCAATTCAATAAAGTCGCTTGCCTGCCGATCCGATAGGCGCTCTATGTAGTGGTCGGCCTTCCTAGTAGTCGGCATTCTAGAAGCGACTTGTCGTAGAAGCTTTCCTTCCCCCCAGAATACCATACTCTTACTAGCTAAGCGTCAAGCAATTTCAGGCTAATGGTGTCTAGCCTAAACCAAAATCGAAGCACAATTGGCACACGAATGGATCACACCAGTGGCGGAGATATAATTTGGTTACGCTCTGGACTTAGTGGTGGAATAATCTAGGCTGGATTATGTAAATATTATTTCAGGCTAGACTAAATTTACTCGAACTACACATTAGATATTTTTTCACACTTCGAGTTGAAGCTTATCCTGTCCGGATGTGGCTCCGCCTCTAGATCACACGCTCAATGACAGGTCGACCCCACACTTCTCTGCCCCACATGTCACTCGATCAACAAACGGGATCTCCACCATGCAGATGAGGCACACGCGTGTACGTTCCTCTCTCCCACCGAAGCGACCAAGCAGCAAAAAAAGAAAAACAAGAAAAGGAAAATTTACTTCTGGACTATGAAACATCTCAGAAGTTCATCTCAAAATTTCCTCCCTTTTACCAGAAACTAACAACGAAATTTGGAATTCGGAAATCCCAAATCCCGACCAGATTTGACGCGGCTCCGATGGTCTGGCTCCCCGCCGCCGCCGTCCACCCGTAAGTTCCGATTCGCATGCAGAATTTCTCATTTTTTTCGTTTCCAATTTCGTTTGCGTGATCTCTCTCGTGTTGCATCTGCTCCCTCGGATGGATTGGGAGCAGCAAGCCGTGAGCTTGCCGCCGCGATTCGACCACTCCCGGATGCAATACCACCACGGCGGCAGCCGCAGCCGCATGCCGCCGTACGCGCGCGGCGGCGCCTACAGCCGCGGCCACAAGCAGTTCTACCCGTCGCAGCATCTTCCAGCTCCGCCGCCGCCTCCGCTTCCGGCGGCCGCGCTGCCTCCACCGCCGCCGCAGCACAAGTACGAGGTGCTCATGGAGGCCGGCCGCCTCGCCGCCGAGTACCTGGTGGCGAAGGGCGTGCTCCCGCCGGCCTCTCTGCAGCGCCGCGGCGTTGGCGTAGGTAGCGTGGGATGGGGCCAGCTGCCGCCTCCACCTCCGCTGCCACCGGGGCAGGAAGCCCCGGCGTTCTATGATGCCCGGAATGGCCGCCGGCGGTTTGATGATGAGTATAGTAATCTTAACCCCCGTTCGCGGTGTAACCGTGGTGGCGATTACAATAGCAGTAACAGCAGGAACCACAATGGAATAGGGAAGAGGAAGTTTGGGGCTTACAACAGGTATTCAGATTGGGGGAGGGACAGGGAGAGGAGTAGCAGGGGCTATTCGGATAGCCGGAGTTATGATGATGAGGATGACGATGGGGCTCCTGGGTATAGGAGGGAGCGGCGAGGCAGTGGGGGGATTGATGAGGTTGGGAGTAGCGTGTCGGGGGTGGCTGGGGAGGGGCCATCATCGAAGGCGGAGGCCATGGGGGAATCAGAGCTGAAAGATACTGGGTCAAAGGTGAGCTCTAACGTCAATGTCAGGAAGGATGCTGATGCTCTGCAAGAGATGGAGGATGAGAACGAGATGAATAAGATGCAGGAGGATAGTAAGGTGTCTAATTCAGAGGTGGTGGAGCAAGGGATGAACAGTGAGAGTAATAGTAATAATGCTTCTTCTGGTGCTGTTGAGGAGGCAGAGACAAAACATTCGCCAGTGCCCTCAGATGACAAGGTTTCAGGTGAGAAGCCTGATGATAGTATTGTTTTGAATGAGAAGGTTGAAGATGACGAGACTTTGGATGAGAAGTTTGAAGATGATAAGGCTTTAGATGAGAATGTGTCAAGTGTGGATAATAGTTTGCGTGATGATTGTAAGAATTTGCTGAGCTATTGTAGTTTTACTAGAGTCTCGACAAGACCACGGTCAATACTTGCACACAGGAATAGAGCACCAGGCCCACCAGCCCATAGAGAAATTGCAGTAGTTGAACAGGTTGATCTGATTTCCTCTGAAGAAGTGCCTCAGATGGCTATTGATGAAGCAGCAAATGATAGCTCCTTGACTAACGTGCAGGCAGACAATAAAGATGACTGTGTCTGCCTAGAACATACTGACCCAAGCACTGCTTGCAATCAAATGGTGGAACAGGTGAGATTCCAAGAAAAGGAAACACAAATTGAAACAGAAGATATGAAAGAAGAGAATAACATTGCACAACATTACGCATTTCAGGAAACCAAGGAGCACAATGGACTATCTCCTACACTGGCTCATCAGAATAGCTTGAAGCTGCAAGTTGAGGAAGGAATACCAATTTACAACATTGATACACCGCCACAAGATGAAGACTTGATTGGTTCAGCTGATAAAGGGAAGGCAGTTGGTGTGGAGTTATTACCTAATATCGGAGCTGAAGCTTCAGCCACAATGGAAGAGGAAAATCTTGGTCAATCTAGCTCATTTAAAATTTGTGATCTCAACCTGGTTGGTAGCCCAGAGGTTGCTGAGACACGAAATGATCCTGGTTTGAGCCAACGCTCCACTTCTGGATGTTCAATGGAGGCACAAAATCAGCAACAAATCGATTTTGGAACAACTGTTGGTAACAATGCAAGTAATACCGATGGGTATGCCCAAATTCCATTGGACAATAAGGCAGCTCAAGTTATTGATATCGAAGATGACTCACCAATTGAAGCTAGTGCTTGTGATACTTCAAAAGCAAAGTGAGTTACTCTCACCTCTCACTTATCTGCCATTTCATTCTGCTGATAGATATGTAGTGAATGGCTCATTTTCCTTTTGACATTATGGATTGATGATACAGGGACTGGCCTTTAAGAAACTTTTCTTAGACTAGTTAAGTTTAGGTGACCAGTTTTGTGTAGCCAGTTATCAATGGTAAGCTCACCCAGTAATAGACAAAACACTGCGAGAGGTAAATAGGTTGCAAGCTATCCTGTCACTAATTTTGTGGCTGATTCCTGGCAAATCTTGCCATCTTGGTAAATCAGCAACAGCAAGATATGCATTTTTAGGTTTATGGCATTAAGATAATGAGATATTGTGTTTGCAGTCAAGCAAAACATGAAACTCATTTGTAGCTGCTGGAACTTGAAGTAATTCAGAGAAAAAAAGCAACAAATTTTTAACACTCAAGATCAATGCTTTTTAAACTAGACTTGTTACAGAGTTCTGTTAGCTTGTATTTGGATTATAGGACTATACCATAGTAATGTTGAAGATGGATTGGCTATTGTCTTTCTATCTAATTATAGGGACTATTCCTCAAGTATATCTGCATAGTCTGCCAGCAACATGGGGCAACCATCTCAGTGGTCTCGTCAATCTATGCATAAGTCGACTGCTGTTCATTAAGTTTTCTTGATATATTTATTTATCCATTGTTGCTGCTGGCTACATACCTTGTATCATTTGTTGCATTTCTTTTTGTGTACTAATACAATCTACTGTCAATCAGAAGTGAGATGATATATTCTAGCATGGAAAACATTGTGAACCCTACAGTGAACACTGAAGTTCTTCCTGGTATCCAAGATGGTTATAATCTTGCGATTTCAGATTACCTTGGTGCTGATATGCCATGCTACCAATCAATACAAACAGACCTTCATGCTGGGATGGGCCTAAATGATTCAGAGGTGAGGTTTCCTGGTATTTGTAGTCATCACATAGAGGCTTATAAGTTGCAATAAAATTTGTGGAGTCATCATCGTGCCATGTCTTTCATGAGTAATGGACTACTTACTTTTTTTTTTTGTTCTTGCAGTGCATCACTGTCATGGATGATCCAATATATGGTTCTCTTAGCGATATTGGTAATTGAGATTACTTTTCCGCTTCTTCACTTAAGTATTTCTACGATTATGTTATTTATGTCTTTGCCCTGTTGGTCTCGAAAGGCTGCTGAAAACTTAAAAAACTATATATCGTCGGTACGAATCCGGACAGTAAACTTAGAGGCACCTCTGGTCGGATACAAAGACCGCCAAGGATGCGAAGGGACTCAAGAAGAAGCACATATGCACCAAGTGTATTCAATATGAGTATTCTAGAGTTACAAATGGCCTTCCCTCTCCCATTACAAGGGGTCATATTTATAGAGGGAGAGAGGAGGACGAGTGAAGTTACAAATTTGCCCTTGGGGTCTAGTTCATTTCTAGGGGTATCTACGGCATTTGTTCCGCATGGCCCCGCTATGTTCGGGACCCCAGGGCTGGTCCATGGTTGGCCTGGAACCCTTCCGGGGCTGACCTTGCGCACCTCGCCCGGGGTTGGCCCCAAACCACTCCTGGATCGACTTTGCCTATCTCGCTCAGGGTTGGCCCCGGACCCCTTAGGGGATGACCTGGGGACTTGGCTCGGGGTAGTCCCCTCGACGGGTGCCGTCACTCCGAGGTGGCCGTGGACCCGAGGTGGCGTGGGGACCCTCCTCCAACACCTTAGTTTTAATTCCTAAACTTACACAATGAGAAAACAAGTACGACAGCTGACAAGCACAATGGTTCAGTTCATAAGCTAACCTGCATTGTATTATCTGGTCACTATATTCCAGATTCTGCACAAATCCATGCAATATAGGGCTTTTGGAATTGTTTAATTTTAGTGCAGATTGACAGGTCTGTGGAAATGCTGATATGTAGGGTGTCCATGTTCACTCTAATCGTGCAAAGCATAACTATCTGTACAGCCTCCTGCTCTAAAAGGTAAACTGCAAACTTGGAAAAGGGGTGTCGTATCATATGAGCTTGCTTTATACTTTGAGCTGTGTCTGGGTGGTTTGGGTCACACCATTTTCCAGTAAGCTCACACAAACTGAAGAGTTGTCAATTGCCAGATATGTGGCCCATAGGTTTCCACAAATAGTCAACACCTAGCCTTTTCTGTCTAGTTTACTGAGTACCTGCTGTTTAGCTTGTTGGTAACTGCAGCCTGCCGTCCACGATCCTTGCAAGGTATTTTATCTTATTTTTCCCCACACTGAGATGCTTTTTCTTAATTCGTTTTTATGATCTCAGGTTTTATGGAGGTTTGGGACCAACCACCTCAAGACTACGAGAAGTTCTTCTGATATGACACAAAATGTTATTGCTGAGACTGTTCAGGAATTTGACAAATAAAGACGAGTCGGTATAGGCAGAAATAAACAACTAGATTGCGCGTCACCCTTACACACAGAGTGCTGCGTCTTGTGTAGCAGCAGCATCTGACACACGTCCATGTTCCAGGGCCATGTTGTCCACACTGCGAGGCCAAGGTCTGCTCGGTTAGCTCACCGGTAGTGCTGTCATCTCGTGTACCATAAAATTCAATGCATTGATCCCAGGTCGATAGGGTATTCATCCGTAGATTGTTTTTTCGTATTTGTGTAAACAGTTCGATAGCAATATATAGGTTGTTTTTTCGTATCTGTCATCGTGGTTCTATGAGTGGGACTTGTGTGACCAACTGAAGTTGCCGACGTGGCAGCTGTACTGTAGCCGGCTGTAACCGGGCCACGGCGTACTATCGCACCAGTAATAGAGGACCATTAGCTTTGGAATTGAAAAAAAGCAGTATCAAAATACTAATAGCTCTGCATCAGCTAGTCTGTTACTGCAGAAGCTATGAAAAAAAGAAGGCGGCCAGGAGACAGATGTTCACCGCCTTTGCCTTCTAAGACCTGGTTCATTTTGGTTGGAGGTTCTGGTTTGTGGTTTATTTTTCATTATTTTTAAATTTTGTTTTTTATGGTTTTTAGTCTTTTGTTTTGGTTTTTTTAGCTTTTTTGAACTTTTTTACCGGTTTTTTTCTGTATTCATTTGTATTGTTTATGATGGGCTAACTTATTTTTTTATTTTTATTTTTTTAAAACTTAGTTACACCAAATAAGTCATCACAACTACAACATAATTTTAGCCAGCTACAGTACAATTTTAGCCATAAGTCAGTTTATTTCAGTCGAACTAAGCGGCATCTAAGTTGTGCGAGGGACTCAACCTAGACCGGCTAGGTGAGATGTCCCTACTCTAGCCAAGCCGTACGGGAGAGCTCCTCTACTGCAGAAGCTATGACACTCCCCTCCGCTTGCATCAGGAAACTGAGAAAGCAGAGACCTCCAATTCTCCCAAGTTTGCCATGAAGCCGGCAGGGACTCCCATTGCACCAGAACATAAGGTACAACAGCATTTCCAACTTTGACCAATTTGCTTGCAAGAAGATTTTGAGGTTTAACGGTTTCAGCAGACATTAAGCAATGGATAGATGAATCATCACATACCTGCTCAGGTGGTCGAACTGCTTTTTTAATCTGTGACACATGTACGACAGGATGAATGAGGCTTGATGCTGGTAGATCCAATTTGTAAGCCACCTTGCCAATTCTGCTCACAGCTTGGTATGGTCCGAAAATACTTGAAGCTTAACTTCTGTGATGACCTTTTTGCCACTGACATTTGAACATATGGTTGTAACTTAAGATATACCCAATCTCCCACCTTAAACTCTCTTTCTGATCGATCCTTGTCAGCTTGATTTTTCCTCCTTTGTTGAGCTCTCAACAAGTGTTGTTGGATAATTTGGGACATAGCCGACATGTCTTGAAGCCATCGATCCAGATCCTTAACATCAGCAGCATGTTGTGGGACAAATACCAAAATGTCTTGGTGGATGACCATATAAAACCTCAAATGGTGTCTTCTTGAGAGCTGAATGATAAGAAGTATTGTGGCAGTATTCTGCTATTGACAGCCATTTAGACCATTTCCCAGGACAAGCCTGACACATACACCTCAAATAAGTTTCTATGTATTGGTTAAGTCTTTCAGTCTTGACCATCTGTTTTGAGGGGGATAGAAGGAGCTTATATTCAGTTTAGTGTCTGTTAATTTGAATAACTCTTGCCACAGAGCACTAGTAAACACCCTATCTCTGTCAGAGATTATGATTTGAGGAAGCCCATGTAGTTTGTATTTGTGATTAATAAACAACTGAACAACTGACAATGTAGTATAACGATGGGCGAAAGGAATCAAATGCCCATAATTTGACAACTTATCCACCACAACCAGAATAGTGCCATAATGTTGAGACTTGGGCAAAACCCTTTTAAAATATCCAAACTAATTGTACTCCATGCTTGTGAAGGAACAGGTAAGGGTTGTAAAAGCCCAGACGATTTGGCTTGCTGATAGACCTCACAATTAGCCACATACTATTGGACATCCTTCTTAAGGCCATATAACAATAAAACTTTTTGTCCTAAACAAATTGAGGTAGGTTAGAAATGAAACCTTATCAAGATTAAAGAGATGAGAGTCTTGAAAAACCTAAAATACTAAAACTCTAAGTCGTACATCTTGCTATCTGAGTCGAGAGCCTAAAACACTACCCCTAACTTTCTTATAGTTCCAGTGCGTGGATTGCTAACTTCCATACTCCTATCCAAAGCTAATTCTTTAGATACCTTTCAATCCCTCAAGTCTCTTTTAACTGCTCCTCCTATGTCAGTCTTGATTGACATCTGCCTTTTCTTACGTTTCAGTATATCTTAAAATTTTAGTACGTACTGGTGCCTCAGGAGGCCTCCGTTGGAGATATCCAAACTAACTCAAGCGATGTTGAACAAGATCTCTTCAATTGGTGCTACTTCCACCCTATCACATATATCATCATTGTGGATGCGATCCAGCCTTGTGTGACCACAGATCCACTGTAGCATCCTCATCTCCGCTACACTCATTTTCTGTATATGTTAACTTTCAGTCACCCAACATTCTGCTCCATATAGCATGACGAGTCTGATTACCATCCTATAAAACTTATTTTTAACTTTAAAGAGACATTTTTGTTACACAGGACACCAGATGCTTGACGCTATTTCACCCACCTCGCTCTTATCCTGTGACTCGTGACTTTATCAATCTCACCGTTCCGTTGTAGCATCGATCTCAAATAACGAAACGTGTCCTTCTTAGGCACTACTTGTCCGTCCAGTCCAACCCCTCCATCATTAGCCCTGGCACCGCTGAAATCACACCTCATATACTCAGTTTTTTCATACTAAGTCTAAAACCCTTCAATTCTAAGGTTTTCTTTTACAACTCGAGTTTCCTATCAACACCTATCCTGCTCTCATCAACTAGCACCACATTATTAGCGAAAAACATACACCAAGGGATATCTCCTTATATGTTTCGTGTGACCTTGTCCATTACTAGTGCTAAAATGTATGGGCTCAACGCTGACCCTAGTGTAGTCTTATCTTAATAGGAAAGTCATTAGTAACACTAACACATATTCTGACATTTGTCACAATATTTTCGTACATGTCCATAATTAGGGGAATATATTTTGTTGGGACTTTTTTTTTGGAGTGCCCACCACATGATCTTTCTTGACACTTTGTCATAGGTTTTCTCTAAGTCAATAAACACCATGTGAAGGTTCATCTTTTGCTCTCTATACCTCTCCATCAACTATTGTAGCAAGAAAATCGCCTCCGTGGTTGACCTCCCAGGCATAAAACCAAATTGATTTGTCTTCATCAATCTCACTGTACAACTGTAGCATTGATCCCAAATAACGAAACGTGTCCTTCTTAGGCACTATTTGTGTAGCCAGTCTAACCCCTCCATCATCTGCCCTAGCACCAATGAAGTCACACCTCATAAAGTCAGTTTTAGTCTTACTAAGTCTAAAGCCCTTCAGTCCTTCTTAAGGCCATGCCAATCAAAAATTGATTTGGTCTTTATGGTAAGTTGTTGTGACTCCAAAATGACCCCCAACTCCACTATTATGAAGAGCTAGCAGAATAGCCTGATGAGCTTCTTTGTGATTACCTAGCCAGATCCTTCATTTAAACTTGATTATTCCATCCCGCAGAGAAAATCCATTCTCATGATCTTGCTCATAACCTTCTACCACGATTTCCATCCAATGTGGTTTAGCCACTGATATAGCTGCTAACATTCCAGGATATTCCTTCCTAGACAAGCCATATGCAGCTTTATTTGTGAGGCCTTTCTTACACACCACTTTTTACTGCAATCCCAATAATTTTAGGAATGCCTTTTGTTGCATCCCCTGTGTCAGCCTTTGTTCTCCCAAGTGAATCAGGCTCTTGTGTATATGTGAGAATAAAAACTCCTTGTGTTGCAAGTAAGATTTCAACTTATCCAAAGCTATCAAAATTGCAAAGACACTGAGCTTTAATTCCCAAAGATTTGCTTGAATAAGCTATGGAATGCACTTGCTGCATAAGGATTGCTCCAATGCCTTTATCACTGGCATTTGCTTTAATTAAAAATTTCTTAGTAAAATCAGGAAGTGCCAATACAGGGGCTTGTACAAGGGCATGCTTCAAAGCATCAAAAGCTTCCTGAGCTTGATTTGTCCAACTAAAGATGGTGTTCTTCTTTAGCAAATCTATCAAGGGCTTGCTCATGATGCCATAGTGCTTAATAAGCTTTCTATAATAGCCAGACATGCCCAAAAAATCCCCTCCATTGCTTAGGCATTCTGAGGCACTGGCCAATCCTGCATAGCCTGAATTTTAGAAGCATCAGTTGCTATACCAGTTGCACTGACTACAGTCGGGTAGGTAAGCACACTAAACGTGATGTCCGGATGAAGCGCCTGGTGGACCTTTGTGAGAGGAGTCTGCAGCCAGCGAGCCGGCTGTCTAGCTCATGTGTCACATTCCATGAGAAGCAACACGCAAGAGAAGACTTGCTTCGATTGATGAAGATGGTGAAAGAGGCGGGTGCTGTCGAAGGAAGCAATGAGCACTACTATGCGTTGCAGCTTTTCATGAAGCCAGAGTGTTGCGACAGCTTCTTATCAATGGACAGGAATAAGGGTCGACTCAATTGGATCAGGCGGACTTGGGAGAGACTCAGGAACCTGTGACGAGTACGAACTTGCTAACTGGGTTTGTCCGTTCTCAGTTCGTTCAAGTTGTGAACTTTGTTAGCTATGCGTTGAGTTTAATCCTGTTGTTCCTTCATCGGCAAACATTAGAGTCTATTGATTGTATGAACTCTGTTTTGGCGTTATGTTCTAATTACGTTTCTATTGATTGCATTCCTCTTTTTGGAACTGCTATGCTCTGTATTATACATTGATGAACTACTGTCTGCTCTCTATTTTGCATTGACAAACTGCTGTCTGCTGGGCGAAACTGCTCTTTGGGTTCTTTGTCTTTGCTATCTGCCGAAGCTTCTTTGTCTTGCTTGAAACGTGCCAAAGCTGCTATGTGCTCTCTCTTCCGAACCGCTATTGTGTGCCGAAGTGGTGCCCTGCCGAACTATCTTTGTTATGGGCGAACTGTTTCTCTTGTCTCTCTAAAGCGCTCTGCTATCTCGCTAAATCGCTCTCTACTATCTGCATGTCAAGTGCTTGCAACTGTATTGCCGAACTTGCGGAGCCCCCCAATCGCAAAGGCAAGGAATGAACCGCTTCGATCACTCGGCGGGTACCATTTGCAAGAGGTTGAATGATGTGCTAAGGAGTGTCGTGGCCTTTGCTGCTGACATAATTGCACCTTCAGATCTGATGTACCAGACGTTGCATCCGAGGCTCGTCCAGCACAAATTCTATCCCCACTTCAACAATTGGATAGGAGCTATTGACGGCACTCACGTCGAAGTGGTTGTTTCTAACGACGACAAGGCGCGCCATTACAACAGGCATGGCTACACTAGCCAGAACATCCTCGCCATTTGCGACTTCAATTGCCGGTTCACATTTGTGTGTGATGGGTGCCCGGGCTCGGTGCATGACGCTTGGATCCTACAACAGACCATGGCGAAGTACAGTGACCGCTTCCCACATGCCCCCGAAGGTAATACGGCTGCTTTACATTGCATTACACCATGCATTACGACTCTTGTACTAACCGATATTTTTTGTTGTAGGCAAGTTCTACCTCGTTGACTCCGGGTATCCCAACTGGTTGGGTTACCTAGCTCCATATCGCAACACGCGGTACCATTTGTCCACGTTCGACAATGGGAGCATGTGGGAGGGGATGCAAGAGCTCTTCAACTACCGGCACTCACAACTGCGTAACGCCGTCGAGCGCTTGTTTGGCATGTGCAAGGGCAAATGGCGCATTCTCGACAAGATTCTAAAGTACAAGGGTCGCAGGCAAAGCGTCATCATTACAGCTTGCATGGTGTTGCACAACTTTATCATCGAGTATGAGTTGGCCGCGGTGGAGCCCCGCAACCTGCCAACCTAGGCTGCAAGACCTTCCGCACCGCCTGCATTCCTCTCACCCAGCCTATTGCAGGGCACGGACGTTGCATTAATGGACATGACTGGATAGCAGCGTCGTTGGTGGCATAGAGCTACATGTGTCACTCATATGTTTCGTGCACATGTAAACACCGTGCATGCATTAATGTACATGATGTTCAGTTGTTTGTCACGTGTAACAAAAGCCACGTGTACGGAGTTTGTAACAAATTAATGTAGTTGCCAACGAGTGCCGTAGCTTCTGTTTCGAACATCGTTAGTACCTGTGCACTGTTTGTTTCGCTTGTTTCAGCCTATTGCAACACTCTTTAGCTCCTTTCAGTCACTACAGTGCTTCCTTCAGCCACTACAATGTTTTTTAGCCGCTACAGTAAAAAAAGCTAAAAGCCTTAAGCCATAAGCCTAATCGAGCGGGGAAGGGAGCAGCATACGGATGAACCGGTCAGACCAGTAATAAATCCTTTCACATGCATCACTTATATAGTGTTTGCTAAACGGAGTAGAGAGAAGTGTCTTACTCTAAACCGCTTTAGCTTCTGGCTTTCTTAACTTTTAGTTTATTTAAACCAGAAGCCACTTAGAATGTATTAGCTTGTAATTTTGGCTTATTTTGATTTTTTATTTTTTTTTGTTTTTTTGACTTTTTCCCGTATTCCTTTGCATCCATGACGATACGACGGGTTTTTTTATTATTTTTCTTATTTTTTTATCATTTTTCTCAAAAAACTAACAGTTGTTACAGTGTATTTCAGGCAAAAACAAAAAGCTGAAGCCGCAAGCCGTTTGGAGCGCCCCCTTAGAAAATTATTGTTAGAAGTATTTTTCGTCTTTAACACAAACCACAAGGCAAATATTAACAGCCTCCTTTTTTTTAAGAGCGAGAACCCTATATCTTTAGAAAAAGCAAAGCAAGCACGGCGATTTCATCCTTGGGAAAAGAGAGAAAGGAAGCGCGAGAAGCACGGAGACAAGAAGCAAGGAATCACGCATGCTTTAGAGAAAGGGAGACGCCGAATTGCGGAGCCAAACCGGCTACTCCTGCACCTCACAGTTTCTGCTCTCATTTTGGGGTACTACTGCTAGCCATAGCAAAGTTCTTATTTGGAAATTTTCGATTCAAGCTCTGCTTCTCAAGCTGCTCGTATTTGGAGTGACTAGCTTGTTCGCCATCAGCCGAGCGCTGCGTATCTCGGTACGTACAACAATGCAGCCAAAATTGTAGTAGTAATGATTGTGACACTGTGAAGCTAGCACTAACTGCGTATCTCGTTGTCATTGTGTATGCAGCCATGTAGGTGGCGGCAGGAGATCTTCAACTGATTATGGGTTAGATTGATTTATTTGTTGGCGCTTTTCTTTCTTGGTCTTCGACAGACGAATTCGTCATGATGGAAGGGGTACTACTACTACTACTCTTCTCTGCATTTTACGTTCACGAAGTGGTAGTTGGGGTCTTTTCCTTATAGCCAATTCTGTTGAGGCTTTCATGTCTGCAGTACATCAACGAATTCTGTTTAGCTTATCAAATAATTAAACGGATGCAATCATTCAGTTGGTGTGTGAATAAAACGTGACTTGCAGAAAGCCATAGCAACCCACCCGTTATGAACCAAAGCCGTCTTGCACTGAAGTCGTATTATTTGCCAGGCTCTAATGGATCATCATTAGATTATGCTTAAGCAAAAGATGCTTATACAAATGGATCTAGATACTTTGCATATTAGAACCTTATAAAACATCGATATGGGATCTTACAACCATGTTGGATGCAGTCATCATATAGCCCTCGAGAGAAGAATTTGAATGCGCAGCAAATTGGCTTAGTACAGACCAGTAATAAATCTTTTATTTGCCCTGGATAAAAGAAATAGTGTGAAGAGAGCAGCATGAGGAAGAACCGGTCAGACCAGTAATAAATCTTTTATTTGCCATGAAAAATCGAGCTTAGATGCTCTTTGTGTATTGATCCTCGACGTATCCAAGTTCTCGATAAATCTCATTCTTGATGCGGTAGTCTTAGATGCCAGGAAAGTACTTTTGGGAGGGATATTGTACTCATCACCTGCAGCACTGTATTGGATTTCCCCTTCGACATATGCAACAATAATTATCAATTTTTTCAATTGAACCTAGAAAAGAAAAAAATAGTAACTACAAAAACTGCATTTCAATTTAGTGAGTCAAGCTTTTTTTAAAAAAACAAAAATCTAGAACCAATCCATGCCTCCATTTATGTGTGCATGCTGTTTCGGAAGAGAACTAGGGCAGAGATCAAACACACGTTCTATTTGATCCATGTGCATTATGGTATAGAAGGTCTTCCACCCGATACAATTTGTACTACAATTTACTTGTAGATCATGTCTTAAAAAAACATATTGTTTAACAGCGAACTACTGTAGAAATAGAAGTCAAAATCTAAGCATAAGTCTAAAAGATTGCCCCGGAGAAAAGAATTAGCCTGAAGAGAGCAGCATGCTGAAGAACCGGTCAGACCAGTAATATATTTTTTATTTGCTTGGATACTCACTGTGTATTGATCCTCCACATATCTAAGTCCTCGATAAATCTCATTCTTGATGTCTTTGAATGCGGTAGTCTTAAATGCCGGAAAAGTAATTTTGGGAGGAATATTGTACTCATTACCTGCACCGCCGTATTGGATTTCCCTTTCGACATATGCAAGAAAAATTATCATTTTTTAATTGCACCTAGAAAAGAAAAAATAGTAAATACAAAAACCATATTTCAATTCAGTGAGTCAAGTTTATTTTTATAAAAAAAATAATCTGTGAGTCCACCTGTGGACGCCCTCTTCAACAGCGTTCTTCCTACTTCTATGCATTTCCTACTTTTTTAATTTCAGAAAAAACTAATTGCTCTTAAGAAAAAATTCGGTTCTCATTAATCAAAAGAAAAATATAATAATTAATCCACATCACATATTTTTGGTAGGGCTAGATTATAATAGTGCGGATTAATCTGATAGATATTACATAAGAGCACGCATATAAGAATAACTCACTGTACATAGAAGGTCTGAATATAAATCCGAGTCATAACAACTTACTAGCTAGTAACAAAACAGTAGCATTTGGTAGCCTGCTTGCTCTGTCCCCTGAATTTTGTTCATGAAAGTAGTAGATGGTTTTCATCTATGTAATTCTGTTGAGACTTTCATGGTTGTGTATGCCATTTTTTTATACGTCAACCCTGAATCATGTTTGACATACATATGTACATACATGCATACATAGTTAGCATATGTACTAGTTGATACCCCGCGTGTTGTTACCGGACATTTTTCATACCGATAATACAGCTTTGAACACATCTGTGCCCTAAAGAAAAAAGAAAGAAATAAAGAAAACGTGACATCGAATTAAAGATTTGACGGACTATTGATACTGATATTTTAAGCATTGAAGAAATAGACTTACTTGCGTAGACTTACAAAGAAATAGGACCAAAATGTGTAGACTTACATCGAGTTAAAGATCTGTCTTCTTCATCCGAACGCCAAAGCATGTTGGACTGCTCATGATCGCTCCACCTTGATGGTTTAGTTGCCCTCATTTCAACAGTTCAACAGCGTCCTTCCTACTTCTATAATTTTGGCCTGCATTTCCTACCTTTTAAAATTTCAGAAAGACTAATTGCTCTTACTAAAAAATTCAATTCTCATTAATTAAAAGAAAAATATAATAATTAATCCGCATCACATATTTTGGTGGGGCAAGATTATAACGGTGTGGATTAACCTGATAGATATTACATCTATCACAGTAGTAAAACAAATATAACTTTATTTTTCATTGGGTATTAGACTTGTATAATAAATACAATATTACAATATGTAGAAGTGTAATTGCAACCGATAATTCCACTAGTTTGAAAACGATAGCTCAGCAAAAAGGTCATTTCTTAAAGTCAATGTCGACACGAATAGAAGAAAGCTGAACAAATCCAAGTAGCTCTCATCGTGAATGTAGAGCATTTTGCAGCCTAATGTATCTCACATGCGTACACAAGATCAATAAAGGACGAAGGATGAGTTAATTAAAATGCAAATGACCTCCGCAGAAGAAAATCTGAATGCACAGCAAATTTGTAACTAGCAAGACGATAGTAGATATTACTCACCGGAACTACTTTGCCGTGGGCAGCCGTAACCAATTCGCTACTTCACAGATGCACGCACCAATTGCTTATTCATCCCTACACTCAGCGTATGCGTTGCTATAAATTAAAATAATTTTGCAGCTAGCTTAGATCAGCGTATACTCAGCGTATGTGTTTCTAACTTAATACGGGTTTTTACTTCAGTGGATCGGCGCCCGAAATGTTGATGGCGCGCGAGAGTGGATATTTAATGTTCTTCGGGACCGCGGCGAAATCGGGGTCATCTATTTTCATGGTTGGAGCGGACTTGGGGTGTCCGCGGTCCTTAGATCAATAGCAGAAGTGCTTCCGTCTAAAAGAACCACACCAGAACTATGCTTTGACAGAATAATTCATATAGATTGCTCAGAGTGGAAGGGTAGAAGAGCAATGCAGAGAGCAATTGCAGAGGAGCTGAAACTTGACCGCTCAGTAATGGCTGTTTTAGATAAGCAGGATGAGGATGATGATTTTAATGGAGTTGATGAAAGCTCGAGGGATGAGATAATGGCTGTCTCAAGAGCGATCCATAAGATTCTAAAGGACAATAGATTTGTGATGGTTTTTCTTAACGGGAGTGACGATGCGATTGATTTAAATAGCTTTGGTGTTCCTACATTTGACAACATAATGATATGGACCTTCAGAAAGAGGCTGCTGACCATAAAAGGCTACGAAGAAGTAAAGGACAAAGTGGGGAACCCCCACCTCTTGGCTTATGACCGCTTAGGGAATTTATCAAGTGAACAATTTTATGCACTGCTGTGTGAAGAGGCTGCCAGCATAGTTACTCGCTATCCATGCATGAGGGGCATCAGTCGAGAGATGGTCGATGATTGTTGTTTGTACGAACTATTCCTGCACTATAGTTTTCACAACAGCACCAAATTTGACTGGGCTGCTCATGCTTCAAACTTTTGGGTATGTGACGGCATCATTCAAGAGGACATAGCAAGGGAGATAACTAGTGCACTTTATCACGAGATAAGATGGGACTTCAATGTCGAGCAATTTGATGATATAGTTAAGAAATTCATGAAGCCTCACTCTTTTTTGGTAATTAAAGATGATGATGCCTATCTAAAGGATCCATGCCGCCGGATTTCAATCACCTCGAAGAGCCTAAGTGGGCGTGCTAATATACCTCCAGAGACATCTTCTTTTTTCTTGGCATTCGAGAGATCCGACTCACCACCGGCAATACCAAATGGTTTGTTTGCACATTCCAGCAACCTTGGTGTGGTGATTCTCTCATGTTGTGCATTTAATTTTGCATCACCTCCTTTCCTTCATTGTCATAGTCTAAGATTTCTCGGACTGGACCACTGTAAAGACAGCAAAACAAGTGAAGGAGAGGGCCATACAGAGTGGGCATGTGTGCTTAGCCTGCGGGTGCTTGACCTACGTCACACAGACTGGGACAAGATGTTATCCGAAGAAAAGATGGATCTCATGACTAACCTAAGGGAGCTAAATGTAGAGGGAGTCATGTGCTGGCAATACGCAAGTCAATTACAGGGACGAGTACCTTACCTTCGCAGGCTCCGAATAATCAAACCTACATGTGGACCAGAGAAACCAATAGACACAAGCAACTCCTTCTTGGACAAGATAAAGCTGGAAATACTGGACTTGTCTGGCAATGGTGAGATGGATATTCTACCAAATAGCCTATCAAAGGCAAGTAGCCTTGAGGTGCTTGTTCTTGATGGATGCAATGAGCTAGAAAATGTTGTTGTCCCTAATGGGCTCCCTCACTTGCTCAGGTCCTTCAGCTTTGACGGCTATGGACCGACATCCCACTGGACACCAACTGCTGAGCTACCTCACGAAAATTTCCGTCCTTCCACTGTGGCGGACAAGAAGGAAGTCAAGACCTCCAAGATCTCCCTAGAAGGCTGCAAACGATTGGAGAATCTGTTCTTGCGTGGGCTACACAATCTCATTGAGCTGGACCTCTCTGGAACTGCAATCAAGATACTTGACTTTAATACTATGGTGATGGATGTCCCAAGTCTCAAGCGGCTATTCCTACTAGGTTGTGAGCGTCTCCGTGCAATAATATGGGGCACGAGTGGTTCCAAGATACAGCACGACCTAGAGTTGTTGTGTATAGACACACGACCTAGAATTGAGTGTCCTCGGCCATCCGTTGACACGAATAAATCATTCCGGTTGCAGGTGCATGCTATTATTGCAGACGCGAGGCTTGCTAGATCCTTGCGGGTTCCAATTGATTATTATTTTAGAGAAGAGAGAAGCCTTGAGGGTGTTTATTTTAACATCTGCATCACCTCTTCTCCTGTGTATGAGGGGGTTGTTCAACTTGATGCAGCCTGCAAGGAGAAGATTGCCCCTAGTGTTCCAGCCGGTCAGTACAGTGACGTCATTAGCATGGTCGGCGATGCTCCGATGCGTGCTTTCCCACAACCTCCGTCCACAGAGTTGGATCGCCATATCGAGATTGCTCAAGGGAGCCTCAACGTGGAGAGCGAAATTTCTCCCCATGGTTATTTAGGTAGTCTGATAAGACGGCATGCCGAATCCCTGCATGTGCATGACGTCTCAACCAGTGCTAGTATGCCTAGAGGTGATTGGGAGTACGGCTACCTCAGGCGGTGCCACGTGGAGAGGTGCCCCAAGTTGGCTACCGTCTTTCCGTCGGAGTCGTATGATTTCGTTCCATTGGAGACCTTCTGGGCGTCAGATCTCCTGATGGCCCGTCGCATTTGGAGCAAAGGTTCCAATTCCGATCGTTCCTTCAGAAATCTGCAGCACCTACACCTGCGCTCCTGCCCCAGGCTCCAGTTCGTGCTCCCGGTGCCGATGTGGGTCTCCTCCTTCCCCAGCTTGCAGACCCTCCACATCATCCACTGCGGCGACCTTAGGCACGTCTTCGTACTGGACGAAAGGAACCCAGAGAAAATAGCTATCCACGGTGTAGTATTCCCGAAGCTGACCACCATCCACCTGCACGACCTCCCGATGCTGCAACAGATATGCGAGGTCAAGATGGTGGCGCCCGCGCTTGAGACCATCAGGATCAGAGGATGCTGGGGCCTGCGGCGGCTGCCGACCATGGAAGTCCGTGGAGAAGACGAGAAGAAGCCTACGGTCGAGATCGAGAAGGACGTGTGGGACGCGCTGGAGTGGGACGGGGTGGAGGCCGGCCACGACCACTCCCTGTTCGAGGCACCACACCACTCGCATTACTACAAGAAGAAACTGCCCAGAGTCTCCGTCCTCAGGTACTCTGTACATTGGTGAATACATCCACTTTTGTTAGTTCTGCTACCGACTGCATCCTCCAATAAGTCTACTTATTTATTCACTCTTCATTTCTCTGCCTCTCACATTGCCTAGGTGAACTCTGCACTGCACGTCGCTGCTGTGAATCTTCCATTGTGACAGGAGAGTGATGGATGCTTCTGCTGCTGGTTTGTTTGTGTGTTTATTCCATCGATCGATGGCTTCTCAGTGGGTGCGCGTTTGGTTTGCTTGTTGAGTTGCAGTTTGAAACAATAAGCAGACTTGTTTGTGTCTGTCTGCACAGGCTGAATCTGTTTGTTATGAATCTGAAACTAAGAAGCGTGCATCGACCTGGCTGCAAGTTTGTCTGTGTGGCTTGACGACTGTGTGCATCTACATGAGTGTGTGTGCTGTGTGTCTGAACCAAGAGCAGCTGGTTGTGTGCTTGCATGCGCATCGACCTTGCTGCATGTATGCGTGTTGTGCCTTTAAAATAAGCAGCAGCTATACATGTGCGCTGCCGCGTGTGAAACATTGATCTACTAGTAAAGTTTGTGTGTGTGACTTGTACTTGCAGAAACGAAGGAAAGAACAGATAGTAGAGTATGTTCACTCAGGAGCATTTTCTGAAGAGTGATGGATGCTGCTGGTGCTGGTGCATGCTGGTGATCATTATCCTTTATGTAAACTAATGTAGTTGATGTTTCATACAAAGGCACCAAGCCTACTAAACTGAAGACCAAATTCCAACAAACAAACAAACAAACTTACCACAAAGTCCAGATTGCATCCAGATCATATCTCATGTAAAAACTCACGCCAAGTAACCAACATGCACAGCTGATACATCATGTTCTATTTCGAGAAACAAATTACATTATGTGCACAATCTGAAACACTAATCTAACTAAAGTTAGCAAGGTACATAGTCCATCCGATCCAATGCACCCCTCTATTCTAAAAAAAATGAAGGGGGAACTCAACAGGTTCCAAACGACTTTTGGCTTTTAGAAGTCAGAAGTCATCGTTGTTTGAACAGAGCCTCAAAGTCTGGAGTGCTAACCACTACACTATGGAACCATTTGATCGCACTATAATCATTATGGAACCATTGATGTTTCACACAAAGACACCGAGCTTACTAAATTAAAGACCAAATTCCAACAAACAAACTTACCACAAAGTCCAGATTGCATTGGATACTTCATGCTTCACATCAAAGTAACCAACATGCACAGCTAATATATTAGCATCCAGATCATATCTCATCCTGTTCTATTTCGAAAAACAAATTATATGTGCAAAATCTGAATCACTGGGCATCTAACTAAAGTTAGCAAGGTACAGAGTCCACCCGATCCAATGCACCCTCTAACTGACAAATAAGTTGATACAGGCATACAGCACCTCTGTGAATATACAAAATTAAAGACTGATGTAAAAATGGCACATTCAACTTAAAACTCAAAATTTGAGTGTACACACAGTCAATTTTCCAGGCAATATCACATTGCACAAAATTCCCATGATTTTACAATCTTGAATAGGAAAGAACACAAGTCAAGAGTTCTGCCCAGAGAAAATAATGGCCCCTCTAGGTCAAAATTGGCAGTTGTCTTAACATCACATCCATACTTATTACCTAGCCCGGCAAGCCTATGTAAAGAGTCCCCGCGCACATAATAACTTGCTTACAAATAACAGTAACAATGACCAGTATCTATTTTATTGTTTCTTGCTTTGGAGGACTTTCAGCCTTTTTTTCACTCACTTGGGTGTCGTTAGACTCTATGGCAGTGGCCTCAGCTCTCTTCACTGCGATTTCTCTATGCCAAATCTGGGATGTCACTTAGCCCTCGGCGACATCCAAAGTCTTCATATTTGGCAAAACATAGTCTTTATTGTCTCTTAAAAAAAAATCCTTTTTCTCTTTCTCTATTCCACAGGACCAACACCAGCTCTAACTCCTGCTATCAATATCTAATTCATATGCCCTAGAACATCAGATTCCATTGATTGTAAGTAAAATTGTTGCTAACAATACACATTCTTTTGGAACATATCACTTATTCTTTACATAATAGTACAACATCATAGCTAAGAGGAAATTAATAGCCTGACAACCATTTCCACTCCATGTTAATGTTCATTGGAATGCCATCATAGCCAACAACAGTAACATGACTAATATAAGAACTGTGACAAATCAAACCTCACTGCAAGACAGGTCGTAAGGACAGGTGATGAATGCATTCATCACTTGTTTTATGATAAACATGGTAGTCAAACAACTACAAAGCTCAAATATTTTCCAAAAATCAGGACAGGCTGATCAAATAACACAGAAAGTGCTGTAGAGTTGATGGGATATGCAGTACGCTGCCTAGTGAGTTCCTAAACATTTGAATCCAAAACAAAACACCTTGCAAAACAATTCAATGTTTGAGGGCAAACAAATTAAGTCAGAAGAACTGCACCAAATAAAGGAGATGATCAGTTGAAACCATGCTTTATAACACAAACATTTTGCATCTAGACCTATGGAATCTGCAAGATACTCTGTGGTAATTTTGTGACCAAAGAGTAAACCACACAATTTCCTCCAAAAGTGCATCATATAACAACAGATTAATTTGGAGTATCATGTAGGAAAGATATGGCAGTAACAATCATTTCTAAATGAATTCAATGTAGAAATCAGTTATGCTTGACAGTAAAAAACCAAATAAAGTTTAGATTATATGGTGTAACTTTTCCAACCAGTTCTTTTGACCAAAAGGCAGATTTTGGGCAGCTACCACCTGTAGCTAATATTTTCCCACACACGACCAATCAACCAAACAACCAGTGGATATGTCTTGTGAGCTCCATAGTAAATGATCAAGTTAATCTCTTAGACAAAACAATTTATTCTAATATTAAGCTGTTTCCATCCACAGCCGTGTCTATCAGCTGAAAGAGAAGATCACAACTTCAATTGAACAGCAAATGGCCATTCTAACACGGAACCTCAACTGAAAGCAAGACAAACTACACACCTGAAGGTCAACCCTATTCTATTTCCAACACATAGTCCCAAAGAAGACAACAATAAGATTTAATCTCATACTTAACATGGGATTCTAGACTTAAAAAGTGAAATTGCTTTACTTTTACCAGCACAAATTGGTTCCACACAATACACAGAACAGGTAGTATCGTTCAAGAAATGGCCGCAGACCAAAAAAAGCAATACCTTTTGGAGCCGCTTCTGCAGCTGCAGCCTGTAAGATCGGATCATCCTCTCCTCACATCCGGACAGCACCCGCACCACGAACCACGCCTTCCTCCCGAAATCCACCAGCTTATCCATCCTTCCATGAATAACAACTCGTGCACGCCAGCGCCCAAGCGCGCCCACCTGCCCCTTCGCAAAGAACCGACAAGGACCGATGAGGGGAATGGACAACTCCCAAGAGATCTAACCAGCACGAGAAGGTTCCGAGGTCTACGAGAACGTACCGGCGGGTGCTTTCTGTCCGGGGAGCACGGGCGACAGCGGCGGTGGCGGCGGCGGCGTCCGGCGATCACCGCCGGAGGGGGAGGCGGGAGCGAGGGCGGAGACCGAGAGAAATGAGGGTAGCACTTGGGAACGGGGCTTCCCTGTCCCCTTCTCCCTATTCCCCTCCCTATTCCCTTAATCTACACCACTCATATCTCATCCAATGGCTAGTTTTTTTTTTATATTTTCACTATTTGGTCATCCATAATAAATAATAAAATAAAATTTATTTTTTTTACAGAAAAAATAAATGTAAAAAATATAATAAAAATAAATTTTATTTTTTTCTGTTTTTTTATTATTATAATTTCTGTAAAAATATAATAAAAATAAATTTTATTTTTTCTGTATTTTTTATTATTTATTATGGATGGCCAAATGGTGAAAATATAAAAAAACTAGCCATTGGATGAGATATGAGTGGTGTAGATTGAGGGAATAGGGAGGAATAGGAGAAGGGACAGGAAGCCCTGCTCAAAGACTGAGGAGGTGGGACATGTCTGAGGTTCGTGGAGTTAAATGGGCCGGATTTGTAATTCGCCGAGAGTTGGTAAGGATTTAGGGGCGGCTTATTGGGGCTTTTTTTTTGTTTATAGCTTATGGTATTATAGGTGATTTATTGTATACTATAACTGTTAATGGTTTTTTAATATAATTAAATTTAAAAAAAATAAAAAACAACACAACTAAGGTAAGATACGCACTGTCTTCATCCAGATCCACCCATATTTCCCCTAAATCCAACTCATCAAAGCAAGGGAACAAGAAAATGGAGGAGTGAATAGTGGCAGCCGGACTAGGGGAAGGAGGCAGCGTTGAAGAGAGAGCCGGACCAAGGGAAGGAGGTGCGCGCTAAAGAGAAGGAGACGGGTCAAGAAGAGAAGGCCATACCGAAGAACAAGGGAGTTGGGACCGGGGATAGCTGAGGAGGAGATGCAACCACACACACCTAGGATAGAGGAATGCGGACCACGCCAAATCAAGTCCGACATGATCGGCTAAGATACCCCAAGTTTATCCCCATCATTGTCGACACAGTCAAGACTACACACACATGTAGCCCAAAAAGCACATGCCTCGCACTCGAGCCAGTAGTATCCATAAATAGAGCAGAGGAAGAGAGAACTAAGGGGTAGAAAATAGTAGAGGGAAGGCTCATAGTAGCGCTAACTATGCCTATAGTTGGCCACTAGTGTGCACCTGACAACCTCCACATACTCCCTGGCTCAATGGAGGGGGCGACGGTGTATGGCGGCAGGGAAGGTACTTGGGGAGCGCAACCGAGTGCAAGAGAGGGAGAGGAGTAGATAAGGGGACAACCGAGCCGATAGTGGGCTGGTCGGAATACAGGCATGTAAATGACACCTATATAGATACATATAAATGCATACACACATACGTAAGGGTATATTGGTATATAAGTATATATGTATGACAAGCAGGTGAAGGAAGTCCGCGCCAGCGGGGAGTTTCAGATCAACTGATGTGGTTTCGCTGGCATGAGAAGATCGCAAACAAGAGATATTGACATATTGTGGTAGCAGATGGTCTTACCCCCATCATGTTAGTTTGCGGTCTTGTTTTAAAGTTTTCTTTTCTCTCTCTCTAACGCTGCAACAGTGTAAATTACCAAAGTGGTTCCATCACTATCTTTGTAATGACTGATTAAGTTAGCATGCGGAAACATAATGTATGGAATAAACCATCTCATTGAGCATCTTCTTACAATTCCTCTTTCATGGCACATTTCCATTCTATCCTGTCTTGAGAACTACAGCTGCATTGCATACTGTTTATGTATATGGCGTATTCAGTTATTCACTCGTGCTGGGAGCCAGGGGCAATTATCACACCGAAGTCAGTAGGCAAAGTGGTCGCAAAGCAAATGCAGGCTCGAATTGAACATTCCAGGATGGTGGCAACTCCCTGTTGATGTCCATATACTTTTCTCTTCTGCAACTTGACTTTGTAACTTCAGAAGGCGCCGAAGTGTGCTTACCTTACTGTCAATCTAGAGATTCAGACATCACTGCCAACCAGCATTGGATACAAGGTATTCAGTAGTTGAGGTATTGAAATCCCCTCTGGTGCAGACTGACTTCGGAAACACGACCACAGGAATGCCATTGCTCCTCGCGTGCCGCTCCGCGCCTCCACAACTTGCAAAACAGCTTCACTTTCATATCAAAACATCTGCTTCCACCAACGATGCTCACAACCCGAATACTTCTGAAGAATGCAAACTTTACCTGGCTTACCAGTGACAAGAGCAACCACATCTCCATGCACCGCGGAGCGGTGGAGCCCCCGCCGGACATGAACACCGCCAGCCGCTTCCTCCTGACACTCCTACCATCACCCTTGTAATCATCCTTCGTCGCCGCGTTCGCGCAGGGATGCATCCCAGGATACCGCAACCACTTGCACTTGACGGCGTTTGGTTGGTCCTAGGTCCCAAACCCCACTCTAGGTTCCGGGGCTGGTCGCATAGCGTGCGTAGGGTTAAGCGCACATTGTAGGCCCAAACCAGAAGGAGCAGCCACCTTCACCATCAGCGAGGCTGAGAGACTAATGTTTTTGTAGCCTGCAGTGATTAGATGTCGTACGGAGTGCAACTTGCAGGTACAAGCAAGAGGTGGCGCGTCGGGCCAGGTTGGTGCGACGGTAGGGGCCGAGGGGTTTGCTGTCGGTAACGGCGGGCGGTGGCGGAATCGTGGAGGTGCAGTATTTGGTTGGGATGGGAGGAGGCAGCCGCCGCAGTGGCGCACTTGCGGTGCTTGCGCTTTTCACAAAGTGGGCAGTCAGGTACGCCGGCCCAATGCCGAAGGACATGCTGCAGGTAGGGATACGAAACGGTAATGGATAATTCGTTTTGTCTGATATTTATATCTGAGAAAATATAAATATGGTAAATAAAATTTGTATTTAAAAATATTTATATTCGCATTCAACAATATTTATATCCGTATTTGAGAATATTTGTATTTGTATTCAAGATTATTCGATTCGTATTCGATCTGTTTTCTATTCTGACCGAGATTCATATTCGATCATGTTATATAAATTTATTCTACTGATATTTATTATAGAAGTTATAGAAGGATATTCGTATTCGACCGAAGTAAGTGAATATTCGATTTGAATTCGTATTTGTTACGATATTCGATTTGTATTCGAGAATATATGGATTCATATTTATTTTAAAAATATAAATTTATATTTGTATTTGAGAGTATTCAATGGTATCTAATCCGTTTCTATTCATAGCTACAGTGCAAACCCCGTGACTCCAGACTCGAGAGTCCAAACATGCATGCATGCGTGCATGCCGTGCCTAGGTAAAAAAGACACCGTAGCTATTGCTGTGTGCCTGTGTCCGTGTGTGGCTCGTGATAAGTAGCGGATCCATATTTTTTAAGGGTTTTAACCTCGGATGTTGTGTCTCTGTTTATTTGACTTGTGTGTTGATGGTTTTTAGTTGTAGTTGATCACTTTTAGGTGCGCTCTTTGAGATGACAGCGGACGATGAAAACATCAAGTTGAACGACATATATGATTTTAAACAAAGAAAACCGTTTGAAGAATCTATTTCACAAAACGATCCATTTGTTTCAAGGCTTAGAGAATCTAAAAACTAAAAGGCAAAAAAGAGGACCATAGTCCTTTATTCGTGAGATTTTTTTTTACAGTGAAGCAATTGGATATCATCAGAATTACCATCCTAGCCAAACATATGGTCAGTGAAAATCAAATTATGGTCTGGCTAGAAAATCTAGATATATACTTCACCGGTGGAGCAGGCAACCAGCAACAGTGGGTTGGTTCTAGCCTTCCAGGGAACTTGACTTCAAAAGCAAGACCTTGCAGCGGCAGTTTGACCTATGATCATTTAGGACATAAAAAAATATTACAACCAGGCAGCATTGTTCTTCGATCAATTCGATGAATACCTCCCCAGAATTAACCAAGATACTTGCACACAAGAATTGACCGATCAAGATTGAAAAACACAAAGGTATTACTGACCTATACGACACATGATTCGTAGTCCAATCTAAGCTTTCACTTAAGGACTCCTTTCCCAAGTAAAACAAAAACACATAAGTACATATATCCAAGGAAATAATCACAATGAGAACGACATACATTGATGCCTCTAGGAACACATGTACTGCCCATCATGTTGACGAATCAACCTGTCCAGGAGCACCATTTCTGTCTGAATATTTAGAGCACGGGCCCTTTCGGCGTCGCTATCGCGTGCATCCACACTGGGATATTCCCAGAGATCTCTCCGCATCTTGTTGTTTCTGCTCTCGTGCAAACGACGACAAGCATATGCAGATATGATCGACAAGGACAAACCAGATTTGGAGAGATCTCGCATGAGCGAAGTTAAAAGCGATCGATGGAGGGCAAGCCGGCGAGACCGGATAATTCTATTGGCTCTCATTGGTAGCCGTCTCGTTTCCACCTGCCAAAATGGAATCCGCCCCAATGGGGGTGGACTCCGGGCTGCGCAGCGCCTGAATGCGACGCGCGTTTTGTCCACTCCTGGAGAGGATACGATGACCTGAAAGATTGCAGAAAGTAAGCAGCGAGAAAGAGGCAAGAATTTGGTGTGATCGAATGGAATGGAATGGAACAAAAGAATATTTGCTCGGTGTCCAAGGGAAAACAATTCGCATCGGCTTAGCATTTGGAGAGGGAATTCAGCATTATGTTCTTCGCTGTGGAAAAGTCTCTTCTGAATCCCGACTGTGTCTAAAGTATTCAGGCCAAGATTTGGAGCATCTTGAATGCGTCAAAAGATACTCGTGCGCGCGCATCGGTCTCTTCTTGATGCGAGCTAGTTTCACACGCACTTTCTCTCAGATGTGGTTGATATGGGAAAAATCGTGTACTACCATGGTGTTGTACCTTATCAGCTGAGCTGGAGCATAGTCGTCCGTGGTTTTTCTTTACATGTTTCCATGGAAAAATGAACTTGGATTTGTACTTTTGAAGTTTCAATATGATGTTTGCGTCTCGAAATCACGCTACGGTTCGTATTTTTCACGCAAGAGAATGCGATTGCTAGGCTGAATTATGGTGTCGATTTGGGGGACCGATTTCCTTTTGTTTTTCCAGTACGGAGTTTTTGTTGAAATAGTCCTACATTGATTATAGAAGAGTAAGGAGTTTAACTTAAAAATAGAGGAGTCTCTCACTCTATTAGCTAACTTTTGATATGAGAAGGCTCTCACGATCCAATAAGTAGTATCAGAGCCCGGTTCTAACATCTCTGACCTAATGGACAGGCTGAGGGACATCAATATGTGAAGGGGGAGATTGTTGGAATAGTCTCATATTGATTGTAGAAGGACAAGAAACCTAAGTTAAAAGTGAAAGAATTTTTATCTCATTAGCTAGCTTTTAGAGTGAAAAGATCCTTATCATCCAACAGTTTTTATGCTGATTCTAGGAGACAATTAGTATGTCTCCCTCATAGGATGCCCATTCACAGGCATGGAAGATGATTTGAAAGTCCGAACAGCTGCTTGCAGTGGGCCATTGGGTGGAGGACACTAGTGTGCTCACTCTGCCTCGTTGCCTTTGGGAGGCTTCAGCTTAGCTCCTAAATTATATTGCTATAGTAACTAATTTTACACATTATAGTTTTTATGATGAAGTTTATAGGTAGATTGTAATGAAAATTGTATCGAGTTCAACTATATCGATCAAAATCATATATAACTATTTTTCTCTACGTATTATTTCTCACGAACAAACATAATTTAAAAATCATAAGTCAAAAACCAAAACAACAGCTTATCGGCATAAACAAATAGAATATTTTCTTCGCTGCCATTTCGAAACGGCTTATCAACATAAACTTTCCAAAGCGGCTTATCGGCATTCAGTTCATTCACACAAGCGCTCGTGTTAGGGTCAAAAGCTATCAGTCGTAACTATAAACTTTAAATAGTGGCTGAAAAGAACGCACCCTCTCTATATATGATGACCTCCATCTTCACATTGTAGATGAAGATTTTAACTGATTAATTAACGAACTTGCGCTTGAGCTCTGAAGACACAAATGGCAATATTTCAACAATGCTATCTGCTCTGCAAATCTTTATTAGGTGTAGACCAACGGTTTGGTGAACCACTCTTGTATGGCCTCATTGTCCTGTATATATCCTTTCCAATGTGTACTTTGCAATGAGGTTTACTTTGCAATGACGTAACTTCCTTGCAGAATGAGCATTGAGATATGCTTTCTACAAGTGAAACGTTAAAATAATTGATAGATTGGATTACTGTATGAAACTTAATTTGAAGTCGAAGCAAAATGTCAATTCGACAGTCGGGACTTGACTCAATTCTAGAGGAAAAAGTAACAGAAACCTGACTGTCATAGAAATTCTTGTTGTTATGGTTACAAACAAACAGTGAAAGAAGGGGCTATAGAGATACCGTCGATGGGCTACCCGAAGTCTTGCACATCATAGAGATAGAAACTAGGAATTTGTTACTGCTATAAAAAAGATTATCATAGATAGTTCAGAATTACCATCATAGACGGTTTTTTGAATGTAACGCCCTAGGGTCCAAACCGGTTTAGGTCTAACCCTAATCTGGATAGGCTATGCACACGTAGTAACCTGCTTGCGTTTTCGTCCTCGCTTCACGCAAAACGGTTAACCAGGGTGCTACCACTGGAACTCCTAGACTTATATGTAAGGGCTTCTCAAGGTAAGCTAGCAAGGTGGGACTAACCCAGAAATTCATGTGCACACACACATGGGCCAACATAGGACGGGGTGTCACATTGAACCATCTGGATTTATGGGTCAGTGATAATCAGATGTTATCACAGATGGTTTGTGAACCGTCTGTGATAAATACAACACAGACGGTTTACAAATGGAACCGTCTGTAAACAATACTATCACAAACGACTCGAACAAAAAACCATCTGTGATACTCAAATATCATAGACGGTTCTAGCTACCAACTATCTATGATGGACGAGTATCACAGACGGTTGGTATATAGAATCGGCTGTGATACTTTTCCATCACAGATGGTTATTAGATAGAACCGTCTGTGATGTACAAGAATCACAAATGGTTTTTTGTTCGAGCCGTCTATGATAGTCCTTTATAGAGATTTATACCACAAACCGTTTGTGATAGATCATTCTGTGCCTAAATTTTTTTCTATTTTTTGGCTAGCTAGCTTGAAAAAATATTAGCTATGCTATTTGAAAACAAGCAAATACATCAGCAAATACAATAATAAATTCTATTTCTATTGCAATTAAAATTCACCATTACAGCATACCAAGATAATGAGTAGGTTACCCATCTATTTGACCCTATATTCATTGGGCTAACACATGCTATTTCTATGTCCTAAAGTGCTTGCCAGGGTAGGCGTCTGGTCCACCGGTACAACGTGCCGACTGTCATGATGGGGCCTACTTCCTCAATACTTGTAGTAGTCGTACTAGTTAGTGCATTATACTCATGCAGTTCATACGTGAGGAGAAAACACACTTTCGAATGTTGCTTTGTCTATTTATCATATATATTTGGTATATCAACTGTATAATAGCTCTTTAATTTGTAGTATACATGTATCAATGAAGAAAACAAGAAAGCGCTAAGGACCAAAACTTTGTGAATAAAGAACAAATCAACAAACCAAGAAGAGGAAGCAGAATCGGATGAATTGAACTCATGCACGGTCTCCGTCTGCACTAAATTTTAATGTACGCATGTGTCAGAGATCTCTCTTGTTGATCGATCGCCGACATGGCCGCCACACGGTCGCTGTAATCAGAGCCATGTCTCGCCACCCCAGCGACATGGCGCGGCCATCGTCGCCCTCGATAACCCGGAACCCGCCGCCGCTGCCGGCGCACCCGCTCTTCATCTTGAGCAGCAGCTTCGCCTGGCTCACCGTCCTTGAGCTCAGCTTCACGCCCTCAAACCCTGCGCTCTCCATCGTCTCCTTCCAACTAGTCTCTGACGCCATGCGATCACCATGCCGATGGTCTAAAGAAGCCATTGCATTGTTGATCTCTCTGCCGAGGTGGTTCCTCTCGATTGTGAGCCTCTCGCCGCTGTCGGCCGGGAGGCACTCGTGAAGCGAGTCGAACACGGCGGTGAAGTACCGGAGGTTAGCCGCGAACCGCGGAAGAAAGCTTACGCTTCTTCTTGAGGCATCATTTCGGCGGGTTAGGTCGCTGCCGCCGCCTTCGTCTTTCTCAATCAAGAACACCAAGGACGGGTTCAGGGAATGGATTAATGCCAGTGTGGTGCTGGCTTCTCGTGAGGTCGTCGTCGCGTTCTGTGCGGCCGGGAACACCAAGTTGACGACCACCGTCGCGGCGGCGTCGATCTTAATGTGGTCATGGCGCCTGTTTGGTAAATTCAGGATGCCCTCGAACTCGAACCGTAGGTTGGGGCAGCCGCTCGCGAAGCGCGCGAGCCGAGCCTCGGTTTCCCGCAGCTCGTCGGCGCTCGTCCCGAATCCGGTGATCCGCAGGGATAATTCTGCCTCGTCGCAGTCGCCGTCGTTGGAGCAGCTCGTGGCGGCGTCCGACAGGGACTGGATCAGACAAGGCCACTGGAAGCCGTACGACACGTCGAAGTCTACCACGTGGAGACGCCGCCGGCCTCCGGCCTCGAACGCCTCCACGATCGCCTGGTTCGCCGTGAAGTGCGCGAACTGGTAGAACGGGGACGCCTGGTAGAACATGGTGAACGCCAGGAACTGCTCGGCGCGCGTCGTCGGGGGCGAGGCCACCGGCGACCGGAGCAGCCTGGACGCCAGTGCGTCGGCGAAGTAGGCCGCGACGCGCTGGGCGGGGTCGCCGCCGCGGAAAGACGCGTGCCGGTAGACCTCCTGCAGGGCCGCGGCCGCCGCGTGCACGTCGCCGACCTCGCCCGCGGCCATCGACGACAGCAGCAAATGCATCAGCCGCAGGCCGGCCCCGCCACCGTCAGGCGCCACCCTAGGATCGTCAAAATCCAGCCTCGCCATCCGGTCTCTCGCCTGGAGAAGCCTCACGACTCTGCCGCGATCTCCACCATCAACGACATGCATGGCGCCGCCGACGTCATCGACAACGCCGTCCCGCACCTTGCGTTTCTTGGCCGTGGCATCACCGTTGACGCCTGTAGGCCCTAGACTCAACGTCAGGTTCATGTACACCTTCTTCTTCTTCTCGAACACAATTCTCACACCCAATCCACCCTCTCCAAGAAATCGCGAAGCGCGCAGCGACGGAGATCGAGAGGATGGGAGGAAGGGACGGGTCTAGGTCGCGGCGAGGGCTATATATGAGCGATCAGAGGAATCTAGAGATTGTTCGTGTGGCTTTGGTTGCAAGAAATGCTTCCATATGCTGCCCGGTCGTTTTGGCTAACTGTTCCTCTTTGTTTTACGCGCAAGGAATTGGGCCTATTTTGTTCGGCTTCAGCTTATGTTTTTTGTCTACAGTTTATAGTTTAAGCTATTTATAAAAAAAATACAGAGTAACATAAAATCACATTTAGTTTTGATCGATATAAATAAAGTCACTATAGTATGTACTATAATCAATTTGTAGGTTCTACCTTAAAAAACACTTTATTTTAAAGTTAATTACCATAGAAAAACTAAAAAACAGAAAAAAGACCTTTCTCCATCGATCTACCGTCTCTTCCATAGACTCCCTATGGTCTACCTGGAAACATTGTTCAACATCAGTGTTAACAATGCGTGATAGAATAGAATAGACCAAGTACTTTGTGAATATACTATGGTGCTTCAATGGTATCTAGTCCTGTAGTTCACACTGCCATGTCCTGTAGCCATGACGAAACTCGATTGACAGCAATTTTTATACAGTGAGGTACGTAGCATGATTCGGACTTACGACGCTCTAGTTTAAGCTTTGAAGATTGTTGTTCAATATGGTTTAAGCTTATGGTTTAAGCTTATTTTTACACTATTTATAATTTCGTTTTTTTCTGAATTTTTGATTTTTTTTTGAGCTTTTTTGTTGGTTCTTTTTTTTCTCGTATTCGTTTGTGTTGTCTGTGATGGGCTAACATATTTTTTATATTTTTTAATTTTTTTAAATTTAATTATGTTAAATAAGCCTCTGTCACCATTCTGATGTTTTTCGATCATTCTGATGTTTTCAACCATAAGCTTTCAGCTTTCAGCCGAACCGATCACCACCTTAAGCTTTGAAGATTGTTGCTTCTCTGGTGAGATACAAGATTAATATTGACTCAAGCATCATCGTGTACGTCAAAGACCATTCGGGCGTACGTTCGGTGGACTTGACCTTTTAAGAGCTGGACATGGAACCAGTAAAAATTGTGGAAAGGAGAGGGGTGGTTGGGACAAAAAGTGGTGAGATAGTAGTAGTGGTTAGAAGATGCGACGAAGGGAAGGGGTGGGCCCTTGCCAAAGCCCAATGAGACGAAAGGCGCTAAAAAGGGCATCAACAGTTGCCGAGAGCCACCCGTGAAACTGCCACAATTGGTCATTCCGTTCCGTTCCGTTCTGCTCTCTCGGAACCTTCCAATAATAGAAAAGTTGAACACTCGAAAAGGAGAACCATGTTATGTGCGGCAGATCCACCACAGGATGTTACTAGCTCTTGGCATGTTTGACGCTACTTAACTGGGGTTTTTATTTGGGAAAATCGGATAAATGCCACTACAGATGAAAAACAACTGTCATACACTGATACACACCACAGGTAATGTCATTACAATCATCGGCAGGCAGAGCCAAATTGCAAAGAGTAGCACAATTCTGTTAAGGGTAAGTTGATAATTTGCCAGTCTAAATGATCAATTTCCACTTTTGGTATACAAAAAAGCCCTATGCTCTATAAATATAATCCCGCATACTACAGTATGGCACAACAAATAGAATTGCACATGCTATGTGATGCGGATACGCTTATGACTTACGCTTTTCAGTTAAATATATTATTTAACTGGAAAGAATTATTGAACCATATTAAATACTGTCAAGCCTCGAAGAAAGAAGCTTGCATGTGAGAATAAATAATTAGAAGCTACCAACCGTGGTGGCGAGTCCATCTCATGTCAAGACTCAGGAGTCCAAGAGCTGCAAGATATGTCATTGAAGGATCATGTGAGAAGACACATGATATTGTTGTGATGAACCATTGTAATGTTTATAGAAAGGTCAATTGGTTTTGCAAAGATTGCATTTGATTTGGACTGTTTTATGGAAATGTCAGGAAAATCAGAAGTACCACACGTATTAATGCGGTAGTTTCGCTTTGCGGAAGTACCGCATGCATAACTGCAGTAGTACCGCTCGGCGGAAGTACCGAGTTGAGTTGCAGTGCATTTTTCCAGAGAGGTCCAGGTGAGGTTTTCAACGTGCGAAAGTACTGCTTTGGGAAATGGTAGTACTGCAAAGCACAAGTACCAGCATGATAAGTGCGGTACTTCCGATCTTCCTAGAAAAACAGGATTTTGGGGAATTGAGTCATGGATTAAGTTGGTTTGACCTGGGTCATTGGATTAAGGGTGCATGATGCATGTCTTGGCTAATGTAGATCAAGTTGTGAAGAACTTGTGTCTGGAAACGATTTCTTTGTCTTTAAATGTGCAAGGTTGCTTGGAGTCAACCATGGTCAACGGCAAGGATCGGGGCTATGCTCATAGAGGAGTTGAGACCCAGAATGAGTGAGGATGCCGGGTGAGACAATGAGCTCAAGCATAGAACAAGAAAGACAGAAATGTTAAATGCGAGTTCGAATGGTGAGATGGCTCCATGCAGCTTGCACGGGCCAAGTGAGCCGTGGTTCGGTGGAACTAGGACAGAAGAGACTTGGCAACAGCGACGTCCACCATGGTAGGGAGAATAATCGAGGAAAGGAGATCATCCCTCACACACAGGATGGTGGAGGCAATCACATGCGTCAAAGATTGCGAATTAGCTAAAGAGCGGCAACAGCATCAACTGGAGGATCCTGAAATCATGCAAGCGTACGCTGACTTCGAAAGCATGAACGACCTAGACATTCATAAGTAGATACTATGTGCATATGTTGTTATAGTTAGTATGTACATATATTGTTACTGTACTCTTTTCGTTACTCGGGAACCCCACTCGGGACGTAAGGCTTTTAACAAGATAATAATGTTGTATTTTTAAAATGTCAAGGAAAGTCCACTTTTTTCTAAAATATTTATGCCATTGTGTGCCTATATTTTTATGCAACTAATTTAATTTCAATTAGTTTTAACGAGACGGGTACGAGAGAAAGAAAGATGGCGGCCGTTGCTGCCTTCGTCGTGTATAGTTACTTCGGGCTGGACTTGAGTTGGCACGGCACGAATGCTAGTATGGTGGGATTTGGGCTATGCTTGGGCCTGGCCGGAGGCAAGGCCAGCCGGCACGGCATAGCACAACAGAATGACTGGGCCAAACTGGCATGACACGAAACGGTCCGAAGCACGATGGACCTGAACCGTGCCAGCACGGCACAGTTCAACTCCCAGCTCTAATTTTGGCCAAGCCTAGCCATGTAATTGCATTTAGCTGGTAATATGGTTAGAGTCCACACTGGTAACTCTAGGCCGAACTGAGTTTGGGTTTCGGTTCTTTTTTCGGCCAGCAAGTTGTGAGTCGGCCATAGGCCCGTTATGTGTGCGCGTGGAAGGGTGGGGCGCCCTTAAATATTTCAGCCACCCTTTTCATGTAACTCTAGACCATCGAACACAAGAAAAAATAAGCGATTTTTTTTATGATGACAAAAGTCATATCACGGGAAAATTGGGATTGTTTCTCTAATCAAGATCGTTCAATCTTTCCGCTGAAAATTGAAAGTACGATAAGACTTCGCTTGGTGGTCGTGAAGTCCAGTATATGTGTTCTCACAAATTAAAGAGTGTTCGTTTTGTATTGGCAACAAAGAATCACTACAATTCGAAAAACTATACGTAAGTATCTTGATGTATGTCAAAAAGATCGTACGAACCCTATCACCATGTACGGTAGAAATTTGAAGTTCCCCAGACCAGACATTTGAACTGTCAAGAGCCGTGATAGAACAAGCTAGAGAAGATACTAGGTAGGCATATAGATTTTTTTTTTCTTCTCCGCACCACGAGTCCACGTTGTGCTTGTGGAAGCATAGACTCTTTAGAAGACATCGTTTTGAACCTAGAGTACTTTGTTTTGAAACTGTCTTCCTCATGTTTGTTATGGAAAACTCCACAAGGTCCAAACGTCCAATCGTGGTCGATTTTCGTACTACAAATCCTCAGCAGGTCCCGTGACGGTATTTTATTGGTCTGATCATGCAAGGATCTCCATTATTCAATAGCGAATAATTTCGTAATACGAAAATTTGACCCTAAATCTATCGAACAGCAATATATCACGCACTGTACCTTACAAGTCCATTTTAGATTATACACTGCTGAAAACTGGAAGAGGGTCTCGTCAGCGTAGCAGATTGTTGTGAAAGAAAAGGGCTTTGAAATGAATCAATACTTTGCGCAAGCTGTACTATTCCATTTCCAATGCAATTGTCATCACAAATTCAGGATGACAATGCACTATGGTGCAGTCTTTTCATACACGTATGGCTTTCGAGTTTCGTCAGCTCTGGCGACTTGCTATATGTATGTTCCACATTCAGGATGAAAGAACATTAGAAGTTAAAGTAAAGTACCATACAGACTTTTATTTTTGTCATAAAAGCACTCTAAATTCATATAGACTTTTGTTTCCTAGATAAATCAAGTAAATGCAGTGGCGAACCCTTTTCTGCTTTGAAGCTTCTCCATTGCGCAGTAAGACAGCTTTGCAAGCCTATCAGAATGGACCATGCAGGGCAGCCGCGGCAGAAACCAATTTTAATGCCTACACAGAAGATAAAATTACAATATGACCAGACCCTGAGAACCATCTGTCACAGCAACCAGATAGCATTCATTTGTAGTAAGAAAGGACACTATCTGGATAGTGAAACCCCATATGCTCGAAAAAGGACAGAAGCTGCAGAATGTCTTGTTATGCACTGCCATACTAAACAACATGTTTAGCTACCAATTTACTCTGAGGGCCTGTTTGGAACACATGAATAGAAAAAAATAGGAATGACAAAAAAACACACGAATCCAGTGGCAAAACAGAGGAATGGAAAACACAGGGAAAACTTGTTTGGAACGCAGGAAAGAAACCATAGGATTGCTAGTGGGCCCATTTGGTTAGTGACTTGCTTCATGCAGGAAAGTTTCCCAAGAGGTTTGAGCTCAGCTTCATGCAGGAAAGTTTCCCAAGAGGTTTGAGCTCTTTTTAGATTCCTCCAAAATCATAGGATTGGGGACCAATCCTTTGGAATGGAAAGTGAAGAATCCTCCATTCCAAACAGCAATATAGGGAAGTGAGGGCACTGTTTTACTATCATACTAAGAGTCATTTTTAGCAACATGGTTTTGCGTTGTTGTTTCAAATTTCATGCTTCTGTTAGCATAGTTGAAGAGTTTCCACGCTTTTGATGACAAACGGGTGGGTGGTAGCGAGTCCATTCTATTGGTGGCCCCATTAAGACGTGCACGACACTTATGCTGGCCAATATGACAAATGGGATGGACAAGGTGGGACATCCATAATTTCTCATGTGTTTGTAAGAGAGGAAATCATAAGATCACATGGAGGGTACAAAAAGGTACAAAAAAGAATTACTTCTCATTGACCGGTTAGAGTTATCAGATAGACACAAATGAAGTTAATAAGCAGATACAACCAAGAAAACTGCCCAAAACCACTGAATTTAACAATTTTTACTAGTGAGAAATACAGTAGCATGATTCAAGCATCCATGTTTCGTCAGGAAAAAAGCTACAGAGTTACCAACACAAACACAACTGAAAAGTACCTGGTCATGTGCATTTTAAATGTGGGCACCTAAATGTGCATCTGAATACCTTTTTTTTGGCAATTTGTGCATCCGAATACTAGTGTTCTGAACTTGATTCCGACACAGTTCACCAGTGTTGTCTGCATTGTAATCCGTTGACCTAATGGAAATTACAGAAATTAGCTACCACATTACATAGCACGAAGCCATCGACTCAAATCACTCAACTATAATTACTTAAATCTTTGAATAACTGCTACAAGTGATCAATCAAAATGTTAACTGCGAGACTACTACGGTACTACCTATTGTTAAATAGATGTAACCTGACCCCCCTCCCCAACTTATTTTTTGATAGCAAGAGTTCCATGTAATACTTCAAAACTTGAGGAAACTATTTTCCATGAAAACTCTTAATGCTCCACAAATTAACAGGTTATGGCTATTGGTCTTACATTTGCATCTGCAAGATATACTTGACCAAGTAAGATGATGTTACAAGGAAATTTTAATATGAAGAGATTACCACAACTTCATGCTTGTTGGTCCTTGTCTTCTTCTAACAGTAAATGAATGATTGACCTGACCACTTCATTGTCAACAAATGTTGCAATCTGAAATCAGACATTCAGACCAGCTAATTAGAAAATTGCAAGTTATAGCATATGGACCGAAAACCATTTTGCGTATACTCTGTCAAGCAGCCCAGCCTTTTGTTCAAAGCAAGTTATACATTTTTTACATACAGTGAAGCAGCCTTTTGTTCAAAGCAAGTTGTACAGTTTTACATACAGTGAAGTGATACCAAGCAACTGTACGCAGAGATGTGCAATCTGTACGCAGAGATGTGCAAAAAACACTACAGCTGCATGATACCTTCATTTCATCAGCAGGTGTTTTTTCCTTATATGTCAAACCAACAAGGAGAGACATCATACCTCCGGTTTTCATGTCAATTCTTTAAGAACACCATCAAGTGTTATGCAAAGTTGCTTGAATAAAACGGCGGTCTGTGCAGCAGTCAACCTTAACCATCCGTCTATAACAACCACTCCTGTCTGGAAACAAAGCCTATCAGTTTCTCCTTCTAAGCATCAAAAGGCTCAAGATACCATTTAATAATTAGTATATAACAATATATATGATAACCAGTACTTTCAAAAGGAATTTTCTCTCCAAAAAGAATCTTGGAGGAAAATTGTTTTTCTGATTTACACAGACCTGGAATGAAACTAGAAGCCCTAAAACATACCCTCTCCTTAATGCAATATCCCTTTTTTACATATATTATTCACATAGAACATAATAAAATTTCTACTGGATAGTTTCTCCTTTGATCCTGACAAGTGCCAACATCTAACATGCTAACACCAGAAAAGTCAGACGAACTAAATCTAGTTCAAGAATTACACATTTTAAGACCATGGTAGCTTAAGTGCATCCTATAGAATAAAAAAAGGAGGGTGGGGGTTCAATAGTTTAGTCCAATAGTATTGGATGGGAAACAAAATAATACCTGATGTTGGATTACCATTGAACCACCAAACAAAAGGAGTGAATAGGGGGAAATAACACTAGCATCACATAGAAACACCTTACTTGTCTCAACCTGAAAAATAGGGAACAGAGATTGAAAGAATGTGACAATATCAGAGATTCAGAATTAATTTTTCCCCTGAGATGGTGCAGTGACCACACTCTTAGATACTTTATTATTATATGGCATATGGGTCAATAAAATTCAACATTACTTGCATCAGAAATCAGAATCTAGACAGATAAATTAGTATATGCAAATTTCTCTAGATCTGGTATACAAGACCCACTCTAATGCATAATATGGAAGCCAAGGTAACATATAGTGCGTTTGATATTGACAACAGCTCATACACAAGCTAACCAAATAGAAGACATCTTCTCAACAAAATAGTCATTTACATTGACATTGGAGGCCTAGTCGCTGTAATTTGGGGCGAAAACAGATCGGATATGGATTGGATAGTACTCAAAGTCTCAAACCATATTCGCATCTATATTTTTTTTTCTCAGATTCAAATACGAATCAGACAAACATCGAATACGAATATGAACCGGACAAATATCGGATACGAATTTGGATTGGATTATACTTAAAATCGGATCGGATTCGACTATTTTTCGAATTCCAATAGTTATTTGTGGCCTCTCCTATTTAAAACATGGCACCAAATTGTTTTAATATTTTAAATTGATAAATAACTGACTCAGTGACTCTTAACATTTAACTGCGCATTAAATGTTGACAACAACAAATGAATCATTCATCTCACGTAGTTGTATAATACAGCTTTTGAGGACAGCTTCATATCCTATGACGCAATGAAGTTAAACAAATCAATATCGATTTTATAGTAATATTTATGCCCCTTTCTCCTCTAGTTTATCACATAATCATTGATCATTGCTGCCATTTTGTCACTAATCCCATGGTTCCAGAAGTCGGCGCTGGGCGGCGACTAGGCGCCGTCTAGGCGGTCGGCGGAGGGTTGCCACCGCGATTTCGTCCAAGGTGGCAAGCTTGGAGGGAGGGCCGCCTAGGACCAGCTAGGCGGTCGGCGACAGCGTGAGGCAAGACGGTGCCGAGGCGGCCAGATAAGAAGTCCGTGTGCCCGACCGCCCCGACGCCATCCGTCGTCGAGCTAGGGTTCGGGCTCCCGCATAGCGCCGCCAAATCGAGGTCGCCTCCGGCTTGTCCCTCTCGTCGCCTCCTCCGAAGTCCGAATCGCGGTCGTCGGCCTCCATCTACGCCATCGAAGCGAGGTACTCCCGTCTGCCACCGTCTTCCCCTCTCCCCTCTCCGATCCCGCGCCGCCACCTTCGGTTCTCCCCTCTCTTCTCCCATGACACCACCTTCCCCTCTCTTCTCCAGCGCCGCCGCCTTCCCCTCTTCCCTCTCTTCTCCCGCGCCGCCGCCTTCCCTTCTCGGCTCCGGTGTCGCCGCCTTCCCCTCTCCCCTCTAGCCGACTGGCCCCCTCTGCTCCAACTCCAGTCTTCTCCTCTCCCCTTTGGCCAACTAGCCTGTCTCGGTCTCTCGCTCGCCGTGCTTCAAAGATGACAAGATGTTATAGGCTACAGCCCGATTGCATGATGCATTGATGTTCCAGCCTTTCCCCGAATGTTATAATGAATTTGCATGTAGTCTTGTACAACTCTGAATTTGCATGATGTTTAGATACATGTTTGAAAGTATTCTAGCCTAGTTTATCTTCATTGTTGACAGTAGACATCCCATTAGATAAATGTTTACACCTTGTTCTAGATTCTTTTGTTATATTGGTGTGCAATGTGCTCATAAAATCTACTTAGACAATAAATGACATGTTTGAGTATTATGAATCTTTGTTCATTTAGAATTAGTTTATAATTGACTTGGTGCTAATTAGATCATAGCAGCACACTTTTACATATCTAATTTGCTTATTTGCATATGAGTTCTAGCTGTGTTTGAAATATATATGTAACATATGATTTTGATTTGTCATTTTGTCAAGACTTAAGATCAAGATATCATCTGTTGCTTCTGGAGGCGCGGCAAGTTCAAGCATCCTTAAGAGAAATTCTGAAGATATAGAATGGGTACTTTCATCCATTCATACATTCTTTCTCACACAATAGCAAAATAACTCACCATTGATTAAATATGCAGGTTTACATTATTATTTGATTACATACATGTTTATATTAAGCTTTTAGGGGGGAGATAATATAAATGACTACATCAAATTGCCCATGTCTTTCTTTTTCAGATAATTATCCTTCTATCTTGCTCAATTTGATGCCTGATGCTTGCTCAATTCATTATATTATTCTTGTTCTGGACTTATCTGCAACGTAGCCAAGACGGCCGCCTGGGCGCTCTGGGCACCGCCTAGTCCGCCTAGGCGCTACACGCCGGGCCACCACCCGCCTAGCACCTAGCACTTTCTTGAATCTTGACTAATCCTAACTAATTATAGATATATTGCAAATAAATCAGTTACGAACATATTAAATTTAACTAAAAAGAGCATGCAAAAAGCTTTATCAGGGGATGTGCCAAAATAAAAATTATGAAATGCCAAATTAAAGCCCACCATGATGACGGGCTCGTCGAGATGATTGAAATGCATATATAATATGCCCAATTTGGAGGTCAAATGCAAAATATACGTATTAATAAGTTGTTGCTATTATATCTGTTGAATCCAGATATCCGGATCCGAATCCGCAACGATCCATACCAGATCCGGTAATAGGTATCCGAATTCGGATATTAGGTATCCGGATCCGACATATCCGGATCCGGTAGCCGGATATCCAAGTAATATCCGAATTCGT
This sequence comes from Bonia amplexicaulis, assembly GCA_036346245.1. NCBI lineage: Eukaryota > Viridiplantae > Streptophyta > Magnoliopsida > Poales > Poaceae > Bonia > Bonia amplexicaulis. Next base: position 17,671,064 of record CM070744.1, read on the forward strand.
TTTCACCCCTAGCTGTAATATCCACATATATAAGAAGTGTGTGCATCTCACGTGATGGCATGGGAAAAGGAACAAATGGTAGGTGGAGAACATGATTTGTTGGTAATCACTGGAAATTTGGAATTGGCAGTTTCTTATCCATGACAATGATATTGTCACCTAGGGAAGAAAATAAAGTAGCTTATGCAACATGATGATAACGATACACTTCTACTCATGTACAAGTCAAACACAAACCTTTTCAAGAAACACCAAAAATGGATACTGAACAGATTTCAAGCTGTGGTTCATAGATGATGGGTGTATATGAACTTCTCGCCTTCCATCATACCATCGAGGACGATCCTTTCCAAACAGAATATTAGATGGCTTTCGTCCACCTAGAGCTCCCGGATCAACACCCTCCAAAATTGCTGCAACATTAGGGTATAGACTTGCACATATGACCGACTGCAAATGCCATGTAAGCATTTTCCAGAAATGAACCATGTTAGCATCATATTGAACTAAGAAGTGAAACAACCACTAATGTGATTACAAAAGGTAAACAAGTATGATGGCAGGATATTATACTTTTCAACAAGCAACATTACAAGATCATTACATAAGCATGGGCATGTCTATGTTAGACTTTGGTACACGTCAAAAGAACTGCCAAAAAGGTTTAGAAATCATTCCATTACCTTAATAACTGAGGTGTAGGGAGCGTATAAGTTGAACAGAGAGACATATTGGCAAACCAAGTCTCAAGATTGCTTTTCCTCTTCCCACCCATAGGCCTCTGGAAAATAGTAAATTTAATTGACAGTTGAAGATTGATTTTGATGTTTGTCTCCATTCAAATTAGAAACAGAGAATTTCCAGCAGCAATGAGTTAAGAAAGTACATGACACATTTACAGTTCCCCAAAAGAAAGGAAGTTACTCCCTCCACTCTTTTCTATTTGATATTTATTTTCCAGTCTCCAAGATATCACTTTGCCCGTTCCTTTCTGTAACTTTATAGTAGTATAAATTAATTAAATTATAAAACTGTGAAAGTATTTTTAATGACAAATCTAGTGACATAGGGTGGGTTCTCTTGGGTTATAGCTTTTGGCTTAAATTTTTGAATTCTGGTTGTTCACGAGAGAGAGTGCGGAGAGAGAAATACTCGCATATGATTTTGGTCGATATATATGAAGCCGGAACAATGTCTACTACAATCGACTTGTAGATCCTGCCTTAAAAAAACACTCAATTTGAAAATTAGTTAATGTACAAAGTCAAGCCATAAACCCGAAAAACCCACCCATAGTTTCCATACTTCATAGGGCCAAGCTAGATAAATTTAAATATGGTGATGGTCAAATTTTAGAAAGTTTGATTGAACTGATTCTAAACCCTGAAATAAAAAAGAACGAAGGGAGTATATGTCAAGCAAGAAGGTAGGAGGACAACTTTGATATCAAGAGCCCAACCAAATTTAATAGAGAGAACTGCATGGAGGCCCGTAAAATTGTAGGAAAGTGTCAACTGCCACTTAACTCCCTAATCTTGAAAAATTAACTTAGGAGGTTCCTACTCATATCTCTACTAATATAAAAGGGGAGTTTGTCCGTCGTCCACCTCTGCTGCACTCCTCTAACACGCCGAAACATGTGCCCATGTTGTCAGCCTCTCGGTCACTCCCCGAACTGCTCGCGACCTCGCGTGTCCCAACTGCTCCTCTCCCCTTCCACACACGGCCATGCCCCTGACGCCCCAACCGCCCACCACTTCCCCCTCACCATCAACGTGCGATCTCCACTCCCTGGTCACGCTCCAAAAGCAATCTCCATGCCAAAGTGGTCCCACGCGCACCACAGTCGCCACCTTCCTCTCCTGCTTCACCGCGGAGTCCACGCTCTTCGCCCGTTGTTCCTCGCTTGACGATGCCCCAGTCTCTTCGCATGTGACCTTCTTCCATATATCATCTATGTTTCCAAGAAATGGCCATAACCGTCATGTGATAATTCCTCTATTTTTTGCTGTTTCAAGCTTTCTGGAGCTACCGCCTCCCAAGCAGATGAGTCTTCAAAAAACAAGTTATCAAGCTCTACTTCCTCTTCCTCTACCTCCTTCATGCAAGTTTCACCAACATCCTTAGGAATTGTTTTTTGTAAATTGGATCCTTCATCAACATGGACAAGAGTGTCAGATTTATTCCCAGATACACCAAAGACAATCTGACTGCCCTCAACATTTGCAATTTCTGAATTTGAAAACACACACAGTGCAGAGTGGCTTATATGTTCCTTCAGGTTTCCATATGTGGAGTTCTCTTGTTTACCTGGAAACAATCATTCATAAGATAGACCTCCATGAACCACATAAAAACTTTGAAAACTTATCAGGGCCATGTAAGAACTACTAGAGAAGAGATAAATCATAGATATAGCTTGACTATCAATAATACAATTACTAAACTTACCCTTCTTCTTTCGCCTACTTGGCTTTGCTTCAACAGCTTCAAAACTTGGTGAGCAGTGATCTTCCCATGTGGAGGAATTATTAGAATTTGCATCATCCTCCTAACATCAACGGCAGCAAAAGTAACAATTATACCATGAAATAGGACATCAAAAAATCAAGGACAGAAAGAAAGAACGTGAGAGAGGAATGATGTCAATAAGATTAGTCCGGAAGATGGGTCAACAAACATAAAATGACATTCAATCCACAGTGCATTCATATGCATAGGATGTTCTGTACATTTGTCACTAACTTTTAATCATCGTTGTTTGTATGATATATACTCCCTCTCTTACAAAACTGATGTCGTTTCAGAATGGATGATGTCAATTTTTTTGGACTTTGACCACTAATATGCACAAAATATTTAGATTGACCACATTAAAATGATATTAGTAGATTTGTCATTATAAATACTTTCTATCATGTTTACTAACATATTAATGTAAAAATTGAAGTGAAAATTGTACATTGAAGACCATGTCAATGTCCAAAACAACAACTATTCAGTAACAGTAATAGAGGGAGTAGTTGACCCATTGAGACAACAGATATATCATGGGCTAAACAGATAAGACTTAAATTGGTGTGAAAGAGAGTCTTAGGGAATTAGTTACTATTGTGTATAACTAATTTGCTGTTCAAACAGGATGTGAATAAATATTGTTTTCAAGAAGTGACTTAAATTCATGGTTGTCACGGCGTAAGTGGCGACCACGGCGCCTCGTAGGCGCCAGGACGCCTAGGCGAAGACACGGCGACGCCAAGGCGACACTGCCGTATACTCTCGCGTTGTATACGGTATGTTCCATTCACTAAACAGCTGAGCCATCTACCTCCCATATACTCACTCTCTCGGTCTCTCCCCCGACTCACTCTCCCCGAGCCTCGACTCACTGTCTCCCCGCCTCGGCGCGCTCCCGAGCCGATCTCCCGCCCCCCGCCGCTCTCCCGACGCTTCCCTCCCTCCCCGCGCCTCTCCCGACGTCTCCTCCTCCTCGGGCGCCGCTTCCTCCCCACGTGGTGCCTCCCCGCCGCCGCCCCGCCGCCGGCTGAGCTGGAGAGGAAGCCGTGGCGGGAGGGACGCGAGTCGGCGAGAGGGAGGGAGGCGGCGCGGCCGGAGAAGAGAGGGACGGAAGACCAAGGCGAGGCGAATGGTCGTGGCGTCCGCGCAGTCCCGCCTGGACGCCTAGGCATCGCCTAGGCGACGCCGTAACAACCTTGCTTAAATTAGCACAAAAATAAATGAAGTTCTCTAAACTGCATGTTTAACAAGTTCAGAATAAACAAGCAGTGTGGTCTAAGCACTTAGCAGATAAACCAAAACAACGTAATATTAATGAAGTCTGCAGTTGTTCAAAGAGTATTAAGATTTGATAGCAATGCCAGTGATAAAATCACGTGTCCGTACATCTATACCTCCTCTTGTTGTTCCATGTACTGCCGAATCCATGCAGCTTGCGATGACCGCCCGTTATCCAATGTCACATCCTCTTCTTGCCGCCTACCAATTCTGATTTGCATCCCCTCAGTGCTCCCCTTGGCCTCCTCAGGCTCATGAATCTGTGGCACCCAATTGTCCTTCGCTGCTGATACTACCTTAACTGAACCCTCCATTCCTAAAAAGGCACCACAAAAGTAATCGACACATGATTTAAGCATGACAGACTAACACGCAGCTATTCAATCCAATCCATGCCTCCATGAGAAAACACAAGCATAAACACACCACATCTGGCGTCCACGGGTGTGCACACACGTACGCGCAGAACCTAAAATGTAGATGAGTGCAAACCCACATGCTCCAACATATATAGGGTGCTCCTTCACACTTAAAATAGTAAGCTAGCATAGAACGCAGGCAAATGATCGTTGCTGTAAGTTTCGTTGTGCGCACATGGACGAGGATGCTCACACACATCGCAACTGCATGCAGGTAGGCATACACTGGTGCGGCACATGCACAGGCACATTTCACAGTTCACACACCGCTTGGAAGCACTAAACCCTCGAATCAAATACCTGTGCGAGAAGAGGAGGCAGCGCCGCTGGAGAACTTGAGGGGAAGCTCGTCGAAGGGCAGATTAAAGCACAGCCAATCCAACGCCGACTCAAACGTCGCCGAATCCTACCCAATAATCAAAATCACCAGTAATCATCAACAAACAGCCGATTCAACTGCACGGTAGCGGTGTTCTACGTGTGTTTGGGGATACGAACGGATAGAGCGGAGAGGGCCTGCTAGATTTGCGCGGAGGAGAAACGCCGCGCAGCAGCCGCGCCTTCTGCTCCCTCGACTCGGTGGCACGCGCCGCGGGAGCATCGGCGGGCGCGGGGGCGGGGCGGTGCTGGTAGAGGAGTTAAGGCGGAGGCGGCGCTCGTTCTCGGACGAGATCTGGAGGCGCGGCGCGGCGCGGCGGCGGAGGAGGAAGAGGACGAGGAGGGTTTGGGCTTCTGCTTCTGCTTCGAGGCCGGCTGCTTCTTCTTAGGCGCCATTTGGCCCCGCGGAGTTCGGGCACTGTGTCGTCTGATCGTCTCCGGCCGGCAGTGAGATTGGCTATGGAGTCACGGAATTATTGGGATGTTCTTTTTTTTTTCTTTCAAAAGCGATTTTTAATTTTTATAAAAATATCTAATTTTTAAATAAAGTATTTTTTCAAAACAGAATATATACGTTAACAACCTAACATTTGACATTTGTAGTGCCCCGAGGCTGGGGGAATCGGCGACGGGTAGTGCGTTTTTGCGGTTGCGTGCTATCCGTAATATGCTTTCTGGTTCCGAAAGCGCACTCGTCACTATTGCTTTCGTGCTGGGCCTTCCATTTGATACACAGGCCAATGTGTGGAGTACTGCTGCTTCATTTGGGAAAGGATTCTTGCATTCGAATGGCTTGAGTAATCTTTTTTTTTTTTTGAGATTAGAATGGCTTTAGTAACCGATTTTTCATTTAGAAATGATCGAAGAGAAGAACAGCTTGGAAGTCGGAACATCGAAGCAGTTGAGCTGACACTAATGGCGTTTATGTTGATAAAAAATGGAGATTGTGCTAGTATTTCAGTAGCGCGGACGCTAGCTGAATAGCCGATTGATCTACCGACCCCCAACCATCACAAGTTGAGGATGAGATGTAAAATCTCTCCCCGTTTTTCTTTTCTTCTTATTGCTAGCGTCTCCCCCCGTTCTGGATAGCGTTTTCGTCATTTCGTGTGGACCGAACCTACCACATGCATGCATTTCAGAGGTAACCAAAAGAATATACTTTGACTCTATTTATATTAATTTTTAAAAGCCTTTTCTTATAGTAAATGACTTGTTTACATTATCTAACTTTCAAAATATTACTATTTATAAATCAAAACCAAAATTCTTTATAAATGGAGCCTTTTATATATTTGGTACTCTCCTCTACGCGACGGCTTCAGCGCTCAACGGGCCGAGCTAACGGTATCCCATTCCCCACTTCATTCGCGCCACATTTGTCCTCAGCCACCGGCCAGTCCACTCCGGACAGCTCCGGCGACGGGTGGGAAACCCGGCGCCATGTCTCAGCCACCATCGCCGTCGTCGCAGCGCTCGGTGACTTCGTTCTTCTCGGCGTCCTTCAAGTTCAACCGCGCCTACCTCCGAGCGCCCGTCGTCGCCGCGGGCCTCGTCCTCGCGGTCTTCCTCTTCTCGTTAGTCGACTTCTCCGCGTTCTCCGCCCCCGTCGAGCCCGCCTCCTCTCCGCCCAGCGCGGCCTCCGCGCCCGTTCGCACGGCCGTCGACACGCTCGGGTCGCGGCCGGCCGAGCAGTTCACCAGCCTGCGCGACGCGTACGCGCGGTGGGACGCGGCCGTCGGGTGCGCGGCCTTCGCGAAGAAGTTCCGGTCGTGGTCGCCGGACAAGTCGGCGCTGCAGGACCCCGAGGCGGCCCCGTGCGACGCGCCCGACATCCTCGACGGCGTGTACCAGTGCCGGTGCGGCATGACCTGCGTCTGGAGCCGCAACGAGGAGGCCTTGGCCGACGCCCCCGACGTCGTGCTCTACGAGTCGTGGCACCCGCCCACCACCGTAAGCACACTACGATAAGAAACCGCACCGCACACAGCCATGAGTGCACCATGTGACGGACCAGTTTCGTTCTGCTCTGTCATTGGTGCAGAGGAAGCAGGGGGAGCCGCTGCGCGCGTTCCTCGACATCGAGGCGACGAGGAAGCGGTCGGGGTACGAGGACATCTTCATCGGCTACCACGCCAGCGACGACGTGCAGGTGACCTACGCCGGCAAGTTCTTCCGGATCACCCGCAACTACCACGTGGCCACCAAGAAGAGGGACGTAAGTCGAGCAAAACTCGTGTCACTTCGCTCCAAGCCTCCAACGCGAACGCCTGAACGATCGTCCGTTGTTGTGTTGCGCGTAGGACGTCCTGGTGTACTGGTCGTCGTCGAGGTGCTTCGGCCACCGGAACAGCATCGCCAGGGAGTTCTTCCGCCACATCTCGGCGCACTCCTTCGGTCGGTGCGAGAACAACGTCGGCGGCGGCGACAGGGCGCTGGAGTTCTACCCGGACTGCGCCAGCGGCGGGCAGCAGGACAGCCCGCGGCCGCAGTGGTGGCACCACCTCCACTGCGCCATGTCGCACTACAAGTTCGTGCTCGCCATCGAGAACACCCTCGCCGAGAGCTACGCCACCGAGAAGCTCTACTACGCGCTGGACGCCGGCTCGGTGCCCATCTACTTCGGCGCGCCCAACGTGCGGGACCTCGTGCCGCCCAACTCCATCATCGACGGGTCCACGTTCGCGTCGCTGGAGGAGCTCGCCGGGTACGTGAAGAAGGTGGCGGCCGACCCCGTGGCGTACGCCGAGTTCCACGCGTGGCGCCGGTGCGGCGTGCTGGGCTCCTACGGGCGGAACCGGCTGGCGAGCCTCGACACGCTGCCGTGCCGGCTCTGCGAGCTCGCCAGCCGGATGGGCGGCCGGCACGCGCCCAACGCCACGGTTTCTTGATCGGGTTTGAGCTTACAAACGTTCATTTAATTGGTGCAGTTAAGTGTTGCGTACTGTAGTTGCATTTGCCTTGTGGTGTTCTTGATTTCCTTGCTGTTTACGCCTGTACACCTGTTGATTCAACAGGTAATGAGACGCAGTCATGAAATGGCTTATCCTTGTCCAAGAATTACGAATGCGCAAGTTTGTTTCACGTAGCTTTCACAGATTTTTCGGTACATGATTAGAAGACAAAAATATAGGATAGATGCGCATCGCATCAAATTGAGTTCAGCTGAGCAAGCTGCAGATAGCAAATATGTATGCCGGGCAGGTTGTCCTACCAGTTTTGCTCAGTTCTAACTAGTAGGGAGAAACATTGTAAGGGGTGTTCGGACCGGTTTCTGTTTGGAGAAGTTGGAAGTCGATTTGAATACTTTGGTTTTTAAAAATGGCTTCTTCAAACCGCTTTCACAAGCTGTCAGCTGGTCTTCGTCGTCTCCTCCACATTCATATCTTCTAAAAGCCATTTTTTTAATTTTATTCTAAAAACTATTTTTTTCGATCGTTACTATTTCATTTTAGCCGAAAGACAAAAGCTCCGGTCAAAAACTATCAGCTTCAGCTAATTAAAATGCCCCTTAATTTTGACCTGCGAATTAGAGACTTATTGTTTGCGTCAACCTCGTGTGCGATTGTTGAGATGTCCTTGCCATGAAAATTTTGTCACAGCTTCAGCTGATTAAAACGTCCCTTGATTTTAACCTGCAGATTAGACTTATTGATTGCGTCAACTTCATGTGCGATAGTTGAGATGTCCTTGCCATGATAATTTTGTCATATTTGTTGGGGTCGTTCTTTTCAACTATGACTTATGACTTATGATTTTTGAATTCTAGCTGTTCGCAAGAGAGTACGGAGAGAGACAGTCGTGTGTGATTTTGATCGGTATAGCTGAAGTCGATATAGTGTTTACTACAATTGACTTGTAGACCCCGCTTTAAAAAGATACTTTATCTAAAAGTTAGTCACTGTACTATAAACCATAAGCCGAGAAGAACGGGCTGGTTGCATTTCGTTGCGTTTTCATTTTCCACAAAGATACTCGCTGCCAGGTGAAGTCTGATGAACTTGCTTGAACGAATTAACAACCTCTGAATAAGTGACCGTTGCCTTATTTTTTTTATGTAGTATATTAGAGGTGTGTGTAATTATATCCGGTGTAAAGGTATTTTCATATATATATATATATATATATATATATATATATATATATATATATATATATATATATATATGCGTGTGTGTGGAATGGCGGAGTGAAACTTGAAAATAGAGCACAGGACTGAAAAGGTAAGTGGTGCGACTAATTGACCAAAGGAATGCAAAGGAAAATGTATTCATTGATTGACCATTCTACCGGTGACCAAAGATAAAAATTTGCGGTTGTTCCAATTTTATACAGATGATCAGTTCCAATATAGTGCTGGTGTTGCATTATTTATCTTCTTATACTTATGCAACCATGCTTTGTGCATGAACCGCCCATCAACTGAAGCCATCTCTCAAGTCTCAACTGATGGAATTTTTTACTTACTCGCCAAACTTAAAAGTTCATCCCGTCATGAATCTTGCAGCAGGTTTGACTTTAAATAAGAAACTTGATTAATATTGAAGTGCTCGAACAACCTAATAACCGTATAGTCGAACATGGTTTGACAAAAAAAAAAAGAACAAGAAGATGAATTCTTCAAAAAATTCACCAAAAAAGGGAATTTGTGTTAGGTAACAGCCAAGATAGAGCTTGTAGATTTATTAAACTGCACACAGAAGCATGTGGAACAGATTGGTGTGCATCGACAGTCAGAGAGTACGAAGTAGTTATGCAGAAAAATATCTTTATTCACTATAGAATAGCACTGGTACAGGCGACGAAACGCCCTCCTGTGTCGTTGTCTCCGGACGACACAGAAAGCAACAGGAAAATGCCGAGAGAAACCCACACAACCACCTAGCGCCGCTCGCCGCCACCGGCGGCGGCATGGCCTTCCACAGCTTCTTCCTCCTTCTCTTCCTCTCTCTCATATACGTCCCTTCGTGCTTCAGATCCATTGCCGTCGCCGCTGCCTTGGCCGCCGCCGCTCCTCCCTCAGTCTCCTTTTCCAGTTCCACTACCTCCCTATAACACCCTAAAAAATAATAAATAATTTTAAATTAATAAATAAGCTAAAACCCTAATCTAATCACATCCTTAAATAGGGGAGCCCTCCTTTTTCCCTTTTGCGCAGTCATTTTTCTTCCAGGTGCTCTCTCTCTCTCCTAGTTTTTTTTCAATGTCTTATTCTCTCTCTCCTTCCCGTGCTTGCGGCTGCGTGGACTCCGGCGGCGGCAACGCCGACAGCGGAGCCGACGGCGCGACCGAGCCTCCGCACGGCGGGCGACCGACGGCAAGTGGAGATCGGCGGCGGCGGCGGCACCGGCCCACAAGACAACAAGAATCGTCTGGCACAGACCGGCCAGGCGACGCACACGCATGCATTCCCGCACCAGCGGCGGCGGCACGGGAGTGACGGCGGCGGCGCGCGTCGGTGGCAACGGCGGCGGCGGTGGCGGTGCGGCGAATGTCGTTCACGTGGCGAACGCCTGTCACAAGAACCGAACGAGCATTCAAGACAACCGAACGGCCGCTTTTGCTACCGAACGTGTTTCGTGCGGCCGAACGGTACATTTCTTTCGATTATTCAACCATCGTTTCTTTATCAAAATTCCTCATATCTAATCGGTGGTTTTCCTTATCATCTTGTAGGTTCTCACGTAGCTGTCGAGGGAGCAGCTGGGCAGTTGTGTTTCTCGGATCCATGTGCAGCGTGTCCGTCGAGCGTGCTCAAGGTAAATACCTCGCGGTCATAACTTGTTTCTTTCGCACGTTATATCACATGTTTACCTGTTGCCTTAGCGTGATTATTGATCGTTACATTGTATTGTTTGCCTATCGTAGGTCATTGTAGCTTAATAGATTTTTATATGATGAGGTAGATAGTAATGAATGCTTGTAACCAGTATGCTGTTAACCGTAGAATTCATATGTGGTTAGGGTTGTAATAAACATTTAAATGGTAATTAGGGTTACGCCGTATCATGCTCAAATTTAAGGTTAACCAGTAATAATATTTAACATTGGGCGGTTATTGATATGTCTGGCGTCTGTGAACCTTAATTGTTGATTATTATTTGTGAACTATTGTTGAATTAGCTACTGTACATTAACTTGACTAATGACCAATTATCACCTAATAAAATGGTATGTTTGACAACCCTTGTTTGACTTCGGTTAGGAACTTCCTTATCGGCAGATCTTGTGTCCATCATCTTGCATCACCAATCATGTCTCTTCAGTCTCATTGGATTAAATCGTTACTCTCATAACTTTACCTTAAATCAATCACTACTCTCTAATTATATCATGGATAATTCGCTAAATATCGAACTAAGGGTTATCACGCCGGGACTACCCAAATATAGTCATTTCCACCCAACCTGGTAATGTACGAAGGACCGTACATTCTCGTTATACAGGATATTACACCCCGTCTGTGGTTATACAGTCGAGGACAAGGTTGTGCCTGGCTATTCTCGTATAATCGGGTATGTGGGATAAGATCGCCGGCACCCTTACTATAACTTGTCACATAATAGATATCTTTAATACACATTTCTCATAATATCCGTCTTCCACTCATTACAGTATTTCCGATATCAGTTGTTCATTGGTTGCCTTATGTTCATTGCTTACTTGTCATGCTTGTCTTTATTTCTTGTGGTTGCATTACCTGTCTTACTCCTGTGTTGCGACTGTTGTTGGGTACTTGCTGAGATTTTCAAATTTCACGCTTGCTCTTTCCCTCTCAGGTAAAACGCCAGTGGATTGATAGCAGCATGCATGGGTGGGAGCACTCGAATTTCAGCATTGTGGCTTGCCATAAGTTTTGCAGTTTACCTTATTTGCATTTATTAGAAGTGGACCGGTCCCATATTTCAAACACTATTTCAGCTTCCATTGATTATTAATAAAGTATTTTAAAGGCTTTAATTGGTGTATGAATTCTATTATTGTCTTTTATTATTACTTTTATTCTTGGCAATGACGTTCCATAGTAGTATTCCACCTTGGTTGTATGTGGGGTGCTACACTCCCCAAGCTTGGAACTCACACATCTAGGTGCCTCGCTGCCGGGTGCCAGGGCTTAGCCGGCGGTGGTGAGCAGGGTGGGGGGACTTGCCAGCATCATTTTGGGAGAGTGGAGGTTGTGTTTTGCTGCCGCCTGCGGAACCAGCACGAGAGCCCCCGTGCTACTCCGCGTCGTGGCGACTGTCTGGACATCGAGGTAGCTAGCAGAGTAGACGGCTCATAGATCTACCAGGACTTGAAGTTGATGCGTCGAGTAGTCTAAATCTGAGGCCGTGTTCCAGCCTCGACGATGATGGTGGGTCCCACAAGGACGTCAATGACGGTGTTCCAAGGGTTATGCCTGTTGTTGCCACTCTCTCCTTCTCACCACCGTAGTTACTGGCAGCGATGGCGCAAGGCTCCATGGCTCCTCTCCAGTGGAGCCATAGGCGTGCAGTTAGTGGGCCTGTGGGCGTGTCATGCACTGGCGGTATGGCACGACATTGTCCCTCTTTCGGTTTGGCTGGGTCGCCTCCTCCTCACCATCAGGTCAGTTGCTGGTGGTGAAGCTTGTCGTGCTCAACGAGGTGCACATAGGTGTCGCGACGACGGTGGGGGTATGTTGGCCCAGTGTCAGTACAGCTTGGTGGGTAGCACAGCGGTGTTGCATGCCGCAGGTGTGGCGCAGCATGCGGAGGGTGTATCAAGGATGGACCAATCTTTCTACCGTTGTTTGGGGGTGCTCATTGTGTGCTACTATCCTGAGCAAGCCAGCAGTTGAGGAGGCCCAAGGAGCGAGCGGCTTGATGGTGTCTTGGAGAGGGCTGATCATGGTTGAGGCCCCCCACGTGTGCAGTTTGGTTTGGTACCTGACTAAGCTAAGCCATCACTGGTTGGTGCGTCATCCCTTACATCGCGGTGTGAGTGGAGGGGCCGTGTCCTCTTCTTCCTGAAGTTGTCTTGTCGGTCGTCCTGTGGTTGCATTACGCTAGCTATGGTTCTACATGCTTTCGTTGTTGCTTGTTATGCTGGTGGTTGCTATCTGGTGTTGTTGGTGCTGGCGTAGTCAATGATAGATTTAATATGGTGAGCTATGGTGTGGTTGCTGCGTGGTGAGCACCATGGTGCTCTCAGCTACATCTCAACCCCTATAAGAGTTGTGATTCTCCAGTTTTATGCTTTTGCCCCGTGGATAGTTAACTCTGTGCTTCTTTGGTTATAAAGGGAGTTGCTCCACAAGATGCTTGCCTTGTGGGTGTAGTTGGTGTTTTGATAGGAATTTCATATTAGGGCTCCTCGGGATTGGATTTCCTCTCTTGGGGTTTTTGTTGGTGTATTCGATGTATCCACTTTGGAACAGGTGTTTTTCTCCTCCTTAAAATGAATAGCAAAGCTCCTGCCCTTGGTTTAAAAAAAGGGTGTGTCTAGTCATCACCTGGATGTTTTCTTCCTGACAATCATCCAGATTTGAGATCGTTGGATTAGAGATTCAACGGCTCCTTTTTTTTGGAGGGAGAGATTTTTTTTTTTGAGGGAGTGGGGAATAATTCATAGCTGTTGGATCTCTAATCCAGTGGTCACAAATCTGAATGATATGTAGAAATAAAATATTTGGGTGATATTTATCAACACCCTAAAAAAACTATAGAATAGCACTTTGTTTTTGTTTATCGCAGGGGAACATTGAATCTGCCTATTCTTCTGTAAATTCAGTCCATACAACAAAGTTGAGTTAAACCAAAAGGATGGATAAACTATGGATTTACCTAAAACCTACTACCTTCTCGCCATGAGACTGAAAGCCGAATTGCTGAAATGCCCTTTTCGACGTCCGTTTATTTTTCGATGTTTGCTTACATATTTGTACAATTGAGATGCATTATCCATACGTGGGAGCCAGCCAAAACACGCCTTCCCAGTTGGGAAAGTAAGGAGGCGAAGAGCAGAACTGCTAACCCCAAAACATGCTTGTTTCCGTGTTTCTGACAAACACAGCATCGAGTTTTCACCACCATCTTACGCTGTCCAAGAGGCAGACCTCTTCAGAACCGGCTTCATCGCCTTGTCCTCTTCAAGGGAGATCATGCCCAGATGGGAAGGATCCTCCAGCATCATCTTGGCCACCAGGTACCCTGCGATGGACCAAGTCTGGAGCTTCCTCGCCTGCTTGCCGACGTACCGCCCGAGCTTGCCGTCATAGTACTCTGGCCAGCCGTCCCTTGCCAGCCTCGTCTCAGCTAGGTCGATTGCTCGCCTCGCAATTTTCAGACGTCCAGTCTTGATGCAGGCTGCAGTGAGCAGCCAAAGTAGTACTGCAGAAGCAAGAGAGAAAGATTTAGAGCCAGTGAGTACTAAATTTATGTTCTTGCATTACTTGCTATGAGTCAGTATTATCATTGTTATTCTTTAGTTCAGTAAAGCATCCCAAATATATACGAGGACAGAAACAAGGCAGATTTTGGTGTTCTTTCTGTCAGTGAGCCCTACCGGGACCGTGTTGTAACTTTTAAACTCTATTCTTCTCTGAAATGAATGGACAGAAACAAGGCAGCTGAAGATCACTAACCTGGCCAAGAACCCCCGTTGTGGTAACTCCATCTGGTATTCTTGGGGTCGCAACCGGTCACGATCTCCCACTCATGGCTCTCGATCGCAGGGTAACAGATCTTGAGGGGCATCTCGCCAATCAGGTCCTCCCACCTCTCCTCGATGAGGTCCATGATGGCGTTGGACTGCTCCGGCGTGGCGAGCGACGCCAGTATGGCGACGCAGTTGCCGAGGGCGAACCACCGGAAGTCCATCCTGGCCGGGCTGACGTTGCCGACGAAGTAGCCGCCGCGGGTGGGCATGAAGTCGAAGAGCCAGTACGGGATGGACTCCGGGATGACGTTGAACTTGTTCACGGCCGTGTGGGAGTACTCCTCCGTCTTGAACCGGTAGATGTCGTTGAGCTGCTGGAAGTCGAGCCAGAAGTAGCTCCGCATGTGGTAGCTCAGCGCGTGCAGCCGGGTCACTATCCGCTCCATGATCTCCTTCCCTTCCGCGTCGGGCTTCAGCATCAGGAGGGCGCATCGCAGTGCCATGAAGAACAGGGCTTGGATCTCGATGGGGTAGCCATACACTCCCTATCAGAGAAAAGCGGCTTAAATCAAAGCTGATGTTACATTTTGACCGAGCAGCACAACTCCAAATCAACCAGTGTTTTTCTTTTCTGGCTGAGAATAATGAGAGTGATTCATTCGTTCAAAAAAAAAACTATGTTCGTTCAAAAAAAAAAAGAATAATGAGAGTGATTCTTAACAACATAGTTTGGTGCCATGTTCATGAGGTGTAAAGTCATGTTGGCAGATAGAAAAATATAATTTGGCATCATTTTTCCAGCAAAACAGATATTAATTTGCTAATAACATCCTTCAATTCTTCAGTGTTATCCCAAAAGTTCATCCGAATTTCACTACTATGAAATGGCAGTTTTCAGCATGCTTAACGGCAAACTATATAGCCTGATGTTAATTAGCCCCTCTTCAGTTCTTCATCCTACTTCACAATTCGTTTCCAGCGACCAACGCAAGGCACAGAATCACAACTAGTAAGGCCATTTAATTCCAAGCAGTGACATGAGCTCTTACCATCCTGCGATCGATCATGCAGCAGCCATCGGCGCAGAGCAGCGTGGGGAAGGTGTCGAACCCTTCGGCGAGGCACTGGTTCATGATGAGCCTGATCCCCTTCTGGCACTCGGGCGTCTCCGCCAGCGTGAGGTCGCCGGTGGACTTGGTGTAGGCCCTGAGTATGATGATCCACCAGAACCCGGAGTCCACCGGCGCGACGCGGCCGATGGCGCTCTCGCCGAAGTCCGCGACGAGAGTGTCCACCCCGCTCTTGGGGTCCTTGAGCACCTTGAAGCTCGCCGGCATGGCCCCCTCCCCGAGCTTGAACCGGTCGACCCTCTTCTCCCACCCCTGCAGCAGCAGCGTCTTGACGAGGAAGTTCTTCACGATGTCCGGCTCCCCGTTCATCAGGAACGCCAGCGCGCTCGGCACGAAATCCCTCACGAACACCTGCACAAAAATTCAGACAAGCTCATGCTCAGATTTACACAGCACAATCTATCAAGCTTCCAAATTTACACAGTACAATCCAAGTAAGTATATATCTATAGCAATATGATCCTAAATATCTACCTCGATCGACATAATACAATCCAAGAAGCAACTTTACACGATACAGTCCAAGAAAGTGTATTTACTGTACTGAGAACTTGTCCAAGAATCTCAGAAACATGAGTACTGCGCGTTGCCGTGTTACCTGGTCGTAGTTGAGGACTTCGCCGGAGGAGTGGTCGAAAGCGGCGATGGTGCCGAGGGGCTGGCCGCGGAAGGAGACGAGGGAGCTGCGGAGGGCGTTCCAGGCCTCTCCGACAAGCGGGTGGGGCTCGAACGAGTGCCGCGTGGAGGAGGCCGGCGTGCTGCAGAGCGACCGGAGCCCGCCGCCCGGGGAGTACATGCTCTCGTAGCTCTCCATGTTCCCTCCTCCCCCTCCGAAGCCGACGCCGCGGCTGGCCGTTCCGGCGAACGAGAGATCGGCGAGCGAGCGGTCGTCGAACGACCGCTGCCTGTCCACGTTGATCCGCGGCCGGTGGTTCAGCAGCCACGTCAGGTCGAAGTCGTCCGGGTCCGCCATCGACGCGTGCGACGACGCCTTCCTCATCGCCGCTCCCCCTCCTCCCCCCACCACCTCCATATCGCACACCGCCGCCGTCGCCGTCGCGACCCCCTCCGGACCTCCCTATCCACGTACGCGAGGAGGAGGCCGGACGACGAAAACAGAAGCGCAGCGCGCGATCGATGCTGCGCAACGAGAAGCTAGCGGAGACGACGGCGACGAGGAGTGGAAAAAGAGAGGCCTGACAGAGGCAAGTTCTGTATATAGTTACTCGCCGGAGTTGGGTTCCTGGGCTGATCGCGCGTACCTGCACTGAAGTCTCTGGTTCGGCTCCGGCGCGGGAACGGTGGGTAAATATAAAGGAGTCGGTCGGGGGGGATGACGTGTAGGGACGGGAAAGGTAGGGCCCACCTGGCGGGGAGCTGGTGGGTGGCGGGGTTCGGATTTTGTGGGGGACGTGCCGACGTGGCGCGGTGACCGCGTGGACTCTGGTTCTTCGTTTGCGTGCTTCCGTGCCTGGGGTTGAGTTGTCCGTGTTGATGATTTTTTAGTTGTGCTTAATAGTTTTTATCTATATTTTAAAATAGTAATAAATAATAGAGATATTGACGTAGATGGTATATATAGTTTAAACTCGAGAAGTTATTTGAGAATCTGTTTTAAAAAGTTGTATGTTTATTTTGATTTTTAAAGAAATAAAAAAACAAAAAGAATAGGGCCTAATCTTTCAAGAAACCAGCAATTATTTGCTACGTTTAGTTGTCAAATTCCAAGTAAATAAATGTGCGTCGCATCGTGTGGGTTCCGAATTATCAACCTGCACAGGAGGAAAAGAAGAAACGGGGAACTACTCCCAAATCATTGCTGAAAAGAAATATAAATCATTTCAAGAAAAGAAGCATGCAGAATGATCCGTGTTATCATTCTTGTAATCAAATGCAAGATTGGACGAAGTTACCGGAGAAAGATGAAAGACCACGAAATGGGTTCTTAACGAAAGCATGACACTTGAGTTTAAAAACTACTACAGGGGGATCTCTAAACGTGTGAGATGAAATCATGGGAGAAACAAAGACTAACATTGCAAGACAATGTGGTGGTAACTTCATATAGGGTAATAAGTATTTGATTTTGTTTGTATTTTATTGTCGAAGTTTGAGTTTGATTTTATAGCATTTGCACTCTTGTTTTTACTGTCACGTCGGCAGCAGCCTGACCGGTCTACAGAGGTGGTCTGATCACAGTGTTGGAGCTGTCTGACCGGTCATGGCGGCGGTCTGACCGATGTCCAGTGTGACCGTGGCGTGAATTAAGTGAATTGAGTTGGTTTTCAGTTGTGTTGGTCATGGTATGAGTTCATGCAAGTGTTAGTCATGGTAAGAGTCCATACATTTGGGAGAATCTTGATGGGAATGTCAAGTGGTGCATGTTTGCATCAATTTTCTTGACGAGATTATAAGAGTTAAGTGCATGTCACTTGTTCTTAGGACGATTGCTTATTCTTTTATGTGCAAGACGCGTTGTGATTGTTGTAACCAACAGCAAGACCGAGGCTATGGGAGGTGCCCTAAGTCTATGGAGGGTCATGTAAGCACAGGCGAAACATCATCTCAAGCAGAGAAACATGGAAAAAAGATAAGAATCGTGATAAGGCAAGTGCATATATGTGATGTGCCATTGGATCTAAATGTTTCAAGTGGTGACAGTCTTCGTAGTAGGCGTATGATCTTAACGGCAAGTCACTGGACATCACAGACTTTGTTGTGATATTTGCTTCGAGGAGAATCATCGTGAAAACCGGTGGGTGGTAATTGAGAAAATTATCCATATCGAGTGGAGAGACGCTTTACAAAATCGCGACGGTGGACTAAATAGTTTAGGTCATGTCTTGAAGGATGGAGCGTTTTATCGGGCTATTGAACTACATAAAGTCGCGCTTTGAAAAACATGCAAGTATGTGCGAGTGTAAAACCCATTTGTGTGTAGGTTATCGAATTTTCTCATATGTAAGTGGTTGTATTCGCTAAGAGCGTGCTAGTTGTTTGGTTAAGTATAAGGCGAGGAGCCTCCACTATATAAGTCATTGTATGTGTTAAGAGGTGATGGCTCTCTTGAGGGTTTTTGGAGAGAGGTTAATGTTTTCTTGTGTTTGAAGTTGTGTGTGTGTATTCTAAGCTTAGAATTATGTCCTCCATGAGAGGGTGGTTGTAAAAATTTTCTCGCAAAATGAAATAAAAATTTAAACTTCGTCCAAGTGAATTGTGTCATGGATTTCTATATGTGCTTTTGATTTACTTGATTTTCTTATTTAGATTTCATCCCTTCTTTATCTTTCTTAGTGCCAATGACGTGTAAAAGGTAAAGATATCTCTTGAAGGTTATATCACATCCATCTAGACACTTTCTGTGGAGAATTCTTGTGATTGCCAGATTTTACTCAGGAGATGGATGATTTTAGAGTTTTGTTCCTGAGGGCGTTTCAACTTTCGTATATGATCTAGCTTACTATAATATATGAGAATTCATCTAAAGTCATTTAAATCATCAAGGACTCATGAGCAAGTGTAGATCAAAATTTCTCTCTTTTGCCCGATTTTGATGTAATCTTTCTTGTTTTAGATAAAGGTCGGAACTTTGGTATTGGTCTTCGTAATCCATTATTAGAATATGTTCTTGACATCCCATAGGGAATTTGTATCAAGTTTTATCCTAGTTTGATCAGTGGTTTAAGAGTTAGCAATTTTCATGGTCATGAGCCATGCTGATTTTTGCCTCTGTTTAGCGAGCGGTCAGACCGCTGAGGCCCGAGCGGTCAAACTGCCCAACCTAATCAGACCGGTGGCACTTACGATCAAACCGGCCAAGTGGTCCGACCTCCGCCCAGGGGAAAGACAGATGAGACTAAAAGTCTCATGTGATCTTGTGTTTTTTTAGTTATTAGCTTTGGTGAAGTTTGTGAGTTTATATTTTGTGCTGCATTATGTTGGTAATACTAGGAGAAATATTTTAAAAAGTGATTCACCTCTCTGACTCAATATACTTGATCCTACATTTATGAATCATGAAATGGGTTCTACTTCTGTACCAAAGCACAGCATTTGTGAGTTTAAAATAGAGGTTAGGTCCATACAGAACACAAAAGAACAATACTATTACGGATAGCTTGTCAAATATAATTTGGTTGGGATAACTTGCGTACATGCTAATTGTTAATGCAAGCGACTGAGCGCTTGCCGCTTGCTCAAGTTGGCGGTGGCAGCTAGTGGGCACCCCGCCTGCCCGGCTTCAAACCGTAGCGTCGCATATTTTTGGAACAGTGCCCCTTTGATACTATTTGTGAATAGTATCCTCTGAGTACACGTATATATGTGGATGTGTTCAGCTATTAAAGCGTATACCTGTGCTCCTGAAAACCTAGGGTATTCATCTCTAGTCTCAAATGTATACATTGTATGCACCCACGTGGGTGTGTAGGTGTGTGTGATGTTGAGTGCGTATGTGTCTGAGTACGTTATTATTATATTCATGATCTAAAAAAAAATTATTATTACAGGGGCCGCTCCAACAGTCCAACCAGCCGCCGACTTCTGGTTAAAATTGTACTGTAGCATTATTAGTTTTTTCTGATTTATTTAATTAAAAAATACAATAATATCTTCACAAACAATATAAAAGGAATCAGCAGAAAAACAAAAAAAAGCTGAAATTATGAAATTAATGTGTTTTAAGTTATAAACTAGAACTCGAAGCAAAAAAAAGGGTTGGAGCAGTGCCAAAATAGAGGTCGCTGCGCAGATCTTTTGGTTGTTTTAAATCTAATTATGGAACGAAAGCAACACTTACCTTGGTCTTCACGTTCTTTGGCTCAGACTCGGGGTCCAATCGTTAATGCCCAGTCACTTTCGCTGGATCTCTTCACTGTTTAAGACTTATGCTGCTGTTACACAAAACCTAAGATTCGCGAACGTTCTCGAGCTACGGTGCGTCATGCGTGTTTACACCAGGGTTTAAATCTCACGAGGCTAAATAGGACTATCTACACCATTGTAAACTTCGTTCTTTAGACGGTCACTTCACACGTGGCGATGCGACTAAGTTTTAGTGTGCCAATACACAAAAGCAACGAGAGAGAAGGGCCCGCTCGATTGGGCTGCAAAATAGTAATTTATAATTAAAATTACATTATAGCTGATTGAAATTATACTGTATCTGAAGATGACTTAGGTGGTGTTTAATATGGCTTAAGCTTATTTTTGCACTATTCATAATTACGTCTTTTTCTGAATTTTTGACTTTTTTTTGAGCTTTTTTGTCGGTTCTTTTTTCTCGTATTCGTTTGCGTTGTTCGTGATGGGCTAACATATTTTTATATTTTCATTTTTAAATTTAATTATGTTAAATAAGCCTCTCTCATTCTGATGTTTTTTTCACCACACTGATGTTTTCACCATAAGCCACCAAAATAAGCCATTACGAACACCATATTTGGCGTAATTAAATTTAAAATATTTAAAAATAGAAAAAATATGTTAGCTTATCACAGACAACGCAAACGAACACGGGAAAAAAGAACAGGCAAAAAAGCTAAAAAAGCCCAAAAGTTCAGAAAAAATGAAATTTATGAATAGTAAAAAATAATCCAGAAGTTAGAAGCTCAAACCGAAATATGTGAGGCCTGAAAGTGGGGACTGACATTAGAAACGGAGGAGGTACGTAACTGCAGGCTCAGAGGCGCAAGTGCTGAACTGTGGTTTCCAACTTTGGTTTAAGGTTTTTCGATTCTAACTATTTATAAAAGATATTATTTAGAAAAAAATAATTATATGTAATTTTAACTGATATAGTTAAATTTGGTATAATATCCACTACAATCTACCTATGGGTGGATTCTTTTGGATTGTGTCTTATAGCTTAAATTTTTGAATTTTGACTGTTTGCAAAAGGCAGTATAAAGAGAAAAATAATCACATATAATTTTGGTCGGTACAGCTGAACCAAATACATATTTTACTACAATCTTCCTGTTAACCACGCCTTGAAAAAATACACATTTGATAGCTAATTACTATAGAATAAGCTATAAGTCATGAGCCATAATCCCAACCGAAGGCACCCATAGGCCACGCCTTAAAAATATGCACCATTTAAAAACTAGTTACTGTAGCAGGAAGTGATAAGTCAAAGCCAAAACTCGGCGGAGGCCACCAGTCCACCACCCCTCTCAGCAGCCCCTTTCCCTTTCCTTACCCTAGATCTATTAGTAATGTACCTTAAAGGTAATTATGGAGATGATTATATCATTTTTATATTTATGGTCTTTTGAATAATATATTATTTTATTTCTTGAATAAATATCTTTCGTATTGATCAACAAGTATGTGGTTTGTTCGTGGAACTCTTTGTTTATATTTTGATGTTATTCTAAATTATACTTGATCTTATATCATTATGTAGGACAATTATAATTTATAGATAGAACATGTATTGATGATAATGTTTCGTGGATCATGGATATGGAGATGCCAAATCATAAATCTGGACACACGTTAGAGAACATGGTGTTGGATTGACCTACATTGATATATTGTTGAGATTGTTATGTTTTTATATGTTATCAGTTGGTCTCAAATAATGATGATGTATAATCCTTGTACCTGATATCAGTATAGTTTTCTACATATGTAATAGTGCACTTAGAGGTTATCAAACGCTACTCTGCAACTAGGTATTTATAAATGTTGCTTTTAGGTATGCTATGTAACATGCGGGGAAATGCGACCGGTCGGATATAGGATTTGCCCCTCTAACATAACAGGAGAGAGATCTCTAGGCCACTTAATGTGATCAAATAAAATAAGTGCATGATCATACGACGAGTGGTCGTAGAGTCGACCACATGAACTTACCCATCACTATATTAGGAAAAGATTGAATAGTCCATGGATGACATGTTTCTCACATAGAATTTGATTGGGTATCATGAGAAAAAAAAGAAGAATACACAAATAGATCGTTTAGTCCAATCAGATACAAATTGGTCTGATGGGTATATTGATTAGTCGTGAGCTGGTCGGACTTATCATAATCTGGTCTACAAACTGGTCGTATGGAGATACGAACTAGTCATAACCAAATATGAACTAGTCATAAGGAGTTATGAATTGATCATGGGTTACTAAGATCTAGTTGTAGATCATATTATATAAAGTTTGTCTAGATTGATTATTATGTATATTTGAGGTGTATTTTGGGTGCACAACCCGAGTGGTCGGACCAACCATTGGGTGGTCCGACCGAGGTGAGTGATCTAACCAGCGGCCACCTAATGGAGGTTAGACTGGCTTTGTCTGAAGGTAATCGAGAGGGTTTGGAAATTTGTGGAAAATGATCACGGGCTGAGTTTTGGAGTCCTAGATCATTGCATTCATGGTGTATAAAAGTATGTTTGGACTAACATGGGTTGAGTTGTAAAGAACTTATGTACAGAAATGATTTCTTGATCTTTGATGTGTAAGAAGCATAGAGGTAACCATGATCGACGGTGTGGACTAGGACTAAGCTCGGGGATGAGTTAAGATACGACCAAGGAAGCTAGACATAATGATTGAGCTCAAGTAAGGCACATAGAAGACTAGAGATGTTGAAGGGAAGCTTCGAGTAACGATTTATCGAATGGTGCGGTTGATACAGGTGAAGTGCGGTTAGGGAGGACCGACATAGAGAGACTTGCCGATACATAAGCCATTGGCACACCTACACATTGCAGGCACATAGATTGCTTGCAAAGGAGGAGATGATCATAGACTAGACTCAGTGAAGAGGTGATATCCACGATCAAAGTGATGATGTTTTGGCAGGGAAGCCAAAATAGCAAAAACAATGATGGGACCAAAATCTCAACTCTTGAAGAGCGTTGGGAGAGTAGTTTAGATCAACGAGATGCTAAAGTAGGCTAAGTGGATGGTAAGTTTGCTCCTTAGCGGGTTCAGATTTATGCGCTTTAAGAAGTATATATAAGACATATATGATTGTAAAACCCAGTGGGGCGGTTAATGAGTTTCCACGACTATGCTAATGGATGGTATCTATTAAGGTTAGATGTTGGCTGATTGCCCTATCTATTTGAGTATAATGGGTTGAAGGCATGTTCCAACATCTATCCATTCACTAGGATTTGGGAGTGACTTACTTGTGGTGGAAGCTTTGGACTAGTGTTCTTGTGAGAGTTATGTCCTACATGTTATAGTGGCTATAAACTCTTCATCTACAAGTTGCAATGGATTAATTTTGTTCATCCTTGATTGTGTGCTTTTTTTCTTGTTGATTTTGCACTTATTGTGTTTGGTATTTTGCCCTCTCTCATTCCCTCTTGATTAGAGATCAGCTATAGCAAAGATGTGTAAGTGATAGAGGTATCTTATGAGCATCATATTCTATCTATTTAGGGACCAGCTAGAGAAAGATCTAGAAGGTTATCTTATTTGGTTCGATTTGTAACTCTTCTAGTGAAATCTTATTCTTAGTGTTTTAGTTTCGAATCTTTAGGTGCTTTTGATTACTGTGACATGTGACAACTCATTTAGAGATATCTTGACTATCCTCAACCCATGAACAAATCATATATCAAGTTCTTGAGTTTTACCCGATTTTGTTGTAACCTTGTGTCTCGAGAAAAAGTTAAAACTTTAGCTAAGATCCATACGATTTTTGGATAGATTAACTTCTTGAGATTCTCAGTAAGATGTGTGTAAAGTTTTAAATCGTTTGGATATATATTTCAAAGGTTGTACTATTTTTTATTTTGGCTCAAACTGATTTTTAGTTCTTACAAACAGGGTGCGGTCCGATTAGAGATCGGTCAAACCACTCTCTCATAGCAGAAGAGTTGAACCACATTTACTTCTTGTTTTATGAGTTCTTTTTTGTAGCTAGTGAAGTGAAAGCATTAAATTTGAAGGCATCACTTACTCTCTCCGATTGCCGTATCGGGTCCGATAGTCCCAGCATGTGTTGCGGCCGAATGCGACGGCGGCTGCGGTTCTGGGAACTCCTGGCCTGTCCCTCGACCTGCAGCCACGACTCACCAATGCCACCGCCGCTGAGCTGCCAACTATCCGGCAATCCAATCAAAGTGTTGCTCTTCAGCACGGTGGTACCGGACGTTCGCCTGCTCCGAGCTACTGCTACTCCCTTCACGACTCGGGCAGCCTACAGTCATGCATTCCCGGGCGAGCCCGACGACCCGTCCGCGTCCTGCGTCTGGGATAGCCGCGCGCCGAGTCGCCGTATCGTGCTTCTTTGGCTCGCCCACGAGGGCCGGCTAAACAGAAACGAGCGTCGCCACCGTCGCGGGCTCTCAAACTCCGGTGCCTGCCCCGTTCTGTTCGGCTCCGGAAACCGTGCTTCACCTGCCTGTTCACTGCCCCAGGGCCCGGGCGGTTTGGACAGGGTCAGGCTTCTCCCATGAGTGCCTAGACGAAGGGCTTGTTCTTCAGGTCACAAGTCGGTTGGCTTTTAGCAGCTGCTACAGTACCTAATTTTTAAACGGAATATTTTTTCAAGATGGGATCTACAAGTTAAACGTAGTACACGTTAAAAGCTTAACATCTGTACCAGCCAAAATCGCAAATGATCTATCCGTAATCTGTACCGTAAACAGCCAAAATTCAAAAATTTCAGTCAAAAGCCATAAGCTGCAGCTAAAAAGAACAGGCCCGAAGCAATTCAGCTTGAACAGGTTCGGGACTGGTACCTCCCCTGTGGAGCTACGACATCAAGGGCAAAAGGCACGGTCCTCCCCAGGGTTGAATATTTCGGCCGAAATTTCAGTGAAATGCTGCCGGAAATTCAGCCATTTCGGTGGGTGACGAAAGGCATGTAATTCGGCTAAATTTTAGCTAAATTTATTCCTATTTAAAATTTATGTAAAATTTATTTAATTTTTGATTAATTTTTATAAACAAATTCAAGTGACATTTGAATGGTTTATCCGAAATTTCGGCTGAAATGAACGAAATTTCGGGATTTCGTTCATTTCACCGGGCAACAAAATTTTTTTCCGGCCGAATTAATTTTCCCTGGTCCTCACGGCTCTTCTACGGAATGCTTGAAATGTCGGAACAAAAAAAGCATTCGACCATGCAGATGAGTCCAACTCGGCCGTGTTCCGACGTTGTGCAGATGGCTAGCATCTCTTGGCGCACAGGTGCTTGAAGCCTGAAGGCGCCAAAGAAACAGCAGTTGACCACCCGGGGAGAGAGATTTTTGTCACTCTGACGTAATCCTTTGGTTATGGCTTTTGATTTTGATTTCTTATTTTTTTTGCTGTGACTTATAATTTTTAACTGTAGTTGATATATTTGATAAATAATATCGATCCGAAGGAAAAAAAAACAGCTAAAAACCCAAAAAAAAAAAAAGAAGACCTGTTGGCTTTGTTCCCCGCACCCCTTGCTGCTTCGCTTGTATCCACTCTGCTGTAACCACCTCGCTCGCACCCAATACTCTTGGGTGTTGATTAATAAGTCGTTCAGGCTCGCCGGACGCCCGCAGTAGTTCCATAAAAAAAACTTGAAAGAGGGCATCGATTCAAACAATTAAATGAATTTGTTTAAGAGTATTACTATTTACTATTGATCTGTGAGATTATGGGTTTATTCATATCGGTTACGTCTAATACTTTTTGGCTAAATATAAATAGTAGTAAGTGAAATAAGTGATTTTTAGAATGAGTGGACAAATAATGGGGAAAGTAAGGAAGGGATATGTACGCGAGACGAAATTGAGAGGAGTGGGATATGTAATTTATCTATAATTCCTTGTCTTATTCTAGAGCGAGACAGGAGTAAGAGGAGTGAGATAGCCACTTTAAAAAAATCGAGTGTCTCTAAACAAAAAAATAAAGGGAAATATGAACAGATCTATGACTTGGAAGAAATGAAGAGCTTTACTTTTTTTTCCCTCGCAAAAGAAAGAACCGAAGAGATCCATTTCCGCCATAACGCCCATGGTATCCAAAGCGTGGGAGACGCCCCCAACCGTTCCCGCACTCACCGGATACTGCCGGCCGGTCGCCGCGGCGAGATCCCGACGCCACCGCAGGTCGGGGATGCCACGTGGAGGTCTGCCACTGGTCCCTCGATCGCCTTTTGACCAGCGCCTTTGCCTCCTTGTCCGGGAACCCGTCTGCCTCCGTCAGATGTCACGACGGCGATACATCATCATGAGCCCTCATTGCCCATTCAACGTGGCAATCTAACTCCGTCGCACGATGATTCTGTTGTAATCAAAACTGGCTTAACTGCCCAATGTGAATAACTGCACAAACTGCCACCTTTTACTTTATGCAGACACCCCTCCATGTACTATAAATATGTACAAACATCAGTAATAAAGTTACACCTTTTTCCTGTCTCTCTCTTGTCACAACATTACTCACAACACGTTATCAGCACTTTGCTCTCACGCAAGTGACAAAAACAGAGAAAGGTAATGGAAATTTGTGCACATCACAAGAAAGTTTTTCTAGACATTCTTGCTTTAGTGGATTCCCTGCACACAAGTCTCCATGGTCTTCTTGCTCCTCTCGTTGAGACACCACCACCACCACCGCGACGTCCGGCGACCACCGTCATCGCCACCGGCCATGGCTCACGGCCGACTCGCCATCGTCCATGGGCGACGCACGGAGTTTTTGCACCGGCAAAGGCTCCACGCTATGGACCTTACCGGTACCAAGCACGCATCCACGCAGCTAATCGTCGTCCGGCCTCCGGATCGCACCGAACCCACACATGCATCCTCCCGGATGATGCATTTTCATTCACATAAATCGAAAAAAAGGGGAGAAGCGGCGCTCGGCTTCGGCTGACCCGGCATGGCCGCGCGATGGCGCTGGCCGGGAGAAGGTAACCGGCGCTTGCGCTTACAGAGAGGTGCATGGCGGGCGAAGCGGGCGGAGAGACGCACGGCAGGCGGCAAGCGCCAGCGAGCGGCAAGCAAGCGCGGCGATGCACGACGCGGCGAGCCCAGCAGCGGCCGGTCTTGCTGGTGCGACGCGATGGCGACACGGCGTGGCGCTCGAAG
Organism: Bonia amplexicaulis; assembly: GCA_036346245.1. Taxonomy (NCBI): domain Eukaryota; kingdom Viridiplantae; phylum Streptophyta; class Magnoliopsida; order Poales; family Poaceae; genus Bonia; species Bonia amplexicaulis. Next base: position 17,698,444 of record CM070744.1, read on the forward strand.
CCGGCAAGGCGGCGGCACAACCGGCCAGCGAGGCCCGGCGGCAGCGTGGCAAGACGCGGCGCACCGGCGCGGCCTCCAATGACGGCGCGGCCGGCAAGCGAGCGAGACGCTGGCGAAGGCCGGCGGCGGCGGCAACGCGCTCCGGCGGCAGCGGTCGGCCGCGACGAGCGCAGCTGAGCAGCACGACGAGGCGGCGTGGCTCGGCGGCCCATCGCAGCCAGCAGATGGCGCGGCCCGGCTTGGCGCAGAGGCGAGGAGGTGCGACTGCCCGGCCGAGCCGGCCATGACGAGGCGGTGGCCGGAACCGGCGGCGGCGGCACGGGGCCGCAGAGAGCCGGCGGCGGGCGGCGCCGAAGCGCCGAGGCGCGAGGGGGGGCCTGTGGCCAGGCGGCGGCGGTGACGACGGCGACGGCCGGCCGGCGCGGCGGCAGCGGCAGTGGCGGCGGCTCCATGGGGTGGCGGCGGCTGCATAGGGGTTTGGGAACCCTAAAACACCTCCCACCATCCTTTTATATGGCTATCCCCAAATGGGTTTTGGCCCAAATAGCCCCCACCTCCCCACATGGGCCAAAAGGCCAAATGGGCTTCAGCCCAGGTTTTCGTGATTTTGCGTTTTCCCCCCTGTATTTCAGGGAAAATGCAAAATTTTATTTTAAATAATTTCATGTTGTATAATTTGCAGTATAGTCCCTCTGCTTATTTATAATTGTACTCGTACTGTTATAAATTTGCATTTCAGTCCCTACAGGACCTGAAATTTATGTAAATATTTAAATAAATGTGCATTCACATTTATATCATTTTTACATATTTAGGATTATTTTATTGCAAATTATTTACAATATGCATTACGACCATATTTAAAATTTGCTATCTTAGCAAATTTCAATTAAAATTCCCATTTAATGAGTACCATTGTACTTAATAATTTGGAATTTTTGCAAAATATTATACCTCACATAAATACCATAAAATCATAATTTATGGCACTTTGCTACTTAATTTGTACGCTATGCCATATAATAAATTGGTGTTCAACACCAATATTATGATTATACGGTATTATAAATATAACAACATGTTATATTTATTTTGGGTATATATTCATTCGGATTTCAATACTCATATTGTTTTCCACATATTTTGCATTTTATTACAATATTACCATACACATTAATTTACCCCATGTAAATTAAATATTTATGGTGTACTTTCATGTAGGTATTAAATGGCTACCAAAGATTTTGAGCCACTTGCTATCGATGGTACAAACTACCCTACATGGGCTATGGACTTAAAGATCAACCTCACCACACGTGGGTTGGAAAGGGTTATATTTAATCCTCCCGCAGATCAAATTCCTCCGGATATGGTGAAATATTCCGCTTTAAACATATTACGGAATCACATACATCCAGATTTAAAAGCGGAATACCTGTATGAGGAAAATCCACTTACTTTATGGTTAGCCCTTAAAAATAGATATGAACAGCAGAAAGTTGTTCTCTTACCTGAGGCTAATCATGAATGGGCACATCTTAGACTCCAAGATTTCAAAACAGTTGGAGACTATAACCATGCCCTTCATACTATTTGCTCCAAATTGCGATTTTGTGAGAAGGAACCAACAGATGAGGACAAAATAGAAGACTCTCTCTACTATGCTCCCATCGACAGAGTCCCTGACTGACAATGGCGTCGCAAATTACCAAACTTATTTTGATCTTATGCATACTTTACTTGCGAGAAAAGCATCTTGAACTTCTTTAAAGAACAATCGACAACGTCCCATTGGGGCTGCTCCACTTCCTGAAGTTCATGCTAATCAAAATTACACCAAGTTCAATGGTTTCAAACACCATTCAAAGAACTTTAAAGGTAAACAGAACCGCAACATGAAGCAAAAACTAAGTGGATTCAAGAAAGGTAAAGACAATTTTGGTAAGAAAAATGACAAAAAGGAGACTTGTCAAAAATGTGGTTGCTTCAACCATCCTACCAAGAAATGCCGCACCCCGAAGCATCTTGTGGACCTCTACCTCAAGTCTTTGACTCAAGGCAAGAATGCTCAACCAAAGAGATTTGAAGCACACTTCAATCTCACATCAAATGATGATGAAGCCGGATGTTCTCAACAGTTCATTCAAGAACTCAAAGACACATGTACCCTCCAAAGAAGGATGATCTCATGTGCACCGAGGATACACTTGAAGAATTTCATTCTCAAGACATGTTTGGAGATCTCAATTAGACTCCGAGTTCCATAGCTACTAAGTATTTTTATGTTGTAATATAAATAAAGTTGTCATCCATATTGTAAGCTTGTATGCTACAATCATATATCGAACACATTCGGTATTATCAAATAAAGTTTGTATGTATTCTATATATTACTTCAAGAATTTCATTAAATTCTTTTCTTTGTATATATAGATTTTGGAGTCCATCCAATGGAGGAGGAATTATGCCTTGTGGATAGCGGTACCACAAATTCTATACTTAGGGACACAAAATATTTTCTAACTCTTACTAGGAGGAAAGGAAATATTTTAACAATCATTGGACGCGATGCAACGATAGTAGGCTCAGTGGCGCCTCTATCACTCTCCCTATGGGTACACAATTGGAAATTGAGGATGCACTCTTGTATCCCGATTCAACACGTACCCTACTTAGTTATAGAGATATCCGTCAGAATGGTTTCCATATTGAAACCCAAAATGACAACAAAGAGGAATATCTCCTCTTAACCAAAAACAACGGATATGGCAAACAAGTACTGGAGAAAATTCCATCTTTAAACTCCGGATTGTACAATACATACATCAAACCCGTTCAACATATTGCGTACAAAGTAATTTTCCAAGACACTAACACATTCCAAACATGGCATGATCGCCTTGGCCACCCTGCATTGGAATGATGAGGAAAATTATTAGCAATTCCATTGGTCATACATACATCAAAACAAAATTTCCGAATCCTCGATTTTATGTGCACTTCATGTGCCACGGAAAATTGTTTTAAGACCCTCTTATCTTAAAATAAGAGCTGAACCACTTAAATTTCTTGAACGCATTCAAGGAGATATATGTGGTCCTATACAACCATTGTGTGGACCGTTCAGATATTTCATGGTTCTCATTGACGCATCTACTAGATGGTCACATGTGTGTCTTTTATCCACACGAAACCATGCATTTGCTAAGTTAATTGGTCAAATTATCCAATTACAAGCACATTATCACGAACATCGAATTCAATCAATTCGAATGGACAATCTTCTGAATTTTCATCCCATGCCTTCAATGATTATTGTATGGCTCTTGGGATACAAGTTCAACACTCATTCCATATGTCCATACACAAAATGGTTTAGCGAATCTCTTATCAAGAGAATCAAGCTCATTGCAAGACCATTACTACAGAATTGCAACTTACCAACATCATGTTGGGGTCATGCAGTCTTACACGCTGCTGACTTAATACAATTGCGTCCAAGCGCTTATCACAAGACTTCCCACTACAATTAGTGCGGAAATCCACGAGATATTTCCCATCTGCGAAAGTTCGGTTGCGCTACATACGCATCGATCTCACCACCGCGGCGTACCTCAATGGGACCACACGGAAAATTGGGATCTATGTTGGGTATAAATCTCGTCGATTATAAAATACCTCGAACCCCTCACGGGGACCCGTTCACGACCGATCTGCGATTGCATATTCAATGAGGAACATTTCCGGCATTAGGGGAGAAAACAAGTACCAAACTAAATGCCGGAAATTAATTGGAATGTTCAAGGCATTCCCGCCTCGGACCACGTACTAGAGAGCGAACTTCAAGTTCGAAACTCATTCATTTGCAAAATATTGCAAATAATCGCGAGATGCATTTATCGATTATAAGGGTGTCACAAAATCCTATAATCCCGCGAAATGTGCACGAAAGAGTGGAGGTACCGAAAATACCACTCAACTCCGATTCAAAATAAGAGGGGAGAAGTGCGGCACAAATGGTGGATACAGCTTCTAACAAGCGACAAAGGAAACAAAAAAATGTAAATCAACCTCATGTTGATAGACACCAAAGGATCCTTGAACCCGGATCAACGGTGCACTCAATCATCGATCACGGGACATCGAATACCCGACTCTAATGATTTGGGAAATAACATTGAGTCACCGGGGCCCAAGAAATTTCCACTAACTATAATGATTACGGAGAATCATACGATCGTAAGACTACAATTGTCGACATTAATTTCTCCACAACAATTGCAAACAACCTTCAAAATGATCCGGATCCCAAGACCATGGCGAGTGCAAGCAGCGCTCGGGTGGAACAAATGGAAGGATGCAATTCAAGAGGAGTTAGCCTCGCTCACAAAAAGAAATGTATTCACCAAAGTGATACATACACCTCCCAGTATTCCTGTCGGTTTCAAATGGGTTTTCGTCATAAGCGGAATGAAAACAATGAGGTGGTGAGATATAAAGCAAGGCTTGTAGCACAAGGGTTCACGCAGAGACCCGGCATTGATTTCAATGAAACCTATTCTCCGAGAATGAGTGGAATAACATTCCGATATTTAATATCATTGGCGGTACAAAATCATCTATCATTTCAATTGATGGATGTAGTGATGAGATACCTTTATGGGTCACTTGATTCGAAATATACATGAAAGTTCGATGGAATTTCAATTCGAATATAGACATAAATCGCAATATGTATTGTGTAAAATTAAACAAGTCTTTATACGGCTTGAAACAGTCGGGTAGAATGTGGTACAACCGACTAAGTGAGTTCCTAACCAAAAAGGGATACTCCAACAATGATGATTGCCCATGCGTCTTCATCAAAAGATCCTCAACAGATTACGCATTATATCGTATGCGTTGATGATCTTAATATCATTGGTAACACACAAGATATTGATGAAGCACGTAATCATCTTAAGACGGAATTCGAAATGAAGGATTTGGGTAAAACCAAATTTTGCTTAGGTATACAACTTGAGCACCTTCATACGGGCATTCTAGTGCATCAATCAGCCTATGTCCAGAAAATATTGGAGAAATTCAATATGGACAAAGCATATCCATCGAAAACCCCCATGGTTGTTCGATCTCTAGACAGGGAAAAAGATCCATTTAGACCCCAAGATGACAATGAAGAGCTATTGGGACCCGAGGTTCCATATCTCAGTGCCATCGGAGCGCTCATGTACCTTGCAAATTGCACCCGGCCGGATATTGCATTTGCGGTAAATCTACTTGCTAGATACAGCGCTACTCCAACCAAAAGACATTGGGTAGGAGTGAAGAATATCTTTAGATATCTTCAAGGCACTAAAGATCTTGGTCTATTTTTTCAAAAGAATAAAAATATGGATTTAGTAGGATATGCCAGATGCTGGCTATTTATCGATCCCCATAATGCCGGATCGCAAACAAGCTTTGTGTTTTACGGTGGAACGACCATATCTTGAAGTCTTGAAGCAGACACTAGTGGCTACATCCACTAACCATTCTGAAATAATTGCATTATATAAAGCATCACGTGAATGTGTATGGCTTCGCAGAATGATTAATCACATACAACAGTCATGTGATATAGGTGTTATTGCATCTCCTACCATTATCTACGAAGATAATGCTGCTTGCGTTGTTCAAATGCAAACGGGTTACATTAAGAGCAATATCACTAAACATATTGCACCTAAATTATTTTACCCACATGAATTGCAAGAGAGTGGGAAATAAATATTCGCAAACTAAGTCTTGTGATAACCTCATGAGACCTATTCACTAAGTCCTTACCAACTTCCACATTCCAAAATGTGTTTATGAAATTGGTATCACGAAGACTACGTGATTTGCGAGACATCAGGGGGAGAAATCTCCTAAGACTTAACCCGTTCAATCCAAATATTGTACTCTTTTTCCTTTATGAGTTTTCCCTCTAAGGTTTCTCATCAAGGTTTTTAATGAGATAATATAACAACTCAATCATTAATATATTTCTTCTATCGATTCTCCTCATTTTCCCTACAGAATTTTTGGAGGAGTTTTTCCAAGATGATGAACCAATCAAGGTGATCATATGAAGACACATTGGTCAAGGGGGAGTGTTGTAATCAAAACTGGCTTAACTGCCCAATGTGAATAACTGCACAAACTGCCACCTTTTACTTTATGCAGACACCTCTCCATGTACTATAAATATGTACAAACATCAGTAATAAAATTCAAAGAGCATAATTACGGACGCGCCTGTATCATTACGCTCGCAGAATCCTTAGGCGCCGTTCAATATGGTTTAAATTTATGGTTTAAGCATTTCGTTTTTTTCTGAATTTTCGATTTTTTTAGCTTTTTTGTCGGTGTTTTTTTTCTCGTATTCATTTGTGTTGTTTGTGATGGGCTAACATATTTTTTATATTTTTCAATTTTTTTAAATTTAATTATGTTAAATAAGCCTCTCTCATTCTGATGTTTTTTAGCCATCTGAGATTTTCAGCCATAAGCTTTCAGCTTTCAGTCGAACCGATCACCACCTTAGAATCATTGGGCGTAGTTTCAGAATTATATGATCCATCACAAGAACCGCACGTCGACTTCCGTGTTGTACGTGCATGCATGTGTGAAACAGCAGGGCGCGCAACACGTCAAGAGCGTCAACTGTAGATGGCATGCAGGATTATCCGGTCCGCAATGTAGTAGCAGTGGATTAATCGGCCCTTGTAGTTGCGTATGCCCATGGATCCATGGAACGGATGTCAATTATCAAATGGCGGATAGATGATGATAAACCGCGGGGTTCGATGAGTCTCGCTTATCGCCTTGGCTTACTCAGTTGATACTTTTGAGTTGTTTGTAAGAGAGTATGAATAATAGGAACTCGCGTAAAGTCTTGATCGATATAAATAAAGTCGTTATAGTATATAATATAATTAACTTGTAGACACTGTCTTAAAAAGATAACTCCGTTTAAAAAATAGTTACTATAGAAAAACTGAAAAACAGCTTTTAAAAACTGAAAAAAGAGGCCAGATGGATTGATGGCCCGTTCTTTCAAAGCTTTTTTAGTTTATAGTTTATAGCTTATAATTTTCTTTGAATAAATAAATAAGATAATTTATTCGTCATTTTTTTGAAATAGTTTACCATGACTGTTTTTTCAAAAGTAACTTATGACAATTCAGTTCATCGTATAAGTACTCGTGTTAGAGAAAAAATAATTAATCACAACTGAAAAGAACACATCCATTATATGTGGATCCTGTTGCTGTAAAATACGCTATAAAATAGTATTTGAGGGTGCTATAGTGAAATGCACATCTGTACTACTTTTTACATTACCAGGTTGCTCTTGAATGCTTTCTTGACAGGATTGCTCGCGGATGTTGATCGGTTTTGATAGGACAGTCGAGATTAGTAACGACACGATCGATTAGCCGTCAAAACTCGATGGCACAGCACCTCGGTTCTTTCGTTTCAAGGCCAACTGCCAACTGCTAAAACCACGCAGTATGGAGTGTAAACAACAGGCGCCTGTATCGGTACTGCTTGCTAGCTGCTACTCATTTTTCTTCGTCTATTTTACAGCGAGTCCAATTCCTAATTGTTTAAACTGTGTAATCTCTGGTATTGGTAACCGACCCAAAGCAATTTAACTGTAACTCAATTCATTACGGTCTGTAACACCCCGCCCCTTCTCTGGGCCGAAATGCTACCACTAATGCAAACTTTTACCATTTCTTTAATTACTAGAAGAATTTAAGTTAACACTAAAGTATCTAGGTAGCAGCGAATAGATACACCATAGTTTTTTTTTTCAGCTCTTACTCTAGCATAGTAGTAGAAGCGAAAGTAAACTAACAAAAGGTAATACAATGAGTGCTACTGGTTTGTGAAGATTATTCATGTGCTACTCCCACCCGAGCATGCCGTCCTCAACGGTCACCTAAAAACAATAAAGCAAGGGTGAGTCCACAAACTCAGCAAGCACAAAACAAAGCAGAAAATAACAGGTTTACGAATCAGTCTAGCACATCACAGTTTCATTCACCACTCGTTTCCATCTAATCTCAAATTCTCATCAACCAATCATGATGCATATGCACATGCACTTCTTTTCTTTCTCTTTAGTCTATCTGGGTATAGCGAGTGAGCACCCGTCGATGCTCACCCAGGCCCGCCATGTTTCCATGCGGGGATCTCAAGCCCGTCCTTTTTCATACGGGGACCGCAGTAGCCCGTTATTTTCATACGAGGACCTCAATCTCCACTCCTGTGGAGTGTCCACACAAAGCGGATCAACACTATCTCTTTTCATGACATGTATGCAATGCAGTTTCTCCATTTATGCATATCAACATGTCATGCCCCAGCATTCATCGTTCATCATTTCTCATCATGCATCCAAAGATAATTAACTTACCACAACATGATAAGCAATGCACCATCATTCATCTAACAGATACCACATTACCCGAATTTACCGTTTTACCATGCACTTGCCTGTTAACCAAGCGGAGCGAAGCGATGTGCAGACGGCGTCGACTCAGGACCTTCACCTGGAAAAGCAATTAATCCGACTTAACGCGTCATAACGAAACCAGAGATTAAATAGGCGACGGCGATACTACACGCATATCCCGATTCTGACGTAAAAACGTATGGGTTTCAGGGACCTGACGCACTGGTACCAAAACCTCCCTTCATTTCTTTTTCTCCTCTTTTCTTTTCTTTCCTCTTTTTTTCCTTTCTCTCTTGTTTTTCCTTCTTTTTCTTTCTTCCTCTTTTCTCTTCATTTTCTGCGGCCGACCGGCCTCCTCACTTTTTCCTCCCTCTCCTCACCTTGCGCATCGCCTCTCTCTCGGTCGAGCGGCTCCAGGCGGAGCGACGTCGGTGCGGCCAGGCTCGGCGGAGCCGGCGGCTCCTCCGCCCCTCCCGCCTTCCTCTCCTCTCTCTCTCTCTCCCCCCCTCGTGTGCGCGATCGCACCTGGGGCTGCTCACGGCGGACGGCGGCGGCGGCGGTGGCTCACCACCGGCCTCGGGCTCCCGCCGTCGGCCTTCCCCCTGCGCCCGCGTCACTCCCCTCGGATCCGGCCGGCCAAGCCCGGATCTGTCGCCCCTTTGCGCAAGACGGCGGCAAGGCAGGCACCGCGCCGGCCGGTCGGACGGCGGCCGGACCGCCGACCTCGGCTCGACCACAGCCCCTGCGCTCCGCCCTCGGTCGCCTGCGCCCCCACCCGACATCGTCAACCGTCGCCCCCAAAGGTGCCACCGGTCACCGGTGCGGTGCGACGCTCTGCGGCTTGCTTCTTCTACTCAGGGCAGTGCACCCCCTTCCCCTACTTTCTACATGTTTGAGCTTGTGAGACTGTGTTGGGTAAATGTGGGGAGGACGACAACCTACTAGCTTTACGGGAATGGAAATGGAAATGGTTGTTGACTTCCCCAGGTTGCTGTCGCCGTCTCGGCTCCCCTTCTTCGAGCCCTCCTCCTGCCTTCCCCTTGTGGCCTGGCTCCTCTCCTCCGGTTCCCTCTTCCTCGTTGCTTGGATAGGGACGAGGCTGATGCTTCTGGTTGTGCTCTCGGCTGGGGGGTGAAATGATGAGGCTTGCGGCTGTGGCAGAAAGTGGCGCTGGTAAAGGGTTGTGTGACGTCTTGTCTCTTCAAGAAGCATGGCTATCACACTCTATGCAAAATGCCACTTCTACCCCCCTTTTTTGCCTTGGCTGACTATGGCCCTGAGGGCTTTTTGGTCCAACAGTAGCCCTACACTACTTGGTGCTCTTCTACCGTGGCAGGTTAATCGGTAGCAAGTAATAATAGAATTTTCTGCTGAATGACGAAAACCCACAACGCGAGACGGTGCCGACCGGCCCTGGACGGTCTGGGAACCACTGAGAGCGCTACCTTTAGTCGCTTTCTAGACGGTGCCGACCGACCCTGGATGGTCTGGGAACCTCTGCGAGCGTTACTTATTCGGCATTCTAAAAGCCGATGGGTCTGACGGCAAAAACCACCTTTTCCTTTCTTAACCCTCTCTTTTGCAATTCAGTGGTATTACACGGTCATAGGCAGGAAGTTCATATTCGCGCGATGCCTTTTCCAACGGGGCACCGTCGCTTTTCCTGGATTGATCTTTCTTTTCATTCATGACCTGCGTAGCTGCACTGCACTGCACTGTGCCTTCGACGCAGACACTCGCTTCCAATGCGTTCCATTCGACTGGGACGCCGACACTGCAGTCTGCAGACACCGTGTGTAGATTGGGATGAACCCGGACAACTGGTCACGTCAGTTGCAATCTCACATCGCAGTCCATAATAGACCAAGAAATCATGAAATCAATGTTAGAGAAGAAGCATCAAGATCTGTCTACATTTATAATTTATTTATGCAATGAGTTTGTTGTCCAGGGCGTCTTTATAGTGGTAGTACGGGGGAAATTACTCGCTAAATGCATCATCGATTTCTGCAGGGCGCGTTGTAATGTAAACACAATAAAGAGCAAAATGGGTCCCATATTATGAAATTTCGTATGAGTACTAATAGACTACTGGTAGTACGGGGACGTGAAGACACCTTGAAGCTTCGTTTGGATAGAAAGGGATTAGATCTAATCCTTCGGATTGGCAAGGAAATTGTACTAAAATCCCTCTTAATCCGAAGGGGTTGGACCTAATCTCGATCCATCCAAAGAAGCCCTTAAGCCTTGGATCCATTCCTCCATTCCATATGTATCCCATCATGGACGTCTACCCTGTTCAGAGGAGAGGACCAAGGAACAACAGATAGATACACGGAGGAACTAGAGAATTAATTCATTGGACCAGTATTTTTGGAATTTGCTATCCTGCCTGTTGCTAGTTCTATCATTCTCTGTATCAGATAGAAACTACTTCTAAAATAGGATAATACGAACTTATAATAGCAACCGTCCGATCGGCACACTGGCATTCTTCATGAGCTTGACAAAAATCCGAGCTCGCAGGATCAAATGGTACATATCAGAGTTCTTACTCTCACAATTAAGGTAAGGTAGTTGACAAAAGTCCTTTCGAGTTGATACATTCCCTTCAATAGAAACAAGGGTTCTCTACCTCACATCAGGAGACAAGTAAACTGATGTTTAATTTGCAAAAACATATTACTGCTTTAGAAATATTCATGTTGCAATACTACCATCCAGGCAGAAAGTCAGAAACTACAGCATCCAACACAAACTGACGAATACACATACTGGTTTTTTCATTGCTCAAAAGTTGAAGGTACAATACATCAAGTCAAAATATTTCTCGACAAAAGGTCTCGTATCAGTGACAATACTAAGAAACAAAGCAACAGAACACACACCTTATTAATACTGTTTCAATTGTACAAAAGTTTGGCAGAGCATGATAACAAAATATTTTCACAGAAATGTTTAAATTAGGCACTGGAGTCCAAAATGACAGTTTCTAACATGTATGGAGACTAGTCGCTAAGTTGAAGAAAGCTGGGGCAGAAGGCAGAACCTGATGATTGCTGATAGAGATACGACGAATGTCAGAAGCAACCGCTAAAACCAGACCTCTTCAGGATTAAAATCAATTTAAAAATTGCAACACAACCTCTGAGCTAAATCTGCTGGTTGATATTCTTCTTTTGGTGCAAGAAGCTTACCCAGCTTCCTTCACTCTTCATGAGCTCGTCTTGGCTGAGGATGAGTAGTATCATCTTGCCCAGCAAAGTACATCATGACAGCGAGAAGAGCAACAACAAATATAAGAACATACAACGATTTCATGCTGACAAGAAAGTTCAGGAAGCCCATGAAGGAAGGGCCGCTCACTTTCTTCTTTGTTGTTCTTCCTGCTCTATATCCCTCAAGGAATTGGCTTAATTGGGATGCTTGGTCACCTTCTTCTAACCTCTCTGAACCTTCCACCTTCATCAAGAAGCATTTTTAGTCAACTACAGGACATACTAAATTTTCCGTGGATGCTGATCAACTAAGCAGAAAGAGCAGTTTCATTTTTAATCATGCTTCAGTATCTAAAAAAAATCAAGATATCAAACAAATAGGAATGGATGAAACATATCGCTTCTATGAATATGACAACCAATAGGAGCATGCCAATAAACAGGGATACATTAATCAGAGCAAGGTGGTTTTATTATGATGCTGGTACAGGAATGGATTGATGAGGTAAGTGTTTTACTTACTAGTTCATACTCCTCATTTCTATCCCACACTAGTAACTTTGGCAGCTGTGAGCTCTTGGAAACATCAAAAGTCTCCACGAACTCCTCCCATTGTTTGACTCCAACATATCCAAACACCAAGTCACGGTTAGCACTAGCAGCAGACCTCAAAACTTTTACCAACTGTGAAGAATTTTCATCTGAGTCGTCCTCCAAAATTGCGAGAACAACTTTTCTGTCATCATCATTCAACATTTTGAGTGTCTCTGTGTTGATGGGGACAGTCAAAGGCAGCAGGGATTGCCGTATAAAATCTTCCAAGAAACTTCCTGTGTACACAGCAAAAACACCATTTGTTACCATCACAAGCATGGGAAGATAATATTAACATGAGTATATATGTTTAGTCAACCTAACTTGACATAAGATGAAATATGGCACTTTAAATTACTTCTCAGATTAGTACCAAGAAACTATAGAACATATAATCATAAACATTAAACACAAGAAAGGAATAAAATAAAGTTGCCTCACAATTACCTTCAAATGGGCCATAGAATAAACTTTGTTCTTTATACTTTGGATGAATTGCAACCAGAGCCGGGCCTTATCAAAATCATACGCCACCATGATGTCCTCAGAAAAATCTTTTGCAACTGCAAACCATGCTCTTTTCTTGTATTTCCCTCCATAATCAGCAATCAACGAATCATTCACCCCAAACCCAATGAACATCGGAAAGCCTGTGCCAGCATTCTCAACAAAGTTCTTGATTGCAGAGTCCGACTCAAGAATAGAAACATCAGGTGCAACAAACTTCTTAAGATTGCGGACGAGCAAGTCAGCTTTCCTTGAACCAGTGTATTCAATAGGGACCCCATGGATAAAGAGCATCAGAGTAGGGAACCCACTGCATCCAGAAAATAATTAAAAGAAACATTAGGCACCCTAAAAATATCTACGTCCAGCAAAACTGGAACTACTTATGGGGCAAGCACTTACTCCACTCCATATTTCGATCCAAGTTTCCTGTACTTGTCAGCATTTACTTTGGCAACTATGATGGGATCACTCAGTCCCGCCAACACCGGTGCAGCTTCATCTAACTGCAACAGTTTATTTTTCTCAATCTTAAGTCCTAAGAAACAGATAATCCACAGGAAGTTCCCTGCTTTTATAACAGTTCAAGCAAGCAAAGTGTAAAAATTTGATGATCCAGTAATGGTCCTTGTGCACACTCAAAATATGCATTATAATTTGCAATGGAGGGAGTAACAGAAATGACCAAAGTTGTTCGCAGCTACAAAAAAAGATCTTTTCTTCCACAAAGTAGCTTACCTTAATTCAGGAAATGGCCCGTACCATCTCATTGTTTGTTTGACGGTCGGATCACTACATAAGAAACCTAAAATAAAATATATACTCCACCTCCCTCCTTGGCCTAATCTGCTAGAGTTCATGAGATCTCGCCAATAACTTGCGATCCTAAATTCCCAATCACTCCGCTTCCGTAAGACTCCCACACCACAATTGACGGGATCCACAGAGACATCGTACGGTACCTCAAGACCTAGCAACCCAATTCGCATCACACATCTCGCGGGACTCGTAACAGCAGTAAGCAACAGGTCGGCTGGGTGGTAGACTAGAAGTAGTACCTCGGGGGAGAGGCGCTTGCAGTGGCCACACCACGGCGCGTAGAAGTCGACGAAGAGGAAGTCGATGGCGCTCAGCGCCGCCTCGAAGTTGCTCTCGTCCAGCTCTATCACCCGCCCGTCGCGCGGGAACTCCTCGCCGGCGACGGCGGTGGCGAAGGCGGCGCATACGGACAGAAGCAGCAAGAGCAGGTGGTGGAGAGGAAGCGGCGGCGGAGGCAGAAGGGCTCCCGTCGCCATCGCCGCGCGGTCGATTCGATCTGCGCCGCGTCGGAACGAAGGAGTGGCTCCGGTGCTGGCGGAACTTGACTAGTTTGGGATGGAGAAAATTGGATATTTACCACCGCTAACAGTGGGCTTCGCAAAACTGCCATCGCTATCATCGACTTCGCAAAATAACCACTCAAGATGTGTGTCTCGTATTCCGCCATTGCACCCTTTTCCTCATTTTCTTTTCTATTTACCTTATTTTTTCTCTCTCTCCTAAAAACTGGCACCTCGATGGACCAAAATGCCCTTGGGGCATTTTACGTATGAGACTGAGCTGCGACTCGAAAGGTCGCATCCCTTCTTGTTGTTGCTCTTTCTTTGTACGTTGAAAGATGTTCGTTGCAAAGGTACCTTTGGATTCGGTTTGGTTTTAAATCAGTGGTTAGATCGTGTAACCTGCTGTTGCATGTTATGAACACATCGCCTGCTAGTCGAATCCCTGATTGTTCTCACAGGTCTGAATCTTGAGCAATGCTTCCATGTTTGAGTAGGGAGTGGAAACCTCATTTGCTTTTGTATGCTTATTCACCATCCGCTCGATCCGGTTTCGATGAAGTGTGGAGTTTCAACCCTTATCCGGTTCCTTCGTTATTGATTCACCGCTGCTCGACCATTGCAGAAATTGTTGTTCGCGACATCACGGGGTGTTGAAGCAAATGAAAAAAATCACTGCATTAGAGTGAGCTGGGGTGGTGTGGTGGAGCCGTGTGGCGGTAAATGCGGGATACATCGCAGCAGAAAGCGGGAAGAAACAATGCGACCTTTCGAGTCGCAGCCCGATCTCATACGTAAAATGCCCGTGGGCATTTTGGTCCTCGAGTGTCGGTTTTAGGAGAGAGAGAAAAAATAAGGTAAATAGAAAAGAAAATGAGGAAAAGGGGTGCAATGGCAGGGAATACGAGAGACACACGTACTGAGTGGCTATTTTGCGAAGTCGATGATAGCGATGGCAATTTTGCGAAGTCCACTGTTAGCGGTGGCAAATATCCAATTTTCTCTTTGGGATGGGTTTATTGGGCAAAAGTTCACATTTGCCCTTCTAAAATAGTATGAGTGCGAATTTGGAATTTTGGACATATATAACACTGCGTAAACCCGAAATTCCAAAATTGGCCTCTGTCTGAAAAAATTCCGTTTTAGCCCCGTTCGCTCGATCGCGGATCGCGCCAGTCGACACGCGTCCGATCGTCGGTGTGGCACCGCACGATCGCATCGTATTCATCCGGCCGTGCGGTGCCACCGCACGATCAAGCCTGCTGTCTGCCGATCGTGCGGTCCCATACCGCACGACCGGATATAGTACTGCACCGCGAACGCATGATTGAGCCTCCGACCGCGCCTCTCTGCTGTCATTCCATCCGCCGAAAGCGCCGGCGAGCCGTGCATGGCCACCGCAAGCACACGCGTTAGCTACTCGCTTTCTGCCCCTCTCCATAAGCAAAAGATGCACGGATATATTCAACAGATATGTTGGCATACGAAGGAAGAAGCTCATTTGTAGTTCATTCAACCGAGCGAGAGCGAAGAAGGCGATGGAAAACCGAGGGCGAAAGAAGGAAGATTTGAGTTGATTTCGTTCTAAGCGGTGGATTTGGCAAGTAGAAAAGTTGTAGATCGTCTCGTGAGCTTCAAGAAGAGGTAAGTTTTGTACCGTGCAACTAATATTTTATGTATATCATTAGTTTATAATTAAGCAAACCATGTTTAGTTAATGTTATTTTAGGTAAATCTTTGATACTCTATGTATTTGTAGCAAATCTAACATATGTTAGGCATGATGTATTGTAGTGTATGTAATATTATACTCTGTTTTTTGAGAACATACATATTGTAATGTAGTTTCATGTTGTGCGAAAATATGAACTTGTAGATTTGTAGACGGTGAGAAAGTACATATTTTTTTAGAGCATTTGTAGTTGATAACAATAGTAACATGATTAGAAACATACAATTAGTACGGTTATGGAAGAAGTGGATATAGTCGGTTGGTGGTAAAATAAATTGAAAATAAAGTGCGGTAGCGGGTGTTTGATGGTACGATTATTGCATGTTTGAAACTAACATGGTTGATTATGCACTTAACATGTAATGGGAATTTGGTATGAATTGTAACAAGCTTAATGCAGAACAATAGTGAAAATAAAATAACGTTGTAATGCAATTTTCATTCGTATTAGAAATGGAAATAAAATGAAATGAATATGTAATTTGATGTATGGTAGAATTTAGAAGTAAAATAGGTAGAAGTAAATTATAGATTTATAAATACCGCCTTATTAATGTTACAATGGGGCGGTGGGGTGTGATGATACGATTGTTGTATGTTGTGTCTTGAGATGGTTGATTGTGCACTTATGTTAGGTACGCCATGGTCGACATTCAAGACTTGTTCGTATTCTACGGAGTGGTCTCGTGACGTGACGGGCCGTATGGGCGGACTGTCTAATTGTGACCGGACCGTGATCCGGCACCGGTTTGAACGCCATGACCTTGTCGACCTACGGAGGTGTGTCCGTTCGGCGTTCGATCGGTACACCGCAAGGAAGAAGTTACGGATCGAGGCAGTCTATGCCTCAATGGTGGGTGATGCAGGGGAGAGAATGTGGCAACTTCCGAAGGTGACCAACGATGCCTCGTGGGCCAACTACATGGAGGTTGTGTGCAACCCTGATGCTGCGATATATGCCAGACCAATGGTATATGTCGAGTTCGTGGAGAGGACAGAATCATCCGCCATGGGTGGTTCTCGTCTTGTGTGCGAGATGTAGTTCTGGGTTCATCTTGGGCGGTCATGAAGATGCTTCGGGAGAAGATGTGGGCGAGGAAGTGGGTGATGAAGACCTCGGGAGGCGTGCGGAGAATTTCCGAGCCAACGAAGGTGTGGAGGAGAGGTGGTGGGCGCCGTATTGATATCATGAGTACCTTGGGGACCGGTGGAAGAAGTGGGCGGCGAGGAGGAGGAGGATGAGGAAGCAGGCGGTTGGAGAGGACGATGATGGCGGCTGCAATTGGAGGGTGGTAGGTGGTGTTGTCACCACCGACGGTGCGTCACGTGTCATCCGGATCGGGCGACAACGCAGCAGCATCCCTAGTTACGCCACAGCGGAGGACGGAGAATGGGGTTCAACGAGGGCACACTCATTTTGGGGCGGTGCTTAGTAATAAGAGTCTTGTCCGCGAGCTATTGCTAGATACGCCGTGAACATGAGCCGGACGTATCGGGTGCCTGAGTCAAACCCGAACACGTACATTGTGAAGTGTGTTGACGGGTCTGTGATGGCAAAGTTCGTGCACGCGGTTCAAGGGCGCCGCACCGAGTTCGGATAACGGTGCTTTGCATGATCACGATTGCGAGCTTGCGGGGCGATGCGTAGGCACCGCAACATGACGTCGACATATGTTGCGGTGGTGAGCCACCTCATCGTGGCGAGATGTATCCATTTCTCGAAGGTTATAATGGCGGTAGCAAATTCGGAGGGATTGAGGTGAGCTACAAGAAGGCATGGAGGGCGAAAGCGAAGGTCTTTGCACCGTATGTTTGGGACGACGAGGAGGCGACGACCGGTCCCAAGAATCTGCGGCAAATCACGTAATCAAATCCGAGCACGTACATTAATGAGCGGGAGAGGGTTCATCCTACGAGGGCCCGAATGTTATATTCTTGACAGAGTGTTCTGGGCCTTCCATCAGGCGATACAAGGCTTCAGGTCGTGCCGTCCGGTGCTAACGATAGACGGGACGTTCATATCCGGCAAGTACAAGGGTACTATCCTCACCGCAGTTGCAGCGGATGCAAATGACCAGTTACTCCCGGTGGCATTTGCAATTGTGGAGAATGAGAATACGGATAGCTGGCTTTGGTTCCTTGCCAATGTGAAGCAGGCCATAGTGCAAGGTCGTCCGAAGTGTGTATCATCTCGGACCGCAATGCGAGCTTCTTTGTCTGCGTTGCGAACGATGCGAATGGGACGCACCCCCTTCCGGTGGAATGATCGAAGAACCGTTGGTGCATGAGACATCTTGCGTGAACTTCCACGAAGGTTCCGTAGCAAGGACTTAATGAAGATGTTTAAGAAGCTATGTGTGCAGAATCAGAAACGGAAGTTTGACACGTTGTGGAGGCAACTCGATCAGGAGGCTAGCAAGCATGTCCACACGAAGCGGGGCCGTGGAGGAGGCTCCACAAGAGTTGGGGTGTTCACACAATGGGTTCAATCAAATGCACCGACTTGGAGATGTGGTCTTTGTTGCACGACACCGGGGGAGGTATGGGATCATGACAACTAATATGTCGGAGGTTTACAACGGAGTCTTGAAGGCGCGGATCTCTACCAATCACGGCAATCGTGGACGAGAGCTGGAACCGTCTTGTCGGGTATTTTGTCAATAGAGCCATGATGGCGAAGAAACACCTCGGCGAAAACAAGCAATACTACGAGGTAATGCACGCGATATGGGGAAAAAGATGGAGAAGAGTCGTTCCCACATTGCTCGACCCATTGATGGCCTAAGGAACAAGTTCGAGGTTCGCCAGTGATACGTCATGGGTCACATCGGAGGATCGCAAACACGTATGCACGATTGATGACAAAGCATCTTGCACTGCAACAAGCCCCGACTTCTTCACAAACCGTGCTCCCATGTGTATGCGACTGCGGTATGGCGACAGCGTCGACCCAGTACATCTCCCAGTACTACGACATGCAGCACTTGTATGCAACCTGGAGTGCAGAGTTTCATTCATACGGGGTATATATGCACTACAGAGAATTATGGCCAGGGGAGGTAAAGTGGGTACCAAATGATGCACTGAAGCATGTCGGTCGTGGCAGACGACAAAGCCGTCGCATCCGCAATGACATGGATGACAGCCAGCGTGGGGATCGAGTTCGGCGGCCAAAGTGTAGGCTATGCAAGACGATTGGGCACTCCCTCAGCCAGTGCCCAAACAGGCCGACATCAAGCAACCCTCCGTAGTAGCACATACAATATTTTGCTGCACTCCCTGTTGGTTCCTTCCATGTGTTGTTGCTGTGTTCTGTGCATTGCGATGCACTGCTGCCATGTGTTACGAGGTCCCTTTCATTTTTGAGGAGATGTACGATGTATTATTGGTTCTATGTCTGTATGTCACGCACATTTTATGTTTTTCTACATTATGTATCTTGTTTGTGTACGTTACGTATGTGTAGATGTTGTATGGGTCATATTTGTGTGTACATCTGTCGTTACGTTTGCTGTTAATTATGTTGTCATTTGTTGCACATTACATTATCAATGTAGACTCACTTATTTATCTTCTTTGGCAGGAGATGGCTTACGAGTTGCTTGACCCCCGGTGGGATGAGCGGCACCGATGCCTATCGTGGTCGTCGGGAGACGGGCCTCCGAGCTTGATCCTGAGGAGCCCCCGAGAGCACTGGCCTCTCGACCGTGATGACGTCCCTCATTGCGGTACACCGGGCTGCTGCCCATTGCCCGCATGTTGGATGTACCGCACGCGATGCAGTTTGATGCGCCGTTGTTGTCCGCTCTTGTTGATCGGCGGAGGCGGAGACTCACACCTTCCACTTTCGCTGGGGAGAGATGACGGTTACTCTGCAGGATGTGACAATGCTTACAGGTCTACCCCTCCGTGGTGCTGCTGTAGTGCCACCCCCGAAGGCTGCAGATTGGAAGGTCCATATGGCTCAGCGGTTATATTTCACAACAGAAGAGGACACACTTCTTTTTTCGATTTGCACGGTTCGCTGCCGACAATATCATGGGACCCCAACCGTGCTATTTATACGAAACGAGAGAACTTACTGCAGTGACGTGACAAAAGAGGCCAGCTTTGTGCAGTGACATGACAAAAGAGGCCAGCTTTACGCAGCGACGGGACAAAAGAGGCCAGCTTTGCGCAGTGACATGACAAAAGATGCGGTTGCGCGATGGCGTGACAAAGAGGCCGGCTTTGCTCGGTGGCGTGACAAAGAGGGCGCTTTGCGCGATGACATGACAAAGAGGGCGGCTTTGCGCGATGGCGTGACAAAGAGGCCGCTTTGCGCGATGACATGACAAAATAGGTCGGCTTTGTGCGGTGACATGACAAAAGCGCGGCTTTGCTCGATGGCGTGACAAAGAGGCCGCTTTGCGCGATGGCGTGACAACAGAGGCCGCCTTTGCGCGATGGCGTGACAACAGAGGCCGGCTTTGCGCGATGGCGTGACAAAGATCCCGGCTTTGCGCGTGACCAAAAACCCATGGCTACCCTTCGCCTTATAAATTGACGTGCAATGCATCGCAAGAGAGCACTACACCATCTAACACTACATCTTACATTCCTTCTCCACGTCGAAATGAACAACAAGAATATAAATAGTTGGCGGAATTGCGGACGGGATAAATGAAACTACGCGGAAGGCTAGGGAGGAGTCCCGCAAGAAGGCACAATGGGAGGAGACACGCAACATAGCAAGGGCTGCGGCTCGCAAGGAACAAGCAAAGGCTGCTGCGGCTACGAGGTCGACTCCCGCAATGAGCGGCCGCGTAGCAACAACCCCATCCGGACGTCCCCAACGAGCGTTCGCGCAACTCCCACGAGGGGAGACACCCCTTTGTTGGTGCGGGGACACGTGCAAGTTCATCAAATCGAACGAACGCATCACCACGGTATGCGTTCGGGGTTCGCAAACTACTCCGGTGAATACCCCAACCGCCGTTTGACACCTCATCCTATCGGGAACCCGAACGAACACATGCACCATTTTTCCCGACATTTTCTCATTCACATCACGTACTAACAATCTCTCCCTCGTTTTGCGGTCTCGGAGCCCTATGTAGCTACCGCAAATGGATCGATCTTGAGATCCACCTGGCGACCAATGGACCCTCGACTTGAGGGTGGAATGTCAAGCAGGACAAGGAGTTCTTTGCGGAGGAGCGCCTTGACGCATGAGCACACCTGCGTATATAACGCGACTGCAAGCCCATCTCGATGCATGCACGCGGAGGGGGCGGGAGGCTCGCGAGAGGGCGCGAGAGAAAGAGGAAATAGCGGCTAAGGCAAAAGAGGCGCGGAGGAGTTCAACGTCGGCGGGCAAGGAAGGAAAGTGGCCCCGGTCCACACAGTGGGTCGTCTGGCGGTTGGGTAGATTAGTCGCATATCATGCTATATGTTATGCATGTAATAAAATGTACGCGACATGTTACTCCCAAGCGTATTATGAAGTTTATTATCTCGTCTTTCGCATTCAATGATTCAGATTGCAAGTCATTTACCAATATTAATATACTGGTTCTCTCCGTACACTAATTCTCACTAAAATCAAAATATCACTTACCATTGTATGTATCGATCGTTCTACACTCAATAGCTCTTAAAAAATTATCTCAAAATTTTTACCCACCTACAACATCTGATGAACATAAACTTTTATTACAACTACTACTAATTTTTTTCCAGTTTAAAAGTACAAAATTCACAAAACTCTACAAACTCACAGGGGACTGACTCAAGTCGCCTTCCTACAAAATTGTCAGTTCAACATATTTTTCACGATCGACAATCTACAAAAACACAACATCAATCGTTACTTCACATCTACTTCAACATATCATTTATTATGAAGTGTATTTTAATTATCAGCATAAAATCTCCTCATCTTTTCGCATTCATTTTTCTCAGCTGTTACATATCACTTTCCTTCCTTTCGCCTAATTGTTCTTATCACAGTTGTTTTCAAAAAAAATTCCATTAAATTTTCTACAATAAAACAACATACCATGATCGAAAATTGTTATTGTCATTTCAACATTTTTTTCACGGTCAGCAATCTACAAAAATCACAAATACATCAATCATTACTTCACACAAATTTCGTTCGTACTCTACCAAACAAAATTTTAAATTTTCTAAAATGCAACAAAAATCACACAAGCTATAAACTGGACTCTACATCAAATTCAAATTTTTTGAAACAACATTTCATATATGTAAATTTATTTTTATTATAAATAACTTAATAATACATATAAATTCTTGTACTAAATACATATATCAAACCCTAAAAATTAGCCGTGATCAACGAAACGTGCGGTCGTGGCGTGGTCATGCGGTCGGAGGCGGGTCATGCGGCGGGGGGGCGATCGTGCGGCCGGGGCGGGGTCGTCGCGGTGGGCGCGGCGGTCGTGCGGTCCCGAGCCGCACGACCCGTCTGCAATCTTGATCGTGCGGTCCCGGACCGCACGACCGCCGATGTCGATGCTTGGGGTGGTCGCGCGGTCGGGAGGGGCAGTTTGGAATTTTATGCATCGGGAGCCGTTGGAATTTTAGGATACTAGAGTGCCAGATGTGTCCAAAATTCCGAATTTGCCCCCAACTTGAACTATGGTTTTTTTTTTTTTTTGAGACGTGAACTAGGAATTTTTTAGAGAAGAGAAACATGTAAAGGTTGTTCGTTTAAATTAAACGAACTTACTCTAAAATTTCTTCGTTTACTTTCAAACCATTGCTTGATAGTAGCAAATATAGCCAAGTTCAACACTCATGATTAACTAATTTTTATTGTTAGCACCTCGTGCGTGATAGAAAATTTCTAGCTAACATATCTAAAGGCTTAATTGCTAGATTTAAATATACGACGCATGAGCACTAAGTTTAATCTGCAACCTTTGCGATTTAGAAGGACGATTTACGACCAGTAAGTACATGTGACATAACATGTAAGAATGCATACGTTTCGTCTAGGAAAAAAAAGGAATGCATACGTTTATCTCTGCCAGCTTTTGTGTTCAAGTCGAAAATTGTTGAAAAAAACGCAGACCACGTACAAATTTTGAAAAACACGAGCTGGTTGAGGTAATATTGTTCTACACTGAAGAGTGGGAAATGTTTGAAAAAAGGAAACCTTGTAATATACAAAAAACGGGCATACAATTACAAATTTACAATCTGCCTCTGCTGCCTTCTCATGGAAATTTACGCTTTCATCAAATTTCAACGGACAATGCTACTGAAACAATCATAGTCTACCAACAAAGATTCAGGATGCAGTCCAGGTCCTGCTGTCTTATCTAACATCCTTAGCATCTGTACGGAAGTAAAAGAAATCTCGAAAGGCGACGCTAGCATAGTAAGTAGTATAACATGAATTTGGATTGAAATCTCAATGGCCAAGAAAAACCCAAAAAACAATATGATTTGCACGGCTTCTCCAAAGCCTGGAAAGTTCCAGCCACGATATTATTAACAAAAAGTAGCGTAGTACATCAAATGCCAAAAAAAAAGCGGTTACAGGCTTCCAGCTTCTTGTAACAGCTTCTGGTAAGAGAGCAAATCAGAGTAACAAGCAACAACCAAGGTAAAGTGAAGTCCTGACTTTAACTTCACAAAATGCTATTGAAAATACGTCCAATACGTAGGCCTTGAGAGTATGTAGGCTCATGCGGAGGCAGTCTTGTTCTGCTGGAAGACGACCGCATATACTGGGACACCGACGCCAATGCCAACTGCTCCCAGCACGGAAAGAGTCACCTTCAGTGTCTGATGCTTCATCCTGTGCAAGTTGTACATGTGCTTTGCATGGAGGTAGTATGGCTCATCATGGCCATGCCCTCCCATCCTCTTCACACCAGTGGCATGGAATCCACGAGACGCTGATACATGCACAAAGAGAAGGAAGTCAGCAATCAGGAGCGAATTAGACAGGAGGAAAAAAAAGAGTTCACAAGTTCATTTAATGTAATGGCAAATTTTAGAAATATAATGGACAAGCCAAACTTCTCAAAGTCAACTAATCCAATGTGAACAGCCAACATCTCCACTTCTCCAGTTCTCCCCAACCTACTCTGAGCACCTCCAAGAATACTCAAAAAATCAAAATGTACCATTAACATATGCCAAAAAATCTGAAACACGGGAGTTTTGACCTTTGGGCACAGATATGATTGACACGGTTGTTCATCAATAACAGCACACATCCTAATGAATAGGATAAACAATGCAAAGGAGGTAGCGAATTGACATTTTTTACAATAGAAAACTGACAAATCGCTGAATACTGTTTGTTAAAATCATGAGGCCATCACAGTGACTACAACTAGCAGAGTTCCAAGCACAAAGAAGGTATGTGCTCATTGTAAATGGACTCCTGCGGCCATAAAAGAGACATAACAAAATAGCACACTGGGCCAATCACCCAATCCCATAACAGTGTCGTAACTAGTGTTTCCAACTACTATTGGTGAGTTTAGTACAAAATCACCTCTGAGGCTCCGACCTGTCAATCAGTGGAGAATAGCTGGACTGTAAAAAACTCAAAACAAATTTATAAGAACATCTCTAAAACATACAAGACGAAACAAATTGCTAAGAGCTTCTGTACAGCGTGCAAGAAACAAAAATCACACGGGTTACGGGTACATTACTCTCCTTCACACCCCTTCCCTGTTTATTCGGATGATATGACAGAATCCCCAGAGTGATCATTCCATTAATCAGATTAATCACTAACATGGTTGATGGTTCATCGCCGGATTCGTTCAACAGCAACAATGTACCGGCTGATTTTATAACGCATATGCAATCAAAACCACAGCCATAGCCCACATCGGAGGGAGGCTATCTCTTGCCCAAAATCTATTAACGCTACATAACATCTAGTCACAGATTCCGACTAATTTTTCACGGGACCAACAGATCTACCGCTGCACGCATCCATACCAACACGAACGACCAAAGCAAACATCCTGTGAAGCGAATCACGTCAACCCAAACCCTAATCGGGTCCTGGTGGGTGGTCAGGGGGGATGAGGGAAGGGAGAGGGGAGCTCTTGCCTGGCTTGGAGGCCTCGGCGCCGGTGGCGAGGAGGCGGATCCCGGAGCGGAGGCCGCGGTTGAGCGCCGTCGCCATCGCCTTCGTGCTCGCGTTCTCGTCTGGTCGCCGCCGCCGGAGTCGCGATGTGGTGGTCGGGTGGGGTAACTCGCTGATTTGTCCCGGCTCCGCCTTCGAGGGTTGTGCAGAGTGGAAGAGAATGGGTGAATTGTGGGCCTATGGATATATGGGCCTCGATGAGCTAAAGAAACTAAAAGGAAAAAACACAAAGAAACTAAAAGGAAAAAACACACTTTTATCTCTCTTAACTTATATGCCTGGAGTTTGATTTACATCATCAACTGTAAAATTGTTCACTTTACACTCCCCCTCTACTATTAAAATCAGATCAAATCAACCCTTCCCCCACACACCCTAAGCCACCCTGGTTTCAGATGATGTGGTGGTGGTTTTGACAGATAAGCTTATTTAATATAATATGGCCCAACATGTTATCCTGCAATAAATAAAGATAATATGGCACCACTCCTCCTCTCTCATGCTATCTTCTTCCTCTCCTTCTCTTCCTCCTCTTCTCTCCTCTCTCTCTCTCTCCTCCACTGACGATGAGCAGAGCAGCGCGTCGGTTGCACAACTTCTTGGACGGTGGCAGTAAGGGCCAGCAGAGCAAGGAGCCATGACAGTTTGGGTGAGCAAAGTGTGTAGTGACGGCCAGGCAGAGGCCGATGACCCACTTGGAGTCTGTGGTGTCCATCGCGGTGGTGGACAGAATCACCTCTGCCATCTTTGCCTGGATCATGGCGTCGACATGGCTGCGCCTCCACCACTACGTGTCGCCCTGCTAGAGGCCCAAGAGTCGGGCGCAGCTAATGAAGAGGTAGCCGACGCCCGAGCACGCCCTGGGACTCCTCGAGAAGCCTGATGGACGCGCCGTCGATGAAGCCCATGACAGCGTCAACGCCCCCGAGGAGCGCCCCTGGCAACGAACAAGCTAGCGACAATCTTTGCAATGGCTTCGACATTAGCTTAGGGAGCGGTGCGGCACCAGGCGGCACAAGGGCAAGCATGATGATAGCAAGCTTCTCAGAGGCGCCAGTGGCCTTGTGGAGCGCAGTACAGGCGGCATCGGCGTGCGAGATGGCTGCTTTGCTACTGACAATCATGGTCGTTCCCAGCATTTGGAGAAGAGGGGAGGAAAGGGAGAGATGAGATTGAGAAGAGAGAGATGGGTGAGAGGGGGAGAAAGAAGAAAGGAGATGAGAGGATGACATGTGGATCTCATAAATATTTTTTTGATTTGTTTGCTGAGTGACTGCCATGTTTTCAAAAACGAGCTTATGTGGACTCCACATCATCAAAAACTCGGGTGGTTTAAGGCAATAGGGTAATTTGCTCTGGTTTCGATAGCGATGGGTGTAAAGTGAACAGTTCCGACTACGATGTTGCTTGTCCTGCAGCTTGCATCGATGTCGAGGGGCCCTCATTGTCGCCTATGAAGGCACCAGGCCCAGCCACCGTGGTATGTCACTGCCATGGGGGCGAGGACCTTCCACCGCCAGCTCCATCGCTCCTATTGCCGTAGCTCCTTTTTCCGCCTCGGGGCCGACACAACCTTCCTCTTCGGACCATCGGTCTTGCTCTTGACTTGTGGGTCTTACACCGCTCTCCATGGATGACGCCAATTGTTGTGGTTACAAACCAAACAGTAGAGAACAAGGCTTGGGAGGCCCGAGAGTGGTGTCCAAAGTCTAAGACTCAAATGTGAGGAGTGGAGTAGAATAATTGTAGCAATGCTTGCTAGTCTTACTCTATGGTGCCCCATGGGTCATGGGTGATATGGGGAGGAATCTTTACACAAGTGTCTTCTTTACTGTTAAGGCATACATGATTTTTCCTTACTATGCCTTCACTGAGCCTAATCTTTGCTTACACATGCATTTGGGTGTATGCATGATGAGCCGAAGGTGCCACATTGGGGGGCCACTCCCCCCCCCACCTCCAAGAGATCAGAGGAGGCCTCTCAATCCAGGCGATCACCCAATATCTACATCTCTGGGTCAATGTCATCGGTACTCAATAGTGATGAGCAGACACCATTCGTGTGGAAGGCAACCACATAAGGGCAGTATACAACGGGCTCGGCATACAATTTGTTCTTCTCAGCGACAAGATTGTTTGGGTGTCACAAGTGCCTCCGGAGGTCAAAAGCCCCTTCCCGCTACAGATTTTTCATGTGGTTGGTGCTATATTAGAAATGCCTTGGTGGATAATTTATAATGTTGAGAGCGGCCGAACCACGATGCATGTCGCTTATGCAGCTCGACCTCGAAGATGGGAATTATATTCTCATTTACTCAATTACTTATCTCAAGATTAGGGGAATTATATTCTCTAGTTCTTATTATGTCAGCACCTCTCTGCTGATTTATTTTGAATGTTCCTTCTTTTTTTGGGAGGTGTTTTGAATGTTCCTGCTTAGCTCCTTTTGTGCTCCATCTCATGAAGACCTCTTTTTTTGGCAATTACAAAGAAGACGTACATATACACACACCACCATTCACACACATCTACGAGTGCGCCCCCTAGCACATACTTAGAAAAACAGAGGCTAGGGATACATCCGCAACCTCACAAAATTCCTAATGAAGCTCACTCATATCTGTATAAAGGTGTGCACCTAGATTTGAATCCTGATGGGCCGAGTGTACAATCACAACTCCACCTCTTCCAAGAAAACCTCTTTAGAGTATGTAAACTTTGTTAACCCTGACATCAGTGGTCATTCCGACTATTTTGTGGATACTACATGAGTAATAGATCAATGGCGAGGGCAACATCTACGCGATCACATGGCAGCTCTGCCTACCTATTGCAGTTACGCTCTGGTCTTGTTGAGATTTTCTATGTAAGCGCTGCTTGTTATGCATTAGCATCTTTCAAAGGCGCTGATCGTGTTGCTTCGTTTTAGACAAATATGCTATAACCTTTCGAGCTTAGCTAACCAACTTCATCTTGCAACCTAAAAAGTAGTTGACAAAGGGGTTATGGATTTTTTCCCCAAATAAAAAGAAAACAAGATAGATAAAAGTTAAAGTAGTTGACAAAGGGGTTATGGATTTTTTCCCCCAAATAAAAAGAAAACAAGATAGATAAAAGTTACTACTATCAACCGAGATTTGTCATTTTTGTTTCACCTACAGTAAATTTATTGGAGTTCAATTATTGTACAATAATGCTTGATTATATCACCACCCATTTAATCTCTCTGAACCTTCCATGACTGTGTACATAGTGTTTTGAGATGGGGGTACAGATGAGAGGTTGATCGGACATGTCCTCAACATAAGAGAACTCGCTGCATAACAACTAATAACACTACCACTGGAACATCTACGGTGCCGCAGCACGCTTGGTAATTATATCCTTCAAAATGGAGGGGCAGCTTTTGCTTAGACGCTCAAGGAACTCCAAGCACGCCTCTTTAAGCCCATGGCAATGGTGCTGCTCAGCAAATTCCAGGATGACCGCCACAGTGCTCACATCTACGTACTTGCATAGCTTTTCTTCACAAATCAACCTTAGCCTCTCCATGTTATACCTGTTCGCCGCTGCAATCAGATCTGGGAGCATTGCGGCCTGTTCTTCTCCTTTCGTCTCTGGCAATGAGTCGGTGTATATGAAGTAGAGCAAGGCCTCGAAGTCCTGCGCCTCCATGTCATCGATGCGTACGACGTTGGCTGCGGCGCTCTCCATTGTTGGGCCAAAGAGCTCCTCCCTGAACACAGAAGACCGGGCGGCGAGCACGTACCTATGCGCGGCGAACGTCCTGCCGTCGACCACGAACGTCACGTCCGTCCCCCCTCTTGCTGCGAGGAGGCCGCCTAGGTTCTGATTCAGGTTCGACGGTGGCACCGCCACCACAGGTGGAGATTGTGGAGTTGGGACGTCGACATCCTTCGTCTGTATCTCCTCGATGACCGTCAAGTCGCACCTGATCGTGAAGCAGTCGTCCCGGAGGTGCTCTGATTTCTCCAGTACGTCCCTCTTGATGAAAGCCGAGGACCCCCAACCGGTGTTACGGAAGGTTATCACCTCGCTGCTCGTTGTGTAGGACGGCACTGGCTTCCCGACATGGTCGAGGAAGCTGAACGCGTACCGCGCCTTCACGCCTTGGGCGACATTATCGCCAAGAAAGAGGTAAATGGATATGTAGTCGGCGTTAGCAGAGTTGAGGCCGTGGGGATAGTAGCCGATGTACCAGTTGTGTCCACCGACGCGGAAAGATCGAGACCTGATGCTGTCACCAATCGGGACGTCCTTGGAGCAGGAGTAGCCGTCGATCTTGAGCAGGTGTTGGCCGCTCTCCGTGAAGGCCACGATGGTGGAGGCGGACCGCAACTGCCTGCCTCTGCCGATGGTACTGGATCCGGTGGTCGCCATAGGAGGATTAATGGGAACTCTTCTCTCCCCTGCGCCTTGATCACTGCTTTGCTAATAGAGCTCCTCTTCTTGCAGGCTGCATTTAGTGTGCAGAGTTTTGGATTATAGTAGGAATCTTAGCATTCATGGTACGCTGGTCCCAGCAGCAGGGTAAAAAAAGATCTCCTCCGATCAAAACAACTTCGATCTAATTTGAATGTTGCCAGTCCGCGCTCACATTTGATTTTCTAAAAGAATACATTAAATTTCATCTACATTTTCATCTCTATTATAATTATATTTCAAAATCTAGTTCATCTCACAAATCTATCTATTATATACTAAAAGTTGATGACATGCTTTTTAGAGCTTCTAAGAAAAAAAGATAAATATGCTATAAATTCTTATAAAAAACAAAGCATCCCACTCTTAATCGGTGGGTCCTGATTTTAAATGCTTAGATTTGATAGTTGACTTAAAGATATAAAAACACATACACACACTAATTATACACTTAGAGAAAGATCTAGCCATCAATCTGGCAGATCTGAATTATAACATCACAGATTAAAAGAAAGAGTCTAAGTTAAGTACAATCCAAATTAAGATAAATTCATAATTAAAAATAAAGAAAAATTAGTAATATAAATTCTATACGACTACCCAAGTAACATCCATAAATAACTAAGATTCGCAATAATAATTAAACAAAAAAATAAATTAAAAGAAGGAGTTCATATCAATGTCAAATATAATCCAAATTAACTAAAATTCAGAATTAAAAATAAAATGAAATTAGCAATTTGATTTCCATGTGAATTTCAAAGTAAACCCTTAAAAACCAAATTGGGAATAATAATTAAAAGAAAAACAGAAATTGGTTTTTATACAAATTCTAGCCTAAAACTAAAAGGAAATCTATGACAAGTTTGATCCAAAAAAACACAAATTCACAATAAAATATAAAGGATGATTAGATATTTGATTTGTAAACAAATTTGAAACCTAAATTCTAAAATATTAAAAAATTATAAACCTATACGAATTAGGCACTCCAAGGAAGCTCTCTCGTATTAATCAGAAAGATCCATCTACCTATATCTATCTCACAGACCCATGTTAGAATAGCTCAAATTAAAAGAAAGAATACCATGTCAAGTATAATCCAAATTAACTAAAATTAGGATTAAAAATAAATAAAGTTATCAATTTGATTTCTATACAACATCTAAAGTAACATCCATAAATATCTAAATTTTAGAATAATAAATAAATAAAAATTAGTAAAATTTAAAAACAGCTTATGTCAAGTACGATATAAATTAACTAAATTTCAAGGGAAAATAAAAATTAGCAATTTGATTTCCATACGAATTCCAAAATAAATCCCTAAAAAACAAAATATATCCATTATATACTAAAAGTTAATGACACATGTTTAAAGTTATTAAGAAAGAAGAAAAATAAGATAGAAATACTCAAAATAAGAAAAGCATCTGTCCCTCGATTCAGTGGACCCTTATTATGGTTAGTAAACAATTACAAGTGGATATTTTTAGATAAAACAAGGAATCTTATAAGACAAGGCTACCCATTATAGATTCTAGATGAACCCAATAAATAAAAAGAATTTTAGATGGCCCGTACTAAAAGCCACATACAAGAGGAAAAGAATGACATGGGCAGGCAAAATAAATGAGTAAAAACCATGTATGAAAAAAGTGGCACTCGGTAAGAAAAACAAGGAGAAAGGAAAAAAGACAAGACATATTATACATGCATGTTTCCCAAAAATGTGTGTTTTACATCTTTGAACAACTTTGCTAGAATCATTATCGATGTGGTGGCTACTAATTAAAGTTGAACTATATCAATCGTTGGGTGTTCTCTATCTACAATAAAAACTTAGGATGGTTGATTACATCAGCTAAAAAAAGAGAAATATTGTAGAAATTCTTCCAAAAATAAAAAAGCGTCTGGCCCTTAATTTGGTGGACCCTAATTATATTTACCAATTCATAACTGATGGATGTTACCTGATAAATGAGAATGATTACTAGAAATTCTCAAAAAAGAAAAGTATCTAGCTCTTAATTAGGTGGACCCTTCTTATGATTAACAAATCATAACAAATAATTTTTCTTGATCTATAGAAGTGCTCATAAAATTGATTTGCACCGTGATATGCATGCATGTATGGTTAGAGAACTCTTGTATGAAATTAAAACATGAAATACTAGAGATAGAATTAAACTCAAAGGATCCATGCACATACACGAACTTGACTACAATATCTATAATTTGCATTCTTTTAATCTCTAATAATATAAAAGAAGAATTTGCATGTCATCCTTTCCTCTCCATGCACGTAGCATGCTCTTTTCGTCCCCACATCACACGCTCCCATGGAAAATTGATGTTCTTACATTTGCTGATATGGATCATAACATCAATGATTAGATTATGGCCATCAAAGATGTGTTATATGTATGGTAATTGTTTTTCTGTTGTAACGCGCGGGCATATAACTAGTTATATTAATATGGATACAACTATTGTCTCTATTGTTGGAGATGCCGATTAAAAATTATAATGAACAAGTATTTCCTTTCATAGATATAATATATATATTCTTTGTTTTAACATATACTACTATACATTAATATCACAAAATCATTCCAATTATACAAACATAGAAATTAAATCAAACTAAAATTATAATATTTGAATTCTTTCATGTGATCTGCAATCATTTACATTCCGCATGTAGTTTATTTATTATTCATCACATATATACCGCTAAACTAATTAAATACGCTATAAAAATAATGCCTGCGCAGGTGTGTACGTGGGCCAACGCGCTAGTTAAAACATACAAAAAAAATCCAAATTTCGTTTAAATGCTTTTGAACAGTTACCGAGATTTTAATCACTGCCCAGGTGCGAGACCAACAATACATCATTACAATGTTTGATACAGTCCATTAGTTTACCAAAGAATTGTTGACGATCATATTTGGTGCACAACATGGTATCGTGATGCCGTCAAATACAATTTTCTCAACGAATTTGCTATACGTAAGCCCGCTAATTCTTTCTAGGAAATCAAACGAATCTTTCAATGTTGGATCGCGCCGAGGATTTGGGTGATGGAGGAGGGAGGTGAGTTTGGTTTTTACGGCGGCGGTGTCGCACGGGAGGATGGGGAGTGCGCGCGCTAAGCACCGGTTAGGGGAGGGAGAGAAAAAACTAACGCCCGATCTTGATTCAATGTCAAATAAATTGCCAACTTAACCGTCTCTTTTCTCACAAATAAAACAATCTGGCATTTAATTTGCTAATTCTGACATGTAAATAACTTCGAGTGTACTCCCACCATTTACAATCTGCCACTTTTCACCGAGGCTTAGTTAACTATGCAATAGTTTCTCTTTCCCCAATATGACCAACACACACTTTATACCTATTATCCAGGTGACCTTAGGCCCACCATATGCGCGGTGGGGAACGGAAATAGGAAAAAATAATGAGGATAAAGTGGGAAATTACGCATCAAGAAATTGTGTGCCAAGTTTGTGAACAAAATGAAGTGGTCAAAAGTGACAATCATTCGAACAGACAAGAGTATAAACGTGCTGGCAGCGATTCTATTTTGTTACAGTAAATTAAAGGGACCCCGGCAGTAAAGAGTTTGCAAAAGGTCACCTAATGTATTCAATAATACGATCGACATAATCTTGATGAAGTTTTGACATCAACGATTTTCAGTCAACAAGCACATCTAGCAGATCAAATTAGTGTAACACAAGGAAAGATTAACACACCTGGATCAATGGATTTATCTTAGAGAGATGACTTGGAGATGATTTGGCCTAGATTATTGGGGCAGGGTTGGGAGAGGTAGCGACACATATTTATACCCGAGTCAAAAACAAGGCATCAAAGAGAACGGAATACCTATTCAAAAAAATTTGCAAAAAAAAAAAGAGAGAATGCCTTCCCATCACCTAGCTAATTTCTTGCAAAAAAAAAGATAAATTAAATTCTCCACATTTATATTACTTTGAGATATATGCCCCTTAACATTAAAACCCCCTCACCCAACTTCAAAAGAAATCATCATCCTATTCCCTCTACCTTACAAAGTCGCTACCGCTCTTCACCTCACCCGCGCTGCCATTGGCCCCTTCAGCAAGCAACACCCTTCACCACCTCTTCCACATCCCCTCTAATGTGCCACCAACCTCCCCCAGCCCTACCACCTTCTTCCTCATCTCTAGTGGCTCACCGCTGGTGACTGTCTTCCACCGCTCCAATACATAACTCGTTGGTCGCAATGTTATTCCTCGCCATCTGCTTCGCCTAACCGCCCATTGCTGGCCTCCATTCCCACAGTAAAACAACATGATCGTTAGCCTAATTATATAGTTTTTACCGAAGTCTTAATCTGTCGCCGCCACCAAGACGAGGAAGACGCTGCCCTGTAGTACTAGTCACAAGGTAGTTTCTAAGGTCAAAAATTTGGATAATTTTTTTTGGCACTAGGCAGTAGTAATTTTTATGAAAATAGTGAAAACCCTAGAAATAAATATTTTTTAATGTAAGAGGAAATACCTTTTTTTATAGAGGATAAGGAAAAATACCAGTGGCGTGCAAGAAAGTTGGCGTGAGAACATTTGGAGCGAAGAAACGCCCCCGAATCGATTCCCACACGGCTGTAATGCAAGAAAGGAAGCTACTATACCGTCGCTGGCGAAGCACGCTTCCGGAATCTCGGAACCTCCGCAACCCTTCGTTCCTACTCTAAATGACGGGGTCGTTATGCCAAACTTGGGAATCCAGCCGAAATGCATCCGAAGGAAAGTGGATCCTTTTGAGCTGAGATTTATACTCCATGGTTGTTGTTTTTAAATTCTATTCTATTCGTAAAAAATAGTATATAGAGAGAAAATTGCATACGATTTTGATTAGTACAGCTAAACTCAATAAAATTTATACTATAATTTATCTATAAACTTCGTCTTAAAAAACACGTCATTTAACAGCGAATTACTGTAAAAATAAAAGTTAAAGTCTAAGTATAAGCCCAAAAGAACTAAATATATAGTCTACGATTTCTTTCGAATAAATAAATAAGTTGATTTTTTTGTTATTTTGAAATGATTTATTGGGATTTTTTTTAAAATAATCTATTAGCTTTTAATTTATTTATATAAGCACTCACTAGGATCAAAGTTATCAACAGTATCCTTAAATTATAAATCGCGGTTAAAAAGAACGTACCATCAGCTTTACTTTACAATGGGCCGA
Source organism: Bonia amplexicaulis (assembly GCA_036346245.1). NCBI lineage: Eukaryota > Viridiplantae > Streptophyta > Magnoliopsida > Poales > Poaceae > Bonia > Bonia amplexicaulis. The sequence goes on from CM070744.1 coordinate 17,733,122, forward strand.
CCTGCCTTGCCTGTCGAAATCGAGGTGGATTGATTTGGGTCTTTTGTTTGCCAGCGGGCTGTACCCTGGCCTCCTGGAGGCCCATGACTTCAGACGACGAGACAACGGAGGGGAGACGCGCCTTCTGTGTTTATCAAGAATCCGCTTTTCTTCCTCGTTCACGGAGAACGCGGAATCGCCTCTGGTCTCGCTGCCTATGCCCATCTCATCAAATCGAATATCCTCGCGACGCGAAGCAAAAACAAAGCAGGAGTCTCTTCCCCCACCTCTCCGCCTACTCCTCCCATGGAGTCGCTTGCGTCGCAAGCGAAGCCGGCCGCGGTGCTCTGGCTCGCCGGGTTCCTCCAGGCCGCGCGCCTCCACCGCGTCGTCTCCTTCTGCGCCAGGTCCGCCTTCCCTGTCCTTACCCACCCTCTCGATTTTGGGGTGTTCTTTTTTTTTTTGGGCGGGGGGGTGTTCGGGGGCAGCTTTAGTCTACTCTAATCCTGTGCTAAGCATTTTTTTTCTAATCCCTTAGTAAACCTTGTCGTGTGGTTTGTTGGATGCAGCTCGAGGGCTCTCTCGATCAGGATCGCCCAGTGCTTCCTACTCAACGGGCTCATCTTCCTGGGGAGGTACGGTTGTTCGTAATTGAGGTTGAGTCTCGCCTAAATTTGTGTCATTTTGCTAAAAAAAAAATTTGCGAGGAGGACGCCGAAATGCACAGGAGTTGGTGATTAGATGTGTATATTTTTGCCTTATGAAGCTTGCGCTTGTGCTTTGTATAGCAACCGCTAATTGTCCCGTTTATAGGGACTTCGAGGGTAGCAAAATTAGCAATAGCAAACTGTGTAGATTGGAATCAGGCGTCTGGAAATAGCTAGGCCCTATTTGGAACATGGAGATTTTCCTATAATTCTGTTGGAATTGAACTGTCTCCTTTGAAATTACTGTGCTCCAAACAGGGCCTTGGCCTCGAATGCTGTAGGGTGCGTTCTTGGATGAAATAGCAAAATGAACTCCATGGAGCTTGATGAGCTGTTTGGAATCATGCAGAAGCAGAGCATAATGGTCATTTGACTTATCGTAGTTCTCCATCTGTATGTTACTTTGGTTACTCAATTACGTTGTCTCAAGATTAAGGGAATTATATTGTTTAGTTCTGGTCATGTCAGCTCAGCACCAGTCTACTAATCTTGTTTTGAATGTTCCTGCTTAGATATTTTTTGTGTTCCATCTCATGAATACCTCTTTATAATAAATCTTACACTTTATAGCTTGTTAACCCTGAAATCGGTGGTGATTCCAATTCTTTTGTGGATACTACCTGAGCAATGCGATCATTTGCGGGGGCAACATCTATGCGATCACACGGTGGCTGTAGCAACCTATTCATTCCTACGCACTGGCCTTGTCGAGATTTTCTATGTAAGTGATGCTTGTTATGCGTAAGCATCTTTTGAGGGTACTGATCATGTTGCTTATGCAATAATTGTTTGAACTTACCTCACCAATTTTGAGTTCCTTTCCCTCCAATACGAAGTTATTGGCATTTGGCATTGCATAGAGTGGCACATGAGTATTGATCGTTAACTAATATCAGATCACTATCCTTTCAAAAAATGTATGCTGGAAGGTTAGACACTAGCATTGGAACGATCTACTGGTGGTAGCTTATCTTTTCAATAATACACTTGAACCTGAATAGAACTTGAGGAGCAGGTAGAAAAGCTTGTGACTTCGTTCAAATGCGAAATTCTATATTTTTTATGCCTAATTTACATTTTCCCAATGTCATGCTTGATGCTTTATATGTTGTAAATTCTTAGATGAGAAACTCCAGCACTTGTTTGTATGAGGGCCTGTTTGGCAGGCCAAAAGCCGGGCGGCTTTTGGCTTTTGCTACAGTACCTAACTTTCAAACGGAGTATTTTCTTAAGACGGGGTCTACAGGTTAAACATAGTACACGTTAAAAGCCTAACATCTGTACCAGCCAAAATCGTAAATAAGTATCGGTCTCTCCGTAATCTGTACCGTAAACAGCCAAAATTCAAAAATTTCAGCCAAAAGTCATAAGCCGCAGCAAAAAAGAACAGACCCTGATTCCCTGGGGCCAACCTGGAATCTTTTGTCAATTTACCTACGATGTTTTGTGGCAATAGTGGTTCAAATGTGCAATGCTATATTTTTTTAAGCCCCATTTACATTTTCCCATTGACAGGCTTGATGCTCTGTATGTTGTAAAATTCCTAGATGAGAAACCCAACACTAGTTTGTATGATTCCCTGGGGCCAACCTGCAATATTTCTTCAGTTTACCTTTCCTATGGTGTCCTTGTACTGTTTATAGTATGTGTGGTACCTTAATATATGTATTTCCGTTATTACAGTTTTTTCAAAAATATGCTGCATTGCTATTGTATGTTGGTTTCTTATAACTGAAGTCTCTTTCAGGTATTTTGGTTTTATCCGCTTTACATCTTCAGCTTCATATTAAGCACACTTTGGTATGTTGGGTCCCTCCCCATACTTGATGTCTTACTTTCCATATTTGCTAGACTATCAGTTCCTTTTTCAAAGAACAGACCCTTGGTTCGATTTGATAAGGGAGTCATCTAGCAGTAGTCAATACGCTATCAAATTTTATAAGTAATTATCAAGAGAAATCCATCATTACTATAATTCTATGTATGTATCAAACCACAATGATATCAGTTAAATTGTTGTTGAACTGAAAAGCTTCTGGATGCCACTATTGCAGTTTAACCTTTTAGGTTCAGAAATTGCCCAATTTCTATTACTGGTACAGTTAAGATATACACTCAGCAACTATGGGTTCAAACTTCAAATATACCAGCAAGCCACTCTAGAGCCTCATTCTAACCACTTAAAAATTGCTCTTTTGGGTGCACCATGCCACAAGTTCTGGAACAACTTTTTATCTCCTGATTGATGGTGTTATGCCTAGGTTCTTTTGATAAGATTAATCTGTTTTGCAACATTTTACTGTAGAAAGCAGAATCAGAGTAACGGGGTAAGAAAATGTATGCACTACTATTTTTCATAAATCCATCCATACATAAGTTTGCTATTGGCACTGGGAGAGTGGGAGATGTAGTTAGCAAATATTGAAATGAGTTTTGGTTTTGCATCAGGCAGATAGAATCATAGAATTGCTCTATTTATGTTTTCTTTTTGTTTAATATTCTGCGTGTTGTCTATGGTGCAGTCCTTGTTGGGTTTCAACGTCACAAAGTAAACTGAGATGAAAAAAACTAAACTTGGGGATTTATTCAAGGATATTTTTTGGAATTTTTTATATGGAAAACTCAATTCTCGATTTTTATGCAATTTTTCATTGTTACATGTACGAACTCTTGCTTTTACTACCTCAAGGTACACATGTTTCAGATACTAAACAAGGGAGCATCCTACTATCCCTTTTGTGATGTTGGCATCTTACGTCAGGTATAATGACATTGCCAAGCATGCTTTGGATGTTGTGAAAAGTAAGAGCCTAGATGCAACTCAAGCATTGGATGCTCACAACATAACTGAATCAGAAGATAGGCCTGAAGGATTTGATGGGTAGGTGTGTTCACATTAAAAATCGCTCGTAGCTGGTTGGATTTTACCTGCTCCATGCGCTGACATTTTGTTGGTAGGGTTGCAATTGGTATTGGAGAACAGGTTTATTCACTCATTCTTTTGACTATTTTCTTTATTGAGGTATGGTTCTATGCTCATTATGTTTTCATTCCTCATGTCTCACTGGATACCTAATATCGTAAAATTATGATTTTTGCATTTTGTATCTCCTTCTAATTTAAGCTTTTATGGTGCTGTTTTTCATAATATCTGCATTGTCACTAAGACACTAATATTCAAGCTGATGCCATGCAGGTTTCTGTGATTGGCTACATACCTTACCTTGGCACAGCAATGAACTTCCTGCTCCTTTCTTTGATGTATGCCTACTACTGCTTCGAGTATGTACATCTGAATGTCTTTCAGCATTCTTTCAAACTTTTCCTAATGTGTTATACATGTACAAAGTTACTTTTATTGCTGCCAACTTTTTTCTCAGGTACAAGTGGAACTTCTTTGCAGTGAGTTTGAATAACCGACTTGATTTCTTCGAGTCAAATTGGGCTTTCTTTGCTGGATTTGGTATGTTGATAATTTGTCATCATATTGTGCAAATGCCTCTTAGTCTCAGTTCAGTTAGGCAAATGTAACCGTTGGAAAAAAAAATGAACCAAAAAAATAACTTTTTCCGTTCTTAGTAACTACCAGTGTGAAATAATTTAAACCCTTTTGCATCTGTGTGCATATTTTCTTGGTAAGAACCTCACGCATCCATACTTCCAGTTTCCCATGGGAAGGTTTTAGTGATTACGGAATCTTAATTCTTTCAACTTTGTTCAGCATGCTTAACACATTAAATCTGCTATGGGCATCAATCCTGATTACTGCACCAAGTTGGAACCATTTCATTATAATCTCCAATCTTAAATGGACAACCAAATCTCTAATAGGTTCCCCAGCCATTCCCAAGGCACATATGCCTTGTGTAATTTAAAGAACTTACATCCTATAAGAATTCCAGGTGAGCTGTTTGTCAAACTGTTATGTAGCACAAACACCTCTTGTAACTGGGCGTTGCTTTTTTGTTTTAGCTTACTTTTATTATTTTATATAGATAGCTTCCAACTGTGTTGTTGTTTCTTCATATTCTTTAAGAGCTTATATGTCGCTGGCTAGTATTTCCGCGATTCTGACACATTCTTTGGTGTCATATTGCTTACACAGGTAGTCCATGTGTACTTCCATATTTCTTCTTCTCTCCTCTTGCAAGTTATGGTGTGATGGCAATACTTTATCCATTGGTATGGGGAAGTACTTTCCAGTAGCAGTCCATGCTTTTGTCATTTGATAACTTTTAAGACTTCGCAATAGTTGAATGCTTTTCCCGCTCTATTCAGACATGTTCTTTCTTTGTAGAATGGGCATAATAAACTCTACACATGAAAATTCATGTGATAGTAGCGAGACCCCTCCTTAATTACACTGAGTTACACCATGTTGTTAGGAGATCCTCATATATTTCAGCCGTTTTCACTTGGCATGGTCGATTTATGTGTGGCAGAAAGAAAAGGGGAATAAGCTCGTATTTTTCATGTTATGTACCCTATCCCCATGTTTTCTGAGTTGCTCACTTTGCCCCCTCGGGAGCATGACTTGAGATGTAGAAATTTTCCTCCTTCCAATGTTACGTTTTCTTAGGTATTCATATTATGGACACTATGATAACCTGTCTGTTCTGTTTCTTTATGATGTTATAACAGAGCTTAACTGCTTGTTTGTCTGATAGAAAAAGGACTGCTGTTTTGTATTTCGTGATCCAACACGTGTACAACAGATTATGAGTCCATCTTCACAACATTGTTTTTTTTGCAGTTTGTCTTGACTGCTGCTGGTACTCAAGCGGAGGAAGTAATTGATGAGCTGAAACCTTCGCATGGAGGGAAACTAAAAGGAATACCTGTGTTCTTTGTTGCAAAGCGACTAACGTAAGCACTCATCCCATCCTTCACACATGCAAATAATTTTATGTTATTTGAGGCTTGAAGGGAATTGTGCCGTTTTTCCTGTATAGCATTTAGCTAACGCTCCTAGTGGTGTAGGATTTTTTTTTCCCTTGTATTAACTCCATGTACCAGTGAGAGGGCAACTACAATTTAGTGCCGTAGGAATAGTTATTGACCCATGGTTTGATTTGTTGATTTTTTTTAAAAAAAAACATGCCCAAGTAACAAAGTGTGCTGTCTTGCCGATGAAAACGAATTTTCGATACTAATTCTTCAATTTGATTTTTTTATTTGCTGATATAGTCTTAATCTGAAGTATATCTGATACAGTATGCGGTGTATTAGTATTCAATTTAGATCAAATTTCTTTCAAGCATCACTATTTTTCTCCAACGTTGTTACTTTGCTTAGTACGTTCTGTGTCTGATTAAGTGTTGAAACGTGTCTGAAACTGTATATCCAGGGCGCAAATACTGCAATTGTTTCCAGATGCACAAAAAGAGCAATGAATGATCCACATGACCAAATCAAGGAAGCAGATATTGTGCTGTGCTTATCATAGTACTGTTGTTGAAGTTGCACCCGAAGGGTGCATAGTTTCACCGGAAGCGCTGCTCATCTGCGCCACACTGTGTAAATATTCTGTACCATTTGTATTGTACATACGGGGCTGATAAAAGAAAGAAGAAAATTATGCTTGTCCACATGATGCCACTCACACTTGTGTATGTGCACGTAGTAATTGCAACATCTCTTTCGTCTACCATTTTACAGTCAGCAGCAGATTGATGCCATTAATTCCAAGTGCTCCTCTTTGGTTCTTGTTTTCTTTGTGCGTTCCAGAACTGCATGAACCGCATTGTCGTTTGTGTTCTTTTGAGGGTCAGCTAGTTAGGGAAAGATCTCTTGTTCGTTTACTGCCGGCACTGTTCAGGAATGAAGGATATGATAGTGATTGATTATCTGCCCTGGCTTAAATCTCCCTTCTCTTCTGTTATTTGACATTCTAATAGACTCTGATGGAACATGTAAGTGGCATAAGAACTAATATGCGTTTCTGACATTTCAACTCCCGCTTTACTTACATACTCATGAAAGTAAAGTAAGTTCATGATGCTGCTGCCGAGATAACTACTACTTACACCATAATTATATGGGATTCTCTCTTATCATCTTGAGGTCGTTAAGATGTGAACTGATGCTCTGACTTACTTGAGAAATACCTAATGGTTTCCGTTTACGTCATGCTTGTACATTACTACACCAAAGCGAAGACGTATGTGCCTGTGATCCTGTGTTACCATACAAGGCTATACTGTTGTTCATTGCTTGCGTCCTTAAGCTTAAACTGTTCACACCTAACTACTCTTTATTAAGATCCAATTGATGTGTAAGGGCTAACCATATTTAATACTAGCCAATTCATCAAGATCCTCCGATCAGACACGAGTATTTAACTTGTTTGGTTTCGGAATTTTAGTCGTATGAATGGTTGTATTTTGGACTACTGTGGCATTCTCTCTCTAAATTACTAGCGAGGCAGATCCATCTCAGCGTTGCTTAAACGTATCATATATGCAAGCCGCCCTAAAGTCTTAACAGGCCACTGCTCTTGCAAGATGTTAGACAAAGCTCCATGAATTCATGTGTCCGGCATTATTATGATTAGCAACTAGTAACAATAACCTATTCTGTTTTGTTTCTTTCTTACTTTTTTAGTGTAGTCCTTTGGCAGTGATCGGCTTGAAGATAAAGTACTTGTTAAAATTTGGAAGATCATGTGAGATGACAGTGGTCAATATACGTACGATGAATAATTGGCATATTTGTTTAATTGAATTTTGGTTGTGCAATATAACCTCAATTTTCAATGGTTTTGGTAGTAGGGCGGTCTCATCGATTTGCATGGCCAGTCAGACCGCTGTGCATGGACAATTAGACTGTCCTGTAAGGCTAAAAATGTCAGGCTAGACTGACTGGTATGGGATGAGCGGTCAGACCGGTCTATGTTGCTTTTGTAGAATTTTAGGGATTTTGGACCAAACTATTGTGAGGGATTGTTTAGTGATGAGTTTGCACTAGGTTTCATTGTAAATAGAGTTGTGAGAAAAACAAGATAGAGAAACACCGAAAAGTCCAGAGAGGGTTTTCTGGATGACATAGACGTTTGTATGGGGTAGTCTGACCGGTCAGACCATGGGTGCGGTCTGATCGGAATGGTGGTGGCGTTCAGACTAGCAGTGGTTTGATTTTCTAGAATTCCAGCGATTTTGGGAGATTTGATCTTGGTTCTTTGGTCATGATTATATTGCATTGCATGATGCATTGTTTTAGCTAACGTGAGTCAAGTGTAAGAAACTTGTGGTCGATATGGTTGTTTGGTCTTTGGATGTGCGGCTTGGACGATGTAGCGGTTGGTAGCAATGGGTCGAGACTAGACAGGGAAGCTGAGGTTCAGAGCAGTCGTGTAAGTCCAGGTGAGGTTATGTCGCTAAGTAGGAGCACAGAGAAGACAGGATTGTGGCGAGGCTGATGTATGTAGAGACGGTTCAAGGGAGACCGAATGTGTGAAAGCATGACGACAAGTCATTGGACACTATGGATTACGTGTCAAAGCATGTCAGGGTGCTTTGAGGTGAAGGCAGTGATGGGGTCAAGGGAATGTGCCTGAAAGGTTCGTCAGACGTATTTTGGTAGTTGGCCAAATACCTGGTTTGTAACTTGATCAAAATCGCAGCACAAGGAGGCATAAAGGAAAATATACATAGATCAATCACTAAGGTGTTAGCGAATTAAGTCTTGTAAGCGCTTTGAAAACCGTACGTGAGTGTGTAAAACCCATCTTAGTTGGAGTTGATGGGTTTCCCCGGTTTTTTTAATGGGTTGGACCTGTTAGAGTTATATGTGTGCTAGTTATTTAGTGGGGAGGAGAGAAGGTGGCTAGATCCAAGAATTCTATGGTTAATATTTCTTCTTCCACCTTATCTCCTTCCATGGTTGCAAGCGAGAAAGTTGAGATAGAGAATAGTGGTGTTGCGGCTGCACCTAGTAACATCCACAAGCTTGTAAATATCTTTCTTTACTGAGAATAAATTAAAGTTTTATCTCAACCATATTCTTATTTGTGTCCTTACTTAGTCTTGCTTGTTCTTGAACTTGATTGGTGATTATGTGTTTGTGGTTGGTCTAGCTCAATCTCTTGCTTGATTTACCTTGCTAGGGCATGTGAGAATGGATCTAGAAATCATCATGCCTTAAATCCTCATAAGAAAGAAGTAATTTAGAGTTTTTGTTCTTGTGACCTAAATTTGATTTTGCTCGATTCAGTAGACTTGAGCCCAAGAACCTAGTAATTCTTGTTTGGTTTGGGTTCCTGATGGCTTGAATAAGTCTTACGCAAAATTTAGAAGTGTTTGTTGAGCTTTTGTCCCGAGAGGACTTCTGACAGGGAACACGAGACCGGTCAGATTGTCATTACCCCGGCGGTCAGACTAGTGGCAAGTGGTCAGACCGGTCCATGACCTACGTCTTAGCGGCCTTGGTCGAAGGCTATTGAATTTGTTAGCTCGGGTTTCTTTCTTTGTCTATCAAATCTAAGTGATGTAATCTAAACTTGATGATTATCATAGTCATTAAGTAAAGATTTAAATAACTAAGGAGAAAAGAGTTCTAAAAATCACCCACCCACCTTTAATTATCGGCACCGATCCTACAAAGTTAAACACAGAGGACTCTGCCTCACCTCCAAGAGGAGGCTGCTGGTCCTGATCATGCAACTCTGGGACTGTGCCATAATTTAATTAGCAACTGGATTTGTTCCAAACCTCTAATTCTTTAATGTGCGTTACACAATTCTCATCTCGTGCATCAGTGCTGTGTTGGCAACTGGCACATCATCGGTTGATGTCGTGTTGCCACCTAACTTACTAGCTACAAATCGATGAACAGAAGCTTTGCATTTTTTTTCCCACTGTGGAACTTGATGGCATGTACTACAGTACTGTACCAATGCAAATACAAACAGAAAAAAAAACTCAATTTTACCATCATGCATAATTACTTCATGTTGTGTAACTTTCAGCATCCAATGTTTACAGAGAAGTTGATATCTGTTAGGCTAATGAGCATTAATTGGTTGCTATTCTGAACTCTCAAGTTTATCAACATCTCAGATGTAACTGAGATCTCATGGTGGAGCCGCAGCCGCAAATGGTTCAGCTTTCAGCTTGCAGGGACCAGTCTACTGCTCTGTTTGGCTTATTGATCTTTTAATGAGAGTGTTAAGTTCATGGTGGCACGCAATAACAACTTCATGCAGTTGCATTATTTGCATAGTTGCATTGCATTATGATTTTGCCTTCGCTTTGTTGGTGTAAAGGTGACTGCCGTGCGCGCATCACCATTCAAATTAAGCGAAGAACTAGGCATTCGTTAGTGTTTAATTTCGTGAACATGTCAGGTTGCAATTAGTCTAACTCCATGTTAACCGATTAATCGGTAGTCCGACCGGTAAGTTATCAACGTTATAGCCTCTTCTTTTGAGTTGCGACTTATGATTCTGTCTTTTTTGTCTTTTTAGCAGTTTTTAGTTTTTAGCTTCTCTCAGTAATCACTATTTATTAAACTAATAACAGTTATTGCTGAGAGAAGCCAAAAGCCAAAAACCGCTAAAAAGCCAGAAAGAACAGGGCATATAATAGTTGAGATAATTAATTATATGACACTGAATAGCGTTGGTTTCTACAAAAATACCATTGAAAAACACTCTATATATTATATGCCACTGAATAGCATCGAAATTCTATTATATGCCACTATGGTTACTTAACCGTTAGGGCTGACCGTTAAACTCTGACAAAAGACCAAAATGCCCTAGTAAAGACCAAAGACCCAATTTGTTTAAAATAGCAAACAACCTCTAAAAATTATGAAAATTCACAGGGGTGTTTCTCTATATGCAAGTGAGCTAGAAAATCTTTTCAATGAACTGTTCAAAGAAAATATTTAGATTTTTAATTTAAATGCTAACAAAGGATACTATTTACAAACAGAGGCTAAATGAGGTCTAAATGTTTTTGAAAAATTCTCACATGCTCCTAAGACGTATCATAGCTCCTTAAAAATATAATTTTTTTATTTTTATACAGTGAATTTTTTCCAGTTCAAAAAATAGCTCAAATAGGCTGATTTTGGATTTGAATTTCAAAAATAGAACAAATGGAAGAGTAAGTTCACAAAATTTTATATTTTAGTTTTACACTACCCTAATGATCCACCAAAAAAATTTCAGTATTTTTGGCTGCCTATATTTAATTTTTATCATAGGGACATATTTGAACTGAGGGCAAAATTATCTTTTTTGTGGGCAAACGTACCCTAACAGATGGCAATTGCATATAATAGAATTTAGGTGCTATTCCGTGGCATATAATAGAGAGTATTTTTTAACGGTATTTTATAGAAGTGGACGCTATTCAGTAACATATAATCAATTATCTCATAATAGTTACTGTAAAAACTGGGGTTTTCACTTCAATAAAAAAAAGGAAACGATACGGCTCTATGTCCGATACTGACTTGTCATATCGGATGGCTTAGTTCATGCCTGATCACTACCACACAATCATCTCACCTAGCACATTCTTATCCTCCCACGTAGGTAGCCAGAGTCCCCCTACCCCGCTGTTTTGCACCAGCGCAAGGAGCTCGGTGCTCTCGATACCTTGCTCTCCCCTCTCTCTATCTCTCTCTCCCTGCAGCTTTGCACTCGACGAAAGCCATGCGCCATAGCCAGGGCTCACATGGAGGTTCCCTTTCCATGGAGTGGCCAAAGTCCGCTGGACTTATCGCTCCCATGATCAGATCTTGTCGGATTTGGTGAGGATGAGGCCAAACGAGTTGGGTGAGCCTTGCCCGGCTCATCCTGTTAGATCCAAGCACGTCGGTGATGGCATGGCTTATCCCCATCCTCCTCAATACTCATCTCAAATATTGGTACCGGGTAAGTTGAGTTGTTGTGGTAGCTATTTTTTAATATTGCAGTTTTGTTGCAATAGATTTTTGTATTTATTGCCTTAATAGTTCAAATTTGTTATACATTTTTGTTTGTTAATGCCCATCATGTAGCCCGTTAGTCTTTGACTGGGAGCTAGCCACCATCGCATTCATACTTCCCCTGCTCTTCCCTCTCTCTCTCACTCTCTCTAGATGTGTCATGGTGGGTTACACCGAAGGAGCGAGGCAGTGTGTCCACTTCCATGTCCTCCTTTTCCTCCTAGCGTGGCCCTTGCCGAACAATGGTTTGGAGGAGTAGGATCTGACGATTGGGAGATGGACTATAAGTGATCCGACGATAGAAAGGAGTGTTCTCATCGTACGCCCGGACAATAGTATGAACCTAAAAAGAGTCATACTTGTCAACATTTGATTGACATTATATGTATATAGTTCTAAAATACAATACATATACTAATTAATTGTTAGCGATATACCCTAGATGTAATCATGAAGATGATTATATCACTTCTATATTTATGATCTTTTCAATAATATGTTATTTTATCCTTTAAATAAATGTCCTTCATATTGATCAATAAGTACGCGACTTGTTCGTGGAACTTTTTATTCATGTTTTGATGTTATCCTAAATCATTCCTGATCTTATGTCATTATGTGGGATAATTATGATTTTCAGATCAACGCATGTATTGATTGATGATCATATTTCACGGATCGACACATGTATGGGGATATCAAATCAATAGTGTGGACACATGTTAGAGAATATGATGTTAGATTGACCTACTATAAGATACTACAAAAATTGTTATATTCTTAAGTCTCATCAGTTGGTCTCATATATAGTGTATAAGGATCCTTAGACTTAAGATCGTCACGGTTTTTTACATGTGTAATAGTTTATTTGGATGTTGCCAAACACTACTCCGTAACTGGGTGGTCATAAATGTAGCTTTCAGGTTTACTATAAAGCATACGGAGGAATGTGAGTGATCAAGATGAAATTTGCCCCTCCAATATAACGGGAGAGATATCTTTAGGCCCCTCGATGTGGTTAGATTAAGAAAGTGCATGTCCATGCCGAATGTGTTTAAGGAGTCAATCACAACTAAGTAATCTACTACAGTTCAAGTGAAAGATTGAGCTATCATAGGATGACATGCTTCTCACCTTAAGTTCGATCTGGTATCATGAGCCAAAGAGATCGGTACATAAACGCTATATAGTTTCATTCAATATAATCTTTTTGTATATTTTGGAGTCATTATGTCTTGCTATAATTCGCTACCGACTTATGGATCGGAAATGAGTTCTCAGTCCATAGCCAAATATACATGAACCTACATGGTCACATATTTAATGGGTTAAAATGATAAGGATCCAGAAGGGATACGATCTCTACTCATATTGGATTAAGTTAGAGGTTCTCCGAGTGGGATATGATCTCTACCCATATTGGATAAAGATTCAATCTAAGACTTTCGAGTTGGGTATTATATCTGATCGTATCGGATAAGGATCTGATTGAATGCTATATAAAGGGAGTTGCAAGGGCTGAGAGAGGATCCCGAGACACACCCATCGAATCCCTAGCCATCACCTCTCATAACCCCTACCGTATGCGCTAGTGCTAACACATCGATACACGACGTTCCATCCCTGGACGTGTAAGCCTCGATAGAGGTGATGCTATGACTACGACGCTAATCAGGACATTCGTGAGGAGAAGACTGTTGGCCAGAGAACGATCGACTACTTTCACTACATCGATGTGCGCTTCGTTGAACCGGACATTTCAACTCTATTTCCACTGCACTGCGCGCCTAGTGCTAATGATATATAATCTCTTACTTGCATGGCTTTCTAGTTCACGCGGCAAAAATTTTTAATCTGCGCTAATATAGCCTATCTATATCTCAACATTAATAAGTATGCAAGGCATCACGGGTGCAAGGACCTTTTTGTTTTTCTTTTGGCTCTGGACATTAGTGTTTGATTCTGTCGAGCGCAAATTAATCAATTTCTTGCTCATTATGGTGCCGATTGAAAATGCCGTGTGCCCAACTAACCTAGCGTATGTTTTCTCCCAATCGGAGTTAGGATGCATGTCCCAATCCATATCAAGTAAAAGGATCTCCCAAGTGGAGACAGATATAAAGACATGTATAATTAACCGATGAAGAAAAGTAATTAAGTAAGCATCTATGGTTTATGGGAATTAACTGTAAGATAGTGCAGTCTGAAACTTCGAGTTCACCTCACCAATTTTGTCCCTACTTCTTTTCCCTTTGGGGTGTCGCAGCACTGTCCATCAGTCATGCCTGTACTAGCCAGGCCAGTGTTAGGGCCTATTTTTTTAGCTTTTAAAAGCTGTTTTTCGATTCTTCTATAATAACTAATTTTAAACAGAGTATCTTTTTAAAATAGAATCTACTAGTTAATTGTAGTGTATATTGTATCGACTTCATTAATATCAACAAAAATCACACGTGAGTTTCTGTTATTCTATAACCTCTTACACAAACAGCTTAAAAATCATAAACCGCAGCTAAAAATCAAAAGCCGTAGTCGAAAAGAACATGCCATTGAGGGCTGAAATGCAACTATTTGCTTCTCAGACAAAACGCTGATTCCTCGCCTTGCCGGTTGTCTCTCTGTCCACGCGTGCATGCATGCATGCATGTACTATAAAGACGGAACAATATGTTATTGTACTCCTATATGCTAAGTTCTTGGAAGAATATTTCCCTCGAATTAAGCAAAGTGCCATTGCAAAGTTTGTACTTTTAACAAAACGGCACTGGATATATACATTTCACCGACATATGAGGCTAGAGTCATTTGTCGTACTCACATCTATTGGCGCTGCTTAACTAAATCACAAACTTTACATGGCCACTTTATTTAACATCCCTTATTTTTGCGAGGAGAAAAGAAAAGCCAAGGGCCATCGACACCTAATTAAGCAGTAGTGGTGAGCAATGATTTAGGTTCCGCTCATTTCAGTTTGAGCTTCTAATTTTTGGTTTATTTTTTACTATTTATAAATTTTATCTTTTTTTATTTGATTTTTTTGAGCTTTTTACCAGTTCTTTTTTCTTGTATTCATTTGCATTGTTCGTGATGGGGTAACTTATTTTTCATATTTTTTTAAAAAATTTAGTTACGTTAAATAAGTCATCATCAACTACAGTGTAATTTCAGCTAACTATAGTATAATTTTAACTATAAATCAGTTTATTTCAATCCAACGAGTGACACCTTAGAGGGAAGAAATATTTGAGAGAGAGAAACCATGCACTCGCCATTGCCACTGGGCATCGATGGACGCACCTTTTCCCTTGGTCTTTCCCTTTCTGTTCGCGATATGTGTACACACCTCCGTCGCTTTGCCGTCCGGCCGGGTGATTATCTCCGCGAAACTATATACTACTTTCTCCCCATGAAGCTAACGGATGAACCAACCAGCCTTGGCTCTAGTTTTTCGGCTTATGATTTATAGTTTATGATTTCTCTTGAACAACCAAATAGTATGTTTTTTTGTCATCTTTAAACGGTTTATCGGTTTATTGGCATTCGATTCATTCACACGAATACTTATATTAAAATTAAAAAATAAAACACAGCTAAAAAAATCGCACCGAAAGACACGATGGACATGGCACCCACTGCATGCTCCAACTTGATTGCCAGTAGTAGAAGTGGTACTGAGGCATTTGCTTTTGCCATGCTTTTGGTATAGAGTAAGCAAAGCCAGTTGGCATCTCAGTTAGTCTGGTCCCCTCCTATCCTATGTTTAGTTAATTTCCCATAAGTCCACCGGGTGTCCGGGTGGACTTCATCCGGCGTATACATTTCAAATGCGACACGAGACAGCATCGGAAAGATATATAGATGGGTTCTTTTGATTATAATTTATGGTTTAAATATTTAAATTTTGATTGTTCGCGAGAGGCAGTATGTATAAGAAAATAGTCGCATACGATTTTGGCCGATACAACTGAACTCGGTACACTTTTTGCTATAATTTTTCTATTGACCCTATTTTTAAAAAATGCATCGTTTAAAAGCTAGCTACTGTAGATAGTACAATTATAAACCAACTATATGTTTTCAAAAATCGAGCATCAAACCATATACGCTCTTGTGAGAATTTCGTAGGGTTCTTGTGGGAATTATATTTGTTTCCTATGGAATGTATTCCTGTGAAATTCGGCTTATTCGGAGAGACAGAAATCCTATAGCTAACAGTAAAGTTCCTACCAAAAATTTGTAAAAAACCTGTGGAATTCTTCACGCCATGTGAACAGGGCCGAAAGTGAATGGATGAGCTTAATTAGATCCGAAGTTTGCTGGCCCTTCAAAAAAAAATGGATGAGCTTAATTAGATGATACGCTTACGAGATCTACAAGATGGCACTACTATAAAAAGTTAATACTAAATGTCCAATCGAAGCGCTATCTCCCACCACGACGCCGACTACCTCCTCAAACTCGATCCTCTGCCTCCGATTATGACCCTTCCCCTTCTTTTCTTGATGTTTGAATGTGAAGTTTTTTTTTAAAAGCCATGCTTAGATACCTTAAGCTGAAGGTGGATTTGGTGCTGGTCGGGGACAACGGCAAGGAGTGCACCTACGACGACGGATACCTCAAGCATCAGGCCGTCTTCTCCTGCCTCACCTGCGTGGCCGCCGGCGCCACCGGAGTCTACACCGCCTGCAGCCTCGCTTGCCACGACGGTCATGAGGTGACATGTCTCTGTGTTTCGGTGTATTTTGCCTTGTAAATATCTTGTAACTCTTGTGGTTGAGTGCATTGGTTCTGGATGCAGCTGGAATGTTGGATTAGTGTCTATTGGGGTGAGAAAGGGAATAGGGCAGCAAACGGCTTATGACCACGGCTTACGACCACGGCATACGACCACGTGTAAGATCGAGAAGGCCGATTAGAGGGGGTGAATAGGCGGTCTTAAAAATTGTTCTTTTAATTAATATCAATTTAAATGCCTATTCTATTTGTTTAAACTAAGTATACAATGCGAAAACTTAAATCAATGTGGTTTAGCACAAATAGTATCTAGATCAAATAAGTTCACTTAAGTGCACCAACACCTTAAGGCTATGTCAAGGTTTGTAATCCTAAGATGATAAGCAATCAATTTAATTCTATGTATGTAAATTACTTGAATATAAATTGAACACAAGGAAATAAATCACAATTGACACGGTCTCTTTTTACCGTGATGTTCAGAGACTTGTCGGTCTCCCCTAGTCTACGTTGAGGTTAGACCAAACGAATTGGATCGGCTCCACTAATTAAGCCGAAACAGATCAATCCACTAGTGGTATCTCTTTCCCACTCCGGGTAGGTGAGCTCCAACCTTCACAACTTTGTCGGATCTTCTCACAACCTTTTTTGAGAAGATCACCGCGCACGACGCCTCTAACATCTTCTAGGAGTCAACAAACTTCAAGAGTAATAAGTCAAGTCCCTTGCTTAACTCTCACCATATCACAGACGGTTCTAGTTAAGAATCGTCGGTGATAATGGTTATCATAGACTGTTCAAAAATCGTCTGTAATGTCCTTAGAGTAATACTGACCCATAAGTACAGACAGTTCAGAAAACCGTCTGTACTAATATTTTCGAACCGTTTGTGATGAGGTTTTCTGTAATAGTGTGGATTTTGCGATGTCCTGTGTCATTACCCTGAGGATAATCATACTTAAGTAACGAATTATTATTTGTTGGAGTAGTATTTACATTATTATTTTACTGTGTAACTCTGGTAAAAACTTATTATTCATTAAAGCGACGTTTTGTTGGACTAACGACTAATAATTCATTACTTAAATATGATTATCTCCGGAGTAATGATACGGGGCGTCGCATATTTTCCAGGGAGCTAGGCAAACCCAGACCCTACAAGGCACAACAGCGTAAATTATAATTACGAGATGGATGGTTGTTAGAGTAGGTGAAACAGATTATTAGATCCAACCATAAGCATGTACTCCGACTAATCACGCGATTGGTGCGACCTTCGCTTTGCAACCAACAGCGACGATGGGCCAGGAGTCAGTTGTCGGGTTAGCGTGTCCAGATCTGGCGAAAGAGTGGTCAAAAAAGCTCCCACGCTGTGTCTCGTTAGACTACTGTTTCGGCCCCATAAAAGTTAACAATGCTAATGCCACTCTCTTCCTTGATTATGTGGCAAATCTCCATTGCCTAATCTAATTAACTGCAAAGCAGGCATGCTTAATAACAATTTCATACAAAGACCAAAGTGCTGGATTTTCTCGAACGTTTGAACAAGCTAATACATGGCTCGGTCATGTACTTTCTGTGGTTGAATTGTTGGATGTTTTTTATTTTGGAAAGGAAAAATTATTGGATGTTATCTGTGTCAATCTCCTAGCAGAAGAAGTTGGTGATTTTAGCGTCCCATGATCTCTATGCAACAGATAATAGCGGATACACGTGTAGGGTTTTTTTTTTTTGCAGTGGACTAGAGAATATATATATACACACACGCGAGGTTTTTTCTGTACTATCGAGAGTACATATTCCCCTTTTAATATATCACTTAAACAATTGTGTTATACCTCTTTATCGTTTTTTGATATACTTAAATACAATTCTAAAACATTTCAATGCAACATGGTTGAAAAATTTCATTGGAACCATTTATTCTTGCTATATACCATTTTATATGTAAAAGGATTATATACATAAATTATGCTAAAAATGTGTACTTTGATGGAATTTTTTATGAAACTTACTTTGGAATATCTTATAATTATTACTAGAGTGTGCTTAGAAGGATAAAGATTTATAACAATATCATTTAGATGGTGTGTGTATAGAATTACTATTCTACGCACAGGTGTAGAATACGTGCCGGAAAGTTGTTGTCATGCGTGAGTAAAATTATTACTAAACACATGTAGAGTTATTGCCAGTTGTAATACTATACAACTGACAGTAACTCTATATGTATTTGACAGTAACTTCACTCACACACAACAATAACTTCATGACGTACGCAAGCACAGAATATCAATTACTATGAGGTATTGGGTACCTCGCTACGAAATTACATCCAAACTCTTGGTATGTATATATACCCGTACACTATTTGCTATCGATTTTACCCTAATTCAGATGAAGCAGCTGTGGAGAGTGTAATTTTGCCCAGCCTTTTACTCGTTCCTGCGTACGCACGAAGACGTCCACCTAGAAAAACCCTGGCTACCTACGCCACTTGGCTACACTCCTGCTCATCTGCTGACGTGTACAGAAGCAGCCAGTCGGGAATCCACGTCACGCCATCCCACGTGGCCACCACGACCCTACACCTAGCCACGCAGTCGCCATGACCCAACCATAAAAACCCAACCCCACACCTGCACGACTGCACCTCCAGTCCACACCCACAATATTGCAATGCCCAACCCCTCCTCCCCAGCCTCGCCGTCGCCGCTCCCTTCCCCGGCGCCCGCCGCCGCTCCCCGACGACGCCGACGCCTCCTCCCGTCCTCCAACCCCTCCTCCACTACTCCCACCTCCACCTCCGGCGCCTCCGCGTCCTCGTCTACCTCGTCCTCCTACTCCTCCGCCTCCTCCAACCTCTCCTTCTCCTTCCCCTCCTTCTCACCTGTGCCCTCGCCGTTCCACCACCGCTTTCTTTCCCCGCTCCGCGCCGTCGCCGTGCCCTTCTCCTGGGAGCACCGCCCGGGCATCCCCAAGACCCCCGCGCGCCAGCCGCCCCGCGGCAAGCCCGGCGCCAAGCCGAAGCCGCTGCCCCTCCCGCCGTCCCTCCTCTCCAACAAGGTGGTCGCCGACCCCTTCACTGCCGCCGGCGCCGACTACTTCATCATCCCGGAGAATAACACGAAGACGACGAGGCGCAGGCGGAGGCAGCGACGGCGGCGGCCGAAGCTGGCCGCCGCCCTGACCGACTGGATGGCCGTGCTGAGCCTATACCGGTCGTGCACGAGGTCCCGAGACTGCCTCACCGACGCCGGTCCTCCGCCGCGCCCGCGCCCGCGCGCTCCGACTAAGACACGTACGTAGTGAGTTCGTTTGCGCGGCGTTAGTGTGCGTTGCGTTGCGTGGGCGCCGGGTTAATCACGTTTGGTGTGACACTAATTAAGGTGGCTTTCGGTGTAGTGCATGCATGCGCTCGCTCCAAGAATAATTAATAATGGATTAATTCGGCACGATTAGCATGATTGTTGATTAATGACTTAATGCTGCTGCTGCTGGCTGCCTTGCATGTTTGTGGGAACAAAATTCTTTGGGGGAAGGCCTCATGCCATATATCAAAGTACTAATCTTGAAGCAAACTTTGTCTTCTTTCCGTTGTCTTCACTACCACAACTGCTCCCACCGAGTCATAGACAGCACTCGCCACTCCATGCCGCTGCTGCGCTCACCGGACGCCGCTGCCTCCTCCGTGCTCCTTGCCGGACGCCGCCGCGGTCAACGAACACCACTCGCTCGCCGGCCGCCGCCGCCTCTGCGCTCCCTGGTCCACGCCACCACTGCCTCGCGCTCGCCGAACTCCGCCGGCTCCACGCGCTCGCCAACCCAGGGAGCCGCGCGTGCTCGGTCCGGCGCTCGACAGATCCAAGGGCGGCGCGGCAGAACTAGCTCCTCCGAGTCCATCGCCTGTCTGAGGCTCGCCGGAGCGCCGGTGCTGAGTTGCCGGCCAGGCGGTGGGGAGGGAGACTGGAGAAGATGAGAAGGGGAATTGCTCCCACGATAGGTCGGCGGGTTTCAAGATTTGTCCATGGAATTTTCTTCCATTTTTGTGGTGTTGCATTTGTTCTACAATTAGGTTCTGATCTTGTGGTTGAGATAGGCAGGTCACACTGACTGGTGGGCCACGATTTATGTAAAGAGGGATGTACCTACGACATATTAGCCTCCGATGTGGACCAATAACCACTCAGATAATGCATGGTTCACTGCTTGAATCTGAACTGTCTTGTGTTCTTGCCTTTCTTGTTTACATTCTTGTTTGGCCCCGTGGCACGTACATGTTTAGCACAGAATTCTAACCATGCGCACACGTGTGCCACGCATTCTATAGATCTTACATTGTTTTGTCTGATAATCTCCACTTAATCTGACTAATCACGCGGCCTGTTTCGACATGGATGTAAACTTCTGTCCAACTGTTGTAGCGTGCTTTAATCAGTGTGTTTGAAGCTTCTCTTAGTTACAGCCGGTGGTGCCAAGCGGCACATGCAGAAGAGACTGAGAGAGCGTCCGTCGAGCGACGACGGTCGCCTCCCGTCTTGACAACGCAAGCGGTTTTAATTTGCTACGGGTACACGTGTGTATCGGGTGCCCCGGGCTAAATATCATATTCTTTTCGGGACTACTCACTGCATAGATATTGATATAGACGATGTATATAATTTTGGGAGTGACTATTGCCAAGGCGATTGAAATTTTTTTTTGTCTCTCAGTCACTTGAAGTTGCACTCTCAATCAACTAAAATTGCAGTTGTTCTTTTTGGAGGGGGTTGCAATTTTAGTTGATTGAGAGTGCAACTAAATGTAATTTAGTTGCACTCTGAATCACCTGAAGTTGCAGTTGTTTTTTTTATGGGGCTGCAATTTTAGTTGATTGAGAGTGCAACTTCAAGTGACTGAGAGATAAAAAACTTTCAGTCGCCTTGGCAATAGCAAAACCGTATAATTTTATACTCAAGAATCGTTTGAAGAAGTCATCTTTTTTTATTTTGATTTTTTAAAAAAAACAAAGTCTAAAACCAAAAATAAGACCCAAAAGCATACAGTAAAGTTAGCTTTTGCCGCGGGCTGCTTTCGTGGGTTGATGCGTGTAGGGACTTGGCTGCCTAGGGAAGACATTGTGCCACACGCCAAATCGCGATCAGATAATAAGTAAAGGACATCAGGGCTGGTGTGTATCAAATCATCGGATAATCAGTAAAGGACATCAGGGCTGGTGTGTATCAAATCACTCTAGGCACTCGGTACCTTTGACACTGTAGCAATATCTAGCTAGTCTCTAATTATAATCTTCGTCTTATAGCTATGACCGATGAATTTTATCTATATTTTGCACTGAAATGAACCATATCGAGCACAGGTCTCACTCTACAAGTAAAGTTCGATGAGCTCTTAGCGGACCTGTGCCTACTATCTACTAAGTGTGTGCTAGGGAAAGAAAGCAAGCTGAGCAGTTCTCACTCTGTCCGGTGACCAAGAAAGCTTAAATAATACCGTAAAGTGATCACTGAAACCTCATACCGATTCGCCACGTGAAAGCGGGGTTAAGGTAAGGCAGGAAAGACTGGCGCCGAAAGATATGTTTTGAAGAGAGAGATCCGCAGGCAAAAATCTTGAAGGAAGGACTGACTGAAGGAAGGAACAGACCGTAGCAAAAGCCGAAGAAGATGTCGTTTGAAAACATCCGGGTGATATCTAGACATACCCTTAAATTTAAGAAGTTATTTGAGGAATCCGTTTTAAGAAACTATCTGTTCATTTCGACTTACGGAGAAACTAAAAGTCTAGAAAATAAGACTTATGATATATGCATGACATTTATATGTTTACACAAAATTACTCTGCGCGTCTACCGATATCATTTTCAATTGAAAAGCTATGAGTGGTCAAATTCTCGGGGAATTTTGGTTACCTGAAGTCTGGGGAACCGGCTATTTTCGGTGAATTGGATCTCAATCGGAAGATGACTTGATGCAAAAGCTTCGTCAACGTATGCATTCAATCCTCGACTCGGGACATGCAACCATTATTTACCTTCGTCGATGTGAAAAAAAGTATTTTTTTTTGTTTCCTTGTTTGACGGCAGAAGCTACCTTAGAGTACATGAGCCCCAAATTCACCAATCGAGTCGACATTGGTTTCCAAAACTCCTCTCTCTCTCTCTCTCTCTCTCTCTCTCTCTCTCTCTCTCTCTCTCTTCTCTTCTCTTCTCTCTCTCTGTCTCCAATGCATACATGCACATGTGCGATCGATCGACTAGCTCGCTCGCTTGTCGTCACGTCTGGCTGTCTCCTTGCCTGCCCAAAGCTTTCAGCATAGAACTGTGCAAATGTCATGGATGAATCATGGGAAACAGTGCTCTCCAATAATAGCTAGCCCATAATTGGAGAGAAGCTGTTTGTTCATCAGAAGCAATGCGCCAAGCTGGTTTTAACTCGCTTTTACCAGAATCTCGCGATGAGACGAGACTCCAAAGTCAGAGTTGGTACCGAAAGCGCACGATCCAATTAAGCTGATCCAACACGTCAGCTTTTTGACAAGACGCCTGTACTATTAGCACTAGAATACCGGGTTCAATAGATAAATGTAGGTCCTCTCTCACTTAAGCTCTAGTGCCGCTCGGTGGAGTGAAATAAGCAGATTTATAATTTAAATTGTACTGTAGTTAACTAAAATTATACTATAGCTAATAGTAGTTTATTTGGCGTAACTAAATTTAAAAGTAGAAAAAACAGGTTAAACAAATATGGAAAAAACCAGCAAAAAAGCTTTAAAAAGCCAAAAAGACATAAAAGGGCAAAATTTAGAAATAGTGAAAAATAAACCAGAAGCCAGAAGCTCAAACCGAAATAAGCAGGACCTAGTTTTGGTTTTTATTGCTATAGCAAGTAATTTTTAAATAATACGTATTTTCAAGACAGACATATAGGTATATTATATTACATATTGTATTAAATTTAATTATACTAGTTAAAATTATATATAATTTTTTCTCTCTCGTGAAGTCAGAATTCACGAACTATAATAATCTACCCAAAATTAAGTATGACGCGCATATCAAGGGACAGTCGCTGGATGGACCGGTGTTTTCTCTCTAGCTTGCTTCGTTTCCTACACGGACACGGGGTGACATTGTTTCGTGCACCGTAGGGCAGAGGGCAACAAAGTAAATACACCACAGATAACAATCAAGTCGTCCCTGGAATACGCGTGGCATTATGGCCAGGTCACGCGTGCACGATCGACGTACGGAAGGCGTAGGTTGAATCTAGCGACTGCGGTATTACTGGCGCCCGACGAAGGGTGGCTCTGGGTGCGCTCGGGCTCTCCCTCGCGATGATCTGGGCCGTCCACCGACGATCGAGCGCCGCAGCTGAGGACCCCGGCCGATAGCGCAGTCGTGCGTGCAGCGGCGGCCGAGCCGGACGGTGGTGCGGTGCATGCTTCACGGATCCAACACGTTGCGCTGCCCCTGCGCTAGCTAGAAGTTACGACGCCATTTAATTCGCATCTGGAGCGGAAGCAGCAGCAGCCGTACGTACACATGGGCAGCGCATGACATGAGCCGGGCAGGGCAGGGCAGGCCGCGGCAGCGCCCACAAACTAGTTGAGACATTCCCTCGCAAAACAATACACAAAAAAAAAACTATTTGACACATTCAGACTTTTTTTAGTACAACAGCGCGTGCACTCGCGCATGCAGCTTACGTAGCACGGATATGCATTTTACCTAAGACATATGGCCCCGCTCGGTTGGACCGAAAAAATATAGCTTATAACTAAAATTACACTGAAATAATTGTAATTTTACTGTAGCTGAAGGTGACTTATTTGACGTAATTAAATTTAAAAAAATAAAAATAGAAAAATATGCTAGCTCATCACAGATAATGCAAACGAATACGGAGAAAAAAGAACCGACAAAAAAACTCAAAAAAGCCAAAAGTTCAGAAAAAGACATAATTTATGAATAGTGAAAAATAAGCTAGAAGCCAGAAGCTGAAGTCGAAACGAACTTTTGTGTGTGTATATGAAATCAAAGTCAGTTATGGCACTATTTTGTACCGTATTTATAAAAATAGTCAGTTATCGGTAAATCCCAAATTATTTCGGCGCGGTATCGGTAAATACCATATTTACCAAAGTTGACGCGAATTGCAAACAATATAACGACTAGCAAGATGAAGCACCAAAGCTGAAGCGCAACTGCTAAAGAAAGAAAGCAAAAACAAAAGAAAGAAAGAAAGAAACATCATCACTCATAGGGTTGTGCAATGCGACTGTGCTAAGGAAAAAAGAATACTAATGTTTCACTTCACTTAGAAAAGAAGAAGTTAATGCTAGCTTCACTCATCAGGCAATTGCATCATCACTTCTGCGAGGCCCAACGTAAGGCAAAAAAACAAAGAACGGATGGCAATTTGCACTCATGTCTCATGGAGTCATGGCCCTTTATTTCTTTCACAACCTGCCGCACGGCCGCAGCACATTTGCACTCATGGCCTCATGGGCCCAGACAATTGCACAACCTGCTACCAAAGAACAGCCATCAGCAGAGCAGCAAGATCGGTATTTTCGGTATTTTCGGTTTTTAGAGGTTTTTTCCAGAAAAATCGAATGCCAAAAAACCCAAAATTTAAAAACCGAACCGAATACCAAAAACCGGTCAAACCGAGTTGACCGGTTCGGCTCGGTTTTTTCGGTTTGGTTGAAAAATGAACATCCCTACGCCCTGCCGCCCAGGGAGGAGGCGGCAGGTAATTAGGCCGGCTAATTAGCCAGACTAATTACCTGCCCTAATTACCTCCCCATGAACACTATGTTGCGAGGTACGTGGATATACTGTGAAAGCGAATCTTAGAGATGGAGACGCCGATTGATAGTCTCAATGAGGAGAACGATGACTTCCGGCAACAGATGCAACGCGAAAGGGGCAACAAGGAGGTCGTTACTATAGGAAGTTCATATGATCCCACATGCTGTTGCGCGAGCACTAACTGCATGTGTGCGTGCCGCTACAACGATGGCCAATCACGTCCGAGGCGCCCCCCACAAGAACACTCCATATAGGTACCACGAGGCACCTTCTACCAGTAGGTACGCACCAGAGAAGGTTATAGCATGTAGCTCGTGGTTATGTTCACTGTTGTCAAACATGTAACTGAATGGTGTACGTACCGTTGCGGTTGCTGTTTTTTAGTGGACTGTTGAAATGCTGTGCCATGTGTATTAAGCTAGACGGGTTGATACGCATTGAATAAACATTATGAGATACATCTCAAATGGGTACAAATATGAATTAATGTGATACAGTAAAAGATACATGAGATTATGACACTGAGTGGCGACCAAACGAGCTCGGTTTGTTGGGGTAATCCTTCAATAAGTGCCCGAAGGTCTTACATATTCGGCATTTCACTATACGAAAAATGCTGGTACGTTGGTTCACATTCATGTTGTTCTGGAAGCACCGTGTCTACCGACGTCCCTTGTTAGTTATCTTCAACTCCTTGTTGGGGGCTCATTGCAGCATGTCTGGCCAAAGATCCATGTATTTCATGTCCAAGACGTACGAGTGAAACTCTGCACTCCATGTACTGAAATGGTGTTATATGTCATAGTACTCTGAGGTATACGGCTCGGACATCTGCCTCATTTGCGCACATACCTTGTACCAGTCTTTCCGCAAGCAATGAGATGACTGATGACCAACTACAACATGTTCGTATTTATAGCTGAGCGCAAAGCGAACCCGGTGCACTCAACCCACAAATTAAGAACTCCTTGTCGACGCGCAGCACTTTTGACGAGGGAGGATGGCATGGCAACATTTACAAATGTGGAGACAAGGGAGCGGACGGCACGAACATAACGACATCAGTGCGGACGAGGCAGCGCGTGAGGCGGGACGACACAGGCAGAGTGACATTTGTGCGAAGCACACAGTGGAAAAGAAAAGATAGCAGCAATGAGCCAATATATGTGCGAAGGACAAAGGTCAAGCACTTCGAAGGAGGACTAAATTAATATGAAACGATAGTACCAACGGGCCGATAATTACAATAAAATTACTATGAATAAATGTGCCAAATTTGGACTACATAAACTTTTCAAAAAATTATGCAATAACTATTACTATATCGGGAAGCTTCACATAAAATTTTGTAATTATTGTATCTCGTTTGCTATATGTAAAAACTCATAAAATTATCAAAATTGTACGAAATTTTGAGAAACATTCGCAATGGATAAAATTACCCGAAAATTACACTACGAGGTACGTTGTGTCGGGAGGCTGTATATAAATTTTTATAATTTTTGGAGCTCATTTCATATATTTAGAAATTCAAATAAATACTAAACGAAAAATTTATGGCAGGTAATTAGGCTGACTAATTTGCTGACCTAATTACTTGCCACCTCCTCCTCCAGGCGGCGGGCGGGCTGCCGTTTGGCCTCAGCGGCGGCGGCACTCATTGTCGATGAGGGGTGGCAGCCTGCTGCCCAGTGAGGGGGCGGCAGGCGCCTGTTGTCGGCGGCAACGCCACGCGTCGTCTTGTGGGCGCTATCGCCCGGCCCGTCAACAGTAAAAATGATATTTGTTGTCAGTAAACGTATACTACTATTTTTATAAATATGGTACGAAACAATATCATAACAAGCTTTGATTCTATACATATGTATACTCTCTCTCCTCAAGATTCCTAATTATTCTGGTAAGACATTCAGACTTATTCGCTCATCGGTAGCATTACGAGATCCCCAACCACACTTACCGCTGTGCAGCATGCGGCAAACGCGCAGATCTGAAAGCTAATGTGGTTTGATGCGATCGCAAAAGCGCCTTAGCCTTCTCGAGTGTATATATCAGAGAGCACTTGACTTGGACCGACCAGCACAGAGAAGCCACTTTTAGTACCATATCGGAGGGCTTAGCAAATGCACCCCGTTTCATACGAGGACCAGGCCGAATGGGAGGCGTGCCAAATGAAGCCATGAAGGCACACCCTACACACGAGCAAGCTCGTGCCGTGGTGACACCGTGTGCGGTACGCGCACTTAGCGACAACAAACTTATGAGCAACCAAAACCGCCACATTGTGATGGTGCTAGCGCATGACACGTACGCTTGTCTATCCCCCCGCCCTTTTTTTTTTTGCTGGTTTCTTCTCTCTTTGAAGTGAAGTTTTTTATAAAAACAAAATAAATCTGGAACAGGTGATTCCCATCTGGATTTTGGAAAAGACTTCAAGGACGGCATGCATTTTGCTCCGTCCGTTCGTGAGCGAAGCGCTGTGCGCCAGCAAAGCAACGCGGTTCCAGCCGGCCGGGAAGCGGCACACTAGTGGGCTGCGCAGCCATCGTCTCCACTGGTGCGAATAGTCCGGGCCGAACAATAGGCTCAGACGTGCAACACGAGTGGTAATTGGCCGCAAGACGACAGGTGGAGCCGGCGAACGGAAGTGGATTGCAGTGTTCAGAACGGCTGGGCCGGCCGTTCGACGGTATAGGCCCATGGAAAATTTGGATCTTATCCGCGATCCGGTTTCTTGGAACTCTGGGCCGTCCGTCTGAGGATGGACGAGCGAGATGTGCGCTCCGGTTTCTCGAACTACCGGCCGGCAGTCAGGGGGACTATTGTGCAATCATGCGAACCTCCGCGACGGCCTCGTCTTCTCCGGCGACGTCCACGGCCTCCACTGCCCCGCGCGCTCGAGGCCGTCATCCTCTGTCGATCGGTCTCATTCCTACCTTCCAGCCGGTTACCGGAGAGCAATCGGGGACCAAGTCGTGGAAAGTTGCCCATTGCCAAGCACAAGCCCACCAGGGTTCAGGCAGAAAAACGTCAAGCGGAAAGGAACACCACGGAATCTTTTGCTGCTTCTGCGTACATGTACAAGCAGCAGTTCCTTGGTTCTTTCGCCATGAAGTTTCAGGCATTATTGCACTTTTCCTTTCGTAAAATGTGAACATCACAGCTGCATATTATTACAACACCTCAGAATAACCAAAAGATAAGCTCTTCTTTTCCTACCTACTTAACTGATGTACGGAGCACGTGCCTAGTATCCATCTACGACGTACCAACGACGAAATAAACCAATAAAACAGATCAGAAGTGTTTGGTGTTTGCTCTGGTCGGACAATGGCTGCTGTGCCAGACTAGTTTCTCATGAAACTTGATCGATCTTGGTTAGATGGATTGGTCTTTTGCACTTGCCGGCCTGTTACTCCGGCTGACAAGGTGGTGAAGCCAGACGACCAACTCCAGTATGTAATCCTCCGTCCTTTCCTTGTCAGCATGGTAGAGTGTCTCGATCACGTCTGGTTGACCTGGTCTTCTTCCAACCCTCTCAGTCCTGAATGACATTAAGCAAATGTAACGAGATCGGCCAGTATTAGAAAATTTTCCTTTGCACAAATTATGGCTAAAATATTTGAAAAATGTTCCTTACCCAGATTTTGCCCATTCGCTAAACCGCAAGAAACCTCGGGCACTGAAAAAAATAATCATGATCCATAAACTGAATAAAGATTAAAACATTGTTCTGATGTATGACAAGCTACAGTACCAGGTGGTATTGATGGCCATAGGAACAAGCCATTTCAAAGTTTTCTCCATCGTACCCCTTATTTGATCCATAGTGAGCTGCAGCAGAAAATGAAGATTCAGAATGTGAAAACTTTGTTGATGTGGCTCTCTCACAGTCGAGTTGTATTTACCTCCCGAGGCACCGAGGAAGTTCTTAACCTACTTGGTAGAGCCGACCTGACCCTTGGTGGCAATCCTTGGTAGAGGGCATCTCTTGTATTTGCTGGTATATACCCTGATCGAGAAACCTTAAACAAACAAAATTTTGTTAAATGTGCTGCCCTCAGATACTATCTAGTGGACATTGCTGAAGTGTTATTTGCATTGTTCTCTTCTTTTTTTCGTACAAGATATATACAATGAACTAGAAGGAATTCCTGCATGCAATGCCTATTTTGGTGAAACAAAATGCTGGTGGGGTTTAATAGTTTTCACTTTTCAATTGATATACAATAAGATAGAAAAGGGAAGCATATATTGCCAGAATCTTGAGCTGATTTCTCAAAAAGAACATGAAGGAACTTACAGTGCTATAGATCTGTATGATAATGTTTGCATAGTGTAATGAAAGTCCGGCAGGTCCTAGTCTCTGACAGTTCACAGTTGATTGAGAACCCAATTCACCTCCATCTACAAATATATCACGAGGATCAGATGACACTAAGTGTGACTGATTCTAACATGAGAAGTGGACCACAAAAGTACCAGAAGATCCAAAAGAATCATTGATCTCAACATGTAAGTAGTGCACAACTTCAACAAGCTTCTCGACAACCTATAACAAGAACGTTATGTTACAAACAAAAATAGGACAGTCCAACAGAGCATATAAATTAAATTCTACAGTAAAAGCTACTCACATCTTCCAATGTCTTGGACCACAAAGATCTTTTCTTCAAGCTCTTCACATAACTCCTTTGCGTCTTCAACTCTAGTCTCGCAACCTGAATATTGCCTCCTGCAAAGCAATCTGATCACAGTGTAAAAAGTCCAAAGAGCTAAAGCTAAATTTCCGTGATAACTAAACTGGGATGGATTTGGATTCAGAAAATATCAAGGATAAGAGAATTTCTTTGCCTCAGCTTCGACAATCCACATCTAAGTCATTTGTTTAGGTAATGGACAACGAACTAGTGACAAAAATGCTTGCCATTCTTTCTGAAAAGAGCAAAAGTTACAAAACGGGCACTATACCTTTCTCCAATCTATTTGAATTATCCTGCTCCTTTAGCTTACATCGGTAATCTTGCTCAAATCTATCTAAGGCATGTAGCTCGTGATACAAATCCTGGAAAATAAAAACAAAATAAACAAAAGTAGATGACAGGAATCTGTTACTCAAATGATAACTTCAGGGTACAGCAGAATGCTTACTGTTGTACGTTCAACAAGAGCCATCAACTTTTGCATCTCTGCTACTGCTGTCTCTTTCAGCTGCTTCTGGGGTGCACTTTCTGATTCTAGTCTAGACACCAAAGTAACAAATATAATTCAAGTATAATCTGTATAATTCATGCTGCATGTCAAAATATGATAATTTCTTACTTGAAAAAATAGCGGTCCAGGTTATGCCATTGGGGATCTT
Organism: Bonia amplexicaulis; assembly: GCA_036346245.1. NCBI lineage: Eukaryota > Viridiplantae > Streptophyta > Magnoliopsida > Poales > Poaceae > Bonia > Bonia amplexicaulis. The sequence continues at coordinate 17,763,657 of CM070744.1, forward strand.
TACAACGGTTGCCAAACCTGACAATCTCTTGTGAAAATATTTTCAGTTCTTCCCTGCAAATATTAGCCGGAGTACACAAGATAGTTATTGGTGGGAGTGATCAAAAATTTACAGTGGCCACTGAGGACAATCATGAATCATCTTGTATACCTTTTGTCATTAGCTGCAATACGCATCAACTCGCCCATGTCACTAGAAATCAAATTCTGCACGCCTTCAGAAGAAAGCACCACTTGTTTGAAGTATGTAACGGTGTCTTTCGAGAGAGATTGCATAACAGTGGCACCTTTCAGTATTGAGTTTGCAACCTCAAAAGCCAGAATTGATATCATGCACTCTTTGGTCTTTGCCCTGGAAATAAAGCCACCATCTAGGCTCAAGGTCGTCACCAGTGTGTCTAAAATCTCCACTGCTTTCCCAAATCCAGCCATGCCAGCTGAGCCAAGCACTGAACCCAGTCTAGGGACCTGCTAAGAAAGAGGATTTCAGGCAGAACGTGGTTAAGCTAACCATCATGCAAGATAGGCAAAGTCATTCTCCTGCATTTGGATTCAAACCTGCACAATTCTAATCATTTGAAAGTAACTTAAAGTAAGTTTAGTTATGAACATAGCTAAAGAAACATTAACAAAATCAATTGTCATCAGTTCAGCTAAAAATAACTGTATGTGAAAGGAAAAATCATTCAGTTCTCGTGCAGTGTCCACCACTTGCCTTGCTTGTTCCATTTTGTGCAGGCCTGTCTGTCCTCGACTCAGAGGACATCATTTTCCCAGACAAATTACTACTCCCAGAGGGAAGGAAATCATCATCCTTGGAGGACAATAGATTAGATTGGCTAGTACACTCCTCCTCCTCCATGGTTTCCTCGACACCGCTGACCTTCTGCTTGTGTACAAGGCTCATCGTGTCAGGAAATTCGGCTATGCCATCTGCAGCATCCTCGAACCCCGCATCGGCGATGCCAACAAACCTTCTTGATTTCAGCACTGCCAAACAAAAGATATCACCATGAGCAAAATTCTCTACTCCTACCTTCGACAGTCCAAAACACCAAAAACCAGGAGAGGCACACAGCCACACGTACTGTAGCAATCCATCCGCGAGAAGCCCGAATCCACGAGAACGTCACGGAGGAACGCTCCCAGGAACCCAAGAAACGCCGCCCGTTCACACAACAAACCATAGCATCACCAGATTCCCACGCCAGCCGGCGGCGCAGGCAAGGTGCTCGACGGAATGCCCGAGCGAACGAGAGCAGGAAAGGAGGCACCTTCTCCCGCAAGAACCAAAGAGAGCTCGCAAGGACAAGACCAACCAACAGAAAAACTCACACACGAGGCTCGCCAAGAACGGAGAGAAGAAAAAAAAATAAGGGGGGAGGGGGGGAGGTCGAATTTTCGCAAGCTTCTTCGCGAGCTACGATTAGGTGAGGCGAGAAAATGATTGATGGGATTGGGCTTGGACTTTGAGATCGAGAGGGGAATCGCTCGGTAGCAACTCGCGCGCGGATGGAGACGGGAGGGGAAGAGACTGACTCGATCAGGGGACGGGACGCGAGGCGGTTGTTTCAGGCCTCGTTTGTTTTTGCTCCTGCGCCAACTAGACGCGACAGGCGACAGGCGGGCAGAGGCCGAGCCGAGTCCACGCGCTGACCCTGAGATTTGCACGCGCGCACGCCTCGGGATTTTTATGGAGTTTTCGAGCTGCCATTTGATTGCCGGGCTCGGCCGGCACGTCCGTCTTGTGGTTGGTTGGCCGGCCCTGGTTGCGTCAGAATCCGGATCGGTTTTTAGCTCACCTGCTGATGACTACGAAGTGGGGGTCACGTCCTTTCGCCGATCAATCCCCCAATCTCTTTATATGGTATAAGACTATATTTGGAGAGAGTGAGCGTGTACATGATGTGTATTTCAGGCTTCTTTCGCCATGTTAGGAATGCTATAGTTTAGGTTCTGTATCAAACAAAAATAGCTATTGTCTTTTAAAAGTCATAAACTATTTAAAAGATGTTGGTTTTTTAACGTAACTTTTTTCTTTTCATTTTTCCTTTTGTATTTTCTTTGGAGATATACTGTTATTTTTTTCTTTATTTTCATTTAATTAAATATATAAAAAAACTAACTACCGTTGCAGTATCATTTCAGTCAAAAACTATAATATTTTGGAACAATATCTCTATCACTAGTATACATCTTCTGATACAAGATAATACAGAATTTCTTGCGGGTGCTTTTTTTGGCTCTCTGGAAGCACCGGTAAGCTGTGTGGGGACGTAAAACCTATACTTAAAATGATCGCCAGGAAAACCTGTACTTCAATCTTTGTCGATCCGTTATTGAACGCTAGTTATCCTGACCGTCATATCCAAAACCTGGCTCTCGAAAATGATCTCCAGCCGTTTTACGTTAGTTTTACCTAAGTGTGAGACTCAGAAGCTCCGACAGCTACTCAGGCTAAAACCGGTGATCAAAAGACGCTCGCAATCGGCATACACTTAGGGATCCGACTCCGACCCACTCCCGTCCATCCGTCCCGCGCACGACCAGGACCAGCCATGGGACGTGACGGTTCTGCGCGATCTGGCCTCGTTTCACGTGGCGAAACGGTGAACTGTATCGCGGCAGGCCGCGCGCGCTCCACTTCGCATCCGCACCCACGGCTCCGTTGCAACGACACGCGACTCCCACTTGACGCGAGCTCGTCAGCCTTTCCAAGCGCAAGCGCGGCGCGCGTACTCTCCGGCTATCTCGCACACCACGCGCCTCCTCTCCCGACCGGAGGTCGGAGTTCGGTCGGAGTGGAGTGCCGCGTGCGCGTGGCATATGAATTTTCGTCTGACCGACTGATCGAAAGCTCGTGAAGTAGATATGAAAGGATAAATAGTTATCCGACTCTATTCGTGTTCGATTTTATCTATATATACTTGTATGTCAAGTGATATAGGTCTCATTCATTTCAGCTTAAGCTTTTGACTTCTGGCTTATTTAGTAATAAGATAATAGATAGGTGTATTGCTATATGTAAATAGATGAAGAATATTGAGTGTACTTCCTTCAACATCTCGATGATTAGTTTCTCCATATTCTCTCTGATTGTACCCTTACTATCCAATATTTTGTGTAGAAATGCAAAAGAAGTGAAATGAAGAAATGAGTATCCAATACCATTTTTTGTTCAACTCTAATTCTAAGGAAAAAAATTGAATAAGATAGCAAAATCCGTCGGTATTTGCTCCGATTTGCGCGACCGGTGGGCTACACCGGAATATTAGTTCGGTTTGGCAAAGGAACAAAAACATGCAAAAGATCGGTGTGGTGGTACGGAATCAGTTGCCGTTGTTTTGTCGCACACGGTCCCGGATTGTTTCCGCTCTGTTCTGATTTTGTATTACTAAACCAAACGAGATCACTTAGCATTATCAGGTCAATGGACCAATCGGCATTATCAGTTCAATTCACAAAAGCAGGTGTTTCGCATGTCGTCAGGGTTTTGAATTTGCGCATCAGTTGACTTTGACAATGTGAAAGGAACTGCTCCCCATTTGGTCACATCTCCTCGTGCCCTGTCATCGAAATAACTCAAAATAAACTGCAAATGAGTTATAGAATATTTGATAATAAAATAACTGGGTTTATAGATTCGTTGACTTGTGCGTTGTGCCGACACTAGTTTGCACATATACAATGCCGAATTTACGAAACTTTTGTTGCCAGCTCTTATCGAAACTGTATGAGATTTGAGTATCAATGGACTCGATTTGTTTAGAAGCAAATGATGAGTAATATGAGAAACTTCCGACAATATTGAATATTTGATGACCGACATGTGCACTAAAATACAATACTTTCCCGATGCCAGAGGCCATATAAAAGAGAAAAATGAATTACTTAAGAACGCTTACAGGATCCCCATCGAACTGCAGCAATTGGTCAAACCGAACATGTCATTTGCATAACGGGGAAAAAACATGCTGCTATTGGTCATCCGTGACGCCAAAGTCCAAATTCAGAGGTACCCACTTTTGGCAAGCTGCATTCTTCGGGGTTCTTGAAGAGGCAAAATCTTGCAGAACAAACTGCATGCATGATGCATAGATGCAGCATGTTTCAAGTCCTATTCTTTTCAGCTTCTAAAAGCTGTTTTTCGGTTTTTCTATAGTAACTAGCTTTTAAACGGAGTATTTTTTTTAAATAGTGCCTCTTAGTTAATTGTAATACATACTGTACCGATTTCATTTTTATCAGCAAAACCCACACGTGAGTTTCTGTTACTCTGTAATCTCTCACACGAACAGCCCAAAAGTTACAAACCGCAGCCAAAAGCCGCAGCCAAAAAGAACAGGCCCTCAAGATTCAGGCATTCAGCAGACAATATGCGCTGTTAACTGTGAAGGAACAAGGCAACAACATTCTAGACTTCTAGTGCAGACTTCCGACAAAACCCACGTCTATTTCATTCCACACCAGGGTAGCGCAGGCGAATACTGTAGTAGCATAAAGTGAATGGTAGATGGTAGATACTTCATAGATAAGGCGCTGCTTCTCTGTTCGGTAAAGAATATAACCTAAGAAGGCTCGTACCTTACCTTCTCAATAAAAGATACCCTCGACAGGTAGCTCCTGTCCGACATCCCAATACAGATCAAACCAAGTGCAGCAATACATACATTTCGATGTCCATGGAGGACAGTTTAAGTTCCATTTTCCCCACAGAAGCCGCTTACACGAATGTCATGTTACATGTGATATAATAAGAAATTACCATATGTGCAGCAACCTAACATGTGGCCTGGATGGTGATCTTACAGGAAGGGGTGGTCCTAGGCCTCTAAAAGCTCAAGAGGTAGCCTACAATCCTACCCAGTATATCTAAATTCTTCAAATAAATTAGAAACGGGAGCGTTACCTTTGGCTCTGGCGGTTGGCCACCTAGGTAAAACCCTACCAGAAGCCACAGGCAGTTGGACACTGCACAGTTCCTGATCTACTACGTCACATCCATCCAAATCAGGATCTTTACAGTGGGCATCCTGGACAATGCTTGCAGCATCAGATATCCCCTGCTTGGTGCTTCGTGTATTCGCCGCGCGTTTCTTGGACTGAACTGTGCGTTCTTCAAAGTCATCACCGTTACTGGACGTATTGGTGGCTGTGAAGCCTCTTCGCTTCTTTACCGCCTCAGTATGCTCGTTGCTGCCGCTGCTGCTGCTTTTTGCTTGCATTTGGATATTTGTTGAGAAAATCCTCAATGGTTGCAAGCACACGGTCCCCATACCTTCTGAGCTTTACCCTGAATGAAAGCATGTAAAAAGCAATATAATCCTTGCTCTACTTCTGACAACTGTGTTGTCAATATTACAAGTTTACAACTTGCACTGAATGTGTTTCAGGTAGAGTCATTACTTGCCGATGCCATTTATCTCCAAAAGTTCTTCTTTTGTTCTTGGTAGTCGGTAGCTGATTTCCCTCAATGTCTCATTTCTAAAGATGAAAATTCATCATGTCAGAAGTGAGTGCTTACACAACTTAAGGTATAACATAAAACTTACTTAAATATGTGGTGGGGTGCACTGTATCCCTCACGACACTCCTCCACTATTTGACACCTAAGACTTCTTAGAATTTCATAGAGCATCGATGCAAGGTTCTGCAATGAATAAAAATAGCTTTAAGTACGGAGCCAAAACAAATTCAGGCAAAAAAATCAAGGAGCTATTAGAACTAAAGACCGACTACCTCATCCACTTCACTCTGCTGTTGAACAGTCTTATTGATTTGTGGAACTGATGATTCATCAAGTTTCCCCATCTTAGGGGCCTTCTCAGGAGTGGGAAACCTGCAAAATAACATAATAAAGCAATTACCAGCCTTTCGTAATTCAAAGATGTGTAGAATATTAAATGACATACTCATTTAGCTTTTAAAGCTTAAGTTTTCAACTTTTGATTGAAATCAACTAAGTCTCAAACTCTCAATAAGACATTTGACATATTTTATATTCAGCTCTACAACATAAGATCAACTTATCAAGATTCCATTTTACAAACCAAATTTAGGTAGCACCCCAGAGTGCAAACTCATATTGATACCAGAACACTTAAATGGGGAACAAAACAGTGTGTCATGGGAATTTAGGGCATTCATACTGTTTATCCCAAAGAGGCTGCTATCTACCCCTAGCAATTTACAGGCAGTAACCAGTCAGGTAACAGGAGAACTATATATTTGATAGAGGGCGATTGCAACAGCCTGAAACCAACCAATTTCTGGCCAGTTTCAAGGGCCCTAAACCAGTCAGGGTTGCAAAACTCAGTCTGAACTAGGATTTTCCCCAAGCAGCTAAAACTGACTGTTTACCAGTTTTAAGATACATGTTTTAAAAATAGCCACAATCAATTTTCATCATACTCATAAGATATCCTTAATTAATGATGGACCCCCCATAAAGATTTTAGATATACATGGAAAAGAATGTATAATTAAATGAAGTTACAAAAAAGACTATTTCTCAACAAAGAAAAAATACGTCAATCAAACTTGAAGGGGGAAAATCCAGAATATGTGATAAACTCAATAATGCGGACAAGGCAGAAAACAAACTTAAGGACAATGCTGTGCTTGTCAGAGAGAAGATCAGCAACTTTCGTCTGATTAGCCTGCTCAACAGAAGTTGTGAAGGAAAACACATATATTAGACCAAGGCAGCTGCTAGAAGGTTGCAAAAGAAAAGAATTAGCAATATTTGTCTCAAAATAAACCAACCAAGGCATTCAGTATTTTCACCTTTAAGATAGATGATACTGATCCATACATGTTATCACTCTTTTTAACATTCTCAATAAGTATACCCTCAGTGACTAGATGCCGTAGTACTCTTGCTGCATCACCTTTAGCTAGATGCTTCCCAGCTCCATGAAGACTCAAAGTGTCATGACGGTGCTTCTTAACCTATGGGAAGTAATAGATATACTTTACAATCTAGATGTAAGTATGTGGTTTGCCATGTCACCATGACTTGTCCGGCAGTAAGCCAAGATGCACAATCTGGGCCATGGGCATATTTGGTTTGCTGCACTGGAAGTAGCCACTGGTGGCAAGGTCTCACATTAAAGAATTTCAGAACATAATAATCTTGAGTACTTAGCAGAATGCATACGTTTTGACTCGCTGAACCTCTGTAAACTTCAAGAATATGAGAAGTTGAACATGTCTGCCTCGTCATCATGACCAGCTCGACCTAAAAGAAGCGGCAAGATGAGAATGTAGATTCACACAGAGTGAGGCATGCGCGCGCATGTGTTTTGGAGGAGCGGAACATCTGCCCACTAACCAATTGCCTAGCAATGTTGGTCACATCTTTCTCAATCCATCGTAATTCTTTCAAGCAATTGTCACATGTTTTTGCACAACGTGAAGGATCAAACATCTCTCCAAAGTGGATTAGTTGTAGTAGACGTCTGCAGTCCACATCATTTTCACAGTAACTAACCTATAGACAGAGAATGTGACATAGTTATGATGGTTTCCAAACTACAACACAACAAGCGGAAGCATGCATATAGAATTATATATACCATGCGCAAGAGATTATCCTTGTGTGTTTCGAGTGCATGCTCATGTGAAGACGAAGAGCCTCCTCGTGATGCTGATGTTATTTGCTCTACAACTCCTTGTGTAAGCATGTGTTTGACACGAATCTAGATAGTTTTGCAAGAAAATTACTTGTTTGTGGTGAGATATGAAGATAGTGAGAAGCTGACAACATAAGGTACCACTGGACTTACATAGTCAGAATAACTGTAATACAGCACACAAGATGAAAGTTGCCCATCTCTACCAGCACGTCCACACTCCTAAAAGAATGCTCGAATGCTCGATCATCAAACAGCTTAAATTATGCAGTTTCACTGTGCATACATTGTTAAACTTATGTCATCAGACATACCTGATGATATCCTTCAATTGATTTGGGCAAGGAATGATGAATAACAAATCGAACATCAGGTTTATTAATACCTGCAATTTGTACCATTAGCATGGGGCACCAATAAATCACACACACACAGAGATGTTTGAAAGATGAAGTTACCCATCCCAAATGCAATTGTAGCACAGATTATGTTTGTCTTATCCATACTCCAATGTCTCTGGACATATGCTCTATCAGTAGGATCCATGCTACCATGGTAGTGTGATGCTTTGTGTCCACATTCCTGAGTAGAAAAAACAGAAAACAATCAGAGGTTCTAGTCAGACAGGTCAGTAGCTACATAGCCCATGAAATTCAAATGCTAGCCACTTGGAATTTACATAGCCCATCAAAGTTCTGTCATCTGATTAAATTCAAGCACAGCACTTGAAATTTACCACAACACCCAACAATCTATTTTGGATAAACAATATTCATACCAACTTATCGTCTTATCCTAAAAAACATAAGTACTGGCATGGCTGCCTGTGTAGGCAAGTAGTGAGACTATGACGTGGCAAATCTGAGACAAAAACTCCTTAACCATGCACTACCCAAACCCTCGATCTACCCGCTCGCTTGTATCCCTTTTGGAGTCACGTTTCTTAGACAGCATTGAGGAGAGATGCACAAATCACTGAAAAGCTTAGAGGCCAACGAAATTCAACATGGTCATGTTAATGCTGGGCAATCTTCTCACATAAATATATAAGATTTCGTGCATCTATAGTAGTTTAGGCATGAAAACTGAGTTAGCTAGGAATTGTTGACGAGAAAAAATAAACATATGTAGGCATGCAGTTGTTATGTGTTAAGGAGATAGAGTTGTATTAGGATATAGAGTTGCATGCACTAACCAATTCACCAAAAAGCTTAAATTGATGAGGAAAGATGGGCAATTCACTTCTACTTCAACACTCCCCCTCACGTGTAGGCTCCCTTAGGCCTAATACGTGGAATAGAAGTGGACTGCAATTAATTTTTTTTAATTGCGTCAGCCAGGTCTTGAACTCAAGACCTCTTGACTCTGATACCATATTATGAATATTGTATGTATTGATATGAGACCCAAAGGGCTATATATATAGGAGAGTACAAGAGGATATGTCACATAGAGATAAGGCATATATGGAATAGAATACAAACTCTATATCATAATACAACTCTATCTCCTTAACATTATGAACCTTAGTTAATAAGGGGGTAAACACCGCCTAGAGGATGGCGGGACGGCGGCGGCGTGGTTGAGAAAGAGGGGAGACTATAGATGAGAAAGACTTTGTTATTTTCTTGCTTGGTTCTAATAACATACGGCAGCCCTCTTATATAGATGGACTCCCCTTAACAGATAGAATATAATCTTAATCATATCTCTAACAAATAGAAACTAATATCATATCCCTAACAAATAGAAACTAATTTCTAACTTTCTAATAATAAACCGGTTGGGCCCAAAGCCTAGCCTACGCCCATGACATTACACCCCTCCTAGACATGCAGCTCGTCTTTGAGCTGCTAAATGGTGGCCATGGTTACAATCTCAGAAGATCTTTGTTGATGACAGGGCTCGCGCCCGACTTATTTTGCTACGCCAACACGCCTGCAAGTGGACCCCACCGCCGAGATTATGGCCGAGCAGCAGTAGGTTGGTTGAGAGAGAGAGAGGAGATTATAGATAAGAAAGACTTTGTTATTTCCTTGCTTGATTCTAATAGCATACGACAACTCATTTATATAGATAGACTCCTCTTAACAGACACAATCTAATCTTAATCATATTTCTAACAAATAGATAGGCTCCTCTTAACAGACACAATCTAATCTTAATCATATTTCTAACAAATAAAAACTAATATCATATCTCTAACAAATAGAAACTAATCTCTAACTTTCTAATAATAAACCAGTTAGGCTCAGGGCCTAGCCTACACCCATGACAATAGCCCTGCTTCGCACACCAATGGGTCCGTTCTTTTGGGATGTGATTTATTAGTATAATAAATAATGACTGCTGAGAGAAACCAAAAACCACTAAAAAAGCCAAAAAACAGGGCCAATATGTAGGCACCTACAGGCTACAGTGAACTATACTTCTTTTAAAAAAGGGTCAGGATTCAGGATAAACAAGAGGATTGACCCAAAATAAAATCCCAGGCCTATATCCAGGTCAAGGTGGAAAAAAACATGTGGATACTGAAAAGATGGATAAGGAAGAATTCACTCCAGTGAACAATATTAAATGATTAAATATTTAAAAAACACACAGCAGGCTTGCAACAGTTTAAAGTCTCAAGAAATAACCCGCAGTTTTTCAGCCACTTTTTCACAGTCCATTCTCGAAAGGCAATATATGATGCCACATTCTTTATGATGATTTGCACGGATAAAGCTATCAATATCCTCGACGCACTTCTTTGTCTTGGGCCTTACAATATACCTGAAAAACTTGAGCTGAGATGGTCTGATACAATAGAAGGTGCATGTCAATATATTCTGACAGATTTACCTCAGATTTGGACGATTAAAACTTTGTCTGAAAACAATGCAGTTTGTGAGGCCTAGAGCTTGCACAACATCTTCCTTAACACTAGCAGTTGCTGTTGCAGTCAAGGCCAGGACTGGTGTATCTGGGAACTTTCGTTTTAAAATACCTAGATGCTGACAGATCATAAAAGCTATATCAAAAGCTTATCTTTTATTTAACACGAACATCTCTCTTCACGATAGAAAGTACCTGGTAATCAGGTCGGAAATCATGACCCCACTGGCTTACACAATGAGCTTCATCAATAACAATTCTAGAAAGATGACCTTGTGAATATAAATTTTCCAATTGTCTCAATAGAGCATCACTCCTGTACTCAGGAAAATGCTACCGGTTATACAAATACATTGATAGAACACATGTAAATGATACATGACAAAAGAAGGGTGTGACTGTGTAAGTGACAAACTCATAGAGCTTAAGACTTAAACATATTCAGGAGTACCAATGTAGCATGCCAGGGGGAAAAAGAACTGTAACAACGACTACTTTTGATCTGAAAACATGAATTGCTGGATAATGCCAGCAGATCATATGAAATTTAAGTTTGAGAGTTACACTATATTGCAAAAGGATAGCTTTGAAACGGTGGTCAAAAGAGATGATGTAGCTGAATCCAAGTATAACTACTTCGGACTTGTGAATTGTGATCCATAATTTGCAACATTCCACTTACTTAGCTATTTTTTCTGGAGTGACATACAACAACTTGTAGGTGCATGTTCGAGACATGAGTTCTCTTAATATTTCCTGCTGCTCAGACCACTCCATGCTAGCACTGAGATAAGTTGCAGGAATATTTGCCTGCTCCAGATAGGTGAGTAGTCAGAAAAGCATCAAGAAATATGTACAAGGAAACGAAAGTATGAAACAATTCATTACCTGTAACAGATGCATGATCTGGTCTTGGATGAGTGAGACAAGAGGAGAAACTACCAGTGTTATGCCCTCTTCAATAAGAGCTGGAAGCTGCAAATTGATGTATGAGCGTTAATGCTGAACTGAGGAAATAAAATATTGTAGATGGAGTTAGCAGTCAATCTTGAATAAATTGCTGTGTTGTTATTTTCCTGCAATAACATTGATTACTTCACAACTACCACCTGATAAAACTCTTCTCAAAACTACCTTCCCTTGCACATTGATGAATAAAACTTGAAGTACCTTTTGGCCAGTAATACCATATATGTGAGCATTAGAAAAGAGTGAAGAGTGAAGAAACTTCATAAAAATCACCACTCACTAGGCACTATACAAGCAGTAGAACTTTCAAAGAGTCATATCATATCAAACAAGGACAGCAATTCCTAGAAGCATGGTTTATTACCTGATACGTCAAACTTTTCCCACCACCAGTTGGCATCAAAACAAAAACATCATTCCCACTCATTGTGGCATTGATTATTTCCCGCTGATTTGGGCGGAAAGAACGGTTTCCAAACACTCTCTTGTTGTTGACCTGAAGATCAGTAAAAATTAGCGGTTGACGTAAACCAATGATGATGTAAGTAATTAAATGTTGATTTCGAAGAAAATAACCTCGAGTTCTTTAGTCCACGGAAAATCTGTACTACTCCACTTTTTATCACCAGAACCTTCAGTGTAGCTAATATCTATAATCCTAGGGGTGTAATCTCTCTGTACAGATGTTAATGGCGTGCTTAAACTATCCATATAGGAATATGGGGCAGGAGTATAGCATAAACCACTGTTCCCAGGTTCATTCCTGATGTAAACCTGAGATTGGAATCTATCAGTATCCATTACAAAAGTGCTTCTTGGAGTCATAGGGGGGTGATGCCCCTGTACAGCCGTTGTGGATGCCATAGAGTGTGATCTCTGTCTCTCATCATCATGGGTTGACCTCGCCATATACTCCTCAAGCAACTGAATCTGTTTCTTTAGAAGTACTCTGCAGAGTATAACCATAGCAAACATCAGCATTAATGCTGGTAAAACAGACTTACTTAATAAACAAGCAAATAATAATCAGTAGGACCAAGAATCAAACCTATTTTGACGAAGCTCTTCGGAATGTTGAGGGCTGAGTTCACCAGAACCATCAATAAGTTCATTGCATACTGCAATCAATTGATCCTTCATCTCCTGCAAATGAAACTTTGCCTCTGGGCAAAAAGCGAGCTGCACAAGTTTAGTAGTAACTTGTCAGCTAACATGCCGAAATAGCTTTTGCCTAAAGAACAAGAATGATGATTTAATTGGTATTTTTCCTACCTTGAAACCATGCTTACATATATCAGAGAGTTCTTGTGGTAAATCATTCTCATCTAAGCCATTTAAGTTACACTTGTGTCCTGACGGAGTTGACATTTGGCATGATGCTGACCCTCTAGGTGTATTTGTTGCTTGATAATGTTCCATGACTATTCGGTCCACATCAATAGTCTGGAACATAAATTCAACAGTTGGGAAAAATCACAAGTAAAAAAAAACACAAAACTAGATCCAGCGCCCAATCATGGCCTAGTAATGTGTTATATTAATCTAATTCTGGAAATGATAATTAAAGTTAATAAAGTATTAAACTTATCAGATGAAAGCACTACCGCCAGAATCTCATCATCGTCCAAGGCATCTAACTTATCATCAGTACACATGTTATCAGCAACAGGAGCAGTCTGGAGTAATTCGGCACCATTTCTGGTAAAACTGCATTGATTTGTTGTTCTAATGGTATCTGCCTGCACCACATGACTGCTCTTGTAAGTCCTTCTACAGGAGTTGATGCCTGCAGGTTGATGACTGCTACTATTCTCCAGGGTACCACTTTCAGTGGGTTGATGCATGCTTTCCTGGGAGGGGTCCCTATTTCTTGGCACACTGTCCATTTTGTTCATGTTAAATGAAGAATTTGTTCCATAAGTATGAGCATAATCCCTATCACAATCTTTCACTTTTGCAGATAAACCAGGTCTTAAATAACTCTTGCAGGCAACCTGAGTGTTGCACAGAGAACGCCAGGCCTGCCATAGGAATGTTCTTAGAATACCAACAGCCTCAAAGAAGTAAACAAAATGTGTTGAGCTTTTGAAACAGTGGCAATTAGGTTAATGCTTTTTCAACAAAGGAGTGATGACTGAAAGTAAAAGACAAGATATGGTTGAATTTTCAGATGAGGGGTAACTAGTCCTAGTTATTACAGAACATGTTACACCTTTGGTGGACAACTTCAAGTTTACAACACACATATCTTATTCTGTACTTAGGAGTTAGGGCAACCCAACTTCCAACGGCTTTTATTATCATGGAGCACATGTTTCTGAAAGCTCTGAAAGAAACCTGCCTCTTAAGTAAGGTTAGCTAAACCTACAAGTTACAATGTAAATGATCATGTAACTATTGCATTTTTAAGTATTCAGTGATGATTCGCAACATGTTACAGTTTTATTGCCATACCTTCTCAATCCTTGGAACCTGGAGACGTTCTGGGCCTTGAATTTTACAAGCAGCAGACCTGAAAAATATGGATAATGCTTTGTTGCTCATGTGGTAAACAACTATCTTTTCCTAGGATAACACTAAAGTTTAAGACAAACTATATACTGTATCATTATATATACTGGAAGTAGAGCATACCTTAAAGAAAGCATTCCCTTACTGTTTGCTTCTGGATTAGGCCTTTGTGTTGGTAAAGAGAACAAAAAACTTGAACTCAGAAAGACATCATTGCTAGAGGAGCTTTGAACAGCATTTGCATGGTGTGGCCAGTTGACCCTTGGTGGCTTATCGTTGCAGCTGGACCCAACGTTGAGCTTGTGTCTGTCTTGCATCTGCAGCTATGATAATTAGCTCATGAACTGACTTGTAGAATGTTGGGTGTTGATGACCTCACAAGCCATCAAACCATCAAAGGTGTAACCAATAGCACTTCTATGGTTCTGCCAACATGTGCGAGAGAAATTACGACATGAGCTGTGTTTCACTATGGTTGCAAAAAAGTGTTATGAATTCAGCAGCGAAAGAAATTAGGACATGAGCTATGTTTCATCAGTTGCAGGCATGGTTCTGTTCAATCACTTCAGAGCACTGAGAATCGATGCACGAAATGAACCCCGTGGAACAACCATACGTTTCCACGAAAAGAACTTCAGAGCTTCAAGAATCATCACAAACTCAACACCCAACTACACAAATCACTCACCACAACCACTAGCCACAGACCAATGCAACGAATTCCCCCCCAAACGTCTCCACTAGTCAACAATCACCGCGGCACCCAGACCCCGAACCGTCAAAACCCCCACATCTCGGAGAAGTCGCTTGAGGCCGGCATTCCGTCGAACACCCTATCCTCAAACTCCACACCACCATACGAAACAAACCTTCCTCGCCACTCCCCACCACCAGACCAAACCTTTCCCACTGGCGCGTAAACCCCCACCAAAACGGCCCAAAAAGGTCCCCCGAAAAAAATCGCAGAGAAAACGGAGGCGCGGGCGCGACCGGGGGCCGGAGGCTATGAGATCACCTGCGACCGACGATGCCGCGGAGGCGGCGGCGAGGATGCGCGCGAGCGAGCCCTAGCGGGAGGGAGTTTTTTTTTGTGGGGAGGGGGGGAGACCTGGTTCCGTGCGGAGGATGTTGGTGGTGGGTTTCTGCGGTGCGGGCGGGATATTATAAGCACGCGCTAGAATTGAAATTCTCTCCGTGGGCGTGGAGGGAAACGAATCGGGGCACCCGCCTCTCTGATTCCTCTGATTAGCGCGGCGGCCGTCGGATGGGCGTTGAGATCCGTGCGGGGTTGTCAACTGGTGCTCTACGAGGCTCCGACGGATAGAAACCTCTGGATAAGGAACCTAGTCGTCCACCTATAGGCTATCCTCCATGTACAACCCGTTTTCAAAGTTTGAACACTGATTCGTATTCTCTATCATGTACTTTTTAGCGGCTTATAGAAATATCACTTTTCTTGTTTGATGGACGAATGGTAGCACCAGCGAGATCACTCATGGGGGGTGTTGATGATAGGCAGTCTGCTGTCCGGTGAGGAGATGGTATATGATTAGACTGGTTAATTAACCAGCTTAAGTATCTGCCATTTTTTCTTAGTATTTGTTTAAATTTTTAAATATATTAAATGAGCTTAAAAATTTATGAAAATTTATGTACAGCCTCCAGACACAACGTACTTGATAGTGTCATTTTTGGGTAATTTTATCCATTGTGAACGTTGCTAAAAAATCCATATAATTTTGATATTTGTATGAGTTTTTATATATAGCAAATGAGCTCTAAAAATTACAAAATTTTATGTGAAGTCTTCCAACATAGTCATAGTTATTATGTAAATTTTTGCGAATTTTATGTTGTCCAAATTTACCACATTTATTTGGGTTAATTTAATCATGAATTTACGAATATTTTATTATTTTTTTTAGACTTTTATACCTTATGAATATTTGTACAAGTAAAAGTAAATATAGTGGTAAAAAATACGTCATGTTGGATGCGATATGGCTCATCCATCTGAGGGTTTCAGTATTCCTGATGAAGCAGCCTTTTATTTACTGATGTCTATATATGTTCGTGCTTGCAAGGTATATATACTGGTATTTCTATTTTAGGGGAGACAACTGCTTTGGCTGAGAAATTGATTGAATTATACAGTATCCCTTTCTGCTTCATGCTATTTGTGGGTCATTGTGGATGAATACAGAAGGTCAGATATCATTCTTAAAGCATGTAGTTTCTGCTCCTGCTGATGCGTTTACATTTGCACATTGTTCAAGGCAGCCGATACTTTTTTAACAACCTGCGGCCTTACTCATGATAAAACTGTCTACAATTCATACAACTAAAATTTGTAATTTCTTTTGGACATTTCCAAACTTGGCAAGTCTTAGCCCAAGTAATCACGCTATCTTGCTAAAGTTGGACACACCGTGCCTATGCAATCAATGCTCAAGTGTCCTCACCACTCCGCGCTACCTGCTCGCACCGTATGTGCCGCGTCGAAATAGAATGATGGCTCTTTCATTGGTTTCTATGTTTACCTTTGTTTTTATTCTCTCAATCTTCAAACTAACAAATTTTATGGCACATTTATGTAAAAGCCTTTGATTCCTTTCTATTTTCTATTTTACCTTATATACTGCTACTATAAGTTAGCATAACACTGCACATTATAAAATCCTAAAATGCTTTACAATAGATGCTTTATTATTCAGTATTAATATTTAGGTTGAGCACGGTGAGTGAAAGCATGTCATGGGCTGAGACGAATCTTAACCAAGTCCTGATGGAGCTGATAGCTTGACGCACCCAAGCACACGGTAAGGATGATTTGACGCCCTATGGGTATTGTATTTTTTTTGTAATACCGCACAAAAAGCGAGCAAGCCAACTGGAACCGTGATGCTGCGATCAACTTCGCCGCCGCGCGATCATCAGCCATCACGCGACTACCTCCTGTTGGTACTCCCCTTTCCCCCTCCACCATCGCACTCGTCGCCGACTATTTTTCATGCCGCACTATAGAAAAATACTGGGTCTGTTTACTATAGCTGCGATTTTTAGCTTTTAACTAAATTTTTTAAATTTTAACTGTTTAAGACAGAGATTACAGAGAGATACTCGCTTGCGATTTTAGTTGATATAGATATTGAACCATCGCATTTGATGGCCCGAACATTGCAGCGCAGCGCCTCGTCAGCGCATTTCCTTTTCCTGAAAATTTTAGGATTTTTTTTAAAAAAGGTTTGGCTGTCTACGTAAACAGAAAAATTAAGCTTGCATCAGCACAATATTATGTCTGAAACTTTTTTTATCGAGAGGAAACGTATGGTTGCACCGTGTCAGCACTATCCCTGAACCTTCATTCCAGGGAGAAAACCTGAGCATAACCAGCACCAGCACTAACACAGTTCAGCTTCCTCATAGAGGTTCAGGTCTCAGTGGTCGCAGCGAAGTTCAGGCCGCTGTTAACATTCACCGGGGGTTGTCGTCGACGGTAACATAATTTACAGAATGCACGTTATCGCTGTCCGCTAAGGCGAGACTAACAGCTGATGCACGTTATCGCTATCCTCTAAGGCGGAACCTACAGGACTCCTGCTGGGACTAACAGCTGAGGGAGGATTTACCCAGGGTGAAGTCATCTTCAGACCTCCTTGCTCGTCAGTGAGGCCATCCGTTGGGCAAACTGGCCTGGAATCCTCACAGGGCTGCTGCTGTTTGGTCTCAGCGACAGGAGTCCCTATGTGACGATCTGCTGCTGTCACCAATGACTGATCGCATGAGAGGTACTCCATGCCGTCCGCTGCGTCATCTCATTGGCATAGTATATTCAAACTGGTGCACCTTCTTGACAAACGTGACTAAACTTTTAAGGGTTTAGAGTATGGTAGCTCACCCGTTTCAGTGTCTGAACATCCATACAGATTCTTCTTCAGTAGAACAGTTCCTGGAACTGAGGCCAGCCTGACCTTGCTTAGCTTCTTCTTGTCCCAATCATCTATCCGCATGAACCCGAATGCCGACGTCCATGTATCAACTAGGTTTGGCATTGCGGATAGAAGCAGCATTTCCACCTTCAGTGACTTCAGCATCTGTCGGAAGTATTGGGTAGGCATAAGTTTTGGAGTAGCAACTCGACCTTAACTATTGATTAGTACTATTTTCAAAAAGAAAAACTATTACATAGTACACATGGAAGAACTGAAATATTTTACATAGGACAAATCATGGTAAATAATCTATTGCTGTTTGATAAATTATTAATAGGTTCTGAATTTCCAAGCTCAGAAACATATACTTCAAGGGGGGAAGATCAATTAAACTTATTTCCTCATGTTCACAACGTAACTTGGGATGTATATAGCTAGCCAAGCAAATCTTTGGGAGAACATACAGGCAAATATTAAGGTGCTTAAGAAGGATATACAGTGGGAGTATGTCTGACATGATGCTTTGGCATAACAATTTTAAGAAATAATCCAAACAGACAACGAAAGCATCAGTCTAACTATCTCCATACCTCCACAATGTAATCAATGAGGCGCCTGCACATCCCCTGTTGACGATTCTCAGTACAAGTAGCTATTAGAGGCATCTCTGCTACAATTGCACCGTGTAACCTGCAGTAACATCTATATTAACTCCAGATGCTCACCTCTACTAGTCTGATTAATTTAGGGTTTTGGATCCCAAACTCATGAAAAAATTCACTAAAAAATGTCTGTTCACATCATACCTGATGGATGCCACAGAAATGATGTTTTCGTCCTTTTCCAAGACTACAGTGTAGAACCCCTTGTAATCCAAATGTACAAAGTCAGACCTGGCAAAGAAATATAATAGTGTAAATAGAGATGTTAGGTGATTGCATGGTATTCCACGGAAGTAAAATAACAAAATAAAGTGAACATACAGTAAGCATGTCAAGGAGACAACAGATTGATTAGGAAAGGAAAAGGTATGTCTCACCTCCAGTTATATAATATAGGGGGCATAATGTCTATCCCTGTTCTTGGATCTAAAATAGGCAAGAAGCATTCTTCCATAATACTCAAAGCAATAACTAATTTCATGTTGCATTCAGCCAGGAGAGCAATCTCAGCTGCTGTGTGAACCTTTTGATCACCATTGCTACGAAGAATGATGCAAGAAAAGTCATCGTCGGTGTGGTCAGGAATTCCAACACAAGTACGCAAGCTTGTATAAATCTGACAGTATCAGAAAAATATCAGCTTCCTTCAAGTAAACATTTCCGGCGTCTTTGGCAAATGAACTACTAGCTTTGGTTAAAGAACAAGTAGAATCTTGAGTATACCTGCTGGCATCTTCTTCCACAAAACCAGGTACCACCAGGTCCACCTTCCTCATTGCACAAAACTTTCCCAGATATACATTTTACATGATCTGGAGGAAATGAATTGATTAATGAATAATCAACAATACAACATAAAAAATGAATAAGCGTCAGAATAGATGAACACTTCACAGAGAATTTTTAAGCAGTGCTAAATCTTGCTATGGGCCTGAGTAGTATAAGGAATCAAGAAATGTGATAACAAGTTTTGTGCAATCGAAGTGCAAATTACAGCTGACTTCAAACATAAACTCTTACAAGGGATAAACACTGCATTCAACTGTATTACCATAAAAATAGACAACTACTCAAGTAAATTAACTGTTGCTAAGAAATGTATTAGAGTATTTTGGAATGTATAGTAGACTCTTCCTTCTATTGTTATTCTTGCCTTGTTTAGCTCCCCTAATTGGGGTATGTAATCTCTCTCATGACTATTAATACAAGGCCACCCCTTGCCCTTTGGGTACGTGGTAATTGAGCCAATCTCCTTATTCTACATGGTATCAGACTTTCTTTCCTGAGACCACCCCTGCCTCGCGGTCTCCGCTCCTCTTCTTTTCTCTGCCGCCACTCGTCTCGCCCCCCACCTGCGCCTTACTCGCCGACCCATCCGCCTGCCCCCCGGCTCTCCGGCTCCCCGCTCTCGCCCGCTGCGCCTCCCTCGCCGGCTCCTCCGCCTCCCCCCGGCTCCCGTCCACCTCCTCTCGCTGCGCCCCTCCACCATGTCGGCTCCCATCGACGGTCCGGTCGCCGCCGCTGCCGCTGAAGCCGCCGCCTCTGCCTCCCCGACTACCGCCAACAACAGCTCCGCCTTCAGCACTGGTGCACCACCTGCGCCGCCGCCGGTCGCCGTCAAGTCCCACGTCCCGACCACCCTCGACATGAAGGCGGCCAACTACTCCCGCTGGTCCAAGTTCTTCCGGACCATGTGCATCAAGTTTGGTCTTCTTCCTCACATCGATGGCTCCGACGTCGCACATCCGGACGACCCCGCCTGGACACTCGCCGACTCTGCCGTCCTCAGCTGGCTGTATGGCTCTGTCGCCGACGACATCCTGGACTCAGCGATGGCTGACGACGAAACTGCGCATGACTTGTAGGTCGCGATTGAGGGCCTCTTCCGCGACAACAAGGAATCCTGTGCAGTCTTCCTCAGCAGTCAGTTCCACTCCTTGATGCAGGGTGACCAGCCCATTGCCAACTACAGCCAGCGCGTCAAAACATTGGCCGACGCTCTCCGCAACGTCGGCCACCCTGTCGCCGACTCGCAGCTCGTCCTCAACCTGCTGCGCGGCCTCAACCCTCGCTACTCCAGCACCGCCGATGACATCGCCAACTCGACGCCATTCCCCTCCTTCGCTCGGGCTCGCTCCATGCTTGCTCTCAAGGAAACGCGTCTCGCCAATGAGACCAAGGTCGCCGCCGAGACAACCCTCCTCACCGGCGGCTCCACGGCGTCCGCTCTTTCCGCCCACACCGGTTCCCATGCCTCCAATGCTGGGTACCGTGATGGTCGTCGCAGCGGACGCAATCGCCATGGCAAGCAAGGCGTTGGTTCCGTGGTGGCGCGCGCCTCGGTACGCCGGACCGGTTACGCTTCAATCCGTGGTCCGCTCCCAACGCCGGCCAGTGGCGTGCCCCTGGTGGACAGTGGCGTCCCTCGCCGCCTCGGGCACGCTTTCGGCGCCCGCGCGCAGCACATGCTACCTTCACGCCATTTCAGTCGCCTCCTGCCTTGACATGGGACCAGCAGGGGTTTATCACTGCCTTGCATCAGCTTGCCGCCCAGGGGCACGGAGGCTGGGTCGTCGACAGCGGCGCTACCTCCCACATGACATCTCACAGTTGTACACTACTCTCCTCTCACCCCCCCCTAATACGGCTGTTACTGTTGGCAATGGCTCTCGTTTACCCATCTCTTCCAGCGGCCATTCTTTTCTCCATACACCCACCATGAAATTCTCTCTTCGCGATGTCCTTGTTGTTCCTCATTTAGTTCGCAATCTCCTGTCTGTTCGCAAATTCACTCGAGATAACCACTGTTCTTTGGAGTTTGATGCTTTTGGTTTTTCTGTTAAGGATCTCCAGACGCAACGAGTGATGCTTCACTGCAATAGCGAGGGCGATCTCTACACCATTTCTGCTACCGAGACCCCCCCCACTGCCAGCGCCCATCTCGCCGTTTCCTCCAACCTTTGGCACCAGCGTCTTGGTCATCCTGGCATTGCTTCTATCACAGCTTTACATAAAGATTCGCATATTGCATGTAATAATGTAGCTCGCTCACTTTGCTAGTCTTGCCAACTCGGTAAACATGCGCGTCTACCTTTTGCTACTTCCGTTAGTCGCACATCTGTACCTTTTGAACTCATTCACTGTGATGTGTGGACCTCACCTGTGGCTAGCATATCTGGTTCACTCTATTATTTGGTAATTGTTGATGATTTTTCTCATTTTTGCTGGACCTTTCCACTTAAAGCAAAATCTGATGTTCACCAACATATAGTTGACCTTGCCGCTTATGCCAGCACACAGTTCGGCCTCCATCTCAAGTCAGTTCAGACTGACAATGGTCGTGAATTTGTTAACCACGCCAACACATCCTTCTTTGCCTCCCGCGGCATCGCCCTGCGTCTCTCTTGCCCATACACCTCCTCGCAGAACGGCAAAGCCGAACGGATGCTTCGCACACTTAACAATATGGTCCGCACCCTTCTTCTTCATGCTCATATGCCACCCAGGTTCTGGGCAGAAGCCTTAGCTACCGCCACTTACCTTCTTAACCGGTGTCCATCCTCCTCCATTGGCGGCGCCATTCCCTACACACTTCTCCACCAACAGCCACCACAATACACTCATCTTCGCGTATTTGGTTGTCTCTGCTTTCCCAACCTATCCGCTACAGCCGCTCATAAACTTGCTCCTCGCTCTACAACCTGTGTCTTTCTTGGCTATCCTCCTCACCACAAAGGATACCGTTGTCTTGACTTCGCCACCAACAAAGTCATCATCTCACGTCATGTTGTCTTCGATGAGAGTACTTTTCCGTTTGCCAACAACGGTCATCCGCCTATGTCCTCTCCTGCTACTAACGCCGACTTGGATTTCCTAGTCGATGACTGTGCCATGCCGGTGCCCTGCACTGCTGCCATGGCACCCCTGCAGGTCTCCCCGGCGACAGCTCCACCTTCGGGTGTCGAGCGCTCGCTGCCCCTCCAGACGGCGGCATCCCGACCGCCCGTGCGTCTGGTATACACCAGATGGCCATGTACGGCCTCCACTGTTCCTGCCGCCACGCCAGCTGAGATGGTACGCCCGGAGGAGCCCGCAGCCCCGCTGGTATACACCCGCCGGTCATGTGCGGCCTCCACCACTCCTGCTGCCCCACCAGCTGAGGTGGTTCGCTCAAACGAGCCTGCAACACCGCCAGTCGTCCCCCTCTGCAGCTGCGTCGGCGCTACCTCCGATGGTCACGCGGTCCCGGGCTGCCTCTGATCCTTCTGTGGAGTTCTTCTCCCTGACGGCCCAACATGCTCCTGTGTCTGCCATCCCGGCCAACTACCGCAGTGCTCTCGCCGATCCCAATTGGTGCGCTGCAATGGGAGATGAGTACCAAGCCCTCATGGGCAATCACACTTGGCGTCTCGTTCCCCGTCCACCCAGTGCCAACATCGTCTCCAGCAAATGGATCTTCAAACACAAGTTCCACTCCGATGGTCGTCTAGCTCGCTATAAAGTGCGCTGGGTTGTTCGGGGTTTCTCCCAGCAGCACGGCGTCGACTATGATGAGACCTTCAGTCCAGTCGTCAAGCCGGCAACCATCCGCACCGTTCTCTCCATTGCCACGTCGTGCTCCTGGCCGATTCATCAACTTGACGTCAAGAATGCCTTCCTCCACGGCACGCTTGATGAGACGGTTTACTGTCAGCAGCCCTCCGGCTTTGTGGATCCTGCTCACCCCGATCATGTGTGTCTTCTTCAGAAGTCGCTTTATGGCTCGGGCGAGCTCCTCGGCGTGGTATCACCGCTTCGCCACCTACATAAGCCAGCTCGGTTTCGTTGCATCCTCCTCCGACACGTCCCTGTTTGTCCTCAAATAGGGGACCGCCATAGCTTATCTCCTGCTGTACGTCGACGACATCGTCCTCACTGCCTCGTCTACACCACTCCTTGAGCGCATCGTCAGCAAGCTTCGCTCGGAGTTCGCCATGACGGACCTCGGCACCCTGCACTTCTTCCTCGGCATCTCCGTCACACGCTCTTTGGACGGATTGTTCCTATCTCAGCGACAATACGCCATCGATCTTCTTCAACGGGCGGGCATGGCTGAGTGTCACTCCACTACTACACCAGTGGACACCCATGCCAAGCTCTCCGGCCTCGACGGCGCACCCGTTGCTGATCCAACAGAGTACCGGAGTCTTGCCGGAGCATTGCAGTACCTCACGCTCACCCGTCCTGACTTGGCATACGCCGTTCAACAGGTGTGCCTCTTCATGCACGACCCACGGGAGCCTCACCTCGCGCTGATCAAGCGCATCCTGCGGTATGTCAAAGGCACCCTCGACGCTAGTCTCCACATCGGTCTTTCGCCGGTGACCTCTATCACCGCCTACTCCGACGCCGACTGGGCCGGTTGCCCAGACTCTCGTCGCTCCACGCCTGGCTACTGCATCTTCCTCGGTGACGATCTTGTGTCTTGGTCCTCAAGCGCGGACTACTGTATCCCTTTCGAGTGCCGAGGCTGAATACCGAGCCGTTGCACATGCCGTCGCCGAGTGCTGCTGGCTACGACAACTTCTTCAGGAACTTCATGTTCCCCTTACTTCGGCCACCGTGGTATACTGCGACAACGTCAGCGCCATCTACATGTCCACCAATCCAGTCCATCATCGACGGACGAAGCACATCGAGATAGACATTCATTTTGTCCGCGAGAAGGTCTCTCTTGGCGAAGTCCGCGTCTTACACGTTCCGTCCTCTCATCAGTTTGCGGACATCATGACCAAAGGCCTTCCGACCCAGCTTTTTCAAGAGTTTCGGTCCAGTCTTTGCGTCCGGACTCCTCCCGCTACGACTGCGAGCGGGTATTAGAGTATTTTGGAATGTATAGTAGACTCTTCCTTCTATTGTTATTCTTGCCTTGTTTAGCTCCCCTAATGGGGTATGTAATTGTTATGAATAGTGCTTGTATTCATATGAGGCCAACGGGCCGGTATATATACACGAGTACAAGATGGCAAATATGGAAAGAATACATATAAGGAAAGAGTGCATGTATGGAAAGAATCTAAACTATCCTAATACAATGCAATCAGTATCTAATCATATCAATCAGTATCTAATCATATCTCTAACACCCCCCCTCAAACTCATGGTGGATCAACAACACTGAGTTTGGAGAGGTAGAAGCCGTCTTTGTCTTGTGAGTCCGGGCCTTCGTGAAGAAATCGCTATCCGAAGCTCAAGGCACATACTGAAGAGCAACCATCTGATCATGCACACAAGACCTCATGAAAGAAGCATCAACACCAATATGCTTGGTGAGTTCATGCTTCACGGGATCACGAGCAATCTTGATAGCACTGTCTTGTCGACAAGAGAGGAGTCGGTGTAGTGACAGAAACACCAAAATCCTCAAGTAACCACCGTAGCCAAGTAATCTCTGCTGTCAAGAGAGCCATGGCTCGCAACTCAGCCTCTGCACTCGAACGGGACACTGCAGTCTGTTTCTTCGTCTTCCAGGCAATGAGAGAACCACCAAGAAAAACACAGTAAGCAGAGATAGACCGACGATCAGAGGGATCGCTGGCCCAAGTAGCATCCGAATAAGCTCAAGTCGTAACGAGTGGAGCGTGGAAAGAAGAGACGACGAGAGATAGTCCCACGAAGGTATCGCAGAACTCAAGTAGGTGACCGAGTGGACCGAGTGGGAGTAAACGAATCGACTCGAATGTGAGCTGGATAAATGATATCCGGACGAGTAATGGCAAGGTAGACAAGGCTCCCAACAAGGTGACGATAGCGAGTCGGATCAGAAAGAGGCTCACCATCAGAGGGACGAAGGTGAACATTGAGCTCCATGGGAGTCTCAACGGTACGCTGATCAGTGAGAGCGGCGCGATCAAGAAGATCTGAATGTACTTCTCTTGGGACATAAAGAAACCATCCGGGTGGAAGTAACCTCAATCCCAAGGAAGTAACGAAGAGGACCAAGATCCGACATAAGGAGCTGCTCACTAAGGCGAGCCTTGACAAAGGCAATGTACTCGTAATCATCTCTGTAATGATCATATCATCAACATACGAAGAAGAAGAGTCCCACCACGAGGCGAAGTGTGGACAAAGAGTGCGGGATCATGATCACTCATTGAAAAACCAGCAGCGGTGACCACAGAGGAGAAGCGCTCAAACCAAGCACGAGGGATTGCTTAAGGCCATAGAGAGCGGCGAAGGCGAGACCATGCCCTCGAGGCAGAATACCCGGTGGCGGATGCATGTAGACCTCCTCACGCAACTCGCCATTAAGAAATGCATTCTTGACATCAAGGCGAGAAGCAGACCGATGGCGATGCACGCCACCGAGAGAAGAGTGCGGACAGTGGTCATGTGAGCCACAGGAGCAAAAGTCTCATCGTAGTCACGACCATGCTCCTGCTGGAAACCACGGGCAACAAGACGCGCCTTATAGCGCTCAAGAGAACCATCAGAGCGAGTCTTAATCTTATAGACCCACTTACACGTGATGGGACGAGAGTGAGATGGAAAGGGAACAAGATCCCAAGTACCAGTACGCTCAAGAGCAGCAATCTCCTCGGCCATGGCATCTGCCACTCGGGGTGAGTAAGACATCCGAAGAAAGCAGGCTCACAGTAGCTGCGCCGGCAAAGGCAAAGCAGGCGGGGTCAAGCGATGGCGATCGCGGAGGCGTGGCGAGGAGGAGAAGATGACCCATCAGGGGAAGATGGTGCATCAGAAGATGAATCATCAGAAGATGGCTCATCTGGAAGATCCTCAACACGAGGTCGACGAGTGTAGACTAGTGTAGTGGGGGGAGCCTGAGGAGCCGCAGGAGGTGACAACGGAGAAGGCATGAAGGAATATGAGGAGACTCGGTGGGGCGGGTGGGCCGGGCAAGGCAGATATAGGTGTATCTGGAAAGGTCAAAAGATAGAGACTCCACAGAGGAAGTCAAAGAAGAGGTAGGGCGTGGGTAGAAGGAGCGAGACTCGTCGAAAGTCACATCCCAGAAATCCGCATCCGTCGACCAGCGGATCCCAAGCACCTATAGCCCTTGTGCTCGACGATGTATCCTAGAAAACACACTCAACAGTGATCGGTCGGTTTGGTGCGTTCTCGAGGCGAGGAGAGCGTAGCAAACGCAGACCAAACATCTGAAGGCGAGTAGTCGGGAAGGAGACCACATAGGCGCTCAAAGGGATTGCTCACGAAGAGCGGAAGAAGGCCGGATGTTGACGAGATATGTGGCGGTGGAAACGACCTCGGCCCAAAAGTGAGGTGGAATAGGCGGCAATCATCGTGGCACGTGCCGACTCAAGAAGGTGACGATGCTTGCGCCGGCAACACCATTCGAGCATGAGCACTGGACAAGAGAGGCGGCGAGAGTGCCACCGCGGCAAAGAAGGCTGCGTGAGGTAACGAGAGAGGTACTCGCCGGTGAGAATCGGCCACGAAAAACACGAATAGGGTGGAGGCGTATACGAACCATAGTGGCAAATTGTTTATAGATAGACAGGACCTCACTACGAGAAGACATGAAATATATCCAAGTGTAGCGAGAAAATCATCTATAAATATGATATAATATCGATGACCCCTTTCGAAACGAAGGAGCCGGACCCCAAACATCCGAATGAACAAGATCAAAGGACGCCGAGATCTTGACTCACTATGAGGATAAGGAAGGCGAAGTTGTTTACCTAACTTACGATACGACAATCTAAAGACACGTCTCTGAGGCAGGCCCGAAGACCACGACGAACTAAAGGCGACGACGGAGCCACACATATGGCCAAGGCGGTGATGCCACTTTGGAAAGAGCCGGTGAGCGAAGTGGCGAGGCGGAGGCTGGCGGCAGCGGTGGCGGCGGAAGGAAGGTGAAGCAGGTCAAGCTCCCGAGACGCTGGAGTCAAGGCGCCGTGGGCAGAACCAACCGAGCTCCGTGTGGCGGTCTGAACACAACAAGAGTCGAATCAAGAATGACCCGACAACCAAGATCGATGTCGCCTTGCAGAGAGAAGTCGCATGGTAAGGCGAGGAACATGAGCAATGAAGGAACATGAAAATATGAGTTGCTAAGAGATCCTCGACTAGAGACGAAAGAGAGGTACCATCGCCAGTAAGGACACTAACGGGGAATCAAGGGTGTAATGAAAGATAGAGTGGAAGCATCGAAGTCATGTGAAAAGATGCTCCGAATCAAGAATCCATGAGGATGTACCGCGTGTAGGGGTGGTTTCTCGTGCTCGAAGAATCGATGAGCGAGAACTGCAGAACACGTGGAGGAGAACACGAGACAACAAGTAGACGTCAAGTCGGCTATCTCTGCTCGGAGAGAAGCTGCTCAAGTAATCGATGCACCGTCGATGTAGAAGCACCGATGTCGGTGCTAGTAGAAAACGGCGTGAAGAATGCCGCTTCTTCTTATAGCACCGAGACTCAATGTGGCCGCCTTGTCGCGAGAGGGAGCGATGAGGACGGCCCCTCCAGATGGAGGGCGGCCACCACCGCCTGTGGTAGCCGTTGGAGGAAGCGATGTCTTCAAGCGTGGAGCGAGCGGTGTAGCGGTGGACGGCGGCGAGCACGAGAGGGAGTGACATCGAGACCGGCACCACTCAGCGTAGTCTCCTCTCGCTCGTATCTCGGTGAGAGCCTCCGGAGAGTGACACGAGGGTGGCGTGCAAGAAGCATGCGCACGTTGCTCGAACTCGGGGCGGCGAGTAAGGAACTCGTAGATCCGCTGAAACTCACGGTCAAGACGTGCGGCTAGACAAGACCGACAAGAGCGACAACCGGCGAAGGCGGAGAGAGTCCAAGCGGCGCCGCACGGAAGAGCTCGGGTGTAAAAGCGTCAACAGATAGCATCACCGCGAAGAGTGCTCTGGCGAACCACGGACGGTACAAGGCATCACCGGAGGGCTCGTGGCGGCGACGAAGGTGAGTCCACATCCGAAAGCCGAGGAGAGTCCCACAACCTCGAAGAGAGGCGAGGTGGACATCGGCAATGAGTATAGCGGCGGCCGGCGTCGTCATCGTACCACTGAGTATGGACCGCCAGTCGATCCCTGTATAAGTCCAGAGCCTCTTGGTAGGCAGAGGCAGCCTTATCATCAGCATCATCATCGATGCGGTTTTGTCGGTTATGCGGGGCGGCGTGGCAAGCGGAGGTTCCGTCGGAGGAGTAGGCGGGCGGACGAGAGGACATCGCCGAGAGGATGCCCGAGGCGAAGACCACGCATATGGATGCGCATGTGAGACACGAAGTCGGTGTAATTAACACCATCGAAGATCACCGGCAACGAGGAGAGCAACGGTACCCATTGGTGGCGGTCTTTGAGCAAGACGGCGACCAAGGAACGAAGTCTAACAGCGGCTACCGGGCGGCGCGGCGGTTAAGCGACGTTTTTTTTTTTTTTTTTTTTTTCCTTTCCTTTTCTTTTCCGGTCGGTTTATAACATCACCGAGACCGGTCGTTTACAACACAAGACCAAGACCGAAAAAAAAAAAAAAAAAAAAAAAAAAAGGGCGGCGGCGACGGCGGCGGGACGGGACGGCGGCGGCGGGGAGATCGCGGCGGCGGCAAGACTGGAGCCTCGGCGGTGCAGGAGGCGGGAGGAGGCCAGCGGCGGTCGGCGTCTTGGCGGCGGCGCGGCTGAGAGCAGCAGCGGCGGCGGCTGGAGCCTCAGGCAGGGCGGCGGCGGGAGGAGCCGGCGCAGCGGGGCGTCGGTGGCGGGCGCCGAGGCGCAGAATGGCGTGGCGGCCGCGGCCGCGGTGAAGACGACGGCGGCGGAAGAAAACGTCGGCCGGGGCGGCTTCGAGCGTCGGCACGGCGACGCGACGGCGGCTCGGCTGCGGCAACGGTGGAGTCATGGGCGGCGGAGACCTCGGGAGGAGGCCGGCAGGACGTCGGAGGAGGCCGGCGAAGCGACGAGCGGCAACCTCCAGATCGGATCTGAGAGGCGGCGGCGTGACAAGCGACAGGAACCTAGGTAGGCTCTGATACCATGTTATGAATAGTGCTTATATTCATATGAGGCCAACGGGCCGGTATATATACACGAGTACAAGATGGCAAATATGAAAAGAATACATATAAGGAAAGAGTGCATGTATGGAAAGAATCTAAACTATCCTAATACAATGCAATCAGTATCTAATCATATCAATCAGTATCTAATCATATCTCTAACAGTAATATCTCTCATGACTATTAATACAAGGCCACCCCTTGCCCTTTGGGTACGTGGTGATTGAGCCAATCTCCTTATTCTACAAAATGTATATTACATAAACAGATAATCATAAGCAGTGCATGTATGCTGTCAGTTCTGAATCAGCAGTGCATGAATAATACGCTTTAAAAAATGCATTAATAATGATGATGATGATGGATGGGATACGAGCAATCTTATTAACAAATGATAAGATAGCAATGAAGATGCAAAGTGGGACATTACATTGTCGTTCACATTGTGAGCATTCTAAAGCAGGTAAGAAACTTCTGAGCTCCTTTGAATTGATCACTTCCCCACAAATATCGCAAAGGCAGCTAGAGCAATACCAGCTACCATCTGGAATCTCCTGAAAAAAATTATAATACAGTAGGAACAAATCAGTATTATTAATGTAAACCTTGTGCCTTACTGTTGTTAAAGATGACAACGTCGGTAATAAAAAGAGTTGAGTTAGTTAAAATAGGTACTTCAAAATGAATTAAAGTCTGATATGTAAGTGACAAAAAAGCTATTGTGCAATGCTGATGAAAAATATGAATTCCAGTACAGGTAGACAAGTTCTGTCATGTTCAGGACGGAACTGAAGTATTAAGTACATGTTTGAACCAATCAGTGTAGTACAGAAAGAGCCATCATCAAACAGATGTATTAGTGACTGCTTGTTGCGACAAAGTTGCTCTGGGAGTAGCATGGCAGTAAGAACAATCATGGGGGGAAGAGTAGTGATAATACATCCTTTTTCTTTGACAGCAATGACATAACAAATTATGAAAACACCATTTCAGTTGCATGCAGGGATCAAGAGCAAGAGGAATTCCTATCAGACTCATCGTAATCTAATTTGGTTAATTTTCCAAACAGTACATCTGTATATTTCTATAGTTTAGCTAACCAAAGAAAAGGGGAACATTAGGAAAACAAACCTGACAAGGCAAGCAGGCCTGATGGTAACTAGCAGGACAGTTGTCACAACATATCAGTTCACCGGCATCACCACATAATCCACAAGTATCATCATTTTGATCGGCTGGGAGTGACATAGTATCTTTTGCACGTTCTTTCCTCACCTTATGCTCAATAGACCATGCTTGAAGCTGACAAAGGCTGTATGATTTACCATAACACAAGAAAAGATTCAGAGAAGGGATTTCTTGCTTGAGACCTGCATGGCAGTTAAAGTTGGACATTGTAAATACAGTGTCACAACACCGGCACCGAATGCCTTTCTCAGTTATGTTCCCATCCTTTAACACATTCTTGCCTCCTGGCCTTCGATATTGAAGAATATTTGTTGTACAAACAATGCCCATTTGAAGTAACTTGCTCAGCACCGTTCTGGCTCCTTTAGGAAACTTCTTCCTGACAACCTTCTCTTTGCTTTCCCAGCGATATCTTGGAAGACGTTTGAAACCAACTCTATTTATGAGCCCTCGACTTTTATTAGAACGGTTCCTGTAGCGTGCAGTTAGCCTATGTATTACAGCTGTCATCAGAAGATCATCATCATCAAACTTGCATTTATCCAACCGTGGTTTCTTTTCAATTTTGACATTCTTTTTGGGTGGTTGTTCTAACAAGAGCTGTTCAGCCTGATCCTTGTAGTCATAAATTTTGGGCACTAGATTCAAAAGAACCTGCTTACAGCTTGATGCACCTGTCTGTTCTTCCTCATTACGAGCTACGCAGCCAGGAGGATTCTCAGGTGTACTCTCCATATATTGCTCAATTATGCAATCACTTGTAGGAGCATCATTTACTTTCCGTTTCTTTGTACTAACTTTGTCTTGGATATCTGCAACCTTCTCGGGCCTTTTTTTATTCAAAGAAAAATGCCCACTGCTTGCTGCACCTATCTGTTCTTCCTCATTGTGAGCTACACAACCAGTAGGATTCTCGGCTGTACTGTCCATATGTTGACCAATTACGCAATCATTTACAGGAACATCATTTACTTTCCGCTTCTTTTTACCGACCTTGTCTTGGACATCTGCAACCTTCTCAGACCTTTTTTGCCCCTTTTTACTTGAGTCGGATTCTGATAGTTGCTTGTGCTCAGATGTTGATGCCTCATTTGCCATGTTCATTTCACCACAATGTTCAGGCACCTTTGAGTTTGGTTCTGAAGAAGGGCCACAGATCAACTGCCAAGGAGGTTCTGGGTTTATTACTGTCCAACAAATTGGAGAACCCTCATTATCAAGATATAAGAATCCCTGAATCAAGCTCGCTTCATAAACTGATGACTGGATGTCCAGCTGCATGTTTGTCCCCACGGTGTCATGGGAACAATCGAGGCAACCCCACATCTCTTGGTCGTATGTACTATTGTTCATGAAACAAAGATTCCCGTCTCGGGGGGACACAAACAATACTTGTGGTTCCGAGATCACCAACGCGCTACCAGTGGCTTCAGATGATACTCGTTCTGTTTTTGTCATCTCTTCCAAGTTAATCTTGTTGGCTTCCAAATTTGTATCCTTTTCTGCTAGTAGTGACAATGCACCAGCTGAAGGTCCATCTCCTACATCTTCATTTGCCGCTTGGAACTCAGAGACAACTGCAACATCATGCTGCTCATTGTTGATATCATCTCTATTAGCTTCCAAGCCTGTATCCTTTTGTGCTTGTAGTGATAATACAGCAGCTGAAAATCCACCCCCTACATCTTCATTCACTGCTTGGGACTTAGAGACAACTGCAGCATCATGATGTTCATTGTTGATATCATCTCTATTACCTTCCAAGCCTGTATCCTTTTCTGCTTGAAGAGATAATACACCAGCTGAAAGTCCACCCCCTACATCTTCATTCGCCACTTGGGACTCAGAGACAACTGCAGCATCATGATGTTCATTGTTGATATCATCTGTAATTCCAAGGAGCATCTTGTCCACCTCGTGAGAAAGCAGTATGTTCTGTCCTAGTAGCAACTCGTCAGAACTGTCTGCAGAATTATCCACATTAACAATTTCCATCACTTCATAGGCATGAGAACTTGGATCCTTGATTTGTGCATTTCTAACCAGGTTATCTGAAGAATAATTAGGTGGGAAATATAGTGGGTCAGACTTGTCTTGAACATCCTGAGCCATTTTAGACTTACTGTATGAAAGTTTCTTTTTCCTACTAAAATAAGTAGGCCTTGAATCGAGAAGTGCTGTTGCATCTTGGAGGCCCATCACTATACGATGAGCAATACTTCTAATGGTTCTTTCATGTATTTCTTCCATGCTCAATGATCTTTGATCCACTTTATATTGGCTAGGCTTGTTTGTTCCAAATATAGAAGACTGTTCATTGTGCAAATTATTTTTCTCCTCATCAAGCTGGCCATCAGATAGAAGAAGCGGCAGAAGATTTTTCCGTGACCTGGGATGTGTATTGTTATAGTTGCTTGCATAGTTGAGCCCAAGTGGCTTGTTAGCACTCCTGGCACCCAACATCTTACTCTCACTGTGACTGAGGAATGTAACAGTGCTGCTCACAGCTTTCAGGGCCACTCCATTCCACAGAGCTGCAACCTTCTTACCAATGCAAACTACTGTCATGAAAGGATCAAGGAGCTGCCACTGGTGGAGGAATGATAGAGATTGCTTTGGACACTGGACCTCGTATTGTAAGCATAGCAGCGTGTTCTTCAAATCATACATAAAGTCATACATGTTCAACCATTGCCTTCCATAGTCATTTCCATCAAATCTGGACGAACTACTAAGCAACCACTGACCAAAGCATTTCCAAGCCCTGGGAAGAGAAAATAGGCGCATTACTTTGTCAGGTGACTCGTAAATGTGGTCGATCTTACTCTTGTCCTCTCTTTCCCTGCCCTCAATCTTCCACCCAGCATCCATCATCAGAAGATGTGCGTGCAGCTGGAGATGATTCCAAAGCATCCCATATCCATGCACATCCCTACGCCATCCAACACCGCTAATGTCAACCCTCTCCAAATCCAGAACACTACAAAGTTTTGCTCTCTGGCTCCTGCGAGCCACCGCCCTACGAGAGTACACCCTCTCAATGGAAGGCGGTGTCCACTGTACCATGAGCTCAGAAGGTCCGGCATCAGGAGAAGGCATTGCTTTCTGCATCTGTTGATTGGCACTACGATACAAGACATGATAGCTTGATAGGTTGCCATACGTAAAGGACTCAAGTATACGACATTGCACCATCCTGTAGTTGGAGGCAGAGCCGGATGGTGTGCTAATTGGTACCAATGCTTTGCTTGCATCTGTTAGCGAAGTGGTCTGTCCGCCGCTGTCTATTTGATGATTGCTGACTCCATCGGTGCCTGTTCGGCATAAGACGTCCTCAAAGATTTGTCTTTCGTCCTTGGAACCTTCAAATGCGTCTTCTCTCAGCCCAGCAACCTTCTTTCCAAACAGCATTGTCGTAATGTCCTCCTCCTTCATGCCTATTTCCACAAATAAGTCTTTCCCATCCATCACGGTGATTATTAACCAACTCGATCACGTTAAACACGCACTCCTTTCATCTTGCAATGAAAGCATAAACATTTGAACATCAGTTCAAATTAAACAACACAGACTGAACCCATTGAAAAAACGATTGAAGCAAACAGGCTCAAATCAAAGCATGCCAATTCCAACACATATTGAGCCTCTATTACTGTGTTACAACATGCCATGCCAGCATGGAGTTGTCACCAGAAAAATCCTAACTTATCAATCACTAAATGCAGAAAAGAATCATCTGAAGGACCAAAAGAGCTAAATTATGATTCCAGAAACAGAAACCTGTACCACATCAGTCAGCCTATGGAAGCATAAACGGCTTAACCAAAAGAAGGCACCAACAACTGAACTGAACTGGAGGACACAGTAATGATAGCAGTTGCATTCGTGTCCTTTCAAGGATATCAAAAGCACAAATTTGAAATCCTTTACTGAAAGTAATCGCACTGAAACCACATGGCGGAGCCGCGGGCCCTGAAATGATCCTACCGACCATCAAATGCTTTCGATGCGAAGAAGTGATTTCTATATGAAATTACCTGGACTTCAACCAGAAGGGCATTTTATCATTGAAAACAATGCGAGGATGGTAGCAGGAAAAAAAAGAATAAGCCAAAGAACGAATTGGGACATCAGAACGGATTTCAATGGGAAAATCACTATCCATGATAGTCCAAAAATCCACCCCATCCTACATCTACATGCATCAAGAACTCCACGCAACATTTCATCCGCACGCCATTTGCACGCAACCTCAGAGCACGAACCAAGCCTACAACAACCCTACAAGAGATCTCACTCACACTTCGATAAGACCAAGGTAGCAGCATTTCTTTCCCCAATCCAAGAACACGTCCACCAAGAGAATCCAAAAAAAAAAGGAAAAAGAAACACGCAACATCATTAACTGAAGAGGAGAGCGCACGCCAATCCTACATGCATCACAAAAATACTAGCCCCAATCTCAATGTATAACCGCACAAATCAATCGATACCTCGACCAAATGCAACGGAAGATGCATACATACCAATAACAAGCAATGCCGAGAGGAAGCAGAGCGCATCAACGGAGATGCTCCGCGCCGCAGAGCCGAGAGCAGCTGGGCCGTACCTCCGCGGCAAGAAACGGCATCGCCAATCCCGCCCTATCCCCTCCGCATTGGAGATGTCGCCTCCTCTCAAGCTTTCTCTCACTCAACGCACCGCACCGAACCGTGATGGCACTTTGCTCGGGAGGCGCGCACAAATCTCCCCTTTTTACCACCACCTCGCGCAGATTTTTTAGCGGAAATGATAAATTTTAAAACGTGATGCACGATCACCATGCCGATAAGTCATGGGACAACACGTGCCACGTGTCGCTCCTGGCTTGTATCGCACGGTCTCTATCATATGTCGTCCTATGGTTTGTTCGCCATATAATTCTCTGCTACGGGTTGTTCCGTGATTTAAAATCGCAAAGTGGCCATGTGAACGAGAGCGTTATTTTTATAATTACAACTATAAAAGTATTGTTTTTGTTAATCATCCTTTAAAATTTACTATTTTCCCTAAAACTCCCTCGCGCACAGGAGGCGCACAAACGGGTGCTGGCTGCGCGCGCCCCGTTACGTGCTTCCATGCAGATCCACCGTCGCAGGTTGTACCCGCAGGTTCGGATTGCTCGGGCCCGGTCTCTGGCCCGCCTAGGGGCCTGTTCTTTTGCTCCGAAGTCGGCGGCTTTTGGCTTTTGCTACAGTACCTAACTTTTAAACGAATTATTTTCTCAAGATGAGGTCTACAGGTTAAACGATCTACACGTTAAAAGCCCCACATTTGTATCTCCCAAAATCGCAAGTGAGTATATGTCTCTCCGTAATCTATACCGTAAACAGCCAAAATTCAAAAATTTCAGCCAAAAACCATAAGCCGCAGCCGAAAAGAACGGACCATAGGACCGGAGTTTGAGGCGGAGGTGGTGATGGGGCTTGTCGGGTTTTGGGTGTGTTCGGGCATGGCTTTTGGAGCCGGCTTCCGGCTTCGGCTTATGTACGAAAAACCTTGAAGCCAAGCGGGCTGCTGCCGAAGTCTGTTTTTTTCTTCGAAGCTAACGATTTTTGGTTTTTGCTATAGTATCTAACTTTTAAATAGAGTATTTTCTCAAGACAGAGTCTACAAGTTAAATAATGTATATGTTAAAAGCCCAACATCTATATCATCCAAAATCGCAAGTAAATATCTATCTTCATAATCTGTACTATAAACAACCAAAATTTAAAAATTTCAGCAAAAAATCATAAGTCGCAGTCATTGCCAAACAGGCCTAAAAAAGTGCTTCATGGCTTAACACGACCGACACTCCCCATCCTCGCCCTCCCCAAATCCCGCCGCCTCCCCTGGCCGAGCTGCGCCCAGCCGCCCGCCCGTACGGCCGCTGGCTGCCCCTCCGCTGGCTTCCCCCCAAGAGGCGGCCAACCCTTGAGGGGCTGTCGGTTTGCAGCCTGGAGAGTGGTCTTGGGATAGTTGGTGTTTACCCGTGCATTACGTTTAGTCGTTAATTCCTGTCCACGCATTCCGTTGTTAATTCCTGCTGACCTTACCATGCTTATGTTGTACAATGTACCCTGCTTATGTTGTGTAACGTACTTGTTAGTCGTTCTGATAGCCTGCATGTTGTGATAACCGATGTCCTGCAGATCATAGCACTGCGAGACCGGCATGTCCTCTGGATTAACATGATATCGACACATGAACTTCAGACTATAGCACTGGGCTATGTAGCAAGTTAATTTGGACTAGATACTTGAAGACTGGCCTCTGTCAAACTGGGATGAATGCTCACTATCCGTTTCTTTGGCATCGACGTATGCATTGCCCTGATCTGCTCGCTTCGTACTTCGTAGTGACAGCCGGGAAAGACTTCCAACTCGGAAGTCGCGAAAGGTCAGCACGCAATCCGCAGTGCCGGATGCGTCCGCCGACACATGGAATCCACTGGTGATCATGGTGCGCGCACCTGCACTTGCTCGGGTTTACCGTGGCCTTGCCGTTCTTGGGAAAACGGGCGGCATTCGAGTTCGAGCTGTGCCCCCGGTGTGGCCGACACGCGCGACGGCGATGATGCGCTAGCCGATGGGCATCGCGCCAGCAACTGCGCTGCACCACCGCACGTACGTTAACTCCCAGGAGCAGAAAAGGGTAGCTCTCAGCTTTGGGCGGTTAAATAATTGTCGGATTTGGATAGCGCCCAACTGCTCTGCTCCGTTGGTTGTAGCGGGGCCAACGCCACGTGTTGACCCAGCTTGCCCCCTTGCTTGCCGCGTGTCGGCCTGGCGGTCTACTCGACCGGCCAGCTCGTGTCGTGGTGAATGAACGACACATGTTTTGGACATGTACAATAATTTATTTCTTAAAATTATCTTTAAAATTTTCACTTTATTTAAAGATAATGTTGAAGACAACCTCTTCAATAGTAAAATATTCTTCTTAACTATTTTATATTATTTTAATCATAACTTCTTGCTTCACACTTTATCACTATTTACGTTACTTTGCAGGCTTAAGTCGTCTTTTTCATAAGAGACAATATATTATCTCTTCTTATTTTCTCTTTTTCAATATAGAATTTTACTTATTTAATATATCTAAAAGATATCTAAGATGATATTATTTGTGATGCACTAATTTGTTTGTCACGGAGCGAGTGCGGCTACCGTTTCGAGTATTGGTGTTTTTATTTTGCTGCTAACAAGTCTACTTGGACTGTCCGCGCCATCCCCCCTTATCAGATGGATGTCAGCAGGGGAAATACGGAAATTCATCCTACCGTACGCACAGAACCAAAAGCTGGTTACTCTGTTATTTGTTGATCCATTGTGTTCGAGATATGGGGATGGCGCCAGTTCTTAGGTTTTTCAGTTTTGGTTTATAAAACAGTAATAATTTGTATGGAGATATTTACATACGATTTTAACTTATATAAATGAAATCGTTGATCGACTTAGTAAACTCTATCTTAAAAAGACACTCCGTTTAAAAGTTAGATACGGTAGAAAAACCATTTACTGTAGAAAAGCAGCTTTTACAAGTCTTTTGGCTTTTGCTAGTAGTAGCTAGCTTCCAAACGATGTGTCTTTTAAAAGCGGGATCTATAAATCGATTGTAATACATATTGTACCAACTTAATTTATATCGACCAAAATAGTATGCGACTGTCTTTCTATTCATATCATCTCTTACAAAAAACCAAAATTTAAAATTTATCTTCACTCCTTAAAAGTTTGAGTTGATGGTAGTAGGTTCATTCTTCCTTGACTCTCAATAGCCGTCTGCTCTTTTTCATCTCTCTATAGCCGTTGGATCTCACGATCTCTCTTTCCACACGTACACAACTTTCCAACTGCTCTCCACAACCAGAAAACCTCTGCATCGTATGCTGTTCGCTTGGCCTCCCTCATCTCTCGTGCACTTTCTTTTCTCACGACCTACGTATATGGCCGATCCATCATGTGTCACAGGCTCATCAGAATCTTCTTGTTGGTGATATGCCCTAGAGGCAACATGGAGATGTTGAATATATCACATACTATGTTTATGATACATTGCTTTGTTCCTTGAAATAGACATTATCATTATTGATCAATGAGTATGTGACTTATTCATGAGACTCTTAATGCCAAAATGTTGCTATTTCTAAATGATCCCCGATTATATTTCATATGAGGAACAAATATGATTCAAAGATCAACATATGTATTGATTGATGATCATGTCTCATGGATCATGGTATGGAGATACCAAATCAATAATATGGACATGTGTTAGTGAACATATGTTGGATAGACCCGCCATGAGACACGCAGAGATTCCAAGTGTCATCGGTTGGTCTCAAGTAGTGTTTATGTGGAATCCTTAGACTTGAGATCATCATGGTTCCCAAGATGCGTAGTAGCTACTTTGGGACTACTAAACACTACTCCGAATCGGGTAGTCATAAAAGTAGTCTTTGGGTTTGCCATGAAACATGTAGTGGGATGTGAATAATCAAGATAGAATTTGCCCTCCTTATGGGAGAGATATCTGGGCCCCTCGATGTAATGGATTATGAAAGTGCATGGCCATGCCAAGGTGATTGAGGAGTCAATCACGAGTTTATAATCCATCACGGAATCGAGAGAGTGATTGAGCTATTAAGAGGATGACACGGTCTCGCCTTGAGCTTAATCTATATCGTGAGGCAAAGGGATTAGTACATGAGAACATTCTGTGTTCACCGATATGATCTTTACGTATACTTTGGGGTTAATATGTCTTGCTAGAGGCCGCTATTAATGTGGTGACCGGAAGGTGTTTCGGTCGCGACCAAGTATACGTGAACCTGCTGTGGTCGCACACTTAACGGGTTGGAACACTAATTGAATGTGATTCGGATATGGGCTCAATTCGGATAGAGATCCGGATAGACTCCTATTGGGCCTCGGTCCACGAGGCCCAAGTGAGGAGGTCTATATATGGAGGCGGTGAGGGAACACACCGATAATCCCGAGCTAATCCGTAGCCGCCACCTCCGAGCCAAACCCTAGCCGCTCGCGAGTCTTTGGTACACTCGCGATCGGCGTTCAGCTCCGGGACGTGTGGATACCGGTGGAGGGCGCCGCTCGTTGCGGCGTTGATCGGCATCAACAACCTCTGATTGGATCCGCTCGTGGTGTGGTTGATCGCGTGGAGGAGACGATCGGTTCGGGACGATCGACTACTTCCACTACTACTCGACGCCGCGTGGTTGGATCGGCTTCTCCAACTCTTCTTCATTGCTGCTGGCGCCTAGTGGTAACGATCCATGATCCCTCCTTAAGCATGATGTTCTTGTGTGCGCAGTAGAAAAATTTTATTTTCTGCTCTCGTAGCCTACTCGTGATCCTTTAACTGCAGCATCCATAGTGCCAAACTCTTCCCCCTTCGCCGACGGCAATGGCCGCCGCGACAGAGAAGACGGCCGACTCTGCCATAAGCCAACTCTGCCGGATCAGAATTTATAGATTAAAAATCATAATCTAACTCCGCCGGAGTTCCTCCTATCCCGCTATCCGTGAAGGCTTTTCCTACTCCGTCCGTACGTGGGGGTGCAGTACCGTACGAACTTGTACGTGTTAGGCGATAGATTAGTGCGATTTCTGGGCCGGGCTGGGATACTACGCAATTGCTGCAACACGGTTCACGTCTTGCAGGAAAAAGAGAAACAATCCTTACGTGTGGTGGCAGTGCCATATTGGGCTTACCTTTTACTACAAATAAAACAACGTTTTCCCTCTAGCATCACAAATCAGAGTGGCGCAGCGGAAGCGTGGTGGGCCCATAACCCACAGGTCCCAGGATCGAAACCTGGCTCTGATATATTTCGGTCGGTTTCCGATTGGATTTTTCTCTTTGTTTTTCTTTTTTTTCTGATTTGCCTTTTTAGCTGCTCAGTCCAATTTGCAGTTGTTGTTTTTTTCCCCAACGGATAGCTAATCGCTCTCTCAAACAATAATCCCATGATCTTATTCGAATCAAACGCCTTATCCAAATAGCTCAAGCCTAACTGCCTAGCCACCCGTTCCTTCTAAGCCTCACGCCATTCCTCGTCCTACTCTGAGCCTCTGAGGAGGAACTGGTGTTGCTTATATGCGTCCTTGTTGTCCTCTTAAAAAAACCATTGCTTGGTAACATTAGTAGCAGGCACAAGCCACTGGCCCACAAACCAGATACAACCACGCACACGAAATAAATCATTTCAACAGTTCAACCAATTACTCTCAGTTCTCTCAGTTCAACCAATTACATCATGGAAATTACAGCACGCCAAGGAACCATATTGCACTTCATATCAGCTAAATAGTTTGTAAAGCATATGTAAAAAAAAAATCAGCAGAAGTAATGTCAAGAAAGCTTGCCTGGTTATGTGAGCATCCGAAGGTCTTCACATATATATACCGTCTGCAACTTGACACAACAACCAGCACTCTAATCAGACGAAACATGTAAGCGAGGCGATGGCGGTGGTGGTACCTGCGTGCCGGGAATACGGACCTGTCCCATACACCAGCCAGATCACTGTCTGTGAAGCCGGTGATCTCCTCTTCTCCACCACCTCTCCCATACACCAGTTCGAACTCAATTCTACCTTTAAGATATCGGAGGATCTGCTTCACAGCCTTGTGATGCATCACCGTGGGCTTCTCCATGAATCTACTCGCCATGCTAAATGCATAGGAGAGATCCGGCCTGGTGTGAAAAAGACAGCGTAGACATCCGATGACGCGCCGGTACTCGGTGGCGTCAATCAGGTGCCCTTCTGGATACTTGTGCAGCTGGGTCTTTGGC
Source organism: Bonia amplexicaulis (assembly GCA_036346245.1). Taxonomy (NCBI): domain Eukaryota; kingdom Viridiplantae; phylum Streptophyta; class Magnoliopsida; order Poales; family Poaceae; genus Bonia; species Bonia amplexicaulis. Next base: position 17,805,300 of record CM070744.1, read on the forward strand.
TCCATAGGAATCTAGGTGGAATTACAATCGAACATGCTAAATTGAATCAATACATTCTTGGCATATGCAGTCTGCTTGATAGAGATGCCACCATCTCCTTGTGCCACCTCAATGCCGAGGTAGTACGTGAGTAAGCCGAGGTCGCTCATCTCGAACTCACCCATCATCTGCTGCTTGAAGTCTTCAATTGCTTCTGGGTCCTCCCCACCACGATCGATCATCCACATAAATACCGACAATGATGCCGCTTTGGCCTTGCCCCTTGTGTACACGGCTTGCTCCTGCACACCTTTTGAAGCCAAGTCGCTTCAAACTTTTATCGAGCCGCGTGTCCCACGCGGTGCCCGAAGTCCATAGAGCGCTTTGCTCAATTTGAGCACTAAGTGCTCCTTGTCTTTCACTGTGAACCCCTCCGGCTGGGTCACATAAACCTCTTCTTCGAGTTCACCATTCAAGAATACTGACTTAACATCGAGGTGATGTACTTGCCACCCGCGGTTGGCCGCAATAGCAAGAATGACACGTATAATGTCAAGGCGAGCAACTGGTGCAAAAACTTCTTCAAAATCAATGCCATGTCGCTGCACATAACCTTTTGCAACCAACCTGGCCTTATGCTTGATGACCTCACCATCCGAGTTCTTCTTGAGTTTGTACACCCACTTAAGCCCGATCGCTTTATGTCCGACCGGCAACGTGGTGAGCGCCCACGTCGCGTTCTTCTCGATGGCCTCAATCTCCTTGGACATGGCTTCCTCCCATGCCGATCGACCGCCAGACCTCACGATAAGAGGATGGCTCTTCCATCACCACAAGCATTGCTTCCTCATCAGCTTCTTCATACTCCAACTCCACACGCGGTGCATCGCGCATGATCTCCTCCATGTGCCTGCATCAACAGTCCATCATCACCGCCGACGTGTCCGCCCGACCACGGTGTGGGCGGGTTCTGCCCGGGTCGGCACCCTCTGCCGTCATCGGTGCACTAGTCGCCACGACTTGTGGAATGGTCGGGACGAGTGCCGTCATGGGCACCGGTTCGCTGCGGAGCCGCCCATGAGCGGGCCGTGTTGACTCTGCTCGCCTGGGTTGGCCTCCTCTTCGAGCACGAAGTCGGGAGACCGATCATCTCCCGCATCTTCCGACCACTTCTACTCCACATTCTCTTCAAATATAACATCACGACTTACATGGATCTTGCCGCGATGTGGGTCCAGCAGACGGTGAGCTTTGCAACCCTCCTCGACGCCCAAGTACACGGCGTCGATCGCGGTCGTTGAGCTTGAGGTGTGGCGTGGTCACCTTGGCGCGCCGTGCGGCACCAACACACGGACGTGTGCCAGGTGCGGCTTCCTTCCTGACCATGCCTCGAAAGGAGTGCGATCACCCATCGCTTTGGTTGGGAGTCGGTTGAGGAGATAGACGGCATGACGCACCGCCTCCCCCCAAAATCTGCCGGGCACGCTCATGCTCTTGAGAAGTGAGCGCCATAGCCATCACCGTCTGTTGCGCCTTTCCACCACACCATTCTCGCTGCGATGAATATGGTGCGGTGAAGTGACGTTCAATTCCTGCTTGCTCGCACACCTTTGCGAGCTCAACCGACAGGAACTCACCACCTCGATCGGATCGAAGAACCTTCACGCGGTGACCACTCGCGTTCTCAGCCAGCATTTTTGACTTCATGAATGCCGAGCATGCTTGATCCTTAGTCCTGATCACATGCAGCCACATCCACCGGGAGTAGTCATCAACAATTAGCATAAAGTAACGATTACCAGCTGATGTTGATGGCGTGATCGGTCCACATAAATCAATATGCGGAGTTCGAGTGGCTCCTTCGCCGGTAGTTGGTCGCCGAGAATGGCGCCTTGTTCGCTTTGCCACCGCACACGTCCGACACGGTGGGTCGATGTGTAATCGGCGGCACACCGCCGCCATTCCCTTGTTGGCGAGCATCTTCAAAGCTTGAAGTTGACATGGCCGAGGCGAGCATGCCACAACCATGCTGGGTCATCGAGGCTTGTCAACAGACAAACTGGCCTCGCCAACTGCAGCTCGATGCGATAGAGACGATTCTGAGTTCGTCTTACCTTCATGATCAAACGCAGAGGATCCTTGATGGTCACCTCGAGTACGTCCTCATCCATGAGAACTCGGTGTCCAGTCTCAGTGAGCTGACCAAGACTCACCATGTTGCTGCGAAGTCTGAGGATGTAGTACACCTCACGGAGTAGCCATTGATCACCATTTTGCACGCGAGAGAATTGAGCCCTTACCCTTGATCTCGCACCGATGAGCCGTCGCGAATCTCACCCTCCCTGACTCCTTCATCTAGCTCATGAATTTCTCCTTGTCACCGTCATGTGGTTGCGGCACCGTTGTCCGTGTACCAAATATCGGTTGGCGCCGAACATGCTCAAGATTATGCGCCCGACCACGCTTCTCCTCACTGAGCATAACGACATCTTGTCGTTCCTGCTCGACTAGCGGTATCTCCTCAGAGACCGCCAGCAACAGTGCCGGCTCAGCGTCGTCGGCTCGCGCGAGGTGAGCCTCCTCCTTCTTCTTCGGGGCTCGACATTGTGTCGAATAGTGCCCCATCTCATTGCAATTAAAGCAACGAATGCGACTCTTGTCACGACCACCGCCGCCTGAGCCACTTGCCCCATCTTTGTGTGGCGGTCCGCCACGACCACCTCTACCACGGCCTCTGCCGCGACCACGACCACCCTGGCCGGGGTTCCCGCCATCTGCGGGAGCCTTGTTCTTCTGGCTTGATGACAAACCGCTGTTCTTCTTAAATCGCGCCCCACTCACCGAGTGAGGAGCACCGCCCATCGGCGTTCCCCGCCGATGCCGCTTCTTTTGCGCGTGCGCTCCTCAAATGTCTTGAGGCGTCCCACGGCCTCCTCGAATGCCAAAGTGTTGAGATCAAAGAACTGCTCGATGCCGGCTATCACACCGATAAACCGCTCGCATCGTGTCGAACGCCTTTTTCACGAGCATGGCATCGCCGGCGTCCGCCGAGACTTGAGTACCGATGACATGGTGGTGTGCCGACCAAAGATATCGGTCGAGGGACTCACCGTCGTTCATGTGCATGACGTCGAACTCATTTTTCAACGTCTGCAGCCGCGCATCCTTCACTCGATCCGCGCCGACGAACCTCGCTTTGAGGCGGCCCCACACCGCTAGCCGCCGTCTTCTTCGCCACTTGCATGAGGAGGTCTTGAGCGCTTGAAGGAGGTGCGACCGCCTTCTTGTCAAGCCAAGGCCGACCAGATCGCCACCGGCTCGACTGACCTCCCAAACGCCTTGATCCTCCATCATATTCGAACACGAATCACCCAACCGGTGTAATTGTGTGTCGATTAATGGGTCTTGGAACGTACCACCGACTTGTTGTGCTCGCGACGTCTCTCCCGTAGCAACGATCGACATTGGATTCAATCGTAGAATCTTGGGCATGAACCTGGGGAGCTCTGATACCAAATGTTGGAAAATGCACAGGATCGCACACCCGATCTCTCACTTGTTGTAGTAAAACAGGGAAGGAATACACAAGAACAAAGAACTTGGGGCAATTCTCTAAATCTTTTCTCTTGGAAACAAGACTACTACTTGTTTACTTACAATGATTCTAGCTACTGCTATTTATAGAACACAAGGACTCACGCATTCATACTGACCATTCAGCTTCTTCTAAAATGCGCTCATCTCGACCATTCGACTTCTTCTAAAATGCGTTCAAACTGCATTGAAGAGACTCCTCGTTACTTGCATACTGCATTTAAATAAAAGACTCCTCGTAGTCGCCAGCCAGGAATAACATCTTCACAGGCGAGTGGTGGCTTCCCGAGTTGGGCTTTCGCTTGCCAAGCCACGTGCCACGCGAACTGCCGGCAGCGCGAGGCGATGTGCTGGTGTTGGGTCAGAGCCCGTTTACGCGCTGATGGCTTTCGTCCGCGAGAGCGATGTATGGGCTTCTTTTTGGGCCGCGCCGTGTTTTGCTCGCCGCTTTGGATGGTTTTGTTGCCACTCGCTGCGATTTATGATTTTTTATTTTAATGTTAGTATCTAAGTAAATAGATTAAATATTGATGAATTGTTTCCAATAAACTGTCTTGATAAGCTAATTTAAAATAACAATGAAAAAAAATCATACCTTACAATGTGGTTTTAAAACTGCGACGAAAAACCATTAGTTTACTGTCTGCACCTTATACTTTTCCAGCGAAGCAAGTACGCGAAGCGCGCGAGAACCGAAACGATGCCGCGCCCGGCCACGTCCCTCCACGCGTGTCGCTCCTGCCCGCACCGCGCCGTGCCGACTGCCGTCGCTCCACGTGCATGCAGCTGCAGGACGCCACGGCTTTGCCTTTCGAGTTTCCACGAGCATCGGCGGCAACTCAGCCACGCGCGAATTTAAGCCGTTACACAGTGGAGTAGAGGCGCTTGCTAGCTTTCTTCGTTTCTTCCAGCTGATGCGTGCTTATCCAATGCGATATCCCACCATGATGAACGGCGTGGCCATAGGGCTCCTCCTCTCCACCCTGGCCGCAGCGGGCTTCTGGTCGCCCACGCCGCCGCCCGCGGAGAACCACCAAGCCGAGCATGTCGTCCGGGAGGGCCGCCGCGTCGTCATCGTCGAGTACGAGCGCGAGCTCCCGCTCTCCCCAGGCAACGGCGTCAAAGAGACGCACGTCCTGCCTCTGCATTCCCTCGACGGCGTGGAGGCCAATGACAGGGTCTCTGATGAGGCCAGGAGCGTGGTCTCTGACACGGCCGACAAGGTGGCCGGCGCGGCGGACGATGGCCAGGAGAAGCTGTCCAACGCCAAGGAGAGCACCAAGGGCAAGGTGTTCGATGCGGTGAAGCGTTGCAAGGACAGGCTCTGCGGTGCGGCCAAGAGGGCTGAAGAGGGCGCGAAAGACGAGGCCTCGCTCGTCAAACATGGCGCTCAGGATGCGGTGAGAGGCGCCGAGGAGACGCTGTCCGGTGCAAAGGAGAGAGCCGAGGACAAGGTGTTCGACGCTGCATCGGGAGTGAAGGGCACCATCAAGGGCGCCAATGACAAGGTCTCTGAAGCAGCCGATGAAACCAAGGAGAAGGCGTCAAACATTAAGGACGGAGCAGCTGAAACCGTGAAGAGTGCCAAGGACAAGGTCTTTGAAGCGGCCAAGATAGCTAAGAACAATGCCAAAGAGGCTGCCAAGAACGCCAAAGACAAGGGCTCTGACATCGCTGAGAGTGCTGCAGAGTACGCGCAAGATGCTACCGAAAGTGCGGTCGAGAATGTGGCGCAAGCCGAGGCGGTCGCGAAGGCGAAGGCCGGCGAGGTGGCCAAGAACCTGACTGACATCGTGAGGCGGGCTCGGGACGTGGCGTCCAACGCCGCCGTGTACCTCCTCGGCGCGCCCAAGGAGACCGTTCGCACCGCGACTGCGGTGATGCACCTGCTGGGCTTCGCCACGGCCTATGGCGCGTGCGTGTGGGTGACGTTCGCGTCGAGCTACCTCCTCGCCGCGGCTCTGCCGCGGCAGCAGCTCGGCATGGTGCAGAGTAAGCTGTACCCGGTGTACTTCCGCGCCGTGGCCTACGGCGTCGGCCTGGCGCTCGCGGCGCACCTGCTGGGTCGCGAGCGGAGCACCGTGGCGGTGCGCGCCCAGAGCTTCAACTTGCTCGGCGCGCTGACCCTGGTCCTCTGACATGTGCAACGTGCTGGTCCTGATGGCTCTGACATGGCACCTGGTGCACCTGGCTCGCCGCCTCCAGAGGAGCAGCGCCTGCTAGGCTCTAGGCCCTTTGTGCCGCCGGTGCAATCTTGCATGTAGCCTTTGTGCTGTAGCTTCTGTTCATGTCGTGTGTGCTGTGAATCTGACACGTTTGTGATGGTTCTCTAGTTTAGGCTTCATGTGTCGTCCGCGTGCGTCGGTTGGTAGCTTGAATGCTAGCATGTCGATCTGTGTTTTTTTTAGTTGTTGCAAGAGTATATAGCCTGGATCATGTAACTCAAACCTGCTACTCTTAAGAGACCTTTAAGACACCTTCTTGTCGAGTGTTAGGGGGTGCGCAGGCGCTGGTCTTCTCCACGGGCAATGTTTTCTTGTAGTCAGTCACACAGTGCGGTTCAGATTATGGGTCTGTTCTTTTTCTTCGAATTCGATGGCTTTTGGTTTTTACTATAGTACTTAACTTTCAAACGGGGTAGACGGGGTCTACAGGTTAAACGATCTACATATTAAAAGCTCAACATCTGTACTATTTAAAATCGTAAGTTAACGTCTGTCTCTTCATAATGTGTATAATGTGTACTATAAACAGTCAAAATTCAAAAATTTCAGTCAAAAATTATAAGCCGCAGCTGAAAAGAACATTTGTGATGTTCTTGTGGTGCACCGTGTTCTTGTATTTCGCCTTCGATTGTGTTTCGTGGGCAGTTTGCGCACTGATGGACTGGAAAAAAAGCAGCAATTCGAACGGACGTCGTCGTCTGATTGGGGGGTTGTTGACCTTGAATTGGGCTTTCCTGCTTGGGCCAAGTGTCCGGTAGGACGTGTGATTTTGTATGGATTGAACGGGGCATGGGCCATTGACAGGCCGCCGTTACTTGGGCCGTCGAGGGTGTGACGGATTATCAGACGACGATGCGAGCAAGATATTGGTCGGCGCAAAGTTTCCACCTGTCTGTCTCTCTAAAAAAAGAAAGGAGAAGAGGAGAGGTGCTTGTTTTCACAAGACCATAGTCTATTTCTTTTTATTTTATAGTTTATGACTTTTTTTAATAAATAATAGAACTATAGGGTTTTTTAGCATATAGATTATGACTTCTCTCAAACAAATAAATAGAACGATTTGTTCATCATCTTTTTGAAGTGGCTTATCAGGACAACCTTTTTAAATCGGTTTATTGGTATTTAGTTCGTTTGCAGAAACACTCATATTAGAATCAAAAGTCATCAACATACCCATAAGTCATTAGCTACAACTAAAAGGAACTCACCGTGAAACTTGCCGTGAACTCCTTGTCCCGGCTATTGTGCGCCCTGAGTTCTTGTAGGTTGTAGCCTTGTTGAGAGTAAGGACAGTATTTTTCGACAATTTTGTTATGCTATCTGAACTATATAGTTCATGTGATTATGCGGCTAGTTATGTAATTGTGTGACTAGTTATTATTTTTAACTAATAATGTATTTCCTGAATGATTTATATTCATCGGATTAATTAATGTCAGACTGGGATAAAAAAAATAATGTAGAGGTTCTAGAAAATTAACAACCATGGAGCTTTGCAGGCTGTACTCTTTTTCCTTTACCAAGATTTTCTCAAGTTGAGTTTTTACTTGGTAAAATTTTTAACGAGACAGTCATCCTATGTAATTTAACAAGTTAATAAAGCTTATTATATCATTAAAAATAATTTTCTTGATGATTAACAATGTCCACAATTTTCTATAATTTTAGGTAATTTTCTACAATTTTTCTGTTAATTTTTTGAGTTTTTTCTTTTTACCGACTTAAAAGGGTCAACCGTATCGTACGGCCCGTTATGTCCTAATCGTGCACATACCGGCACGGCACGGTCATGGGCTGTTTCTAGGCTCAGATCGTAGCACGTGGGTCAGCATAGCACAATCCGTTTATTTGCTGAGTCTAAATGAATCGTGCCTGAACGGAATTCATACCGTGTCAGTCCGGCGTGGCCCATTGGACATGTCTAAGCGTGCACCTTAAATGCTTCACCATTTCAACGAGAGTTGCGCAGAATCTAACCTTTCGACCGCACATCGACTCCCACTGCCGAACCCCTTCTCGCCGACGTACACCCTCCAGGCCTCCACGATCCCGAGTAGAGCACACAATCACAATCACATCTTAAATAGGCACACAATCTCAGATCGTGGCACGTAGGTCAGCACGACACAATACGTTTATTTGCCGAGTCTACATTGGCCGTACCTGAACGGAATCCATACCGTGTCGGCCCGGCATGATGCATTGAATACGTCTAAGCGTGCACCTTAAATGCCTCACCATTTCAATGAGAGTTGCGCAAAATCTAACCTTTCACCGCACATCGACTCCCACTGTCGAACCCCTACTCGCCGACGTACACCCTCCAGGCCTCCGCGACCCCGAGTAGAGCACACGATCACAATCACATCTTACATCGCCGAGCGCACCGATGCAAACCAGTGGTAAAGCAAAACCGCGAAACACAGAGCCATTTCCACGCCTTCTCGCTGACACACACACTAGGCGGACGCTCCGCCCCACCCACCCACTTGTCTGCTCTGCTCCACCATAAGCCGTGCCGTGCCCCTCCCCTCCCCTCTGCAAAAGGTGCTCGTGCAGTCGTACTTGACGCGAAGCGAATAGACGAACAGACGCGTCGATGGTTGGTGAAAAGCCAAGTGGCAGAGCGCAGCGCCATAGATCAATGGAAACCAGCCAACACGCCATTACTGGAGCTGCGCGCGTGCGCGCGTGCATGGGCCGCTGGATTGCTCGGCCTCTGGCTCTGAACGACCGGTGCTGGGTTTGGTGCGCCTTGGCCCACGCTCGTGCCGAGCTGCAGGGCGCGGCCGTTTTTTCGGGGTAGGCTCCCGTCCCCCGGCACCGCTCGCGCGTTGCCGAAACGGCCTCGTTGCACATGGGATGGGAGGCACCGCACCGCGCCACGGGCCTACGGCGCGGCTGCACCTTGGCGTGCATCGCTACGCACCGCACCGCGCGGCCGCGGCGCGGAGGGGTCGCGGTTGGCTCCCGCGGCTACGCGTGTGTAACCCCACGGACTGGTGCGTGCGCCCGTGCTGCCGTGTGCCGTGACCCCGGCGCGCCGTCTGGTTCGCGGCTCGTGGTCGTGGTTGCTACGGCTGCGGCCGTGCCCGACGGTCACGGCTAACTGTAGCTATCTAGTGGGGACACGGGAAAACCACTACGGCCTGCTCGCGTACATGCGTACTAAACTGCAAAGCACCAGAGCTAGTGCTAAACTGGAGTTAAAGGTTCTATTCTAGTCAAAAGCTGCTTAAAATGTGTTAGACTTCTTAGCTGGTTTTCTTCGTTGTTCGTTAAGATATAACATGATTTTTTATCTTTATTTTTTAATTAAGTATTATAGAAAAAATTAATAACCGCTAATTGATCAATCTCGTTTCAACCAAAAGTGACACATTAGAATAGGACCTCAGCCTAGACTGGTTCGTCCTGTACATAAATAAACCAAGGTCATACGCAAGACAAACCATTAACCACCCAATCATACAAGAACGACCGGTCCCCTACCAGATGTTCGAACACAAGGCACCGTCACATTCTAGTGACAGACCAGGATTACAAACGTGAAGTGACATAACCAAACGAGAGACCAGACTCACACACAACCACATATACAATCCCAATCCCAATCCCAATCCCAATCCCACCGAGGGGTGAGATCGTGTCGGATCCTGCCCCGCACCGAAAGCCCCAAATCGTGCCGGCCTAATTGCCTTCATCACTACCCCATCCCATCCTAAAACACCAACCGAGCCGAGTCGCGGCCGCGCGACACAGCGACGCCGAGAAGACAACTCGCGACACAATTTTAACCCCACAACGGCAGAAAAAAGATCGAAGGAAAGAGAGAACAGCAGCGCAACATCCAAACACCGAAACCTAGCGCTGGGCGGGGAGCTGCCGTGCTCCGGCTCCACCACCGCCGCGTGGTCGCCAGCCAGCCACCGCACGGCCCGAACGTACGTGGTCCGGCCGCCCGGGAGGTAGGGCGCAAATGGCAACAAAATCTCAGGCCAGTTAGAAACTTCCACGCACGGCACGAACCGCAAGGTTAGAACAGTTTACGATACTGTAGGCGCATATGGTCACCGCTCCATTAGCCTAATGCCACGCGAGTACGACCAAGGAAAAACAAAGCAATTCGTAGCAGCAGCTGCAGCAATGCACACTACTACGCAGGCAAAGGAGATCTTAACAAATCTCGGCGCAGACCAATCAATTGGAAGCTTCCAGGCACTAGCCCCAAAGCAATGCGCTGCCGAAGTGCCGAGGACGATATTTGATAGTCTTTAATCAACTAGCAAGTAAGATAGTACGATGATTAGTCACTGCAGCTTAGTACGATTAAGAAAAGACAAATGCAACTACAGCAGCAGCGCCTAGAATTGAATAGTAGAGTAACTTACAAATACACCCTCGGTCCGGCACCGGGATGTACGGCGCGGCCGCGACAGGGGAGGCATGCAGGAGATCATTAACACGAGCTGCTGACTACTGACTGATACTAGTTAATTAGAGCTAAGCCCTAATGATTAAAGGAACTCACTAGCGCGCGGGAGAGTCGGAGAGCTAGCTAGACGCTGATGGGGGAGGGTGAGGGGGACGAGACGGCGGCGCGGGGTGGGGAGTCGTCGGTGTCGTCGTCGTCGCCGTCGCCAGTGCCCATGCCGGCGCTGGGGTTGATGCCCGCGGCGGCGGCGGCGGCGGAGGTGGGGGAGGCGAGGTGGTTCTTGTGGTTGTGCATCCAGACCTTGAGGACGTGGCGCTTGATGCCGATCTCGAGGCAGAAGCGCTCCAGCGCGCCGTCGTCGTTCCGGTTGATGCGCCACCCCTGCTTCTCGGCGAACTCGCGCATCCTCTCCTTCTGCTCCGGGGTGAACTTGGTCCTGAACCGCTTCCGCCCGAAGCTGCCGCTGCCGCTCCCGCCTCCGGAGAAGTCTTCCGGCCGCGGCGGCGTCTCCGACCCGGCCCGCACGGCGTGGTGCCAGGCGGCAGGCACGGCGTGGTACGGCAGCGCGAGCTGCGGCGACGGCGTGGGCACGGAAGGGAGGAAAGCCTGGAGCGCGGCGTGGTGCGTCCCGTGTGGCGGCGGCGGCGGGCGGAAGAAGACGGGCGCGCACGCCGCGGGTCCTCCGGCCGCCGCGGCGCGGCGGTGGAAGCTGCGGTGGCAGCCGCACGCGGCGCACTTGAGCGAGTCCGGCGACGCCGCCATGTACTCCCCGCAGCCGTCGAACACCTGCCCGCCCATGGCCGCCGCGTGGTTGCGCATGCACTCCTTGTACTTCTCGCCACCCGCGCCGGCGCCCCCGCCGCCGCTGCCTCCCTCGTAGGGCACCAGGCTCAGGTGATCCATCATGTCCGCGCGATCTCACTCACCACCACCCACTCGGTCACTCACTCGCGCGTGCCCGTGTTCTTTTCACCGCCCTTGCGCTTTAGCTATCGCTTTCGGAGCTAGCCGCGATAGAAGCGACCGGCCAAGCAGGAGGGGTTTTTTATGTGCGCGTGGCGACGACACTGCTCACTCGCTAACTCACCATCAGGTGGTGCGAGGGACCAATTAGTTTGAACGACAGAGAGAACGGGAGAGAAGGGACAGAACAGTGAGCACATTAATTAATTGGACAGGATAGTTACTACAACTAGAGAACAGTTACGGCAGTAAGTCACTTTTTTTACCCATGCATGCTTCCCGTCTTCGCACACCACCGCTCGATTAATTAACTTTGCAAATGCAACGCTGTAGTAGTAGTAGTAGTAGTAGTAAATTTGACAGTTGCTTAAGCAAAGCTGACTTGTTCTCCTCACGCCGGAAAGCAAGAGGAGGCGAGGCGAGGCCACGTTCGAGCGGTGCGACGTGGCGGGCGGAGGGGAGTCCTCGCGGGCAGGCCCGCGCTACGTGAGCCGGGGAGGCCGACGGGCGAGTCGAGGCGCTGTAGCGGCGGCGGCGTGTCGAGCCGGCATTGGGGCGGTAATTATGTCACTATATCCATGCATACTTACCGCGCGGGGCGGGCGGGCCCACCACGTGGGGGTGGGGGTGTACTGTCCGGCGTCAGATGGGGCCGGGGGCCCGCACGGACGGACGGTGGTGATGCGATCAGACGGGCCGGGCCGGTGGGGTGGTTGAGGTATGGGCTAACTGCCAAGCGGCCGTGGGGTACGGCTCCTGCCCATGATCCTCTGTGCCACGCGTCTGTGGGCCCTGTGCTGTCGCCTCTGTGTGGCTAGTTGGTCGGCATAGGGCTCTCCCTACCATCTAGTCCTAGGTGATGTTCAGCTGTTTTGGGTAGTTATTTGCAATTCCATTTTGGCTGCAAAACATCTTAATTTTATAATGTTTGTTACAGGATACGGAAAAATTGTGGGCTTTAGCCCTATTTATTTAGGCTTTGGTTGTTTGACTTATATAGCGTGAAGTCAGCTTTTTTAGCCTATTGAACCTAAAATCAGTTCGTTTCTACACCAAGGACTACTTTGAAGTCTGGTTTTGTTCATTCAAACGGTAGCAGATAGCTTTTGGTTATGCTTTTCAAGACATCGTACGTGGATACGCATACGGTTTTGAGCTTAGAAAACTGTTTGGAGAAGCGGTTTCGTGAAACCATTCGGAGAAACCACTCTATTTGTTTTAGCTTCCAGGAAGCCGAATCCAAAAGCCACAAAAAAGCAAAAAGAACATGACTCTAGCTTTTTTTTTTTGCATTTGAGGGACAGCTTATTGTTGAAACATTTAAAATACCTTGTTCTAATGTCAAAGATAAACTCCATTACAATCCAATAATCTCGAAGTTCGTCGTGGTCACATGAGATTTAACCAACAATGTCATGTATCATTCAAATAAAAATAAATCGAACAACAACAATATTTGCTAGAACACACAACAATAAGAGATAATTCAATTCATGACCATAAACTTAGTAATCATAGTTTAATTTAGAAAAAAGAAAGAAAAATATATAAAAATTCATGTCTTCGTCGGTCTCTACCGTGGTGTCTCTACTGCTGTCAAGCCACCATTGGCCTGACCAGTGAATTGTCGCTATGGACACCATCGCTCTTCCTGTCGGGATCTAGAGAAGATTTGCCGGCATCACCACCCAACCTTCTCTCCTCCAGATCTGAACGGTGGAAGCATATTAGCTGGGGCGACGGACGAGGTTAGTAGAGGGAGGTCAGGGGAGGTCGACGGAGGTGGAGTGCGACGTTGGTCAAGAACAAAGAAGGGGCAGTGGCTAGCCAGATAGAGGCGGAGGTCATAGAGGGGATCCAGTGTGACGATGGGGATCCGAACGAAGGTCACGATAGAGATCCAGACAATATGGACGTGACCGCGGAGAAGTGTCGAAGGAGCGAAGAGGATGGGTCCACCGGCATCAATGTCAGGAAGGACGATACCGCTGACGCCAGCGCGGGAGCGACGCTATAGTGTAAAAAAAACATAAGCCAGAGCTTTTAAGCCCAAATGAGTACCACTTTAAGCTTCCGGTTTATTTAAATCAGAAGTCACTTAGAACACATCAATTTTTTTCAAGCTTTTTTGCCTTTTTCTCATTATTCCTAACATTTTTTTATTCTTTCTAAAAACTAACAGTCGTTACAGTATAATTTTAATCATAACTCAAAAATCACAATAAAAAACTTAAAACATTAGCCAGTGAGCACCACCAACACCCACCGCTCGCAAGGATGATGGTCAAGCATTCAAGCTAAACACCATTATTGCAATGGCGAAGAGCTCTCACGAACTCGCCGTACGTTACCAAATGCTCTCATGCGCGAGGACTGGCCAAGTTCAGTCACACAAAGGCAGTTTCTACCACTGGTGCTCGATCGTACTACGCCTCGATCGGGCCATTTGCTAAGCAAGTAAGCAGTGAGTAATAAATACTCCCTAGCAAGGCAGCTCCCCCATTGAAACGGATCACACGATGCTTACACCTGCAATCAATTACGGCACCGTCATGCTACAGCACGCCACTGGCGAGATAAGCACACGCTGAGACTAGAGAGTAATAAAGAGAAGAGGATAAGCCTAGTTCTTTTATATTATGGTTTATAGGTTATGGTTATGCTCGTAGATTTATAGTTTTAGCATAAATGCTTATACAAATAAATTAAATACCAATGAGTCATTTGAAAAGACTGTTCTGATAAGTCGTTTTGAGAAGACGATAAAAATTTATTTCATTTGTTTATTTACGAGAAGCCACAGACCAAAAAAGAGGCCAATAGATTTGCTCTTTTTAAATTATGACCTATGATTTTTCTCGAACAAACAAATAAGATGTTTTTTATCACCGTTTTAAAATAATTTATCGAGATAGTATTTTAAAAACAGTTTATCAGTTTATTAACTTTCATTCATTCGCTAAAACACTGCTCTTGGGCCAAAATCATAATCCGTGACACTATTAGTACCAGTCTAATGCATAGTACTATTATGCATGCCTTGCCTTCTACTTGCACGCATGGATTTTGATAGGTCTCGATTCTAATGCAACCGACCGGTAGTTCAATTAATGGACGGATTCTGTTGGCAGGCAGGCTGGCTAGCTAGCTAACTTGTGCGTTGTGTTCGAGTCGGTAACAAATGCGATGCTTATCTCGCACGTATGCTGCTCCTGATCGCTGCTGTGCTGCCACCGCGCGTGATGTCAGTGGCAGTTGATGGAATTGGACCGCCAATTAAAGCCGTCTTCTGTCCCGTCTTCTCTACGTCGTCCTTTCATGTTCACGCCGCGAACAAAGGGTCAGGAGGTATAGCACGCACCATGTTAGTACGGGTACGTGTTTTTTATCTCACCAACTTATGGTTTTTAATTTTTGTTATAATTTTTAACTTCCAAACAGAATATTTTCTTAAAATAAAATCTAAAAGTTAAAAGATTTACACATTAAAAACACAACATCTGTATCAACCAAAACTACTAGTGAGTATCTGTCTTTCCGTAATCTGTACCGTAAACAACTAAAATTTAAAAATTTTAGTTAAAAACTATAAGCCGCAACTGAAAAGAATATGCCTACTTAGCGTATGAAACGGTGTGCATCGTTGCATTTGGCGCATCGCACGTAGCGTCCATGAATTCGTCCTCTAATTTTGCCGGTGTTCCAGTATACTACCGTGGAAAAAATAAAGGAATTCATAGAGCAACGGAAAAGGCAACACAAAGGCACCGGTGCTTTTTCTAACACAAGGTAGCAGTGATTTTTCTCTCTATTTTTTCCCTTGTTTTTTTGGCTCTGAAGAGAGCACGCGGCCCACGCCGATGAACAGATGGGCGAGTGCTTCGTCTCTCTGCCTCTCTCTCTCTCTCTCTCTCTCTCTCTCAAGTCCCGTCTGATCAGCAGCGGCTCGCTCCCTCCCATCTTGTCCTCTGCGTGGCTTTAGCTTTCGGTTTTGTTTGCTTGTTAGGATCAAAAAGCTGCCGCAAGTATCATTTCGCCGCCTGCTCCCCGTCCTGCTGACAGATTGATAGGTAGAGCTTTTGCTCCTTCCTGGCTGGCCTCTCCCCACGCGGACGCACCTGACCGGAACACCAAGTTGCACATGTTTTGGAACTTGAGGCGATCATCACCTACACGTAGTAATGTACTCTAGTCCATCTCCATCTGCATCTCCGTGCTTTCTCAACCGCTAGATACAACTAGGAACTAGGAATCGTGTTCGAAAAATAAGTTTGGGTTAGTGGGTTCTTACCGGCGTCGCTTTCTCAAATCTCAACACATGCCCGATGTCTCTGTTGCTGTATACTGTATGTTGCCAGGAAAACGTGACTAAAATTTCTGTGCACTACAACTTGGTATTCAATTTGTTAGACCATGTCGTGGTCGTGTATTTGAGTTATGATGAATAATTGATAGTTAAGTTTTATTAGAATTTGTGTTTGAGAAAATTTTGATTGATGTATGTTTGTTAAAACTAGATCTCAGATTTAAATACTGTAGATTTTGATCATGTCAGACTTCGATCACGGCAGACTTCGACAACGTCCGACTTCGACCACGGCATTTTGACTACTTTTGACTTCGACCACGTCCTGCTTCGACCATAGCAGTCTTCGACTACGGACGAGATCATGACCACGAGACGGTCGGATGAGGTTAGGACCACACGACGGTTGGACGAAGTCAAGACCGCGATGTGAACGGACGATGTCTGGACCACAAGGTTGGACGAACGTCTAGATGATCGTGTACGACCATGAGTCGCTCACCCGAAGGTTCGAAGGTGCCAAGCTGAGGCCAGAGGGTGCGAAGGTCGGCGGTGGCAACGCGGGGTCCAGCGAAGATCGTACGAAGTCCATCAGAGATGGCATCCGTACGGAGCTCGGCGGAAACCATGCAAAGTCCCACGAAGACCGGGCAAAGTTCATCAAAGACGACATCAACGTGGAACTAGGTGGAGACCGTTCGAAGACTTCGGCGGAGACCGTGCGAAATCTCTGTGCGGGGATGGTGCGGAGACCTCAGCGGAGATCGTGCGAAGTCTAGTCAAGACTGTGTGGAGTCTGGTGGAGACCGAGCAAAGTCCTGCGGAGGTCGCACGAAGTCCATCAAAGACGACATCCGCGCGGAGCTTGTCAGGGACCACACGAAGTCTCGCAAAGACTGGGCAAAGTTCATCGAAGGCGACATCCGCACGGAGTTTGGTGGAGACCGTGCGAAGACCTCAACAGAGACTGTGCGAAGTCTCTATGCGGGTATGGTGCAGAGATCTCGACAGAGATCGTGTGAAGTCCAGCGATGACCGTGTGGAGTCATGCGGAGACTAAGCAAAGTCCTGTGGAGACCGTGCAAAGTCTATCGAAGACCGAGCGGAGGTCGGCGTCGACGAGGACGCGACCACAAGGAGTCGATCGAGGGCCAACGAAGTCACGACCATGAGGTTGTCAGACAAGCATCGATGAAGGTTCGATAGGTGTCGACGAAGTCAGCGGTGGGGCAAAGGCTTCGGAGCGCGTGTGCTCTGTCCCGATGCTTCGAACTGGCGTCAATGAAGTCTCAACCATAAGGAGGTCGTAGTTGTCGACGAAGAGCTGGCCACAATGTGGTCATAGATGAAGCCTTAAGTGTCCATGATCGCGGAATGGTCAGACGAACGTCTACGACCACGAGGGGGTCGAACACGTCGTACGAAAGCGACCATGAAGTGGTCATTCGACAGCCAAAACCGGTGTACGTCGCGCACGGAGGCCGACTCCCTAGTGCCTTGATGGCGATGACGAGATGCGCTGCCCCACCTATGCTGGTGCGATGGGGCAGCCGCCGATAGTATCCATCATGATAGACCGCCGATGACGGCAGCATCACTTTTGAAAACTAGCAAAAGCTGGGTGATCCAAGGTGCTCGTGACACGGGTGCTCCGATGGTAGCCCTCTCTAGTGTCTTCCCTTACGCAGCTTCTTACACGAGTTCCCATGGACGACGCTAACTGTTGTGGTTACAAACCAAACAGCAAAGAAGGGGGTTAGCTAGAGAGAGCCAACGACAGGAGAGAGTGCTCATGTATGAAATGAATGGATCTGGCCCCTCATAGCCCTCTTGGAGGTTTATATACATAAGTGGGATTGGATGGTAAATTTCTATCCTTTCTCTTTAATAATTACAAAAGGTAGGGATACATTGGTACATTCCTTTATACACATGTCACTATACTATTGAGCCTATTACATATTGGGCCAGTTGCAAGGCCCCGCCACGGGGTTGGATCACCCCTACAACAGGCACCTAAATATATCGGATTCTTTTTCAATCCTGTTATGTGTGTAACATCTCGCATTATTCTAACAATACCATCATACATCTTAATTTCAACATCACATATCCTGACAATACTATGGCATGTATCATCACCAAGGTAAACGGAACCAAAATTACCTGACCTATATGAGGCAAACTAGTTAGTTCCTGTTAGGCATGATATGATACGAACACCCCAAATCAAGAATCCACACGTTTGTCAACCAACTAATTGAAATCGAGAGGATATCACATCGCTACTATCCGAGTCACGTTCACAGTCTTCTCATCACGCTTTCCACTATTATGTTCTTTCAACTTTGAACATTTATTCTTATAATGCCTCCATCTCCTTGCACTTGTAACACTCGATATTCTTTCTGCTCCTTAACTTTGATATGGATTTATGCCTTCCAAATTTCTCCATTTCTTGCTTCCTTCTACGCTCACCCTTTGCGTACAAACTAGTACCATGAGAACTCTCTCTTGCATTCTGGCTTCGTTGATTATGTGCCAACCAAGCTACAGTGATGTCATCAACCTTGGATAGTATCTTCCTCGTATGTCAAAGTGGTGACCAAGTGTTCATATGAAGGTAGCAATGAACATAATAGAATTATCACATTGTCTTCGTCCTCAATCTTTACCTCCAAATGCCCTAGGTCGGCGATAACTTAATTGAAGGTGTTGATATGCTGTGCAAGATCAAAACCCTTCTACATTTTGAGCTTGTATAGCTTCTACTTCAAATACAACTTATTCATAAATGATTTGGACATAAATTTAGTTTGCAACTTGTCCCAGATTTTCTTCGGCGAGGTCATATCCATCACATGATACATGACATGATCTGTGCTCCTTCAACTCATCACAATCATCGTTCTCCATACCCTTCGGCTCTGTTTCACGCAGCCCCTTGGAACATCCCTGCTGTGCCAACAAATCCTTCACCCTCGCGTAGGGATGGCAATCGGGCGCGGTGGGTACGGGTAGTGCTCGCCCATACCCGTACCCGCGACCCCGTTTTACGCCCACGGGCATACCCGCGAAGGACCACGGGTAAAAAACCTCACCCATACCCGTCGCCCGCGGGTACCCGTCGCCCGCGGGCATACCCGTTTACCCGCGAACTAAGTACATCACATTCAAACATCACCAATGCATCACAAATTCACCCATTCAACAACCAGCAAAATTGTTATAACAATCAATGTATTCATGTTGAATTGGCATGTTGTATACAATTTAGATAGCAATCGGTCCGACCCGCTGGGTGGTCAACAATTTAGACAACAATTTGCTCAATAATTATTTTTTGGTATATTGATTATACCAAAAAATGAATTCAGTCTTTTGAGCTCTAGAATCAATCTTTAAAATCCCAAAATAGATTATATCTAGCATGTATATATTCAGACAGCAGTAGTAACCAAAGCAGTCACCTACAAGTTATTATTTGCTCAATAATTCAATGTATAACTTGTCCAGAATGATATGTAATCGGTATATAAAACAACAATAATCTGAGAACAGTAAGAGTCTGAATAATACGAGTAAGATACAACAATATCTGAGATTATCAAATAAAGTTCAAAAGCTAACTGCAACGACAGACAACAGTAACTAGAGCTCAAAGACCAATTCAATCAATCTCAGTATATGGTTTTTATCATCATTGAGCAACAAGCCAACAACCGAACCCACCAGCAACAAGAACAAGAGATACAAAGCCCTTCTCCAACCTCAATTTACTACGACCGGAGTCGAAGGATCGGGGAAGTGCCGCACAATCTACAGGAAGCCGTCGCTGCTTCCGTCCTTCCTCTCGGCTAGGCCTCCTGCCTTCAAGTCCTTCTCTCACCCAAACTAGGGTTCGCACAGAGAACCGAAGGCAAGGCCTCAATCGGAGATGGAGCCGAAGCCTCACACCTCCACATAACCCGAAGAGTCAAGAGGTGGAAGAAGACCCAAAGAACCAAGTCAGATCGAAAAGAAGATGCTTTACCCAGTTGTTGCCGGTGCGGATTGGTCAAGACGGTTGTCGGGCGGAGGAGGCGGATGAAGCGAGAGTGCGGCGGGGGTGGAGCGATCCGTCCCGATGGGGGGTGGCGGAGGTGACAGATGAAGCGAGAGGGGCGGATCTAGCCGGGTAGGGGGTGGGAGGACCGCAGAGGCGGCGGATGAAGCGAGACTCTCGCGAGAGTCCGAGAGGGCGGAATAGCGGATCGGGGCGAGGCGGCGCCGAGGAGGAGGAGGCGGATCTGGGTGGAGGAGGAGGCCGTGGCCGGGTGGGGGAGGAGGCGGATGAAGGGAGGAGGCGAGAGAAGGCGGAGATGCGAGAGGGGAGGACGCGAGAGGACCGAGTTGGGCGGCGAAGAAATATCTCTGCGGCGACGGGAGACTTAGGGTTTACTGTTTTTAGGATGGCCCACCTGTCGGCCTATTTCACGGTAAGCAGGCGAGACTGCACGGTAGAGCTAACCCATACCGTGCCTGCTACCCGATGGGTAGAGATTTCCATTTTCATACCCGTGGGTAAAGAATACATCCCATACCCGACTCCATTAGGGTATTTACCCACGGGTACACGGGTAAACGGGCACAATTGCCATCCCTACCCTCGCGTGTCATAATCCGAAGTTCCTTGTTCTGTCGAACTTGACCACTTTGAACCAAGCACACGACGTCACCATCTCAAAGATCTCTGATACCAATTGTTGAAATCAACGACAGCCCTAGCACGACGAATAATTATAGCAAGCACAAAAGCACACAAGAGACACAAATATTTATTAACGAGGTAAAACAATGCCTATGTCTCCGGGAGTCGAATCTTAGTGGCTTCATCCATATGAGAAATTTCTTTTTCATGATTAGGGTTATAAGAGGCTGGCAGTATATATTTATACCCCAGTTACATGTTCGACTCGAACACCTAGTGCTTGAGCGAAGCCCCTGTGCCCCTAGCCTACAATATTTCGTAAACCCATACAAACTACGTTTCCTTCTCTTATAGGGCTTTGTGCGGACAAGCGACGCTCCGCTTTTCTGGACATAGCACATTCCTTTGTATGTATGAGCCATATACTGCACATCTCGGGCTATTATGTTATTCTAAGGCCCCATTCTAAATAGCAATGGTTTCTGGATTTCAGAAGTTAAAAACTATTTAGAATGCGTTTGCTTCTCAACATGTCTTTTTTAAAATCTTTTTCCACTTTCCCCTTTTGTTCTTTTTCATTATATGTGGAAATATAACGACCTTTATCATTTTTTAGTTTTTCTTTATTTTCTTTAATTAAATATCTGGAAAACATTAATAACTATTATATTGTCATTTCAGCCAAAACAAAAAGCACGTCACTTTAAAATATGGCCTAACAAATGATCCTTCGAATGTTTTAGGCCCCGCTCGGTTGGGCTGAAAAATAGTGGCTTATGCCTGAAATTGCACTGTAACTAGCTGAAATTGCACTATAGTTGACGATGATTTATTTGTCGTAATTAAATTTAAAACAAAATTAAAAATAGAAAAAATATATTAGCTCATCACAGATAACGCAAACAAATACGAAAAAAGAACCGATAAAAAGCTAAAAATTCAAAAATTCAAACAACAAAATTTATAAATAATAAAAATAAATTAAAAGTCAGAAGCTCAAACTAAAGGTGAGAGGACGTTACGCAGCCATACGAGGAGCCTGTCTAGCTTGCCTAGCTCGCATCCGAGGGATTAATGGCCCGTTCTCCGGTCAAAAAGCACATGCGAGGACTATGGACTATGTACTGTGGCAAGCAAGACAAGACCGTCACACCGAACGTGATCTTGTTATGTATCTTGCTGCCCGGTCCGACCTATCTTCCTCAATGGTCAAAGGTTTCCAAATTCCGACCGTCAGGACACCATGATTAACCGGTGCAGCTAAGCCCAATCAGCGTTCCATCCCGCGGCTCCTGTTGCGAATTGAACACCCTCTTTTTTGAATGTCTGTCTGCGTTTCACAAGCTGTAATAAGAACAAACGTAATATTTCTTCAGCTCTCTCTCCCCTCCTTTCGAGAGAAGAATCGTAACTATTCCAGTATTCCAGAGTCCAGACCAACGGTTAGATTACGGAACCTGGTATCGAATCCGATGCACCTGATCATCTCGACCGAATGGGTAAACCAGGATGAGGCCTCGACAAGGACACTCAAAACTCAAGGCCTGGTTGTACATGGCAGCAGCCATTGCACGAGCACACATGAGCTTCTGGACTTGTTATTTTTTTTGTTTTTTTAGCAGATTTTAGCTTTTAATTTTTCTCGATAATTATTATTTATTAGACTAATAAATTATAACAAAAAATTATAAACTATAGCCCTAAAAAATAGATCCTATCTCCATATCAAGGTACATTAGGCATGCAGCCATAGAATGGTGTGCGGAGGCTAACACGGCATATTGGTCTCCAGGGTTGACCTGTGAATTGCGTCACTACATGCATGCTATGGACGGACGGCATGAGCCGTGGTACATCAGCAGGGCCGGTCCTAGGTATAGGTAGCAAGGCGCGACCGTCTAAAGCCTATGAAAGTCAGAGGTCTAGCCCATGTATATATACCTATATGTAACTTGTTTAGACTTATAGTTAGAAGAATCAACCGAAATATATAAATGTACATGTTTATATCGTTAACTTTCAAGCAACCACTAGCAATAATATGAAACAGACAACTAGCGACTATACTAAGAACTTGTCTAAGCAGCCCAAATGTTCAACTCAATTTGAAAACATCTCATTTATCATGTCATAGGAGACTAAACGAACGAATGCTCGCTCATAAGATCGATGCCTAGCTCGGTTCAATTAGCTTACATCTCATTTACTTCCTAATTAAACTAAGAATTTGACAACTGGTGATTTCTTAGATATTTAAATTCTTCAGTTCAAGTATACAAAGAAAATTTTTGGTTCATGATTGATAGTCTAAAACTCTAAATTTTCAGCGTATGTGGTTGTGTTTGACGACTAACAGAAAGTTCTGTATCAGTTGAATGATTGAAGATTGATGCTTTTGCCTTTTAGTTGAATGATTGAAGATTTTTTTTTTGAAGATTGGTGCTTTTGCCTTTTAGTGTGGCTGATGACTCCTTAATTATATATTCTGGCTAATTGAAAAATCTCATAAAATAGTTTTTATATGGTTTCATTTCTAAAGGGTACACTTAGAGCATGTGAATTTCACAAGAGACATCATAAATTTCTCGATATTCAAATAGAGCCTTTAAGTTACATGTATCTTGCAAGAGAAGTTTAGCATGTATAACCTTTCTCATATAGTAGGATGTTGGCTATTTAGAATTATTTGTACTTATTATTGGTATATATTATGTTTTAACTATAAAAATACCTAATCAATCTTAATAGAAATAAGGTTTTTAAAATATCATGGACATCCAGGACCGCCCCAGGGTTTAGACATCAGGAGCCATGGCCGGTTGTTAAGGTGAAGATTCGGGCAGCAAACGCCATTCGCCGTTCGGTTGTCGCAGGTGACGGTACCACAACCGCCACCTACCCAGCCTCTCATCTCCGCAGAAAGCTCAACCCGTAACCAATCGAATAGTCGTATTGCTGTTTTGGCGAGACCGCGCTAATGGCTGAAGTCGATTACATTTCTCCGTTCTAAAGTGGCGTGGTTTTAGGGTAAAATAGCACTATAAAAATTATTTTTTTGAGATACTTCATTTAAAAATAGAAAAATAATAAAAACATCGTTATTCTCCATAGATAATATATGAAAAAAGAAAAAATCGTTTGAAAAAACTAACACGTTATTACCCAACTTCTAAGTTCTAAAAGACAGTAGCTATCGTTGTTTTGAACAAAGGTTAGGTGCCACGTCGACCATAGGACAATCACATAGAGGTTCTTTTAAGCTAATAGTTTATGTCTTAAATATTTAAATTTTATCTGTTCATAAGAGATAATATATACAAAAAAATAGTTACATACAATTTTAACCGTTACAGCTAAACCCAGTACAGTTTTTACTACAAACTTCTATTAATTTTATCTTAAAAAAACATATCGTTTAAAAGTTAATTACTATAGATAGTACAAATATAAGTGGAACAAACCCGCCAAGCAGGAAGATGCCAAAACTGCAGCTTTGCTACAGGCTACAAGTACGCCAAAACTACAGTTGCTGTCCGTTCAACTCGGAATCGTATCTCCGTCTCCACAGGCGAAGCCCGATTTAGCTACGCCTTCGGCGTCTTAATTCCTTCCTAGTCCCTATTGCCAGTAAATACAATCTACACGTACTATCATTTTTACTCCAAATACTGTACAAGAGAGCAAGCATCCTGCAGATTAACATCAGAGTGCGCAGTCAGAGCCGCATTTTGCTTCCTTTTTCTTGTAACACGGGCGGATACTGACTGCTCGAGGTAGGCAGGCACATTAGAATCATCAACATTGCTTCGGCTGTAGCAGCAATATATAGTGTGCATAAACAGCAGCCGGCGAACACGAGGAGACATCTGCAAGCTGTGACCTCAGATACGAAAGCAGCCTCTCAGCTTTAGCATGGGAGGCCTGCTATAGGACCTGATTCGCCATCTGTAAAGCACAACGAATATGTGCTAATTAGGGGGGAGATACAAACACACAAAATTTACAAGCATGAAAAGAGGCCTCCGTGTGTGCTGAAGTCCAAGCTGCGCAGGCACGCATGTGGGGTGTGCCCGTGTTCATACTTCATGAGTTCATGCTGGGGCTGTGGGATTATGCGGTTGGCAGGAGGCTTGTACAGGTAAGAAAAAAACAGGATAACGTGGATGACGGAAAGCAAACCTTTTCTTGGCAAATCCTTGACAATGCTTCCACATGAAAATTTTGTAGCTCTTCAAGGACTTTGACATCTAAACCCCTGAGATCCTCACCCTGGAAAAGTCAACTTGAATCAGAAGAATAGAAACACAATAGCTAATGTCGAATTTCAGTGTATTCTGTTAAGTGATTAAAGGTAAGGTAAGCCACCAACAAGAAATACTGGTGCACAATGGTAAAACCAGACGCATCCAGTTTCCAGTGGGAGCAATTATTTCAAGGGTACATAAATTAGAAGCACCTTCAATCTAGACACGATGCTTTCCAACTCTTTGCAGCGCCTTCTTTCAAAATTGTATGCAGCTCTTGCCTCTTCCAAATTACTGATGCCATCCCAGTTCCAATTATCTGAAGCTTCCATCTCGCTTAACATTCTGCCAGCATCAGTCTTATGAAAGCCGTTTTGCTTTGCTTTGAATTCAAACAAATCCTCCTGTGAGCCTTCTTTCTTTATCTTTGCAACGAGAACCCACATGTTTGCCAGCTCATTTTCCAAATCATGCTCACGGCATTTTGCATCATCAATTACCTTCAAAAGCTCACTCTCCCTTCGGGCCTTTTGGGATAATGTGTCCTCGAACGCAGCCTCCCTCTGACAACTAGCAACCAACTCTTTCTGCAACTCCTCAACTAAAATTCCATTCTCGTGATCATGGCGTTTTGTGTCATTGTGGATATTATCCCTTGCAACTGATGCAGTTAGCTCTTTTGCTGCCGCCAAGTCTGTGTTCAGCTTTGCATTTTCATAAGAAAGCCTGGTGACTTCTTCTGCCAAATTTTTTAGTTCAACTGCAGCAGCAGCTGCCAGTTCTTTAGCATATGATGATTCTTCAGCCAGCTTTTGACTCTGAATTTCCAGTCCATCTTTCTCTTCCGCCAACCTCAGCTTGTCTTGCTTCAAATTCTCAATTTCTGCAGCCTGCAGCACCATTTTTTAGGTTTCAAGTGACAGATCATGAAAAGAAGACGAGTACGGACAGATTAAATTGGACAGTGGTGAATTTAGGGCCATATGATGTTTACCTGCATGAGCACTTGAGATTTTAATGGTGACTCCTTATTTTCCTCAGTTGTTCTAGAGGGCACGTTTGCATGACTCGAGACTTCATTTGCCTGATCCCTAGGATCACTGCTTGTCGTTGATGGCTCACTAGACAGCATACTAGCTACATTATCCACGTTTCTGGCAGCCTTCAACAAATTACTGATTTCTTGACTCAGTTGTGCAACGGTTTCTTGGAGTTCTGCATTTTCTGATACCTGATGAACACGAAAAAAAGGAAATCAAATTGATCAGTTGAACAACGAAGAAAATTATTCTCCCACCCTTTGCTCACCTTTGCTTGTAGCTGGTCTTGAAGAATTCTATTATCTGCAGACATGATCTAGAAAAACCACACAGCCAGAAGAGAACAGTAATTAGTCCAGCATAAATATCAACCAAAGAAACAAACATTAGCTAACAAAGAGACTTTGAACAAACCTCCAGTTCAAATGTCTTCTCACTCAACTGTGTGCTTAACTTTGAAAAGGTCTGTGAGAACATCAGATCGTACGAAATCTTCAGATCATTGACACAAAAATGACTATCAAAAGACAAAAATTCTAGCATGTGACTGATAGGTTCACAAATTAGTATACAAATTATCAAGAAAAACAAAATTAGAACTAATTAAGACAAAATATAACTGAAGTATGCCCAAATGGCAATTTATAGAAAGTTGCATGTAGGCCAACATAATATGAATTTAAACTTTCCAGTTTATCATCATGTAGCCATTTGACAAATGACAACTATTACCTGGGACATTTCAGTCCTAATAGCTGGGTCTTCGGTAGTTTCCAGTGATTGCGCCATACGCTGCTCTAGCACATGTATATGCGATTTCTTTTCATTGATATCATTTTTCAACTTCTCAATTTGCTCCTGAAGCAGGAGATAAAGGAAAAGTGCTCAGCTAAGTATCTTTCAAAATGTACTAAAATGGGGCTGAGCAAACAGAGGTTAAGAAAGATTATCACAGAAACATGCTCAGCTAGCTCATAAAGGATTGTTATATAAATTTACCTGAAGCTGTGAATCATCAGGGTTGTTGGTTGCTTGCTCTGACAACCTTTTGAGTGAGCTTGTGCAAAGTGCAACTTCCCCTGCGAGCATTTTGACCTGCTCTTGAAGAAGATCTATTTGATCCACGATAGTTGTTCCACTCTATACATGTAACATGCCAGCCAGTTCCAAATAAGTGAATATGGCAAAACACACCAAAATAATAAGCAGGCCGGACAAGACGCTACAACCAAATCAACATGATTCAATCTGTCATATTAGCAAGAAGTCATGGGCTTGCTTCTGCCTGGAGGTAGCCAGGCAGGAACATAGGGGGTGGGGGACAACATCACAACTCAGAGCTAGAAATCCACTTCTTGAAATCAAATTCCATCATAACTTCAGGCCACAAACCCGTTATCAGCAACTTACTTTAATCTGGAATTACATTGCCCTCAATGGGCCACAGCTCCAGAAGATCTGTGTGAAGGACACCCCCCAAGACCACTGTCCTCCAGCAAGCAGCAATCCCAGAACTACTAGGCTTTATTACAATTAACACAGATGTTTCCTTCATATTCCATAACATAGCTTGCACCAGCCAAGTTGCTGGTTGAGAGATGGAAATGCATGGACGGTGGATGTGGAAGTGGGGAGCAAAGTGGAATGAGAAAGCGGTGAAAGTGCAAAAATTTACAAATCTGACTCACCGGAAGAGGGTGTCGTGCTCTGGATGCAGCACTAAATAAATCACCAGCTTGAGTCCTCTCTAGAAAAGAATCAGTAAGTGCTGGGTCATCTGCTTTCCTAGTTACAGATTTCCTTCGACCATCCTTCAGGCCAAGCAACAGGTGGTTTTGTTGTGATGATTTAGAGAAGGAAGGTGAGCCGCTAGCAGTGCTCTCACTATCCAAACTCAGTGATAGTCCAGATAATTGCTCTAACTTCTGCATAAGTTAATGTATTAATGATTAATTTACAGAAATTCTTAATAGCTCGTCAAGCTATATGAAACACCAAAAATGACAGTTGAACAATTAGACAGTATCCAGTGAATGGTGAGAGCTTTTCAATGTGTATATATATATATATATATATATATATATATATATATATATATATATATATATATATATAGGAAAATTACTTAAGACACCGAGTGCCTAGGCACCCACATAAAGAATCATCCGATACACGTGTATGATTGATAAAAATTTTAGAGTTTAGGTATGAAAATGTTTTATACCCTTGATATATTTATGGTAAATGAGTTTTGAACTCACTTCAAACTACTTTTTGAATTTGATGCGACTGCAATGAGTATATACTATGAAAGTAGCTCGAACTAATTAAATTGAAGTTAAATTTAGTTTTTTTGGGAGTTTGATATCTGAAATATACTTTTTTATGGGTATGTGAAGATACCCACGCCAAATGTCACAAATCTCAAAGCACATCAACGGGTATTGATATGGCGCCTAGGCACCTAGGTGCATATATATATATATATATATATATATATATATATATAAAGAGGGACACACAGGAGTAAGTCTTTAAACTAAGGTAGAAGATGGGGCTCGATCTTGTGATCTCAACCACTGCAACTATGTTCTTTATCACCACAGTACACGGTCTTTCACATTTTTCAATGTATAGAAGCCTCCAAGCAAATAATTCCTATTTGTACTACAAAACATATCTTTAAATTTAAGCAAATGCAAGTGGAGGGGAGCACATATGAAACGAGCACACATTTAGAATAGAATGGACCACAAAATTCCAATAGAACCACCCATAATTGTTCTAAAAGTATCTCCTTTTTTGAACAATCGTGCAAGCTTAATTGCCTATCGTTTAGCTAGCATGCAACCTTTTGCCAGGTGAGAGAAAAGAAAATGGGTGATGGCAGTACAAAATATTACATAGAAACTGAGTAACATAAACTGCCTTTCTTCATGCTATCCATAATCCATAGCGAAAATCACCTTTAATTTAAACCAACCAAGCATTCCGCGTTTGCGATTCCTTCTATCAAACTTAACTGACTCATCTGGATTGTTAGAATCAAGTTTTCCTTCAATTGAAAACTCTGAATCAAGACTAGCATCATCATCCTCTATTAAGTACTCCCGCTTCCGATCAGGCAAATAAGCAAGCTGCAAAATTAAAAACAGAATAAGAACAATAGGCATACTCCAATATACAGAAATAAGACAAATCATGCAAGAGAAATAGTGCTTTATTCTGTGAAAAAACCCGCAACAGCCATGTTATGCACTTGAAAAATTGTAGTGCAGAGGAATTTTCCATGTTCTATCTGGTCGGTTACTTCAACATTTCAGCTAAATATAATGCCCAAAAGAGCTATGTTCTCATTGCAAATTTGCAGGATCTGAAGCATTACACCCTCATAAAAAAAATTGGATTAGCAGGGTATCACACTCCATATAAGTGAATACTAATCATGGTGTCATGGTGCATTGAAAATCCAATAGCAAATCTATGCCTTCACACATTTCGACTAAAAGGTGGCATTTGGACAAACACTCCTAACCAAATATGAAACACATACCATGAGTAAGTTAAGTATGAGATGGCAAAAGTGCAACATTACATAGTTGCTTTGCTATGTTACATATTAGTCTGAACAACAGCTGAATCTAGCTAGGAATTTAAGTACCATGCCAAGAAAAGCGAGATCAAGCAGCATCCTCAAATTTGATCCACAAAAAACAACAGAACAGAAGAGGTACCTGTTAGAGATATGGAATGAGATATTACATATATGGTAGAGATATTACAGATATCATTGTATTAGGATAGTTTGGATTGTTTCCATACTTGTACTCTTTCCTTTCTTGTAATCTTTCCATATGTGCCTTCATGTATTTGTGTATATATACCGGCCCTTTGGCCTCATATGAATACAAGCGCTATTCATAACATGGTATCGAGCGCGCATCTAGAATTTTTCGTCGCTCGTGCCGCACGTCGACCCTCGCCGTCACGATCATCCTCCGCCGCCGGACACGGCTCTTCCGCCGGTCCGGATCGATCCCGATCCGTCGTCTTCTTGCCGCCTGTCGCCCGCTCGTCGCCGGATCCGGCTGCGGCGCCGCCGACCCCGTCGCGCCTGCCGTCGCCGGATCCGGCCGGTAGCCGCCGACCCGTCGCCTTGTTGCCGCCGGATCCGCCATCGCGCGCCGACCCGCCGCCTTGTTGCCGCCGGATCCGCCACCGCCGCACTAACCCGTCGCTGGCCGTTGCCGCCGGCCCGGATCCTCCCGCCGGCCGACCTCGCCGCCTCCCTCTGCCGCTGCCGTCCCGCTGTTGCTGCCAAGGCTTCCTCCGGGCGTCGTCGCCGCCCTCGCCGCTGCTGCCGCCGCTGCCGCTGCCGCCGCCCTCGCCGGTCGCGCGCTGCCGTGCCCTCACGGCCGCCGCCGCCTCGCCAAGAGCGCCGCCACCGTCGCCTCTTTTCTTTTTCTTTGTTTTCTCGATCCGATCGCGATTTGTAAAGTTTCGGTCGGTCGGTTGTATTATAAAACCGATCGGCAGAAAAAAAAAAAACGTTGTTTAACCGCCGCGCCGGCCCCCAATACCGTTAGACATCGTTCCTTTGGTCGCCGTGTTGCTCAAAGACCGCCACCAATGGGTCTTGCTTTCCCTCGTTCGGTGATCTTCGATGGTGTTAATTACACCGACTTCGTGTCTCACATGCGCATTCATATGCGTGGTCTTCGCCTACGGGCATCCTCTCCGGCGATGTCGTCGCCCGCCTTTGTCCTACTCCTCCGACGGAACCTCACGCCACACGCCGCTCGACAATGGACAAGGCCGCCACTAAAGATGATGATAAGGATGCCTCGCTCACCAAGAGGCTCGATGAATCTGAGGATCGACGGTCGCCTATAATCAATGGTACGACGACGACGCCGAGCCGCCGCTATCCTCGCCGCCGATGTCCGACCTCGCCTCCTCGAGGTTGTGGGACTCTCCTCGCTTTCGGATGTGGACTCATCTTCGTCGGCGCTATGAGCCATCCGGTGACGCCTTGTACCGTCCGTGGTCCGTCAGAGCATTCTCTTCAGCAGGTGATGCTATCGTTGACGCTTTTACGCTCAGAGCTCTGCTGTCTGGCGACAGTTGGACTCTCTCCGCACTGCTGGTTGTCGCTCTTGTCCGTGCTGCCTAGCTGCACGAGCTGATCTGGAGTTTCAGCGGGTCACGAGTTCCTTACCGCCGTCCCCGAGTTCGAGCGGCGACGTGCCCGCCTCCTTGCACGCACCCTCGTGTCACTCTCCGAGGCCCCCATCGAGATACGCGCGAGGAGACTCGCCGAGTGGTGCCGGTCCGATGTCACTCCCTCTCGTGCTCGCCGCCTGCCCACCCACTACATCGATCGCTCCCGTTTGACATCGCTTCCTTCACGGCTACCACAGCGGTGGTGGCCGTCCTCCATCTGGAGGTGGCCGTCCTCATCGCTTCCCATCGCGACAAGGCCGGCCACA
Source organism: Bonia amplexicaulis (assembly GCA_036346245.1). Lineage (NCBI taxonomy): Eukaryota > Viridiplantae > Streptophyta > Magnoliopsida > Poales > Poaceae > Bonia > Bonia amplexicaulis. Next base: position 17,836,265 of record CM070744.1, read on the forward strand.
TTGAGTCTCAGTGCTATAAGAAGAAGCGGCATCTTTCACGACGTTCTTCTACTAGCACTGACACTGGTACTTCTACATTGACGTCTGCATCGACTACTTCCGCAGCTTTCTCACCGAGCGAAGATAGCCGACTCGACGCCTACTTGTCGCCTCGTGTTCTTCTCGGCGAGTTCTGCAGTTCGCACATCGATTCTTTGCACCGAGAAACCACCTTCTACAGTCGGGACCGCCACACGGAGCTCGTTGGTTACGGCCCGCGCCGTGACTCCGGCGCCTATGGGAGCTTGACCGGCTTCACCTTCCTTCCGCCGCCGCCGGCCTCTCCGCCTACCGCCTCCGCTCACCGGATCTTTCCAAGAATGGCATCATCGCCTTGGCCATATGTGTGGCTCTCGTCTGTCGTCTTTAGTTCGTCGTGGTCTTCTGGGGTCTGTCTCAGGAGACGTGTCTTTAGATTGTCAGGGTTGTAAGTTAGGTAAACAACTTCAGCTTCCCTATCCTCATAGTGAGTCTGTATCTCAGCGACCTTTTGATCTTGTTCATTCAGATGTTTGGGGTCCGGCTCCCTTCGTTTCGAAAGGGGGTCATCGATATTATATCATATTTATAGATGATTTTCTCGTCACACTTGGATATATTTCATGTCTTCTCGTGGTGAGGCCTTGTCTATCTATAAACAGTTTGCCACTATGGTTCGTATACGCCTCCACTCCTATTCGTGTCTTCGTGGCCGACTACTGTGGCGAGTACCTCTCTCATCACCGCGTAGCTTCCTTGCCGAGGTGGCACCTCGCCGCCTTCTCTTGTCCTGGTGCTCATGCTCAGAATGGTGTTGCTGAGCGCAAGCATCGTCACCTCCTTGAGTCGGCTCGTGCCCTGATGATTGCCGCCTCTATTCCACCTCACTTTGGGCCGAGGTCGTTTCCACCGCCACCTATCTTGTCAACATATGACCTTCTTCCGCTCTTCGTATGCAACCTTTGAGCGCCTCTCGTGGTCTTCTTCCGATTACTCGCCTTCGTTTGTTTGGCTGCGTTTGCTACGTTCTCCTCGCCCCTCGAGAACGTACCAAACTAACTGCTCAGCCTGTTGAGTGTGTTTTTCTGGGATACAGTGCCGAGCACAAGGGCTATCGGTGCTGGGATCCTGTTGGTCGACGGATGCGGATTTCTCGGGATGTGACTTTTGACGAGTCTCGTCCTTTCTACCCACGCCATGTCTCTTCTTCTTGGCTTCCTCTGTGGAGTCTCTGTCTTTTTGACCTTTCCAGACACACCTATATCATCTTACCAAGGCCCACTCGTCCCACCGAGTCTCCTCATACCCCTTCCGTGGACTCTCCGCCATTGTCGCCTCCCGCGGCTCCTCGTGCTCCCCACTACACTCGCCTACACTCGTCGACCTCGATTGAGGATATTCCAGAAGAGCCATCTTCTTCTGATGATTCTTCTTCTGATGCACCATCTTCCCCTGATGGGTCATCTTCTCCTCGCTATGTTCTCCGCGATCGCCACCGCTTGACCTCCCGCCTGCTTTTGCCTTTGCCGGCGCAGCCTACTGTGAGCCTGTTTCACCGGATGTTGCTACTCACCCCGAGTGGCGCATGCCATGGCCGAGGAGATTGCCGCCTTGAGCGTCTTGGTACTTGGGATCTTGTTCCTTCCATCTCACTCTCGTCCCATCACATGTAAGTGGGTCTACAAGGTTAAGACTCGCTCGATGGTTCTCTTGAGCGCTATAAAGCGCGCCTTGTTGCTCGTGGCTTCCAGCAGAGCATGGTCGTGACTATGACGAGACTTTTGCTCCGTGGCTCACATGACCACCGTCCGCGCTCTTCTTTCGGTGGCGTCAGACGCCACCGGTCTGCTTCTCACCGATGTCAAGAATGCCTTTCTTAATGGCGGTGCGTGAGGAGGTCTACATGCATCCGCCGCCGGGTATTCTGCTCTCGAGGGCATGGTCCGCCGCCTTCGCCGCTCTCTATGGCCTCAGCGGGCTCCTCGTGCTTGGTTTGAGCGCTTCTCCTCGTGGTTACCGCCGGTTTTTCGACAAGTGATCATGATCCCGCTCTTTGTCCACACTTCGCCTCGTGGTCGGACTCTTCTTCTTCCGTATGTTGATGATATGATCATTACGGGATGATTTCGAGTACATTGCCTTTGTCAAGGCTCGTCTTAGTGAGCAATTTCTTATGTCGGATCTTGGTCCTCCATTACTTTCTTGGGATTGAGGTTACTTCCACCCGGATGGTTTCTTTATGTCCCAAGAAAAGTATATCCAGATCTTCTTGATCGCGCTTCTCTCATCGATCAACAGATTGTTGAGACTCCCATGGAGCTCAATGTTCACCTCCGACCCTCCGATGGCGAGCCTCTTTCGACCCGACTCGCTATCGTCATCTTGTTGGGAGTCTTGTCTATCTTGTCATACTCGTCCGGATATCACTTATCCAGTTCACATTCTGAGTCAGTTTGTTTCTGCTCCCACTCAGGTCCACTACAGCCACCTTATTCGAGTTCTGCGATACCTTCGTGGGACTATCTCGTCGTCTCTTCTTTCCATCCTCCACTCGTTCTGACTTCAGCTTATTCGGATGCTACTTGGGCGCCGATCCCTCCGATCGTTGGTCTATCTCGCCATCGTGTTTTTCTTGGTGGTTCTCTCATTGCTCGGAAGACGAAGAAACAGACGCAGTGTCTCGCTCGAGTGCAGAGGTCGAGTTGCAGCTATGGCTCTCTTGACACAGAGGTTACTTGGCTACGGTGGTTACTTGAGGATTTTGGTGTTTCGCCACTACACCGACTCCTCTTTTGTCGACAAGACAGTGCTATCAAGATGCCGTGATCCTGTGAAGCATGAGCTCACCAAGCATATTGGTGTCGATGCTTCCTTCATGAGGTCTTGTGTGCATGATCAGGTTGTTGCTCTTCAGTATGTGCCTTGAGCTTCAGATAGCGGATTTCTTCACGAAGGCCCGCACCGAGCACAACACGGCTTTACCTCTCCAAACTCAGTGTTGTTGATCCACCATGAGTTTGAGGGGGGGTGTTAGAGATATGGAATGAGATATTACATATATGGTAGAGATATTACAGATATCATTGTATTAGGATAGTTTGGATTGTTTCCATACTTGTACTCTTTCCTTTCTTGTAATCTTTCCATATGTGCCTTCATGTATTTGTGTATATATACCGGCCCTTTGGCCTCATATGAATACAAGCGCTATTCATAACAGTACCTATCCTTCTCTTTCACACTAAAGGTTTTTTCAAAGATATTGTTGAGTGTTGGATTAATATTTTAAAAAATAACAAGTTGCAACCAAACTGTTATGGATTCCCTACTGGGGCAAGCACTATAGCAGGCGGCCTAAATCTGCAAGCAAGGCCGACTAGCACTAGTAATCCTATTCGGATTTTGTAAAGGTCCACGATTAGGAAGGTCTCAAATAAGAATTGTAACCGACCTGGAGTCCTCCAGTTGGCAATTGCTTTATATATTAGCTTCCTGCGGTTTAGCAAGGCAGGCGAGAAGAAATAAAGAGTCTATTTCCCTCAAACCCTAATTCTCTTAAGCCAACTTCAGTCACGGCGAGGCGAGGCAAGCCGAGCCGGGATGTTGAAGACCTACCCCATCATACCAATCCATACAACCTCAGACCCAGAATCAAGAATCCTAACACAAACAAAGAAAGCCAGAGAGGACTTGGGTGTAAAAACCTCATCTTCCCCAAATGAATGCCGTCGACGGAGGCTAGCCTTTCCTGAAACATTTGAGGATATCGAACTTTTGGTTGATACCAATATCAGTTTTGTTAACCTCTGAATTCTACCCATCAATGCCGATTTTGCTTCCTCTTCCTCTTCTAACCTTGACTGGAGTTTGACTTGACCAGCTTCAAGCTATCACACAAAAAGAATATCCAAGTAATAAATTAATCATTTTGGATGGAAATATAGTCAACAGATAATTCATGTTCAAAGAGAAAAGGTTGGATTTAATCTCCCAGGATGCCAACTGGAACAAAAATATCTCAATATTGCATAGCATATAAGCAATTAAGCATGTAACGTGAAAGCAAAAGGTTACACTATCAGTGATTATTTTCATTTGCATTTTCTTACAACTGGAAAACAGCGTATCGAAAAATTAAGAAGGAAAAACAGGATAATGGACCAAAAGATAAGCACTCTGTTAGGTGCCGAAGAAGATGTAAAACAAACCTGAAGTTTTAAGTTAACGAGATCCTCCTGATCTGTTGGAAGAATGTAACCATTTCCCATCATACCACGTCTCAGTTGCTGCAGCTCTTCTTTCAAGCAGGTTATCTCCTTTTGATATTTCTTTATCAAGGACTTCTCATCGATTATCTGACAACAAAACCCATCACCATCAGTAATAAGCACTTACAATATGGATTTCAGGCTGACTGATTATTACCTTATTTTGAGAAGCTTTTATTTCAACATGCTTGCTCCTGTGGGCAAATTTTAATGTATTATGTGTCTCTTCACTGTTGCTGGAAGCAGGGGTAACTGTGCAAATAAGCTGCAACAAAGATAAGGGTCAGAATATAGCAACATAGGTTGCTCTATGCTTGTGGTCCCACACATATATGTGAAAACCTTTCCCCCCAAAGCCAAAGCGCAAAATAAAGAAGAAAAAGGTTATTAAACAAAGCAAGATAGAAAAACACCAAGTATACTGTATAAAGAATCACTCACAGAAATGCGCCCATGCCCGCTCAGAGAGGACTGAAGTAAGCGTGTGAGCTTTGAGTCTCTATAGGGAATATGAGTAGCCTTACCATCTGTAAGTTTAGCAATAACCTACAAGAAAGATGTCATTGACAATTTACCATGAGAAGAACTAAACAAATGAACAAAAATGTGACCAGTATCCCTTCCTACTAGTAATTCATATCTGAACAATAAGCAGCAAATAGATCCAGGTTGTTGCAATTAGGTACGGAATCATGTATGCAAAAAGGGTTGCATCGTGTCTATTAGTGAAATGACCAACTCCCAGCAAGTTATCCTAGCAGACTTGGCACAACTCAATGAAATGGGTGACAAAGTTAACTTCTATATATTTGTCAATAAAACCATAAAAAGATAAATCGTTAGCAACATATGATACTTACGGTTCCAAGGGTGAGGAGACTTTTGTTTATATATGAGCCTTCCTTACGCCGTAATCCAGTTGTTTCAGTCTTGGAACTCTCAGACCCAGCAAGATCAATCAAGTTCTGACAAAAGGATATGAGTGAAAATAAGAAGAGCATGTAGACACCAGAAATTCCAACCAAGTTACAAGATGCTAAATACCTATAGAAAATAAGATGATTGAAATGGAGTGAAATTATAAGCATATTAGAGGAGAGGAAATACCAATTGAGACAATCTGACTTCTTCTTCCTCTTCATTTTCACCAGGGCTACTCTCAATGGTCTACAGGCGTGTAATAGTACAAATTTTAACAATTCTACCTAAATCAAAACTATATTAACCTAAAATACATCAAACAAGTCTCCGTTAGGAGAAACAACAGAATTTCAGATCCAGTGAAGTACTATGTGGGACAATTAACAAAATTTTGCAGACTCAACAAGCATTATTTATTGGGGGGAGGGAGGGAGAGTACCAATGTGAAGATAGTGTGGCTCCGACTACTGACAAGATTAAAGTTGTTGGATCCAACATGCCTATGCTCTGCCAGAAAGCAATGGCATCAGCATTTCAGCGCAAGGTTAACTTGATTCCAAGGTGTACAAAGATATAACAGTCAAGGAACTGCCAAAACAACATGCACCCACATACAGACATAGACACAGGTACACACATTTTCCAGCAAAGCCACTTGTACTGTAGGTTTGAATTTTGTATTAAAAAATCACAATGATAAACATGAAATAAAGTCAACCTCATGGAATCGAAGAAATCTTTGGATGCAATTGATGATAAACTGAGAGAAAGTAAAAGGATGTTCTCTAGAAACAAATACCTTCTCCAGATGCTATTAGAGAGAGTGCATGTGCAGGTGATAAAACAACCTCTTCTTTAATCCCTTCCACATAAGTTCCCTAAATGAATAGAAAGAATGAGGGTAAAATGATTATTAGCTAAGAAGCAAACATACCATGTCTAGAATTAATGCTTATTGACAAGATGCTCTCAGCTCTTTTTTCTGGGAGAATTGAGAAAACGGAATCGAACTGACCAATAGACAAAGTAAACCAAGAAATGACAAGCAATAAACATGCAATAATTCATGTCAACAAAACTAAAAGAAAATCTCATATAGTTTAACTTTTGTCCTGTATAGGATTAGACATGATCGAGAGATGACAAAATAGATTGTAATAAATACCAGGTACCTGTGCATCTTCTCGAATTCTGAGATTCTGTCCTGTCGGATCAAGTAAATCATTGATAACCTGCAAAGTAATCAAGATAAAACCAAAAGCATGAACAATCACTAAACAGTTTCATGACTGAGTTAAGAACCAGCTGACTTCAATTTAATATTTTATTACCACTTTAAACTGGTTTAACATTTCGTTAACATTTCGTTATCTTTAGGGACTGAAGTTCAATAAGAATATCAGTAAGCTTTTTCTGTATCAGATGCATCATAATCAGGAGCAGCATATGACAATCCTGATCTTATATGTATAGTGCTAGCAACAAACTGATTTCTATGAGGTAAGGTAGTGTATCTATGCAATCTAAGCTCCAATATGGAGCTGAAAATTGTAATTGATCTTGCGGTTGCAAATCAGTAGCAAGCAAATGCATGGCTTGACAAGAGAAGTCACCTCATTGTAAATTTCAAGATATGAAACTCGCAGAAGAAATTCCCGTCCAGGTGTCTGAGGTTAACATAAGAAAAAACAATGTCATGCAAGCCCGATCTGTTTTGACAGTTAAAATAAAGAATGAACAAATTACATCTTGAATAATGCTGAACACATCCTTCACTGCCAATGGAATAATTCCAGGTGACTTTTGCTCTCCCTGCAACAATGTAATCAAAGTGTACCGTGAAAGAAAGTTCAGTATTGAACCTGATAACAACTCCTTGGTCATGCTCACTGTTTGTGAAAATGAGGAGTTTCTTGACTAGCTTGATGGGCAACTCATAAGAAGCACAAGAGGATAATAGCTATACGCTAAACAATAAAGATATATCTTCTGCTGAACAAACAAGTACGCAGAAGCACGTCACTAGATGTGCACAAGAGAACAGATGCAGAGGCATAACACCGATGCAGACACTTACATGCATGGTGTGAGTTTTCCCGCTACTAGTAACACCATATGCAAAAACAGTGCCTGTAAGAAACAGAGCAATATTAGGGAATTGAATAAATCTCTGATAAAGTACATATACGAGAGTAAGAGGAAACATGCAGACCAGTAACTATCAGCACCAGTAACTACCAATGCTTTATGTCCTAATCAAAAGTTGAGACCTAGAGGTGGCTTTCTTTTCCACAAAAAAAGGTAGAGGTGGCACTGGAAATCCTGATAATTGTGTAATGTTGGCTGTGACAAAAAGAAGCATGCAACACCAACACCCAGCTATGCCAAATTTTGTCATAAAAAAAAAGGTACACTTCAAAGGATATAAATGCAGTAGGGAGCTTTTCCGGAAAGGCTCTACGAGAAGGAATGCAGATCCATCCAAACTGCAACAAACTTTTTGGATTGTCCATTGCCCAAATCTGGTGGCTCCAAAGCCCTTGTAAAGCATGGTTTTGGTAGGAACCTTTCTACCAAATATTTACCCCACTGAAAATACTAATAGGTGTGTAACAACAGGTTCCTGCCTTTCCGGTCCCCTAACTTTACACTTAGTATTTAACATTATTTATCTGTCTAGAAACAATAAGAGAGTTAAAAAATACCATTGATTCCTTCCATGGCACCACTTACAACATGCTGAGCAGCAACATCATATACATGGCGAGTTGTAGTAGCAGGTCCAAACACTTTATCTGCAAGAGTGAACAAATGCAGACAAAAAAGGTTGTATTGGGTTCAATAAACGCCACAGAACTGGCAAATGTCCCTATATGTAAAGTGTAGGGTTATCCTCTTATCGCAATTTTAACTTTATTTTGGTGGGAACAGGACCTCATATTCAAAACAATATCACATTTACTTGTTACTATTTTTGCTGCTTCTACTAACAAGCACGCAAGTCTCATCACACTCTTGAACTTGCATGTTGTAAAGCAAGCCTGAACAACCAACGTGAGACATCTTATAAAGCTGAAATTGGCTTCTCTTCATTCTTTCTGATCCTCGCCCTACAAGTTGTTTTAAGCCTCTACACTCTACTATCAGAATAGATCAATATTCTCACCACCGAAACTGGCATATCCATTACCCTTATGCCCCGATTGCTCAATAGAGCACATCTTTATCGTCAAACAATTTTATCTTCGGTTCCAAAAAAAACCCAAATAAGGTAATTCCTTCCCTTTTATCCTCATCACCCATTAGGCCATTACACATTGTAATATCGCGCCGAGGTGCGCTGAAGAGCACTCACCGAAAGCATAGGCGATACTTGGGTTGTACTCGTTGCGCACCATGTTGTCACCATCCGCGTACCACGCCACCTCGTCCCCCTTGTTGATCTCTCTCGGACTACACCACCAAACCCATAAGCACAAACGCTCAGCTCAAAACCCAACAAACCCGAAACCCCACGCCCTCCACGGCACAAAACGAGTGAACAAAGCAACAAGCAGCGCACCTGAGGGGGCGGAAGCGGACGGTGACCATGATGTTCTCCTTGGCATTGGCCGCGTCCACCGCCGCCGCAGACGGTGCCCTCCCGGCCGCTCGCGAGGAAACCGACGAGGGCGTGGTCGGCCGCGCGGAGGCGGTAGAGGACGGCGTGGTGGGACGCGCCGAGGACGGGTGGTGGGCGCGCGAACGCGGCGGAGGGGTGGTGGGGCGGCCGCCTGCAGACGACGATGGGGTGGTCGGCCGCGCGGAGGATGAGGAAGGGGTGGACGGGCGGCCGCCCGACGGGTTCCTCGTCGGAGGCGGCGGCGCCTGCTGCCCCGCAGGCGAGCGGCGGGATCGGAATGGGGAGATGCCGGAGCGCGTCGATCTCGACGACGACATTGCCGCGGAGGTGGAGCTCGGAGAGGAGCCGGCGTTTGGGGAGAGGGTTAGGGTTTTGGTGGGAGCAGGCGAGCACGAGCGCGAGCTCGTGGGCTTGCTTTAGTGGGTCGTCGTCGTCTTCCTCGGAGGCGCCTGCGTCGCCGTGGCCTCTTTTGTCGACTTAATGGTCGTGCCGCCTTTTTTGGTGTTTTGGTCTAAAGCTCTAAGTTTTCTGGGGGTTTGGGGTTGGACCACCGGTGGTGTGCTTACCGGCGGCTTTATCGGGATCACACCGTCTAAACTTGTATTGTTTCTTTTCAGCTTCTAAAAGTTGTTTTTTGACTTTTCTACAGTAACTATATTTTAAACGAAGTATTTTTTTAAGATAGAGTCTACTAGTTAATTGTAGTACATACTTTATTGATTTCATTTATATTGGCAAAAACCGCATGTGAGTTTCTATTACTCTGTAATCTCTTATACAAACAGCTCAAAAATCACAAGTCGCAGCTAAAAAGAACAGGCCCATTGTACGATCAAAGCAATGGGACATGCCAGTGGACGAGTCACTGTAGCTAGATTCTTTTTTTTTTGCCCATGCATTAGTTTTCTATGTAACTAGCTTTTAAACATATTATCTTTTTAAAATAGGATATATAAATTAATTGTAGTATATATCATACCGACTTCAGCTGTACTGGCTAAAATTATATGCAACTATCTCACTCTTCATAATTCCTCTTGTGAACAGACAGAATTCAAAAATCATAAGTCACAACAAAAAAAACTCACCCACATGTATTTCGATTAGAGTTGCTACCTTGTGTGCAATGGAGTGGTGGTTGCGTGTGGACTTTTTAGTCTTTACAACTTGTAGAAGAACTTCTTTCTACTAAAATTCCTATATGAACATACCCTTCTATTATTCATACATATAGCATTTCTCTTGTTTTACCATTAGTTGGATTGGTTAATGGTAACATTCGTTAGTAGGTTTCTTATTTTGTATTAATGCATCTCTATACACGTGTCAGCGCATTGACTTATAGGTAATTTAAAATTTTCTATGCTTCTAAAACTAGATTGTGCATGAATAACTAGAACATTATTTGAATGGTAAAAATACAACTATCCTATGTATATATTGAGTGACTTGATACAAACCTATGTATTTAATATTGGCCGGGTTTTTTTAGCTTAAAGTTGATTTATGTTTATACCATCTATAATAACTAGCTTTTAAACGGTGTGTTTTATTAAGAAATGATCAATCGAAAAATTGTAGTAAAAAATATACTGAGTTCAGCTGTACCGGTTAAAATCATATGTAACTATTTTTCTCTATATATTATCTCTCACAAACAGTCAAAATTTAAATATTTAAGCTATAAGTAGTCAGCCAAAAAACCCACACATTATCTACGCGTTTGCTCCTGTGGTAGAAAGCAGTAAAAAATCGCTGGGTCATTTGGCGGGAGGGAGCGGTAAGTGCGACTATGCGCACCGGGAAAGTGACCGGACGCCCACTTGAGTGCACTTTGAAGTTTGTAATTTTGGACCTTGGCTCGTTGCGCCACAAAAGCGAGCTTTCGATCCCGGCACGTGGCGAGCACGTGACGCTGATCCGAGTTAATGCCGCGCTCATCGTCACAGGCCTGACAGGGTACGAGGAGCAAGCGCACACATCTCACACTTCAATCGCACCACCTGTACACATATACCTACACATTATCTAACACATAAAAATTTTATGTAGTCATCAAGACTATACGAAACATAAACACGTCCTTTCCCACAAAATGTACACATATATACCCTATTTATATGAGGTGTGTGTGTGCAATCTAGGAGATAGAACCCCTGCATGTTGCGGCGGAAGAAGCAAGCGATTGCCGACCTCCTCACCAATGGCCTTGAATCGCACGCCTTCGAACGGTACTGTTTGCATACTCAAGACATCAGCTTGCCTTGTTTAGTACTATTAGAAGGATTTAACTTGGTGCAAACTGGGCAAAGTTGATATTCTAGTACTATCTTTTTAGCATTAGATAGTGTCAATGCAGTGAAAAAAAGTGCTGCTGTGTCCAGAAAAAACTCTGGTGCAATGAAGAATCATTTGAGAGTTCTTCAAGTGATATCTTCCTGATTGTTGTTTTCTCCCCTTGATTGCAGGTGGAAGGATGGATTGTCGAGATGAACCAAGCATCTTGTTATGGTATCATTGAGTAGTACTGTGAGTACATAGTGAAGCCTCGCGCGCGCGTGGAGAATGGCGGCCCACGGAATGGCCGGCGGCTGCAGCAGCGGCCGGCGGAGGGGAGGGAGGTGTTGCGCTGAGATACATGCGCCGCATGTGAGCAATCTGAAACAGTCTCCATCAAGAGAAATTGGGGACGCGCGCCTGAGAAGTTCTTCTCTACATGTATGCTTTCTAAGGTGCCGCTCATTTAAACTGAAGAAATAATGTATGACTAAAATTTCACTGTAATTGATTAAAATTGTATTGTAACTGATGATGACTTATTTGACGTAATTAAAATTTTAAAAATAATAATAGAAAAAACATGTTAGTCAATCACAGACAATGCAAACGAATACGGAAAAAAGAACCGGCAAAAAATCTAAAAAAAACAAAATTTAGAAATAGTAAAAAATAAACCAAAAACCAGAAGTTCAAACGGAAATAACGAAAACCTAATTCAGTTCACTGCTGTCCTAATGATGCTTACTTTCACCGGGCAAGCTCGTGGGTGCAGGAGGGACACGGACGGCCGGATGTGCTTCGACTGCAAGATCGGACGAATGGTGTTACTAAACACGTGTCGACTTAATAGGCCCCCTAAACATTGCCTGATTCACTGAGAAAGTGTGGTTTCTCCCAGGTTTAATTTGCTTAAGATTTAAGCAGCCCTGTTCTCTTAAATGGTGGGCACCCACCCACCAGCCAACCGGTCCAACCCACTGACCGGTTTCTGGACTGTATTGGTGGACCGTGGACCAGGTCCATGTACGAGCAGGCCCATCCGTCACCGCTTTACAGATTCTTTGTGCCAGTGGAGACAAATCCAACAGCATTTGCCAAATGAATTACTCCGGGTTATGCTAGGAAGCAGGTAGGGTCCAGAAGTTTATGTATTGCAGATCTGCCTGTAGCTCAGCGGCAACCCCCGTGCTCGAGGAGCCACCTGACTAGTAGAAAAATGATAGCACAGGTAAAGCGGCATGTGAAGAGCAAAAACAAATTTTGGAGTGTCAGCATTAGGTTTCTCATCGAATCAGGGAGCTCCAGCTGCAGGTTACATGGCTCCGGTTTATTTGTCATGTCTGTTTATGTTTTTACTCGAGAGCTCAGTTCACAAATCTAACAATTCGGTGAAGTTGGAAAACCTCCATAAGTTGGGAAAAGCTTCATCTTGTATGGTGATACAAAGTTGGAGAAGAGCAATGGATTATGTGGTGTCGTCTGTTGATCCTGCGAGGGACAATAACAGAATGAAACTACTTTAGACAAGGACTAAGTGAAGTGTCTGCTTTATAACAGTGTAATGGGAAGAAAGAACTGGGAACCACATCTTGGTGGGTGGTGAAGTTGTGGATGTACAACTCCGCACACCAAGGTTCAAATCCTGGTGCCCACATTTACGCACATGCAAGTGCGTTTCAGTGGGAATTTTATGAGATCGTGAATTTATCCCCGGTCTCCGTCTTTCTAGACGTATGCTAAGGGGCGCACTCGCGTGTGTGCGCGTGACGTATGCATGCATGGTGCTGTGTGTGCATGTGCGGCTTTGCTGTAATCGAAAAAAATTGGAAGAAAAAACTGGTGTGAATGAACAAACTGGGAGCTGGAGGTAGTAGAAACCTTTCTGGAAGAGTGACTGGCTGCTTCAAGGGCTCTGGCACAGGTGCAGCACTAATCATCTAATGAGAGTCCCTGCAGGATAGCCACAACGATAAGGTTAGCCCAAATCACCAGAGTAAAAGCAAATCAGCAATGGTTTATCGGAAGAAGTTATTACTTGCCACCCAGCTGAATTTGCTATTTTTGTAAACTAAAGGGTGACCTATTGTTGAAAAATTAAGGATGAAATGTGGACACCGACCTCAGGAGGATTGAACATTGCACCCAGATTGCTCAGTTTAGCATGAGCTTCTGCGTAGTCTTTAAAGAATGCTTCTTGGTCCTCTGCATATTTTTCCGCATAGACCTGAATGTGTAGTGGATTCTCAGACGGTAAGTTCAATAATTATTTCATTTTTCATAGGATCCTGACAACATACAGTTTGATCCTGACAACATACAGTTTGAGCATCAGGAATCACCTTGAATGCTGGGTCCTCAAATAATGCAGCATCTGTAGGCAAGACCAGAAGATCCTGATCTCTTTTCTCTTTTATCTCCTAAAGTATTGCTACCAGCTCAGATCTCACAAAATCAGATGAATTATTCAGTATGTAAAATATGGCAAAAGGGGCACAAACCTTGAAGTAACTGTTATCAAACTTCAGCCATTCAGATGTCCATGATTGCCCACCAGGTGCACCAGGGCCATTTTTCTGTCACAGAAAATGAAGGAACTCAAGATTGGTCCAACCGAATTTACTCACACAGGCAATACACTTGCAGCACATCTGGCTTCATGGAGTTGTGCAAGTAGCATCAATGTTTTGGAGAGGGTATTATAGAAAAATTATGTCAGCAAAAAATTGCATATTTCAACCAAAACCAACTGTTGTAGGGGTGGCCCAACCCCCTCGTAACTGGGTCTTGCAACTGGCCCAATATGTAATAGGCCCAATAGTACAAAGGAATGTACCAATGTACCCTTACTTTTTGTAATTATTAAGGGATATAATAAGAATTTCACATCCTACACTCGTGTATATAAATCCCTAAGAGGGGGATGAGGAGAGCAGGTTCACTCATTTTCACACATACCGTCTCTCTCTGTTGGCTCTTCTACTTCCCCTCTTTACTGTTTGGTCTGTAGCCACAATAGTTGGCGCTGTCCGTGGGAACGAGCAAGAAGCTGCGTAAGAGAAGGTGCTAGAAAGCGACGGCAACCAAGCGAAAGAGAGGTGTGGCGGCATCGACCGCTGAGCCCAACACGCGGCACCGGTGGTGCCCCATGGCAACGACTGCACCCGCTAGTACGACCGTCGACCACGACTGCGCCACGTTGGTATGACCGTCGCCCACGACCGCGCCGTGCTGGTACGACCGTCGCCCACGACCGCGCCGTGCTGGTACGACCGTCGACCACGACGCCCGCGCTAGTACGACTGTCACGCCCGCGCCGTCATCTCGACACCAGGGAGTCGGCCTCCGCGTGAGAAAAGACAGGCCCCGGTCCTGGGACTCTGACCACCACGTCCAGGATGGCGATGATGGTCTCGCCTCTGCGACGGCACATTTGTCTCTGCTTTGTCGGAGTCCCGGTAGACCTTGCCTCGGCGCGAAGTTCTCGTGCGAGGTCTCCGCGCCAAGCCTCCATGTCGCAAGGTCTCCGCAACGAGCCTCTGCGCCGCAAGATCTCCTTCACGCCGAGCTTCCACGTTGCCAAGTCTTTGCGCGAGGTCTCCACGCGCTGTCCGACCACCTCATGGTCGTAGACGTTCATCCGACTGCCTTGCGGTCGTGACTTTGTCCGACCACCTCATGGTCGTAGACGCTTCGCCCGATCACCTCTCGGTCGTGGCTCCGTCTGACCATCTCGTGGTCGCAATCGCTCACCCGACCACCTTGTGGTCGTCGACGCCCAGTCCAAAGGGTGGAGGACGGGCTGCACGCTCATCAGGCCTTCGTCTCGCCGCTGACTTCATCGGCGCCAGTCCGAAGGGTGGGGGCGAAGCGCGCGCTTCAGGACATCTAGCCACTGACTTCGTCGACACCTTCTGACCACGTCGTGGTCGTGACTTCGTCCGACCACATCGTGATCGAGACCTCATCCGACTGTCACACGGCTGAGACTCCGACCAACCCCCTCGCGGTCCATAAAAAATCGCACAACGGCCTCACACGTCGGCGTGCTTTGCGGAGTATAAAGCACCGGGAACACAGCCGTCCCGGGCAACTCTACGGAGTATAAAAAATCGCACGACGGCCTCGCGCCTCGGTGTACTTTGTGGATAATAAAGCGCCGGGAACACAGCCGCCTCGGATAACTCTACGGAGTATAAAAAATCGCACGACGGCCTCGCGCCTCGTGGTACTCTGCGGAGTATAAAGCGCCGGGAACACAGTGATCCCGGGCAACTCTACGGAGTATAAAAAAATTTACACGGTGGCCTCGTGCCTCGGCGTACTCTGCAGAATATAAAGCATCGAGAACACAGCCGTCCTAGGCAAAAGACCACGCGGAGTCCCTGCCATGCATCACACCAGGGAGTCCCTGCCATGCATCTCACCAGGGAGTCCGCCGCGCTACTTCGTCCGATCACATCATGGTCGTACAAGCCTCGTCCGACCACCTCATGGTCGTTGACGTTTTGTCTGACCACCTCTCACGGTCGTGACTTCGTCCGACCACATAGTGGTCGTAGACGCTTCGTTTGACCGCTTCGCGGTCGAGAATTCGTCCGACCAACTCGTGGTCGTAGACGCCTCGTCCAACCACCTCGTGATCGTTGACGCTTTGTCCGACCGCCCCGCGGTTGTGACTACGTCCGACCACATAGTGGTCGTGGATGTTTGAGACTTCGTCCGACCACATAGTGGTCGTAGACGCCTTGTTCGACCGCCTCGCGGTCGAGGCTTTGTTCGACCACGTAGTGGTCATAGACGCCTCGTCCGACCACCTTGTGGTCGTGGACGTTTTGTCCGACCGCCCGCTATCCTTGCTTCGTCCTACCACATCGTGGTCATAGACGCTTCGTCCGACCATCTCATGGTCGCAGACGCTCGTGCGCGGAAGTCTTCGGCTCATAGCCAACTTCGTCCATGCCCAGACCGAAGGGTGGGGATGGAGTGCGCTCCCTGAGGCTTCGTCCCTACGCAGACTTCATCGACATATGTCCGAAGGGTGGGGGACGGAGCATGCTTTCTCTTAGGCTTCATCCCTACGTAGACTTGCGTCTAAGCGCGTTTTCCCCAAAGCTTCGTCCCTACGCATACTTCGTCAGCATTGGCCATAGAAGTCGTCACAGCACACTGGTTCGCCACTACTTCGATTAATAGTACAAGTTAAACACAAACACTTATCATAAAATGTTTACAGGCTCCGCGAGCACCCAAAGAGGTCTACAAATGCGTCAATGACCCCACATGCAAATGTTGGGACGAGGAGCAGAGGGGCCTCGACATCACACCTGCCGGTTGGCTGCGACGTTGGAGTCGCGCTCGCCGCCCTCGTTCCGACCAGGCACATGATCCAGCCACCGGCCAAGGTCCACGTTCCCATCCCCGTATAAGATACGCCTACCTTTTATAATTATTAAGGGGTAGGATAGCAATTTCTCATTCTACCCCACTCGTGTATATAAACCCCCAAGAGGGGCATGAGGAGGACATGTTCACTCATTTTCCCACATACCGTCTCTCTCTGTTGGCTCTTGTAGTCCCCTTCTTTACTGTTTAGTCTATAGCCATAACACCAACAGAGGTGAATACTGGCCAAGAAAAAATATCTAAAGCATACAGAGCTCAACTGTACTCTGGCAATGTACAAATCTTGGAAAAGAAGCACAACTAGTTCCTTTCCAGAGAGATACGGGTAATTCTAAGCAGAAACATAAAAGTATCAAAGCATTAGTAAAGCACAACGTGGTCCTTATTGCAAAATGATAACATGCTATGCAATCGTTAACCTGAACACAGGAACACAGCGGATGGAGCCAATCATGCTCAAAACAAACTTCCAGCAGAAGAAAATAACAGATATTCCTGCTTTCAACCTCACACAAAGAAGATAAGAACAACGTACAGTATATTTTGTTTCAGGTTTCCCCCAGCCACTCCGTTCAGGCCTAGACCTTCCAAGTGTATGTGCCCCAGACAACACAACAATTTCCTGCAGACACAGGGTACACACAGTCAACGTCACTTAAAAGCACATGGACAAATGGCTACCTCGGATCATTATTTGCACACCTTATCATCAAGGCCCATTCTGTAGAATACCTCCCTCAAGTGGTCAGCAGGTGCACTTGGGCCAGCATCTGAGAAACACAAAACAAAGGAAAATTGACGAATTGGCATCAGATAAAAGGAATTTAGTGACATGCTGTTGCAGTTTTTTTCTCTAAATTATTAAGAGCATATTTGTGCTTTCCAATGTGGCAATAGAAATTAGAATTACCCAGTAAATTTCTGGAAATAACACATACACTTAGCTGATATTTCAAGCAGATAAGAGACATCTTAATCAGCACTTAGCTGATATTTCAAGCAGATAAGAGACATCTTAATCAGTACCCTTCATATCTTAAAAACATTTTTACAAACTCAAACAAAAAGGAAGGATATCGGTACAGAATGCAACACATTGGACTGTCCGGTGAACAGAAATTGCTAACCAGGAAGCTTCCCCTCAGGTGGACACTGCTCAGGTCCTGTGACATCAACCCGACCATATTTCATTGGGATCTTTGGGCCACCAGCTTCCTGGTATGAGATGAAAAGTTAATTAGGTTAGAATATAATATTTATATATTAAAAATAACCTAGCCAGATACTTCAATTGGGGGAAAGATCATACCTCAATTGCTGTAGCACTTGCCAACTGGAATAAATCCGCACAAGTGATACTCAGGTATCTGTCCTTGATCGGTTGGATTAGCTTTAGAGCATTTATCAGACCTTTAAAGAAACCAATCAGGATTTTTAGTTACTAGTGATACACTTAGGAGGAACAAATCAACAAAGAAATGAAATGAAAAGCCAAGTAACGGTACCAGCATTGGCTCCATGTTTCAACTCAACATCAAATCTTAAGCTTCCATTAGCTCCACCTCGTTGTGGCCACTCCTCAATATTCTCGTCATATGTACCAGCATCGTGCCACCCCAGGCGAACCTTCATGTGGTCAAACAAAAACAAATAATAATCTTGGATATATCAAATTAAAGTTAAAAGGCAACTTGCCTCCGTACATGGATATGTAATAGAATGATGCAAAAGCATAGCACATGGTTTGCCCCATTGCATTGCATTCAGTAGTAACAAATTTCAAAATGTACAGTTTCATTCAACGGTGCTTATTCGGACAGAGGGCATCCCTACCAATGCCTTTAGCTTCTACGACTGGACAGAAAATATTCAAGATAGTTACCAACAAGGATAAAACCTCCCATGACCATACGAAGGTAAAATACATGAAAATGCAGCATACAATCAGTGAATGTAGACTTCTGCCCTGAGCCATGAGTCTAAAGCGTGCATTTGATAATGTTCTTCATCTGTGTAGTATCATTAGCCATTACGGCATAACATTCATATTGGCCAATTCCCTTTGAATTTATCCATACCATTTGATGGCTAATCAAACTCTTTTGACATTCATACCGCTCAATTTTCTTCACATACTTCATACCATTTCATGACAAGACAAACCTCTCATGTATGGCTAAGCTCCAAGCATCACAAAGAGCCGCATATTAAACTCCATAGTGAACAAATGGCACGAGATGCACCAATGGCAACCGCAGCCTGACTAAAATAACACAAGAAATTCACTTGACACTTGACAGTCTAATTCGGAAAAACTGGTGCAAGAATTTGTCACAATGAATGACAATGTCAATGGAGCTAGAGGTGACAACTCATAAGCCTCTTTAAGAGAGGCAAACTGGCCAAGAAAGCACTTTATGATGTTAAACCCCAACACTGATCTAAAGAGCAAGCTCGATGTGCTCAGAATTCATAACCTCACTGTCCTCACACGAGGTCGTTGAAATGTGTGATCCTGCTTGAGCTTACAAAGGCGATCAGACCGTTCTAGTCCTATATCAAACCTTGTACACGGCGATGCTGATGTAAGGAATAAGTTTCCAAGTAGCCTAAGGGCGTGGTGTAGGTATACGGAACCATACCAGGATGGGGTGGCAGTGGGTTGTCTTGAGGAGCTCCCTGATGTCCTCGCGCGCGGCCTTCAGCTGCGTCGCGTCCGCCGCCGCCATGCACCTCACCGACCTCCCGCTCCCCGCCGCCTTCACCTTCTGCGATCACACACATAACCAAACACAGGTCAACAACCACTCAACCAGGACATTCCGAATTCAAGGTTCAACCCAACCCGCCCCCAACCGAACCGATACGGACCTGGCGGAGCCGAGAGGGCGTGGCGCGGAGGTTGACGCGGGGGAGAGCTGGCGAGGACGGGGAGGAGGGGAAGAAGGCGGAGTTGGATCGTGCGGCGCCGCGGGCGGAAGGGGAGGGATGGGAGGGGGATTGAGCGGCGGCGCGGAGGGTGGCGGCTGCGGCGAGGCGCTCGGCCATGGCGATGGTGGGTTGGTGAGACCGTGGCCCTTGGAGCGAGGAGTTGTTGCGGCTCGACTGCTCGAGATGTCCAGTCCACCACGGTACCGGGGGTCTTGAGGGGTTTTTGCTTGGCACTTGGCTCGGCTTTTAAGGTTGGTGCGTGCTCTCGGGTGTGGGGCTGGTCGGGGGCATTGGGATTTGCCGCCACAGTTTTAGCTGAAGATAAATACCAGTGGAGAGAAAATATTTTTAAAAATAAGATAAAAGTGATAGAAAAAATAAATAAAAAGATACGTGTATGAGATAAGAGCGAGAGAAGTAAAATATATGATACATTCATAATCTTTTGCTTTATCCCTAAAATAAGAGTAGAGCGAAAGAAATAAACAAGTTGTTTGAGAAACCCATGCCGCGGTCGTGTGGTTTCGGCGGTGGCTATACGGTTTTGGTGTGGGTAGATGGTGGCGTGGTATGTTTGATAGGTGCAGTGGCCGGTTTGGATTTTTTTTAACTAGAAAATGTTTATAATTTACCTTAGTTTTATTTATTGAAACTGATAACACACGGGAGATTTTTATAGGAAACACCAACGATAACGGCCCTGCTAATACCACCTGCCCTGCTTTAACTTCCTAACAGCGTCAACAAACAGAGCACACAGCCAAAATGTAAACTAGCAAATAGGATCGAACAAACGATCACTATCTGAACCAGCGCCACTAAACAGCAAACCAAATTCACGCCAAAAGGAGGACAGAAACTACGAAGAAAACGAAGAACACGGTGAAGACTGCGAAGCTTGATCTTGCCCCGGACCAGTCCCTGATGCATGCCATCCCAGACGCACCATCGGTCCCCAACCATGCGACTAATTGACTCACGCAACGTTTCTCGATCGCCCTCTTTCTGCGATAAAGCCCATTCATCGATCCAGCAGCATAACTGAAAAATTAGCTCCGGGGACTCCTGTTTTGAAAACAGGAAGCATTACGAAACTATCAGATGGTCCAACAAATTGCAGCGCCTCCCACTATTGCCAATCTGCGACTTTTAACACAGAAATTATGCAGCTAATCCCCCAGGAATTGGTTAAAATTCTCTGGTAGTCTTGACGGACCGACAGAGACAGCCACAGCTTGCCACACAAACTTAGCCATTGGATAGGTAAAGAACAGATGGCCAATTGATTCATTCTGACCACAAAGCTGGCATTTCATATATTGCCATCGACCATCGACTTAGCAGCGAAAACTCCTCTCTTATCTCCCATCCAAATAAATTTGTCAGGACTCAGGAGCATCAGTCAGCCGCTACATGGGTCATCAAACTTATCGCATGACCTGCCCCCCCACGTTTGCGACAGGTACCTTTCTGCATTACATTATCAGCTTTTGACCCAGTGTTAGGGCGGATTCACATTCACATTCAGCCAAAAGTCAATATAAACACCTGACTTTCCGAAGTGGCTCTCCCACTCATCTCTTTCATTTAGTATTACCTAAGCATGCAAGTATTCATTAGACCAATTACAATAGCCAAAGCTAAGCCCTGCTCATTAGAGCTTCTGCTT
This sequence comes from Bonia amplexicaulis, assembly GCA_036346245.1. Taxonomy (NCBI): domain Eukaryota; kingdom Viridiplantae; phylum Streptophyta; class Magnoliopsida; order Poales; family Poaceae; genus Bonia; species Bonia amplexicaulis. The sequence goes on from CM070744.1 coordinate 17,857,377, forward strand.
CTAGCTTTTAGCCTTTTACTTTTGTCTTTTTCCGGTGATATGGCTTTTCTGGGTTTTTTGGCCTTTTTTCCCTTATTTCTTTTCATTGTCCGTGATGATATATATTTTTATTTTTTTTAATTTAATTTGCTGGAAAAGCAACTGGCAGCTATAGTTCATTTTCAGCTACTATAGTGCAAAAATAAGTCATAAACCAGGGCTTTTTAAGCCCAAATGAGCACTACCTATCAACAGGTGAGGCCCTACTCCAAGCTTTAGATTCCTGCTTCCGGCCATGGCTGTTAGCTTTTAGCTGAAATTGCACTATAACGACTGCTAAGTTTTTTTAAGTCATTCAATTAAAAATGAAAAACATCGTTATATATTCACGGATAATGCAAAGAAATAAGAGGAAAAAAGTAAAAAAAAAACCAAAAATAAGAAGCCAGTATATTCCAAGTGGCTTCTAGAAGCTAGAAGCCGAAGCCACTTGGAGCGGCCCTTGAATCTTCTTCCAATTGAGTTAAGCATTGATTTACATAAAGATTAGGTACTAGAGTTAAGCATTTATTTACATAAGGTTGGATACTATCTAATGCATATGCTCTATGTATTATTAAGTTTAAAAAAAGCACTGCAGGCCAAGGGGAGCTTGATAGAAGAGGAAGAAAATGGAGACAAAAAACCTACACTCAAAAAATGCATATTACCAGCTAGCTTATTTGCTACACAAGAATACATTGTGTCTAGCATGTGGTACTATAGCGTTGAGGGCTGTCACTATAGCACCGGCATAATGTAGCATGCACTATAGCTACCGACTTAGAGTGCTATATATATGAGGGTAACCCTTCCATGTAATGTAGAGTTGAAATTTTCAAAAAATAAACGTTCTTGTTATAGAGTTTGTGTGAGATAAATTCCATCTTGTATAATCTCTACTAATATAACATAGGAGTTTGTTTGTTCACTTCTCTTTCTATGCGCAACCCCCCATCTTGTCCAACTAAGGAAAACCGGTTTTGGTTGACAAGTGGCCCTCATTATGCCCAGGCCCACTGTCATTAATTGTATGTGCGTGCGCTCTCATCCAACTGCAATCCAACCGCAAAAGGCGCTATCCACCGGATCCCTCTCCCTCTCTCTATCTCGTACACACCGTTATCGTAAAAAGCTCCTGGGAATGACCACTCACTAGCATTGTCGTCGTCGCCATGGCCGACCCGTCCGACGACGGTAAGGTGTTCAAGTAGCAACAGAGCGTCAAGCTCAAGCCTGCCCTCGAGGTTGAGGACTTCATCAACATCCTCCACAACTCCGATCCCATCCACGTCGAGCTCCAATGTGAATCGTCGCTACCATGGTCGACCCGTCCGACGACGGCAAGGCACTCAAGCAGCAACAGCAGTAGCGCGTCAAGCTCAAGCCCACTCTTGAGGTTAATGACTTCATCAACCTCCTCTATGGCTTCAATCCCATCCGCGTCGGACTCTAATGTGAGTCGTCTGCCATTATCAAATGACGCCTGACCCCAATCTGGTCTAGATCTAGCTGCTCCTCTTTGTCCTTGACATATCACCATGCGTGTATGTTTCATCTCCTCTACTCTGCTTGCAGATAAGGAGGAGTTGAGGGAGGCATAGACAAAGACCTTCGCTCTGACTGTAGAAAAGGAGGAGCTGGGGGAGGCACATGCGGAGATCAGGGCCAACACATGGATCTAGCTAGAGGGCTAGATCTGGCTGAGATTGTGATGCCTCTGCGCCCTAGCCATCGTGCAGGTCGCATCCCCAGCCGCCGCATGGTCGCAGCCGCATCTGCATTCGTATGGCTGTAGCCGAATCACGTCCATCCACCCCTTTCCCCACCAACACCGTGAAATGCGGAATCCATCCCCTTACCCACCAACTGCACATCAAATTTCTTGCAAAATAGACAGCTTGATTACACGACGATTAGAAGAAATGAAGGGATGTGTGCGATGGGCAGTTGCCTCAAGAGAGACTACAAAGCATCAACTCTTCTTCCACCTCTTCTTCAAACACTTCAACTTCTTCAAATACATGGTAAATACTTCCCACTCCTATCTATTTCCATTTTTTTCATGAACGTTCTTCTGATATAACTTGGATTTCTTGGTAGTGCATTATTTGGGGTTTATTTCTTTTGGAACTTGTTTGGGCTACGCAACTCAGGCTACTAGAAGAACGATGTAAGTCTTCTAAGTAGCATTTTTAATCTTGTTATTGAGCCATGTGATATACTTAAATATTTTTCGAGTAATATGGTTTTAGAAACACATGATCCATTCCTCTGTCATTTGCTTTGGGGTGATTGTGACCGATGATGTGGGGACAGAGCTTTTTTGTTCCTTAGGACCAATTGCCCAGATTGTATAATATGACCTTTTCCATACATGGCAACAGAAGATGATGCGCATTGTAGTATTTATAAATTCACTTTATTTGTCTAGCTTTGCATGCCAATATCCAATCCTAACACAATTATATAGATGAAGCAAGAAACTTTCTTTAAAAAAATTGTTGGTTTTGAAAATTGATTGTGCATTGTCATTTCAAGAAAAAAACTTAAGAATAACATTGTTATATGGAATATCTCCATGGACATATTCATAAGAAAACAACAGAATGAAAACATGCTTGCATGAGAACAATCAAAATTGACAACATCACACTAATCCAGGTTCTGCATGAAATTTATTAAACAAGGGTGATTAAAGAAACAACGAAATATACTTCATGTTAACTTGTCTTATTTTGACATGAATCTAATGTCCCTAAGTGAGCTCGGTCATTATGTCGCATGTCGGACCCTAGAGCAATAACTCTCGAATCCTCTGTGTAAATCGCACTAGTCTAGGATCAGCTAGTGCACACAGTGGATAACAAAGACAAATATCATCTATAATGACAAATATTCATTAACTAAATATGGATATGATTGCCAAAGTTTACATCAAGAGCCCATAGGCCAAAATTAAATAATACCAGTAGAAGAAAAACACCAAAGCGAAAGAAGCCCACTGAACCTGCCCACAGGCAAACGACAGTAAGATGCGGCCAACTTGTCCAGGTATTCACCGTAGTCGAGGTCGTCCTCCTCTGAGCAACATAGTGAGAAAGGGTGAGCACATAAAATGTACTCCGCAAGCCACACGGGAGAATGTAATATAATGATAAAGGCAACAAAGAATGTCATATAGGGTTAGTTTGAACGTAAAGCAGCATTTAAAGAAATACCATAAATAGATTGGAAATTGCTTAATTTAATACATCAAGTAAAGACAATAATTTAAGAAAAATAATATCGTTAGTGTAAGCACCGACCTGACACCAACATAACCATGGGCATCCCACCCAGACCATCTTTACCAAAATATCTCATATGGATTCCATACATCCATACACTTCTTAATCTCTTATGAATTTCATCCATCCATAAGCCTTTTAAAAACTATTTTAAAAAACAAAGTCTAATCCATGAAAAACTTTACTCAGCATGCCCATGCTCACAATCACGGCTATCTAGGATACTTTACACACTCTGTAGAGGTTATACAGTTTTACCCACAAGATATGATTATCTCACAATGTCGGCCATTACATGCTTCCATAGGCGTACGACTGAGTAATCATAACAAGGCCTTCACAATGCAAAGCCTTCAACCTGGCCAAGCTAACACTAATAGTTCACCCCAGTAAAGAATTCATCAGACTGTGACGCCCTCTTGAGCTGAGTGAGACTTCACATAGCCTACGCCACGCTCACTTTCAATCTACGACGAGACTCAGGTTGGGACTTGCAAATTATTCAGCCAAGATTATCCCATATTAGCCTTGTGGTAGTACGTAAGGGCTTTGTAGCTGTAGCTCACAGATCGGTCCCCTTGTGCCTGACAATCAACATTGTGTTATCGAACAACAATGCATGCCATCACTCACTTCCTAACCATTAGCCTAAGTCTAAACTAAGTTTTATACTTTTTTTGAAATATTCAATAGACTTTCTTGACTCATCGAAGTCCAGAATACATTTTAAAAGCTCATCATTTTATATGAAAAAGGTATCCCAACCTATTATATCTATGCATGTATAAGCATTTGCTATAAAAAGTCTCTAGTCATACTAGTATAGTAACTAGAATTTTATTCTAGGGTGACAAGGTATTCAGGGATCAATGTCAAAGGAGGTATTAACAAATAGGCATTAACTAATTTTAAAAATGGAATTGAAATACCTTGAATGAAAAAATATGCATGCAAAATGATTTAAAATAACATAATTTTATTTAGCATTTTGGGATCAAAATGATTAAGGTGCGTGACTTGCCTTGCTCCGCGAATTGGTGATCTTCGTCGAAGCAGAGCTCTTCCGAATCATCGCAGTCTACATGTGAAAATAGCCAAGAAAACTCAAATAAAATCTAAATAAATTTAAATAAACTCTAAAAATTAAAAAGAGGGTAAAAATGGATAGATCAAAAAAATTTATGAATTTAAAATTTTGAACAGGTCCAATCGGAGCTAGGACGAAGGAGAATGGGCTTCTGAAAGTTTGAATTTCAAAGAAATTGGATAAAAGGAATTTCTAAAATTATTTTTCTACTAGAAAAGATATTTATGATGCCAGAAAAGGAATTTTGGAATTTTGAAAAGGAGATTCATTTGCACCCAATTCTTCCTGGTGTCAATATCCAACATAGGCATCACCATCACCGTTTAGGTGAGTCGTTTTAGCAAAGCAAATCATGGATAGAAAAAAATATGGCAAAAAACTTACAGGATAAATAAAGAGAAAATACATTATATGTCACTGAATAACTCCCACTTCTGCAATATACCATCAAATAACTCCTTATCCCTTCTACACAATCGGGTTTCAATTTTTCTTCTCTTGTACCATCTTTGTCTCCTCTCCATCCAACCCCTACCGTTAAGTGCTGCTGCCACAACTGTTTTCTTCAAAAATGGCCAAAATGCCCATGCTCTCAGCTAGTGGTTGGTTGGCACCCAAGCGCACGAGTTAGATGGCTTTTCTCAATTACCTCTCGCAACCAAATTTCCTTTTTCCCTCTCCAATCCATCTCATGAAGTCGCAGGAAACCACGGGCCCTAGATCCCTAAGTAGAATAATGGGAGCAATGACAGCCAACTTGCTGGCGGTGGCCCAGTCCCCACGACGGCTCTGTCCCTGGCGATGTCCCGATGGATGTGGTCGACTCCCACGGCGAGCTACCGGACCCTACTCCTGACTCCCACGGCAAGATCCCGGTGCCCACGACCGACTCCCACGGGGAGCTCTCGGTCCCTGCTGCCAGTAGTGACACTTGATGGGTTGCCACTTGATGCCATGCGATTTGGAGAATGATGAAATTTGTGCTTGTTCTCTTGGTATTTTTTGAATTTAGTGCTTGGTCATGTGATCTGTAGAGTGAATGTAGTGCTTGTCCATGTATTCGTGTCACTGCTTGTTTGTGTTGGTGGAAAACAATTGACACCAAAAAATGTAATGTACACATTGTTCAAGACTTCACAGTGGCATGGAGGGAAGCATGTTTTCACAAGGGCAATATAGTCTTTTTCTCAAGTTAACGACATGAGTTAGGTGGAGAGGAGACGACATGGTGTAGAGTGAGAAAATTTGAAACTCGATGATATAGGAGGAATAAGAAGTTATTCGATGGTATATTATGGAAGTGAGTTATTCAATGACAGAGAATCTCATAAATAAAAGTTAGAACGAACATATCTAGAATAAACACATAGAGCAAATTAAAGAAATTTATAGTTAATTTTGGAAATCGACGAGTCCCTCACTCACTCAACATCATTGAGAGTACCGAAGAAGAGAGAAGTGGGTTAGTGATGAACAGGTGGAGTTGTATTAGACAATGATCACTCCTGGCAGCTAAGGTTCCACGGGTTCAGGAGAGTGACCATATTATTGAGTTTCTTAGACCATATTATTGAGTTTTTTATACCATATTATTGAGTTAGAAAAGGTATTTGTTTTGTTTCAGTTACTCATTCTTTTCTATATTTTTCCCATTTATTAAAGAGTTTTATGAGAGCTGTTGGCCCACTCTATATCGTTAAAATGCATTTTCAATGATACAACAGTTTCATGATGTTTCAGTTACATAAAAGTTTCATGAAATTTCAGATTTTTGGGTTTGAAGTTTCAAGCAACTTTTGGCACATTTCATAAAAAAGTTTGACATCATTTCAAGAAGTTTCAAGCAGGTTTCAATATGTTTTATAAAAAAAAGTTTTGGAATGTTTCAAGAAATTTTAGAAGGTTTAAAGTTTCAGCGGATTTCAAAGATTTTTTTTAGAAGGTTTCATCAATGTTTTGGCAAGTCTTATATAAAAGGTGCAACATAGATGGAAAGCAAGTTTCAAAAAGTTTAAAAAATTGAAACCTCGAGTTTCAAACATGAAATTGAAGCAAGTTTCAAAACTGAAATTTTGTTTTACTGAGTTTCATATATGAAACTTGATATTTCAAAAAGTTTTCAAATGTGAGTTTAGAAGTTTATTTTTAGACATGTTTCAAAATAAATGTCAACCAATTTTGATAGGAGTTTCAAAGTTCGAATGATTTTTTGTCGAGTTTCATAACACATTTGCCAAGTGTCATAGAAGTTTTAGAATTTTGACCAAGTTTCACAAAAGGAAAAACAAATTTGGGCTTACCCGATGGCCTTGCTGGCCACGCCCGACCGACTGCATGCTCGACGTCCACAGTCACGCTCGACCCATGCCACCGGGCGTCGCCGTGCCTACCCCCTATTGCATTAGCTGCTCGCCCTCCATCTACCGCCTTGCCTGCCTGCGAACTATTTGCCAGTTGGCTCACAACTCACCACTGTGCCCGCTCACCCACATCCACCTCGTCCTCCGAGCTTGCTACACGGTGCACGAGGCCTTCTTAGTGCGCTTCCATGGCTCCTTTGCCAAAGTAGCGGCACCTCACTACCTCGCCTCGCCTCGTAGGTGCTCACGCAATCCGCTGAGTCGTGTCGTGCCTCGTTGAGACGCCTCGCCTCGGCTTGCCGAAGCTCGTGCAGCAAGGAGCACCAAGTTGGCTACTGAGTACTGACGGTGTGCCGAGTAGCCAAGCACCAACTGCAGTATCATCGAGCAGCTGCTGTGCAACGTCGCTACTTCGGCAAGAGTGCGGCGTGCCTGTTTGCTTGCTGTGTGGATAGAGAGATACTTTTGTGTGGATAAGGATAACTAAAATCATAGGCGCGGCGCCATGCCGCGCCAGCCACCGTACGTATCAAAATAAAAGGGACGATAATTCGTGAGGAGTTTTTAAAAAAACTGAGGGCGAAAACGTATTTTCGGAAAAGGCAAAGGGGTTATTCAGAAAAAACGAGGATCTGTTAAAAAAACCGGGGGCAAAAACGTATTTTCGAAAAAAGCAAAGGGTTTTTTTGCAAAAAAAACCGAGGACATATACGTAAAAAACGGGACCCGTGCGCAATTTCCGAAAATGCGGGGGGCCATCCTGCAAAACAGAGGGGCAAAAAAAATCCAGGGACCTTTTCGCGAGAACCAAGGATCTGAACGCAATTTCGGGAAAATACAGGGGTTTTTTTCGCAAAATGGGTCGCCAGACCGTACGCAAAACCGCTCGGACACGTGGCGGCCGGAGCGTCGCGCGCGCTGGCGTGGCGCTCGCTCCGCACGCGCTTCCCCGCACGTAATAGGTGGTTATATAGGTGTGGTCGTGGGTGGAATGAATGGCTACAGATGATACGTTCCGATGGTGATGCCCTATTCCGTTAGTTTGGCTCTAAACGCTATAATGTTATGTAGTTTGTCTGGAGTTTTATTTATTTATTTAGCATTTTAACGAGTTTTCAAACTGCGAGGATGATACTCCCAAATAACTGCAACGATGGTAGGCTAGGATTCTGGCCCACTGTCACCCAGCCCATTCATAAACGGCCAGTAGCAGGCCCACCGGCCAGTGTCGAATGGCGATAACTAGCGGAGCGGAGAGGCCGTAGCCCCGAGCGAAAGCTTCTCTCTCGTTCCCAACCGCAAATCGATGCCACTCGTCGGCTGCCCCCGCCGCGGCCCGCCGCTAAAGCTCGCCGGCCGCGCCCAGCGCCCGCCTCCGCCCCGCGCCACCGCGACCAAATGCGGCTCCTCCTCCCCTCCCGCGCTGCTAACCAGGAGGGCCGTATGCGCCGCTTCGCTGCTCCTCGCCGCCCTCCCCGTCCCCGCCTCGTCGCCGCAACTCTCCGCGGCCTCCGCATCGGAAGCGGAGGCTGAAGCAGGAGGACAAGTAGGAGGCGCAGCAGAGCTGAAATTGGAGCGGTACACCGATCAGGACCAGGGCTTCACCCTCCTCAAGCCCGCCTCGTGGCCCAAGGTACGACGAAGCACTTTGAGCCACTTGGTGCTGCAACGTAGCGGAAATACGAAATATGTATTGCAGTAGCGTAGGATGCTTTGTGCATTTGGTGCGTCGGGATTGTGGATTGGAGTTGTGAATTGTCCGTTTCTGTTGTGTGATTGGTGAAGGTGGAGAAGGCCGGGGCAACGGCGCTCTTTCAGCAAGAGGGGAAGGGGAGCAACAATATTGGGGTTGTCGTCAACCCCGTCCGGCTCACGTCGCTGACGGAGTTCGGGACGCCGCAGTTCGTCGCGGATAGGCTTCTGCAGGCAGAGAAGAAAAAGGTACATTTATACCTGAAGTCCTGAACAATCTTGTGATTTCATTTTGGGTGCACTGCCTATCTGTTGCACAGGGAATTTCTGATTGGCACCTGTTGCCTTCTTATTTCTATTTCAGTAACATCTAATGTATGCAAATGAACAATATCCGTGGAAACTCAATCATTCAATACTGAGGTCCTCTAGTTGTTACCTTTAGTTGTTTTGAAGAAGTTCAGTGGTAGTATTGGAAGTTGGTTTGAATCCTTTCACTTAATACAGGAAAGTACCAAGTCTGCCCAGGTGATTTCTGCTGGAGAGAGATCAGGCCACGGTGGCCTGACAGTGTACGAAATCGAGTACTCATTGGATAGCTCCAGGGGAGGGATGAAGCGCATATTCTCGGCTGTATTTGTTGCTTCTAGAAAGCTCTATCTGCTCAATATAGCCTACTCAGATGCCAAGGAGAAACCCTTGGACAGCCAGACTAGACTTGTTCTGGAACAAGTCCTCCATTCTTTTGATTCTGTATAGTTTATTTCTTTTAACAGGAGAGGTATGGTTCTCTTTCTTGTTACCAGAGTTTCTATTTAGTTGCAAACTTCAATCCAAATGTTTGCTTTTTTTTATGTTTCTTTGTAAAAAGAGTTATAATCAAAGGGTCACTATGTTCTTCTTCCAATACAGTTACAAATAATTAGTTTCTTTCAGCAGGCTACATCATTACATGCTACTTTTAGTTTAGAACCAAAAGTATGTTGTATACCAATATTTGTTCCATGGAACTTTATTTTTCACAGATTGATTATCTTCAGTTCTTCACATATTCCGTGTGATATCAATTGCTTGTATTGTATTATTTGATTTGTAATCTTTTGGACAAAATTTTAGGGAAAAGGAAGATTATTCCTTCATGTTTTACTCAGTAATACTACATGTCCCGGAATATGATCATAGGGGCGATGATACTGGATGCCATGAATTAAAAAGAGAGAAGGTCAACTATAAAAGTTGCTTTGAAATCTATGCTTGCTGTCATTTAAAATACTGGTTCTGTGCTGACCCAAACAATACTTTTTTAAGAAAAGTTATTATAAACCAATTTATTAAAATAAGGAGCAAGTCAAACTGGTTAATCCAAAGCTTTGGGATTCACGCTTGTTTTCTTTTAAAATTCTCCAGGACTAGGAGAACACGCTTTCCTCCATTACTTATCAAAACTCTGTAGATTCTTAAAAACCCATTACACTGATTGCAAGATGAACTTATAAAGTATCCTGACAAGAGTTATTCTAGACTGTTGTACTAAGAATGTTGTTTAATGGGAATCTAGATTCATCCTTATGCGCATATCAGAATGCTATATCTAGAAGTAAAAATTCTTATCTTGTCCCGACAACTGTTCCCAAATAGATGTCATTTTGGACATTGACACGATCTTCAATACTCACCTTTGATCACAACCTTTTCTAATTATATGTTAACAAAAAATATACAAAATATAATCATATGAAAGTACTTCTGATCGTATTGCCCACCTTCCTCGACAACTTAACCTTTTAGGTGAATTGGTTGGCGCATGAAACCCAATATTGATGAAAAATCTATTAGTATCATTTCAATGCGGAGTGATACGGCTGTTGGTACTGTTGATGCTACAATATCGCTTCAATACGAATGACAAGAACAAAAGTACAAATATTTTTTTATGTATATTAGCGGTCAAAGTTTTTAAAGTTTGACTAAATATATTAAAGTTCGACTAAATATATTCTAAATGACATATATTTAGATTTTAGGAATGGGGTGACTATCTCTATCTAAAATGGATATTTTCCTAATAATAATGGAATACTCAAATAGATGCACTTGAATTCTTGTATTGTAAGGAGAACAAGAGGTCATTATGAACAGGTCAGATGCTGCAATCTTGTAGTCAATGAGATAGTCATACAGGAAGATTTCCCAGTCACAAAATTGGCAGAATGTCGAACAACAATGCTTAGCTTTGCCTTTTCCTCTATCTACCTCAAGTTCTCAACACTCGCTTTCTTATTGGATGAAGTATGTACTAAGAATAGCCTGTGCCAAGTGTCAACATCTTATCAGGAATTTGAGGTTCTTTGTCCTTTGCAAAATCAGTTTGCCAGCTTGCTCTTTTTGTTCTCCAAATTGAGTAGAATTCTTTCAGTAAAAGAAGTGTTGGACCTGTCAAAGGGTTATTTTGGACATTCTGAAATAGGGCCATTTTGGATGCAAAATTTTGAGGAGAGAATATTTGCTAGAGTAGATATTTTATTAATTTAGACAACTAAGACAACGAGATGGTGCTCAGTTGCCCTATCCTGTTGGAATATGTATATGGTGACAAAACCAAAATGTCCTGTAGTTACTTGTTAGCATGCACTATTTTGGTAGATTTGAAAGTAAAAATACATCGCACAGCTTAGAAGTAAAGAGCGAGTGAGCGACAGCTTGAAGAATGACACGACAGACTGACTGTAGGGAGCACGCAAACAAGAATAAGCAAAGTGTATTGTAGAGCAAACAAGCGGACAAACAAACTCTGCAGAATTCTCTTCCAAAGAAAAACAAATTCTTCAGAACCAACCAAACAATAATAACAGGGGAAGTCATGACATTTATAGGATTTCTCGTCCTTCTCCAGTGCACTCTCCTCAACACATACACACTCCTAAGAGCTTGAGCAGGCACAGATACACATACTTGCATGCACAGATTATAAGCCGGTTCAAAATAATTGTAGGAAGAGCTTGAGCAGGCACAGATACACATACTTGCATGCACAGATTATAAGCCGGTTCAAAATAATTGTAGGAAACACAAACATATTTTTGATTGCCAAAGGGCCTGTTCTTTTTCGGTCATGGCTTATGGCTTTTGGTGAAATTTTGAATTTTACTGTTTACTGACAGATTACGGAGAGATAGATACTCATTTGCGATTTTGGCAGGTACAAATGTTGGGCTTTTAACGTGTAGATTGTTTAACCCAGACCCCATCTTGAAAAATACTCCGCTTAAAAGTTAGGATCAGTAGAAAAGTCAAAAGTCACGGCCGGAGGAAAAGAACAGGCCCTTAGTTTCCTTTTAAATTTGTGCTCTTCGATTTTTAGAAGAGCAATGAAGCACTCCTCAAGTAACAGTACCTTTGGTGTGGCTTTAGCCAGGTGAGTAGCAGGAGAGAGCTGTCCCAGAGAATCCCATTTAGTTAACCCAAGAGTAGTCCGCAACGACATGAAATATCATATGGGGCATATAACGAACGCAAAAAACCAAACGAACAAGCCACCACCGCAGCGATCCTCCTCCCCATCATGAGGAGACGAAGGGCACCGATAAGCATGGCCTCCACCGCCATCCTCGAGCATCGGCATCATCTCGGTGTTTGGCTGGGCGTACATCCTCACCCTCACCTTCAGCATCCAGGTAGGCAATTATTCTGTAAACTCCAAATGGTTAGCGAAATGGCACCCCATTCTCGTCGGTGTGGCGGCGGATCCACCCGAAGCACAAGGTGTCTGCGAACGGTGTGGCTGTGCGCGGCGGTGTGCGCGCTGCCGGGGTTGCCCATCCTCAAGATCAGCGTGGTGTTCACGGCCATCACGCCCATCGCCACCATCGGGTGGGTGGGCGGGTATGCGGTGCCCATCTTCGAGCTGATGGTGATGCGGGTGGAGGACTTCAACCTGGGACCAGGATTTTGATGATAGATACGTGAATTTAATATACATTCGTTCTAACACAAGCTTAAATGTGATAAATTATATGTTTGCACTATAGCTAACATCATATTCTTTCATACTTTAAAAGCGATTGATAATAATATCATCACTAACTTGTAAAAAAAATCATGTTCAATGTATGTAACTAAACAATCATTCAAGTATTGTTCACCCATAATATTTCTTAGCTTGTTCTTTACATGATTCATTACCAAAAATACCCTCTCTATACTTGTAGTAGCAACAGAAAAGATCAATACCAATTTGAGCAGCAAATAAAAAGTTTATAGCGACCATGCTTCTTTGTCTCAACAAGTTTAATAGAGAGCTCATTGAGATTCTTTACTTCTCGAAATTTTGTATCTTGTTGCATGTCAGTAAAAAACATATTAAGTTTGTTTGAGGTGTTGTCCCGCTATCAATGTTTGTTTCAGCCTCAGCAATTGAAAGCTGAATACTCTGTCTTGCTTTCTCAATTTGAGCACGGAGTTGAAGGAAAAAGATCTTATGCACCTTTTCAGCTTGAGTAAAATGAGCACTTCATAAAGATACTAGATCTTTATCCTTTTTTTATATTTTAGTGCTCTACAAATCTATATTTGTAAATAGAAATTCTTAATGGTGACTAATTAGATCGAAAAATAAGTAGAACAAGTGATGCTATGGTGACTAACTAGATCTAACAATAAATAGAAATTCTCAGTGACGAACCCAACAACCCTAGGTGGGCTAGCCGGCTGGGGTTGTCAGGTTCGGCAGCAACGTAGTCACGCAGCCTGGTGGCGGGCAGCTGGGAGGGAGCAAGGGCAACTGCGTGAGGCAGCCGCGGCCAAGGAGAAGACAAGGTTGGTCGGCTGGTGGGCGGCGCCTGGCGGCAGCTGCCAGCTAAGGCAAAACCGCAGAAGCCTAAAGAGTGAAGGCAGAAGATAGAGATTTGGCCAATTGAGGAATTTGCCAATTTTGGTGGCTGGTTGGGGATGAAGGGATCAATTGGTTCTTTCCTAAGGATGGCGTTGTGAGCTATTGAGCTGTGTTGTGGCTGTTGTGTTGTTGGGCTTGACTTGTTGGATCTAATGGGCTGCCAACTGTGGGTTGCAATTGATGACAACGTAGAGTATGTTAGTATGTAGTGTATACTTTGTATATTAAGGAGATATATACCAAATTTTTGTGCGAATTTTTGAAGGGTGCAGTTGTACCCTATGCATCTACCGTGCCTCCGCCACTGTCAAGCCAGGGCCCTTCTACCTGCGCCGTGCCAGCCGGCCCGTCTGCCTCGTCGCCTTCCTGTGGATCTGTTGCACCTGCTCCGTGTTCCTGCTCCCCACCGCGTACCCCATCAGGACGGGCAACTTCAACTACGCGCCCGTCGCGCTCGGCGTCTGCTTGTGCTTGATCATGCTGTGGTGGGTGCTCGACGCCAGGAAGTGGTTCAAGGGCCCCGTCAGGAACATCGACGGGCAGAATGGCGATGCCAATGGCAAGGTCTGAGCTGCTCTGCTCAAGCGATGCCATTCCAATCATCTTGGATCTGTGGGTTTAGTTAGATTGTGGCGACATGTGTGTATTATAGAAGGGATTAGATATAGATAGGCACTTGAAAGAGTGTTTCGCAAGCATTACGAAGAACAGACGGCCAACCGAACTATGGAGCTGTCACTTGTTATTCTGACGGAAAACAACGTGCGAGCCGAGGGAAGAGGAAGGAATACCAAAGAACAATAGGCATGGGAGGCATCGGGAAAGCACCCAAACAAATGTTTATGTTTTTCTCCATGTTCCCATGCCCACCGCTCTTAGAAACTCTTCTTCCTCTTCCCGACTCACCCTCAAGGCATCACTACCGAAAAAATGTAATATGTATAACGTATGGTTTGTTTTGTGTGCTAAAATAGTTGTGCAAGCCAAAAGGTAGAGGAAGGAGCACCTAAAAGCAATAGGCACGAGAGGCATCGGGAAAACACTAAAGGGGATCTTAACCCCTAATTGTAGAGGGAAAGAACACCATGGGTTTTCCTCCATGTTCCCATGCCCATCGACACTCTTTTATTCCTCTTCCCGACTGACTTTCGAGGCATCATCAACCTAAACCTATACATGGGTGTCTCCTGTCTTCGCTGCAATTAACAATCGCATGAGCAAAACGGCAAGAGGAAGGAGAACCTAAGAATGATAGGAATGAGAGGCATCGAGAAAACAGAGGAGGAAATGGATCCCTCGGGCTTTCTCTTATGTTCCCGTTCCCACCGGTCTTAGATTATCTCTTTCTTCCTCTTCCCTGCTCACCCTTAGGGCCTATAACTCCAGAAAATTTCGGAATAAGAAGCACGAACTATCGAGCAATACATGCATTGTTCTGAGGTATATATAGACCTCCAGGGCAGTGCTCCAGACGGTACACCTACTGCAGGGTGCACCATAACAAAGTTTCAGATTTTGGAACTCAAGTTTCAGCAAGTTTCAATTAAAAATTTTCAACAAAGTGTTTTAAAAAGTTCCAATAAGTTTCAAAAAGTATCAGCCAGTTTTGATGAGTTTCCTGTTTTTGCCGCGACACCATGTGCTCGCGTGCATCACGCCCCGTTGAGCCATGAGTGAGGAGGAACCGGATATGGCCGCCGGATATGAGTGCGTGCTGAGGAAAGAGAAAGAGATGGGATAAGAAAGGAGAGATGGGAGCACCTAGTACCGTCCATTTGATCAAACGACTCAGATGTATCCCGGCGTTTTTTGCTTTGACGGTACAACATCTTTAGTTTTTCTCGTAAGCAAAACATCCAGCATGTATATGTAACTGTAAACTCAAGTCTTGTTATTTAGGCTGTTTGATTTCTCTGGAAGTCGTAATAAATAGAAGAGTTTTTTAAAATGAATTTTTCAAACGGTTTTTTAAATTTAAAATCATATATATTATCCACTGCTGTCTCAAAAATATAAATAAAACTAATCACCCATAATTAAAATCCATCAGCCGCGGCAGCCCAAAAAACAAAGTCTAAGGGCTGCTACATCCAAAAAGAAACAAAGAAGTTCAACGTCCAAGGTCCACCTGCTCCAAAATTGGGCCGGTCCAATGCTACCAAAGACACTTGAGCCTCCGAGAGGCTAAGGCCCACGTAGGCCCACACGCGAGATGGAACTTGATAAAGAAAAGAAAAGTTCTCTCAAAAAAGAGAGGAAATTTCTGCTTGCTCGTCGCGCTCTGTCCTCGCTGACTCGCCCGTCTCGCCGCTCGCACTCCGCCACTGCCTGGGTCGCCTCCGATTCGGCGCCGATGGCAGCCTGGATTCCTTTTTCTCCGCTGATCGATCCCCCCACTCGTCCACTCCGAGCGCGAGGGGCAGACGTGCGGAGGAAGACGGTGATTCGGCGCGGTGGCGGTGGCGCGCATGAAGGGTGGGCGCGCGGAGTATTGCTGCGCCACCTCAGTTCTGGCCGGCCGAAGACGGCGGCGGACCGGCTCAGTGAGTTCCCATCTTCAGCTCTTCCTCTTCTACAATTGCAATATGTGATATAGTGATTTATCTGATGGTTTGTTTATCCATGAGAGAATTTGTTGCTAAATTCAATGAATATTTATTGTTCATGTATATGTCTTAGGTTGAATTCTGTGAAACCGTCATAGGTCAGGTTATTGGTCACCAAAATCGCCTTATGATCCAGTTCAATGGCAATTTGGCATGTGCATTGAGTTGACTATTGCATGTTTTTTGACCGAAGTGCCGAACCATGAAGCCATGAAGCTGTCGTTTGTTGCCGTGATAACCGTTTTGCAAGTCAAAAGGGAAGAGGAAGGAACACCTAAGAACAATAGGCATGGGAGGCATCGGAAAACTCTGACACGGATCTTGACCCCTAATTGTAGAGGGAAATACTAGTTTAGGCTTTCCTCCATGTTCCCATGCTCTTAGATGCTCTTTTTCTTCCTCTTCCTGACTCGCCTTCACAATCTCATCATCTAAACCTATCTATGCATATTTGCTAAGACAGTTGTGCAAGCCAAAAGGAAGAGGAAGGAGCGTCTAAGAACAATAGGCATGGGAGGCATCAGGAAAACACCAAATCAAATCTTGACCCCTAGATTTAGAGGGAAAGAAGAATCCGGGCTTTCCTCCATGTTCCCATGCCCACCGCTCTTAGATACTTATTTCTTCCTTTTCCCGACTCACTCTGAATGCATCATCACCTAAACCTAAACATGGGTATCTTTTAGTGTTCAATACTAAAACTGCATGAGCAGGGGTGGAACCAACATAAGCCCAAGCCCCGAGCTGGCCTGCTGCTCTTAGGCCGACTCTTGGGTTAACTCTGCTTTTTTAATAAATTTTGTATAGGTTTTGGTTGCCAGGTCTCGAGCTATAGCCCAAATAGCCCAAGGCCTGATTCTGCCACTGTGCGTGAGGTAAAAGGAAGAGGAAGGAGCACATTAGAACAATAGGAATGGGAGGCAGGTGCAGACGGATAGCTTAGGCTTTCCTCCATGTTCCCATTCTCACTGCTCTTAGACTATCACTTTCTTCCTCTTCCCAGCTCACCCTCAAGGCCTATGGCTCCAAAAGTTCCAGAGTAAGAAGCTTGAAATGTTGAACGATGCCTGCAGTGTTTTGTCTGAGGTATATATAGATCCCTTGTGCAGTGCTCTAGACTGTACAGAACCCCTGTGAGCAAAAGCAATGAGTACACACACCTTCGCATGGCGCACCATAGTGCATGTCAGTCAATGACAGTGGGCCATGGAGCATCTATTGCTAATGTAAGGCACGTGTAGGGAGGAGGTCAGGAGATCTTCTTCCCATGGTCATCAAAAAAACCAAAAGATTAGTCCTTGACGCTGAGCCGTGCATTTACAGAAAGTGGAAAGGAAAAAGAAACCATGCATTCATTCAGTGTCTTTAGAATGAGAGCCAGGTGGACGAAGAGAGAATAGTGCATGTGATGGAAGATCACCAGAACCAAGCAAACAAAATCTCACAATTAAGACGATCTGCCCCCAAAACATATGGAAATGTATAGTATTAGCCATTTAGTCCATGAATATAAGAGATTCTATATAAGCAAAATATGTATCATGTATGTAAGCGTAAACTCCAAGGGCTGATGGGTCCAAACTCTGTACATCAATAACTGTAAAACAAAACTAGAAACCCAACCATTGATTTGGTTTTGCAAATGGAGAATTTTTTATGAACTATTAACTGACCACAATTCCTTGGAAGACCAAAACACAGTGACATTAATTTTCTGGTCATGCATGTATCCAGCCTGAAGACAATGTACACGTCGATTAGCACAAAAGTATTGGTTTCAACTGTGCGTTCATCCGATGATGTATGTAGTATTTCCAGGACAGGCTTGACTTGAAATAACCAGGAAAAATGAGAAATCTTGAAGAGCGTTGGATAGCTAGCTTGGTCTCTGCTTAACCGTTGTATAGGAGAGATTATGCAAGTATCTTGTTGAATTGAAGGAAAGAGTGTTAATAGAAATCAGTGTCATTCCTATTTGAGTTGGAATATATATTACAAAGTTGCAAATAGCTTTTGTCACTATTATTGTACTAGTTTCCTGTTAATCTGTGTGTATTCACATTTCCTTGCTATGCCCCTTGTGTCATCTCACTGGGGATAGATACAGTTGAATCGATCTAAATCATTTTACATGCTAAGTTGCTAAGTACTTTTACAAATGTTCTTTAGTGTTTATCTTACATGTATGTTCTCCTTTCTGTCCAGCCTCTAGTCTCCACACTCCACTGTCTGCTCCTATTCTCTAGATCATAGCACCTGGCTTTTGACTGATTAATGTAATCTCAATAGGAAAAACTAATCTGAGTCAAGTCTTCTTTGAGGCTGAATAGCTAACTACAAATATCTCCAACTTTCATGTTATGTGCATAAGTGCATTTTATCTTTTCCCCTTCCACAGATTGTTCCAACTCTTATTCATAGCATGTGTATTTAGGGGTGGCAATTTCCCCCGTGGGGACGGGGCATGCGGGGAATTTTCTCATCGGAGGTGGGGGGCGATCTCCCCCCACGGGGGAATGGGGCTGGGGACGGGGGTCGCCCTCCCCTGTGGGATTCCACAGGGACCAGGTAAAAATAATTTTTTTATAATGAATTATAGTTTTTAAATATAGGAGATTGTACTCTTTTATTGTATATTTAGACTAAAACTTGAATCTATATGTTAGAATATATATTTTAAAAATTATACATAAATAATTATAAATTAATAAACAAAATCACATTATTAATTTTTAATAATAATATAGCCTATTTTTAATCTTCCACAGGAATTCTCGTAGGGGTCAGGTGCCCACGGGGACTGGGGATGGGGGGCAATCTCCCCCCGGTAAGTCTAATGGGGCTAGGACAGTGTTGTGGAGGCCTCCCTCGGGACCACTCGGCCCTGCTAGCACCCTTAGGTGTATTACTAGCTCTCGAGCTTCAAGTTGTTGTCATAGCTTTTCACTATTCCTATATGTGCATTGATCATGTGCCAGTGTTCACACTGTAGCTGTATTAAGTGAGCAGTGTGTAGGCACTGGTGTTGTGGATGCATTTGTTGGGAAGACTTACCAGCGCCATCAAAAACCTGGGATCACACCTGCTGGACTTGGTGTTGTTGGATCAGCACCAGAATGCATCGGATCAGGAACAGTAGCAACCGACAATACCAACTCAAGCGTAGATTCAACCAGCAATGCTCCCGGATTGGAAGGAGATAACTTCCATAATTAGTTTTCTTTCCTAGGATATTATTGTTAGGATAGTATATTATTGTTTCCTTTTCTAAATATGATATGTCTTTCCTTTCATAAACATAGACGCCTAATATGTAAAGGCTAATAGTGTTCCTTATGAACTTATCAATGAATAAACCACAAGTTTCTTAACCGGCTGGTAAAGGATCAAAGCCTCCTCATGAGGGCGATCTTGCACCGACCTGGCTTGGTATCCACTACCATAACAATCGGACCACTCACCACTGATACACTGGTGAACTTTGTTTGCCGATGTACTTTTTGCAGCTTTTAGAAGTAATCCATTAGAAATTGACGTCTCAACATAAGAATATACCCTTCTATATGTGTTGACTACTAAATATTTTTTTAAAAACATATTATTTCATTAAGGTTGAATACTGGCTAGAGTCGTATTCATTATATAGTTTATTTCACTATTATTTATCTTGCCGTGTTGGGACTTCATCATTCATGTGCCTACTAGTTGATAGCTACTAACTCAAGTTACTGTTCTAAAAACAGTGACCAAGACATCATCACTGCATACACATAATTTCATACATGCCAAGGAAAATAGAACACACCAAGTACTTTCCATATCATAAAGAACGGAAGACCAACTGAACCATGAAGCTGTCCTTGGTTCATTCGACCAACAAATTTTGCAGGCTAGAAGGAAGAGGAAGGAGCACCCAAGAACAGTAGGCATGGGAGGCATTGGGAAAATACCAAAACAAATCTCGACCTCTAACTTTAGAAGGAAAGAGAACCTCCACTGCTCGTAGACCCTCTTTTCTTCCTCCTCCCGACTCACCCTCAAAGCCTCATTTTCTGGACATATGATTGGCTATCTTTTGTTCTCTCCAATAAAATATTGTGCAAGACCTTGCAAGAAGCATCAGCATTTTCTGGTATATTACAGAATACATTGGTTCAGCATGCATGTCTTCAAGCTGGTCATCTGCTGATGACAAATTAATCTTGCAATGCTACTAGCTGCCTCTCATTGGAGGTAGAACAGTAGGGGCAAATGTGTCTTCTCAGTGCCACTTAGTCTTCTTTCTACTCTATATGTTTGTCCATTTGCTTGATATGCCTCATGCATGTGTAGTCTCAGTAGTAACAACCGATTTGCTCATATAATTTTACGGGTTAGTTGCTTTTAAATTTTAGAAATGATATTCCATGTTCATGTCATATGTAACTGTTCTCTGTTTTGACCCTACTGTCTTCTCCAACTTGTTATTCACGGTAATTCCTATTCATGGTCCAGTCTGCATTTATCGTGATGCCAGGTTAATTATTTGAGCATTTGTTACAATGATTTATAGGAGTGACTAGTGAGTAATGTACAGAAACATCAGCAGTCAAGCACATGACTTTTAGTTTGCTGAGCTATGTAGTTTTGATATGTGTGTTTTGCTGTTCTGCAGAAGTTCATATGTCCGAATTTGACTTAATATACAACATTGTACATCGTTTTTTAGTAAAAAGAATTATTGCATACCATGTTGCACAATGGAAGAACTGAGTGTGTGTAGCAAGTTAAATAGAAGTAGGCAAGAGGAGATGGAATCGGCATAACATGTGCCACTTTATGGGTTATGGGTGTTTTCAGCTGGTAAGTGTTTTATCTACTGCTATTAAGTTTGAACATGTGCTAGCAAGTTTCTTACCTGATATAACTCTTTCACAAATTGAGTATATTGCCATGATGTGGATTAGTGCGCACCATTGTTCCAGTAGGATCTGAACCAGAAACTATCAAACCAAGGTCCAAGGCAAGGCACATCGGATGCAAGAAGAGTCTAGGAAATAGGCATGCTGTGCTCTGTATACGTGCAAGCCAAAAGAAAGAGGAAGGAGAAACTAAAAACAACAGGAATGGGAGGCATTAGGAAAACATAGTGTCTTATCTTCACCTCCAATTCTAGTAGAGGTGAAAGAATCACAGGCTTTTCTCCATGTTCCCATTCCTACTGCTCTTAGACTCTCTATTTCTTCCTCTTCCCGACTCACCATCAATGCCTCATCCAAATCTACGGATAGAGGATAGTTGTTTTGTTCAGTGTTCACTCAAGCAGATTCTGCAAGCCAAAAGGAAGAGGAAGGAGCATCTAAAAACCATAGGAATGGGAGGCATCAGGAAAACATCAAAACAAATCTCCACCTCTAATGATTGAGGAGAAATTAGGGCTCAAGCCTTCCTTCATGTTCCCATTCCTACTGCTCTTAGACCCTCTCTTCCTCTTCCCGGCTTACCATCTTGGCATACAACTACTAGTGTAGTATTTCTTAGCTCTAGAGTATATATAGACCTTTACTGTAATGTAGGCTATGTATAGAGATGACCCGAGAGATCTTCTACCTATGCATATCTCAAAAAGTTTTTGACTCTGGGCTGTGCATTTATAGAAAGGGGAAAGAACACCAACCATGCATTCACTTGGATTCTTGTTAAGAACGAGAGCAGGGAGGGTGGAGGAAACGAGGACTCCCCCATGGACCTGACCTTACTGCTGAATCTTGTGCACAAAGAGGTTTAAGAATCACTGTGCTATTCACGTTTTGGTTGAGAAGCAAACTGTCAAGTGTCATGAGCCGTTTGAAATGTAGGAATAAAAAGACACAGGAATAGAAAAGGAATTTATGTAAAAACAGATGATTGTGTAGAACCGATATGGTAACAGAGAGGAGGGGAGTGTGAATGGTGCCTTCAAATTTTCCCCCAAGTATTTCCTTAATCTTTACTCTAATAGTTATGAAAAGCTATGAAGATCAAGAAGCCAAAATTCCAAAAATTCTCGGAGTTGTTGAAATTTTCAGCCCATGAATAGTGCTTTCAGCACTATTTCAAATTCAGAAAATCATGTAACTTTTGATCCATCGACCTAAAAGACTTGAAATTTGAATTACAACTAGTTCAAGACCTTAGAAACCTATCCCAATAAAAAAACTTGAAAGAACTTAAGATATTTGAGATATTTTGGTTCGTGAAGCTCTGCTGCACCAAAATAGGCCCAAAACCTAAAATTGAGCTAACTTTCAAACCAAAACTCTAAATCACTTGAAATTTGGTATAAACCTTCTGTAGGATGTTAGTAACCTATTCCAATCAACAATTAAGAAAATTGTTGCCAAAATTTTGACCTTTTTTTGTTTGAAGGCTGATTGCACCAAAAACAGGTCAAAAACCTAAAACGGTGAATACAATTTGCTCGTGACTAGATGATGACCAAGATGGCTTTAGATATATTTTCATATATCACAGCAATTTAGAACACTGAAAAAATCAAGCCAAAAACACTCAGATGAAGAAATCACTTGAATGATAAAAAATAATGCAGAAACTGAGTTTCTTAATGAACTTGCTACCAAAGTGTCTAGATGGGCGGAGATTGATTTCATGGGATTATTTCATCTCTTATATGTCCTTGGCACCGCAAGATCAAGAAGAGGAAAGAGAAGAGATCAAAACCAACCGAATCAAAAGCAAATCAATCAAAGCAAGAGATAGCCATGGAGATGATCAAAGATTGATGTATTGCCACTTGAGGAGGTAAGCTTTATAGCCACTCCACATTGGAGGACAAAGAGCACACCAGAAGCACTCAACTCTCAAATCTAACCCTAAAACAAGAGAGCATACAAGAGAGGTAGGTTAGATGGTTAGCCCACAAGCCTCCATCCTAACCCCTTTAAATAGATGGGCTAGCCAGCCACATCTAACCCTAATGGATATTATCCATTTAACACAATAAAAGAAACCCGTTAACCCTATACACACGGATTTTACTCACACATGTTCGCTTATGCACGCTTTTTCTTGTTCATATTAGTCCACCAAAAGTTCTCTTTTGAGTCCCTATATATTTTTGTACCACTGGGATGGATTAGTATATGGTGTGTCATGAGCCTCACGTAGGATTGTTTCTTTAATTTGGGTTTCATTTGGCACACAGATTTTATTTTGTCGCCACAAAATTCCTTTGTCATCTATCCTAAATTCTGATGGTTGACCTAAGTTAACTCTCCACACTTCTTCTTTGGTGAAAGGATCTAGAAGTTGTTTCTCTCATATTTGGTCTAGTAAGGTAGGGTGGAATGTCTTGGCGGCTATAGTGGCTGTAGAGGTGGTGGCTTTTACTTCTATTCTCATTTTGGTCAACTCCTGAATTAAGTCAGAGGTATGGTCTTCAATGGCAAGGTGGTGACGTTTGGCCTTTCGACCGAGGGCATCCGCAACCACATTGACTTTTTCAGGATGGTAGTTAATTGTCAAATCATAGCCTTTGATTAACTCGAGCCATCTCCTTTGTCTCATACTCAGTTCCTTCTGGGTGAAGATGTATTTAAGGCTTTTGTGGTCGCTGAATAGGGTACACTTGGATCCATATAGGTAGTGTCTCCAAATATTTAGGGTGAACACTACTACTCCTAACTCTAGATCATGGGTAGAGTAATTCATCTCACGGGGCCTCAACTGCCTAGAAGTATAGGCTATAACCTTCCCCTTTTGCATCAACATGCTTCCCAACCCATACTTGGAAGCATCACAATACACTACATACTCAACTCCATCTTCAGGCAAGGCCAGGATTTGGGTTGTGGTTAATCTCTATTTTAGGGCATGGAAAACTTTGCTCACATGTGTCTATCCACACGTATGGCACATCTTTTCTCAAAAGCTTAGTGAGTGGGGTGGCAATTTGAGAAAAGCCCTTTATGAATCTGCGGTAATATCCTGCAAATCCAAAGAAACTACGGACTCCAGTGGTATTTGTAGGGTGTTCCCATGTGGTAACTACTTCAATTTTTGTAGGGTCTACTTCTATTCCTCTCCCAGAGATGATGTGGCCTAGGAATGCTACTTGGTTAAGCCAAATTCACATTTATTGAATTTGGCGAACAATTGGTTTTCTCTGAGGATTTCCAAGGCAATAGTGAGGTGTTGAAGATGTCCTTCCTCACTTTTTGAGTAGATTAGGATGTCGTCGATGAAGGCAATGATAAATTTGTTAAGGTATTTTATGAAGAGTTTGTTCATGAGGTTCATGAAGATGGCAGAGGCGTTGGTTAATCCAAATAGAACTATTGTATACTCATGATGCCCGTATCAGGAGAAAAAGGCTGTCTTTTTAATGTTAGTAGGATTGACCTTGATTTGATGGTATCCTGACCTTAAGTTGATTTTTTAAAATACCCTCACTCCTTTGAGTTGGTCAAACAGATCATCCATTCTAGGTAGGGGGTATTTGTTCTTGATGGTGATATTATTGAGCTCCCGCTAGTCTGTACATAACCTTGACCCTCCATCTTTCTTTTCTGCAAATAGCACCGGGGCTCCCCATGGTGACGTACTTTCCTTAATAAAGCCCTTCGCTTGAAGATCATCTAACTGCTTTTTCAGTTCCACTAACTCTCGTGCATTCATCATGTATGACTTTTTTGAAATTGGTGATGTACTAAGAAGAAGATTAATGGCAAAGTCTACTCCTCCACCGGGGGGCATTCCTGATAAATCCTCAGGGAATACGTCTGGAAAATCTTTTACTACAGGTATATCTTTCACTTCCTTTCCTTGGATACTGGCCAGGCTAGGAAGGGATAACTTTGGTCGGGTCCTGACTCCTAAATATGTTAGTTTGGTTCCATCTGGCGTTCTAATAGAAGCACTCTTCGATTCATAGTCTATGTTTACCCTGTGAGCGGATAACCAATCCATACCAAGGATTATTTCTAGGCCGCTTAGGTCTATCACGTAGAGGTCGGCTAGGAATTTTGTATTGTGGATGATAATAGCTTGCCTCCTTTTTATGGATGACACCTCTATCATTCCCGTAGGCATACTAACCATCATGGATTTATCTACAGGTTCTGATGTCAAGTTATTTTCGGCCAGGAATCTACAGGAAATGAACAAGTGTGTTGCCCCTAGATCAAATAGTACAGTACCCATAGATGGTGGTAGTAGCAATTTACCAGTAATTACATCAGTGGCTTCTCCAATTTGTTTAGTAGTCACATAAGTGAGTCTTGCTGGTCCTCCTTTTCTAGCTCCTCCTAAAAAAATCTGGTTGTTTCTAGGAGAGTTTGGATGGATGTTTTGGTATGGAACTGGGGCTGGCAAGCGTGGTACACTAGTAGGTTATACTGCTTGGCCCATGGGCCGCTGAGGGTAAGGTCATTCAATCTTACGATGTCTAGACTTCCCATAGGTAAAGCAGGCATTGGTACCTCTCAGGCAATCCTTGGTCAAGTGGCTTAGTCCGCATTTTATGCACCTGATGGCTAATGCTACTAGCCGCTGTGGGGCAGTTGGCCTCTGGAAAGTAGGGTTGTTTGGTTTGGGTTTTGGAGGCTTATACCGTGGTGGATTGGATGGTTGCATTGGTGGATGAGGCTTGAAGGTAGGAGTGGGACAGTGGTCTACTTTGGCTCTCTTCCTTCTTTCTTCTGTGAGGTTAGAGTGCTCACTTTCTAAGATGATATCTCTGTTAACTAGATCTTGGAACTCAGTAATTTTGTGGATAGATAGAATCATCTTAAGATAGGGGTGCATGCCGACCATGAATCTGTCTATCTTCTTCTCAGTGTCTACATCTGTGGGTGCATAACGGGAGAGGTCATTACACTGGCTGAGGTAGTCTATCATTTTCTTACTCCCCTGGGTTAAGGCTCTAAACTCTCTTTTGATTAACTCCATCCTTCCTATGGGCACATGGGTCTCCCTGAACCTTTGTTGGAACTCCTCCCAGGAAATGGGTTGTTCACTAACATGATTACGTGTGTAATTAAGCCACCACATGGTTGCAGGTCCGATCAGTTGGTGAGCAGTATAGCGGAGTTTCTCTTCATTGGATCAACCTACTATGTCTACCTTCTTCCCCATCTCTATTAGCCAGTCACTAGCATCTAAGGGAACTGTTACCTTGGCAAAGGTGAGAGGATGGGTATGTAGGAAGTCTCCAAGACTAACTCCATGGGTGGATGGTGGGTGAGGTACTGCTACTCTGATTAACAGTGTCTCCATAAAGCGATTTTGGTTGTCTTGGGACTCTTTTCTAGAGCTTTCTAGATAACGGAGGACTTCTCCCATGAGTCCCTATGAATCTGCGGCTCCTGCTGGTGTTGGGCGGCTGGTGCCCGACATGGCTAGGTGGGTTCTGCCCAGATGTTGTCCCTTGGGGGTTCACTAATGGGTTCCTTCAAGTTGGGTCTGCAGAAAAGGACCAAGTCTCAATCCTAACTCCCACTCATCTTGTCGACGGTCTTCCATCCTGCAGGGGGAGAGGAAATAGGGTTCTTTATTAGTAATTTGATCTTAGCTGATTTTATTTAGAGGAGAAATTGGGCTAGTCTCTCTAATTTATTTTTGCTTAGCAATGTTTTCATAGAAAAGAAATTTTACTATTTGTTGTAGGGGCCGGACCTGGATAGAGATGAGAGTAACTAGTTTTAGTTTGTAGAATGGTATATTAACCTCACTTTTGGGCATTACTCTAGTTTTTAGAGCACACACACACCAGGGAAAATAACACCAGAAAAGAAATAAAAATAAGGCAAAAAGATTCAGATCCTACACTACCTAGAACTATTATGCCTAGCTACGCTTGAGAACCCGCTTTCCAGACCGTCCAAACTGTGTGTTTGGAAAACGCTCAGAGTTTGCCTCTGAGTGTGAACCTACACTACCTTGGATCCATACGCCCAGGCGCATCCGAGAACCCGCTCTCGAGATCATCCAAACTACATGTTTGGAAAGCACTCAGGGCTCATTCCTAAGTACGTTCAGGACTTTATTCCTGAGTATACCCGAGCTACGCACCCGGGAGTGCCACGAACCACTCATTTGGGAAATCTGATGTTTAGTAGGGGATAGGTCATTTTATATCATCAACCTTTATTAATTTTTCTTTACTTTACTTATGATTATTGTTTTTCTGAAGGCTGAGGATCATTTTCAGTGTGATATATGAAAAGGGGAAAGAAATCTATGGGCACGATCCGTACTTGTTTGAAGACGAGAGGAGGTCCACACCAGAGTTCTAGTTTCGTGCCTCTAACCCAGGCATTACTACCTATGCCTTAAAGTGAGACCACCACTTCTCGCTTTCAAGCAATCTACCCTATGTTAAGTTGCAAGACTACCAGTTTAAAGCAGGTATAAGGGAGTGGAACATGCTCTGACTAGAAATAGGAATAAATGACAGGAATGTAAAGCATACTAGTACATATCATAGCATGAATGCCAAAGTCATGCTAAAAATAGTACACATATTGAATACTACAATAAACAACAATACCGCTCAGCGGATGGAATACACTCCCAAAGGATCTCACAGGCTAAGGGCTCGCTGGCTCTCGCTCCTCTAGGTCACTATCCTCCCCCTCTCCATCCTCATCTCCCTCATCCCTATCGTCTCCCCAAGGCCCCTGCCTGGTACCCTCTCCCCAACTAGCTGTACGGCTGCTACCTATGTCCCTGAAGCAAGATCGGTAGAGCTCCTCAATGGTGGGTGAGTCTCGGATAGGATCTAGGTGCACGATGATGCGGGATCCACTAGTCCTTGGTCTAGGATGACGGGGGCATGGGCGAACGGGTCCAGGTGCTGAGGCACCCCCTAACTCTCCCTGAGGTGGCAGAGTGGGAAGGTGAGGGTAAGGGTCGTAGAGTGAAGTAGGAATATGGGAGTAATAATCAAAGAAAGGATCTGGGCATAATCTAGGGAACATATTGGGATATAGTTGGCTCCCTCAAAAGTTCCAGCTGTGGAGGTGGGGGTGGCGGTTGTGGAGGCGGTGGTGGAGGGTAAGCCCAGTGAGGTGCTGGGGCTGGAGGTGGGGCACTGGGATAGCTAGTCCCTAGGATATCCATCGAAGGCTGAGAGGTGGCACTTGAGGTAGTGGATTGGTGGGATCCTCTCAAGGACTCTAACTCCATGTCAATGCAGCACCTCCTCCAAAACTCTGAGGTCTCCTCTGCTCGGGCTAATGCTCCATAAGTGGTGTTATGGAGCAAGGTGTTAGCTAGCAGTATTGTGCCGGTTGTCTCTCTCTGTAGAGCGGCCATGGTGAGGGAGGGTATCCCGGTGAATCAGTTAGAAGGAATGGGACCAAACTGTATACCCTGGCTACCTGGGGCAATAGGTAGGATGTCTCCAAAGGGTGAGCCTATCAACTGATCACTAAAGTGGGATCTAACTGTATACCCTCTTTCTTCCTCTTCCCGATTCACTATCAAGGCCTCCTCATCTAAATCCATTCATATAATATCTTTTGTTTTCTTCACTCAAGCAAATCGTACAAGCCAAAAGGAAGAGGAATAAGAACCTAAGAACCATAAGATGAGAGGCATCAAGAAAACATCAAACCAAATCTCCACTGCCACTGCTAGAGGAGGAATTAGAGTTAGTCTTTCCTTCATGTTCCCGGCTCGCCCTTTTGGCATTCAACTACAAAAGTTTTGGAGTGAGAAGCTTGAACTATTGAACAATTTTTGCAAAGCTTTGGAGTATATATACATCTCTAGTGTAGTGTTGTGAACAATGAACTCATGTAGTGGATGTTGCATTAATAGGACATAACATTCAATGACGGTGGGGCCATGGAACCTAAATGTTGAAGATCTTCTTTCTATGCAGATATAAAAGATTGACAAGTTAACCTGAGTTTTGAATTTACATCAAGAAGGGGAAGAAAAAACATACATTCATTCAAACTCCTTAAGAATGAGAATACAAAGGAGAGCAATATAACAGGGGCGGATCTGGGCCTCGGGCTAGGTAGGCTGTAGCCCAAGGCCCAGGAAAATAACCAGTGCAAATTGTTTTATATGGGTCGGAGAATACACTATTTAGAGGCCTAGCCCGAGGCATCATAGCCCACCCCGAGGCGTTGCAGCCTAGCCCGAGATGGCATGAAGTGGCCCAGCCCAACAGGAATTCATTATAGCCCAAAGCGATAATCACTAATCAATCACTCGTCCACAGTCCAGTCAACCAAGTCACCAACAGACCAACCCAAGGTGTAGCACCGCTCGTGGCTCACCCACGTAGCCACGACGCCACGCGAAGTTGCGAGAAAGAGAAACCCTAGCCCCTGTGCTGGCTCCCGGCCACCAGCCTCTAGAGTTGCCGCCTGGCCCGCCTCCCTTTAGTGCCGACGACGTGGGCCCGTCTAGCCATCTGCCTATCTACTCCAGCCTCCAGGATCCATCGCTCCAGAGTCCAGACCTTAAGAAGCGACAGCGGCGACACGATCGGCACAAGCTAGGCAGCCAACTGTCTACTTTGCCGCGGTGCCGCCCCACCTTGGCCCTCAGTGGCTTGGCCCTCCCCTCCATACTCCAGTCGCGCTCCCTTCCACAGCTCCAAAATCCAAATCCAATCATCCCCAATCGACAAGTCATAGCCTCATAGGCGAAAATTCCCCCATTTTTCAGATTTTGTATGTGTTTTGGAATTTGGAGGAACTGTAAGAATTCGTCATTGGTGGGGAGATGGCGAATTGATATTAGGGATGGACCGGATGGTGAATTGGTCATTTGTGGGGACTGGGGAAGATGGCAAATTGATATTATCATATTAGGGATTTTGTATGACACATGATAGTTACCAGTATGAGTGTATGAATGTATAGTCTGCATGAGTATATCCTGTTCATTGTTCAAGTGTTCCTAATTAGTGATTATTGAATCTCCTGGGTCCTAAACTCCTAATGGACCATGGTGGACTAGTGTTGGAATTGACAAACTAATTGAATTGAATATATAGTTCAAATTATGACTAGTGCTAGATCCGAAATTGAAGGGGAGGGATGGATGTTGTATGAGTATTGAAAATATGAAATATTGAATGCCATGTGTTTTGCTGTTATCTATTTAGGAATTAGCTAATTAGGTATATGGAATGAAGAGGAGCAAGACATTGTCATTTCGTGCTAGTGGTAAGTTAGCGTAGTGGTAAGTTAGCGTCTTATAAATGTAAACTTCATGTTCTTCTTCATACACCTATTTGATTTACTCTCATATGTTATCTTTGTAGGTTCTGATTCTTGTCCTACTATTGATAAAGAAGTGACAGCCTAGGATGAGAGCAAATCTTCGTTATTTAGGAACTCAAATTGTATCTCCACTATGTTAAATTATTTATATTTTTCCATGTTTTCTTATTATGTTTTGTGTTGAATCACTAAGCTAAATTTGTATTTGCGATGTACTTCTATTATGCCGCGGTGTGGGTCTAAATTCACATTTGTTCTTAGGTTGTTAGCCTGTGGCGCGATGAAATCCTGGATCCGCCACTGACAATATAGGACACATGTGGTGGACCTTGTTAGTGGATTTTGTGCAAAAAGATTAAGAATATTTGCAATATTCATGATTTCGCTTAGGAGATAACGTGCAATGTGGATTTTGAAACTTCTATACATCCTGGCACTATTTTCCAGGGGAAAAAAACAGTGTATCTTTCCATGCATTTGTGGTATGGTCACTCTATAAAATCGAGGAATTGTCCAGACTTGAAAATAAATTAAATTTCCTGATGATTCTATATGAAAACTTCTATTGATTCTACAAGCTTATCTATGCTTTCTTCTTTATGACATATGAGACAAAGCAAGCACTGCATCACAAAAGTGCGTCTATAATACATTAATACAAAACAAAATGGCATTAGCCCATAAACAAAGTCCCACATAAGCAAGACTGGTAGCCTATCATGTAAGTAACTCCAAAGAGATGGAATGCTCAAAGGTCCAAACTCTCTACTCATTACTCAACAAGAGGAAATCAGAATTATCCAAGCAGAACAGAACACATTGACACTTTTCTGGGCATGCATGTGTTCAGAGTTCAGACTGAAGTCACTGTGCACCTCAATTCATTTGCGCATGCATCAAAATTCTCTCTTGAAGAGTGTATGGTATCTGGGCCTTTGCTTCACATCAAAGTGTGAGAGCTATTACCTAAGTGTTTTGTTGCATTTAGAGAGAGTGTAATAGCAGTTAATTGCTGTCATTTCATTGAAAAGTGAGTATTTAGAAGGTGCAAATATATATGCTATTTCTGTTTAGTTTCCATGCTAATTTATATATTTATCCATTTGGTTGATGTGCCCCATGTATAATCTCAGTAGGATCTGATCGGTTTATCCATTTGAAATCATTTTACAGGCCAGTTTAATGTTATGAATGATCTAGACTCTAGAGTATTGTTCATATATACTATGCATCTGTTTTTCATTCTTCTCCCAATTCTGCCTCAGCTATATACTCAACTCTTAGTCACAGATGGTGTGTTTTATTATCTAGAACAGTCAAAAGTCAACATTTGCATCATTCTGCTAGTAGAACCTGAAACTGAGAGTACACAACTACACAAGTTAGCCAAGCTACCATCTTATGCATGGATTAAAAACGCCAAAGAATCTGGAAATGAAACAACCAGTTAGCCAAGACATCATCTTAACTCATGATGAATGGATTAAGGCATGCCAAATAAATAAACATTCAACATACTGCAATGGATCAAGCATAAGAGGTGCATGAAGAACTGAAACAACCATGCAACCCCTGTATATTGTGCGAGCCAAAAGGAAGAGGAAGGAGTACCAAAGAACAATAGGCTTGGGAGGCATCAGGAAAACTCAAAACAAGATTTTCACCTCCAGTGTTAGGCAAGGAATCCAATAGTTCAGGTTTTCCTCCATGTTCCCATGTCCATTGCTCTTAGGCCCTCTTTTCTTCCTCTTCCCGGCTCACCCCCAATATCTCACCATCCAAATGATATGCATTGCATATCTTTGATTTTCTCAGCTAAGCTAATAATTATGCAAGCCAAAAGCAAGAGGAAGGAGTGCTTAAGAGCAATAGGAATGGGAGGCATGGGAAAAACCGAACCAAATTTCCACTTCCATTGCTAGAGGACTAGACGAGGAAATAAATAGGCTAGGTTTTCCTCATGTTCCCATTCCCAACGCTCTTAGACCCTCGCTTTCTACCTCTTCCCGACTCACCATCAAGGCCAACTCCATCTAAATGTAGGCATGTGGACATTTTGTTTTCTCTACTGAAACCATGGTACTAGCCAAAAGTAAGTGAAAGGAGCACCTAAGAACCATAGGAACGGGAGGCATCAGGAAAATATCGAACCAAATCTCCAACTCCAGTGCTAAAGGAGGAATTAGAGGTTAGGCTTTCCTTCATGTTCCCATTCCTACTGCTCTTAGGGTCTCTCTTTCTTCCTCTTCCTGGCTCACCCTCTTTGCACACAATGATACTACCACAAAAGTTTTAGAGTCAGAAGCTTTGAACTTTTGAACAATTCCTTCAGAGCTCTAGAGTATATATATGGACCTATAGTGGAATGCAGTGATATGTGAACAATGGAGTCATCTGGTGGATGATGCCTCCATAGGACATAGTAGTCAATAACAGTGGGGCCACGGAACCAATGTATTGTCCACGTAGGACACATGCAGGGATGAGACCTTCTGGCTATGCACATGGAGAAGGCCGACAGGTTACTCATTTGTTAAGGATAGAATAGAATTATTTCATCTATTCTCTTATATACTTTAGTATCCTGATCTGTGTATGATATATTTCTTTGTATATCTTTTGTACTTACTATATATATTACCTTTTGGGTTTCATGAATATACACACAATATTTATAATATGGTATCAGAGTTAAAGCATTAACCATAGTTTTTCCGCACCCGTCGCCGCCGTTGGTTCACAGTCAAGTCGCCACCACCGTCCGGCCGCCGCTGCTTGTCGCCGCCGTCACCTAGGTCGCCGCAGCCTATGTCGTCTGTCGCCCGTCGTCGCCCCTGGCCGCCTGATCCACCGACGCCTTGGTCCACTGGCAGCCCGACGCTGTCTCGGTCCGTCGGCCATCTGATCTGCTGGCTGCCGTCCGCCCATTGTCCAATCTGCTGGCCTACCGTCATTGCCCCCGGCTGCCGTCTTCGCCCGCCCAATCTGGCCGTTGCTCAACCGTCACTCGCCGGCCTGTCTCCTGCCTGCCGGAGCCGCCACCCGCCAGTCTATCTATTAGCCGCCACCCGGCGATCGCCCACTTGCGCCATCCACTGGTGAGGTGTCAGTGCGTGCCCGCTCGCACTGCACAAGGTAACAGATCTCTTTGATCTATTTTATTTTCATATTAGTAAAAAAAGAAAATAAAAATGAAATAAAAACATTGATCTAACTGTCGCGTTGTCCAGCGCTTAGGGGTGGATATCGAGCCAACTCATCGTTTTATCGAGCTTTTTCTAAAATTGATATAGTTTGATTTAATATCATTTTACGTATAATTTAAAAGTATTTTTAGAAACGAGCTAACGAGCCGAGCCGAGCTTTAGCAAAATTCAAATTCATTTGAAATCAACTCATTTTAATGTTTAACCAATTAACAAGTATAATTGAAGCAATTTTGAACCGAGCCAACGAGCCTCACTAACGAGCTTTTTTTCCACCTCTACCAGCGCTGCCTGTTAGATTTCATTGCCTTGGTTGCCGCGCCATCAGCTCCACCTACCGATGACTTCTATTCCATCAGCTGCGAACCCATTCTCGGGAGTAAACCTCCATGGGACGAATTGCATATTGTGATCTTCACTCATAGAGATCACACTCAATAGTCTCCGCCTATGGGGATATGTTACTGGTGCACGACCTTTTCTGCCATCGCTGATTCAGCCTCCTCCTAGACATCCTACCTCTGCATCTCCTGCAAAGGATGAGACCATCAAGAAGGAGGCAGAGGCTGCTGCTGCTGACGTTGCTAATGAGATTTGTCAGTATGCCATTGATGCTTTTGAGCGATAGTGTATTAACGAGGCCCGTGTTTGAGCCATCTTGGCGGTCAGTGTCGACGACTCTATCCAGCTAGGCATTGTTGGTCTACGCTCTATTCGTCAGATCTGGGAGTACTTACATGAGCGATACCAGTAGAGCAGTGGTGCTCAGCTCTGTTCGCTTCAGTGTAAGTTTATCGATTCAAATCATTTGACAGTCCAGTTACTAATTGATGCTAATGCTACAAGTGATCTACAAAGTCCAGTGTTCATGTCATGTACGTTACCATCTTCTCTCTACTTTCTGTTCCAACTCTTAGTCACAGCAGGAGTGTTTTTGATCTCTTATCTGTCTTAAGTATAGCTATTAGAGTAAGTGGGAGTTGAATATTTAGGTAAAAATTAGAAGGTATCATTCATCTTTTTTCTGTTATTATCTTCGATCCTACAAATAAGCATGCGAGGCATCAGGAAAACTCAAAACGAGATCTCCACCTCCAATGTTGGATGAAGAACAGAGGGCTCAAGCCTTCCTTCATGTTCCTACGCCCACCTCTCTCTCTTAGGCCCTCTTTTCTTCCTCATCTCGGCTCGCGTTCAAGACCTCACGTCATTCAAATATGGGTTTACATATCTTTGGTTTCTCCGCTCAAGCAATCGTGCAAGCCAACAGGGAGAGGAAGGAGTGCTTAAGAACGATAGGAATGGGAGGCATCGGGAAACACCAAACCAAGTTCCCACCTCCATCGCTAGAGGAAGA
This sequence comes from Bonia amplexicaulis, assembly GCA_036346245.1. Taxonomy (NCBI): domain Eukaryota; kingdom Viridiplantae; phylum Streptophyta; class Magnoliopsida; order Poales; family Poaceae; genus Bonia; species Bonia amplexicaulis. The sequence goes on from CM070744.1 coordinate 17,892,109, forward strand.
AGCAAACCAGTTAGGCTTTCCTCCATGTTCCCATTCCCACTGCTCTTAGGTGCTCTCTTTCTTCCTCTTCCTGGCTTACTCCCAAGGCGTACAACTCTCCTAAAAATTCTCAAATAACAAGCTTGGATTGTTGAACAACGTCCTTCAGCTCTGAGGTATATATAGACCTGTAGTAGGCCTTAGAGAGATAAAACAATCCGTGCACCCACTGCATGGTGCATCATTAGACATAACAGTCAATGACAGTGGGGCCATGTCATGGTCGGGTCCTGTCCTGTATTGTTAATGTATAGTACTTGCAGGGAGATCTTCTGCTGACCCATATCTAAAAAGCCGACATCTCTACATTTATGTAGTGGTAAAATGGGTGAAAACACGGAGCTTTCACTCAGACCTAGAAGGCAGAGTCTTGTGCAGTTTACCTGAAGGCAGGGTTCAGGTATTAGGTGTAGGTTACTGCTATTTGAGAGCAATCAGAAGCTGTAAGAAGAATAAGAACGTGGACAAATTAAATTACATAGAAAAAAGCAAATAACATGACAGTGGTAACTACCCCTGTAAAAGCACAAGAGCTGTAATGGCAGAGTACCCAAATCAACCCGAGTACAAGATACTTCAGACATGAACGGCTCTAGAACACATGATAAAATGAGATTAGCCCATGAAAAGAGAGATTCCATATGAGCAAAACCAAAACGTGTATATATGGGCATATTATGTAAGTAATGTAAGGTCCAAATTCTGTAGGCTGTACACGGCAACATGGAAGCAGAGAAATATGCAAGCAAACCAACACATTTGATTTTACAGAATGAAAAGTAAACTCTTCGGGAGCCACAATCCCTTGGAGGAAAACACATGAAAATTTACTGGTCATATTTTCAGCCTAAACTCACTGTACACATTGGTTCACCACGTATCAGCTACGCAAGTGCTGAACCATCTAGTATTTCCTGAACAAGGATCGGACGCAAAGGAAGAACGAGGTCTTGAAGAGAGTCCGGTACTTCTTCCACCCGCTGAAGTACTTGCCAATTACAACCTTGTAGCTGGGCCTTTGCTTCACCAGTGTGTAGTACTCGAGTATCCTGGGCCTGCAGCTGATGTATTCCTCATCGAGATCAAGAAGAGTTATGCGCGCAAGAATAGGAATGAACATCGAATCAGCAGGTGAGAATTCATCGCTGCCGAGATATTTGGTCTCATTGAGCTGCGCCTCAATATCATCGAGGAGTTTGCTCAGCTCTTCCTCGCTTTGCTTCATAATTTCAGGGTCCTTCAGTTTGTCTTCGGTCTCGTAAGCCTCACGGAGCTTGACATGGTACATGCTGGCTAAATCTGGGGCTTCGGCCATGCGAGCAATCAGCACCCGCCGCGTGAACTTGGAGACAAATGTGCGGTACTTGACTGGGGTGTGAGTGAGTGTGAACATCTTAGGATTCCAACCATCAACTTTCTGCATCCATTGGCAAACTTCAGTATTCAGAGGGTGGATTCCGCCGCTTAAATGCACCGCAAGTCTGTCTATGTACCTAGGACAATACAAAGCATATTAGTGAACATTGCCGCCTGGTGAACAGTATTAAAGATGTCCAAGTTTAATGTATTCGCAATGTGATGGAAGAACATACTGAATAATATCGATGGCGCGAAATATGACATGAGCGCCATTCTGGAAGACTGGGAGCTTCGCAGAGGGACTCAGGCGGAAGAAAGCCATGTTCATGGTTTTCCCGGTCAGTGGATTGACATGATATGAGGTGTAGTCAATACCCTTCTCTTCTAGTACCATCCGCACTTTCTGACTGTCCAGTGAATATGGATGGTGATACAGCTGCATTGCTACAGTAGCACCAAAGAACAATGTGATTACTATCGATTCCTCATGACTATCACATATCAATCAGTCTTGCAGTATCAATGGAACATGAGGAGCAAATGTGCAATTTATATGAATTAATTAGTATTTAGGGATTAACGTCTCATCAAAATGGTACATGAAAGGAGGCTGGTTGATCCCCACAGAAGTGAGCTGCGAAGTTATTTGCTAACAATTACGCAGCTGAAACTAAGATAGATACCCATACGAATAAAGGGCACAATATTCACAATCAGAGACAGCTGATTCAACACTCCATCTGCATATATCTTCTACTGTCCATTTATTCAACCATACTACAGATACTGATCGATCAGAGTATCTGCTTCTTCGTATAAACCCTAACAAAAACAAAAACAAAAACACCGATTACGTTTTCCTCGATCAAATCTTAACGGGAATCACCTGCCTTTCAATGTAAAATCATGTGAGCTTTTAGGGATCAAGAAACATAAGCATCATGATGAAACCTCTACAGGAGATCTGAAGTCTTAAATAAAGGGGGGAAACGAGACTTTACAGAATCTCGCCATTGGTCCGAAAATAATATGAAACCACCGTAAAACTCGATCGAATATAATCCCCAATTCAATCAATCCCACGCAGAAATCAAGCAGCGCAGGCATCCACGACTGCTCTCACATATACTCCTCAACATATAACAAAAAACCGGGAGAAGGACAGAACTGTACCTCCCGACGCGGACGAAGAGTCGGAGACGGAGGCGACGGCGAGGGGAGGGGAGGGGAGAGGCTTCGCGAGAGATTCTTCTCGCCGAGAAGACGCGGGTCCGGGCGTGTTGGGTGCGCGCGTCGTAGAGTTGGAGGAATGGTGTGGTGTTGATTCGTCGTCGCTCGAATGTTTGAACCGTAATAAAGCTATTTTTGGCTGTCCTTCCTCGCGCGGGTTTGGCATCATGGCTGCGGCGCATAATTCTTATACCGTGGCTATGTTCTTTTTAGCTGTGATTTGTAGCTTTTGATTGTGACTTGTGATTTTTAAACTGTTCGTTCAAAAGATTACAGAGTAACAGAAATTTACGTGTGATTTTTGCCAATATAAATAAAGTCGATACAGTATGTACTACAATTAACTAGTAGACCCTATCTTAAAAAAATACTCCGTTTAAAAAATAATTACTGTAGAAAATCCGAAAGCGGCTTTTAGAAGCCGAAAAAACAGAACCCATATGTGTTTATATAAATAAATCGATAAATTGGTAAATTATTTTAATAAATTATTTAAAATAATGAAGAAAAATTATTCTATTTATTTATTAAAAAAATCTTAAACTACAATCTCAAAAGAAAATTGGGCCTGTTCTTTTTGGTCATGGTGTGGCTTTTGGCTACGACCATGATTTTGAAAATGTTTGTACGAGAGATTATAGAGAATGTAAACTCACGTGCGGTTTTTGCTGGTATAAATGAAGTCAGTAAAGTACGTACTATAATTAATTAGTAGATTTTATTTTGAAAAATATTTTATTTAAAAATTAGTTACTGTAGAAAAATTAAAAAGTAGCTTTTAGAAACTGTAAAGAACGCGATGACTGATGCGTCCTGCTCCTCCCTTGTTCTGGTTGGTGGGGGCTAATTAATCAAAGAGCCGTGGTGCGTTCCCCACAAGTCCACACATGCGTTCTTGTTTCCATCTGGCCTGTGGCTATACGAAGGAGGCCATCGCCTAGTTTTTTTTCCTTTTAAGAAACATCTGGTAGTTTTAGTTCCGCTCAGTTTCTGATTTTTTTCCTTCTGGCTAACTCATTTGAAACACAACAATTTGTAATTTTAATTTTTTTGTTTTTTTCTCTCTTTTTTCTTTTGTATTATCCGTGGATATATAAGTGTATTTTCTTTTTCCTCAGTTTTCTTTATTTCTTTAAATGAATGATTTAAAAAAACTAACAGTCGCTACAGTATAATTTCAGTCAAAAACTAGAAATCACAACCGAAAACCGTAGCCAATAGCCTGTTGGAGCGGCACCTTATTTGTGATGGACAATTTTAACGTACCTCATATATTTCATGTTATTATCTGCTACGGTTTTGGGTCGCTAGAATCTTTGTTAAGCATGTATTTTGACAGCACTTAAACGTTATTTATCTCATTTCTCAGGCATTAAGTAGTATACTAATGCTACTCTAGAGTTTGAACTTTTAAGGGTAGAAGGGAGGATAGAATTATCAACTATTAGCACTTAATTGTTTTTCTTAAGCTATGTTATTCTCTGAGTAAGATATGTTATTCTCTGAGTAAATGACTTTTCGAAATGCAATGTATCTCGATGCACAACCAACGGTTGAGATTTACTTCACCGGTGACAACTATCTAGGGAACCAAATCAAATTGCATTGTACTACTATACTAGATTACTTGCGTCAGAGTGCACAGCTGCGTGATCCAAGCGTTTTCCACCGGCGGGGCCTGCGGTGTGGGTGACGTTGTCAGAGGGTCAACGTCGACGTGACGGCTACCTCACGCTGTGTTCTCGTCGCAACTAACTCGGCTTCCTTTCTCGCCGCCTATCAGCGTGTCGCGCACATTCACAGATGGACTCCGCCACAAACTCGACTACCGCGACCGCACGAGCCATTTTTAGAGGTAATTGATCTTTTATCATATTTTTTTATTGTATTTGATAATTTACTTTATGATATCTAGACCTATATGTCAATGAGATAAATAGGGTAAATCATCAAATTCTATATTTATGTATGGGGTAAATGCTCCAATCACCCTATTTTTACGATGACTTTTAGTTTTTGATTAAAATAATATCATAATGGTTGTTAATTTTTTAAATATTTAATTAAAAATAAAAATAACGTTATATCTGCACAGATAATACAAAGAAAAAACACGTTGAAAAGTCAATATGTTTTTTTGCATAGATAATATAAAGAAAAAATACGTTAAAAAACCAATGTGATTTCAAACGACTTTTATCTTCTTAAAGCCATAAATTATGGTTGTTTGAATCGGAGCGTTTGGCCGGCCGGCTGTCCATTTGATCGAACTTAATTTGATAGTACTACAGTTAAAAGCCATGGTTACTAAGTTTTGCTCATGAGTTAGACCCTGTTTCAAACCGTTTTTGGTTTTTAGAAATTGGTCCTAGTTTTTGAATGGGTGATTTTTTTCAAGTTGTTTTTTATAAACCGTTTATAGAGTTATTGTAGGAGTCAATTTTAAAAAATAATTTCTCCACATAATATTTTTTATTTTCTCAATCTCTCACAAAAGACAAAAAGTCAAAAGTCAAAATACACCGCACTGGTAAACATGGCCGCAGGGACCAAAGGTGTCCGTTTGTTCTGCTTTGTAGTTCGCGCTAGCACGTTTTGGAAAAGTCCCGTACTTCACCAAGGATGTTAGGCCCATTTCGCGTGAGCCCGGATCTTGGGAACTTTTATTGGGCCGAGATCTCGTCTTATCCAGCTCACTTAAAATAGGTCACATAGAAATTTACTATTGAAATAGGCTAAACCTATATCTGAGAGGTCTCCCGCTATATTATTGTAGACTAATTACTCTTCCCCCTAAGAAAATATTTATATTACCTTAAAAAGAACTCTTCGACTTTCAGAAGTAGTGTAACTGTGTAACTAAAGTTTAACATTGGTCTGAAAATACAATAATTTCATAGAAAACAGTCCATTTCTCGCACCAATCAGAAAAAAGAAAATCCTGGCGTTTCAAACGGAGCAAGCTCTGCAGTCGGTTTAATTGAGGACATGTTCTTTTTTGCTGTGGCTTATGGTTTTTAGCTGAAATTTTTGAATTTTGGCTGTTTACAGTACAGATTACGGAAAGACCGATACTCACTTACGATTTTGGCTGATACTGATGTTGAGCTTTTAACGTGTACTACGTTTAACTTGTAGTCCCCATCTTGAAAAAATACTCCGTTTGAAAGTTAGGTACTGTAACAAAAATAAAAAACCGATCGACTTTTAACTTGCCAAACAGGCCCTGAGCGCGCCCCTAATCCAAGCTTAATTGGGCTCGGCAGAAATACCGACGTCGACATCCAACTACGGGCTTGGACCGGCCACTACCATCGTAATAACTCGCATCAACACATAGATAGTACTGGCAAAACAGAATTGGTGGTGCGAGTTCAAAGTTCAAAGATCTCTCTACATCGTTGGTACAGACAAAGAAAATATGATGATTGCTGCAGGCTCCAAGATAAGTGGATCTAAACAACAAAACTGACAGAAAATATCCTACTTTCTTACGTCTCTGTGGTTCATTTGCTCGTGAAGACTGAATATGATGTAGCTTTTGTTGGCATTAACTCGAGCGATCATGGACCATGTCTTGCCACGATGATCGAAGAAGCCGATGGGCGCCTTTCTTGCTCGGCCGGGCGCCATGACTGTGAGCGACTGCTACTGTTCATTACTGGGGTATTTGGTTTGAGGATCGTCTTCTTCAAAGATAGATTGGTGCATCGTATGATCATCGTATGAAATTTGTTGGAATAATATCATCTTCATTTATACTTAGTATATGTTTACAAGAATGAAGTTGTGATAAACCAACCAATTCTATTCCTCCCGAATTTTTTGTATTCTAGCCCTTTTTTTGAAAAATATTCACATTTAGACCCCTGGTAGTTTTAATTCCGTTTTGGACCCGGGGTGGCGCGTGACCCACGGCGCCGAGGTAACACATCTCGGCGCCGTGGACCACGGCCAGTGGCGAGCCCACGGCGTGGTGGCTTGCGTGGCGCCGAGCGTGGCGGGAGCTCGGCGGCGTGTGTTGTGGCGCCGAGCTCGGCGCGCGTGGATCGTGGCGCCGAGCTCGGCGCGTGGATCTTGGCGCCGAGTGTGGAAAATACAAGCCGGGCCGAGCCCGACCTCGTTCATTCAACGGCGTCCCCCTGGCCCGTCCTCCCGCCCCGCCTCCCGGACTCCCGACCCGCCTCCCGCCCCGGCCCGACCCCGGCCCCCGCCCCCGCCCCGCCTCGCCGCCTCCTGCCGCCCCCGCCCGCCGCCTCGGCCGGCCTCGCCCCGCCTCCCCGCCTCCGGCCGGCCGCCCTCGCCGCCCCGCCTCGCCCGCCTCCCCGCCCGGCCCGCCGCCTCCCTCTCCGTCGCCCGGCCGCTGCCTGCCGCCTCCGCCCGCCTCCGCCGCCCCCGCCCGGCCCCGCCCGCCATCTGCCACCCTCGGCCCCGCCCCATGACCTCCCGGCCCGCCCGGCCCCATGCCTCCTCGCCGCCCGCCCCGGCCCCGGCCCCCGCCGCCTCCTCCGCCCCGCCGCCCCCATCGCTCTCTGCTCGACGACCTTGGTATATCTCCATATCATAATTACCGCTCTTTTGTGCATCTTTGTTATATGAGCTGTGAATGTGATTTGAGATGAATTGTTGAGCATTGAAATGGATTCGATAAGTTTGCCTTGTGATGAATGTGATCGATGGTTGTGTTATTGTGCTCTATTAAATTGTTCTAGAATTGCTCTATGTTGTAGTAGTTTAACTCAAGAATTTGCGCATGATGTAGTAGTTTAATTTCTAGAGTCTATTTGTGATCTGCCCGACGCCTTCCCGGGCCCCGCCGCCTCCCCGGGTGACTATATCTGGATCCTATTAGATATATAGATGTTTGAACAAGAGTGCGTTTATATTTGTTTGAATGGGAAAGGGTTCATTTAGACAAGTATGATATTAAATAAAAATCTCATGTGACTATATAGATGTTTGAATGGGAAAGGGTTCATTTAGATATTTTATTGCTTAAACAAGTATGCATGTGATTTATCCAAAATTTCGTTTAAAGGTATTAATTTTGGTTTTGTGTATGAACTAGATGGACAACCTAGTGAACCTTTATCATGGAGGCGATGTGACAAGTGATGATTATAGAAATGTTCAATTTGTTGAAATGCAAATGGTGCCTCGATATTCGGTGATCGTAGTCGTTTAGTGAGTTGGTTGCTAGGGCTCGGAGAAACCGCATTGTCATGGAAGCGAGGAGAGCATCACAGTTGAGGGTTACTTCACTTGGTTCGAAAGACACAATTCTCGGCGGTTGATCTTAATTGGTTCGAGAGGATGAGTGGGACAAATATGTCAAATTGGTTATGAGGAATGAGTTAAAATGTTTGGGCGTTGTTGTGCGGAAGGTGTCCATTGATCCCACCACTCACGGTTATTCACGAACTAGGTGATCGGGCACCTTTGACCCTCCGTTACGGATCTTGCGGTGGATGTGGAAGAAGTGCACGAGGTGCCCGATCTCTATCGCCCGAACGAGGTTGATTACTCAACCGTTCGAGTTGAATGTCGGACCGATGATGTTGTGGCGGCCTCGGGATCATCCCGATGAAGTGTCGAGCCACACTTTAGCCTTTTCCGTCTTTCTTTGTTTTTTGTCTAAATCCCATCGTTTCGTGCTTATGATGCGGAGACATTCATGATAATGTTGGTGTTCCTCCGTTGCTCCATCCGCAGCGTTGAAGAAGTATGCGAGGGACTCCAACGGTGTGGATGTTCAAATTGTGGATGATCGCATCCTTACGAGATCGCAAGGCCGTTGATTCGGCGATGACCGCCCTTTTGGACGGTGACCGAAAGTGATATTGAGTCGATCGGGCGTTATTGCCTGGCGGGATCCATCGGTTCATGAATTCACGATCTTAGGCATTCTCATGGGGCTTATGCGAAGGAAGGGATGACGGTGCTAGATGCTCCGAGGCGGTTCAAGCATGACAATTGAGAAGGGCATGATGTTTGAGGACTTATGCGCATTGAGAAGGTGGGCTGCGGAGTATGCGATGATTCGTAAAGGCCATTTAAGGTGAGGCATTCTTATGTGGAGCGGAGGTACAGTTGTGTGCGAAGGAAACATGTGCATAGAGGGTTTGTGCTAGGAAAGCGAAGGACACGGAAAGTTCAAGATCACAAGAATCGTTGGCCACACACTTGTCTTGAAGCGAGCTCAAGCGAAGCATCGGCAGTTGACCTCTACCATTATTGCCAAGTCACTGTGTCACATAGTAAAGGGAGAACCCAATATGAAGGTGAAGACACTTGCTGGGATTGTTAAGGAGAAATTTGGATACGAGATAAGGTAAGGAAAAGCATGGAGGGCAAAGCAACGCATCTGGAAGATGATATATGGGGACTGGGAAGATGGGTACTTGCGGTTGCGGCACTCTTCAATGCAATCAAAGCGGTTAATCCGGGCATGCATTATGAGTACGTCCGAAACCAAGCGAATGGACTCAAGATGGGATGCGAGATATTCTTCCGTGCTTTACGGTGCTTTGCTCGATCCATCGAGGCCTTTCGGCATTGTCGTCCGTCGTCTCCATTGATGGTACGTTTCTTCTTGGCGGTACCGGGGCACACTTTTGATAGCCATTTCATGTGACGAGACAACGTTGGTTCCTTTGGCGTTTGCTTTGGTTGAGAGGGAGAACAAAGACAGCTGGGGATGGTTCTTGCGGCTCGTTCGGAGGCACGTGGTCGGCCCTGGTAGGGAGGTGGGTGTCATATCTGATAGACACCGGGGCATACTTGCTGCCGACAGAGCAGATCTAGGGGTATGCGACTTTGCACCACCGTTGGTGTACTCGGCATCTTCTCGAGAATCTACTCCGTAAGGATGGTGCGAAGGATAACTTTCCTCTCATTCGAGGAGGTCGCTAGAATGCTAGAGGTCAAGTTCTTCCGGGAAAAGTTGGAGCGACTTATACCGCAACAAGCGCGAAGGTGAGCGATGGTTGACGGGATTGATGAGAGATGTCGACAAATGGACAAGGGCTCATGACGACGGTGGTCGGAGGTACGAGTTTCGGACAAGCAACATGGCGAATCCTTCAATAGTTTGCTTAGGGGTATCGTGGTATGCCCGTCAATGCTATCGTATCCTTCACCTTTACAAGCTTGTTGCCGGTTCAACGAAGACACGCACATGCAATGGCGCTCTGAGTAAACAAGTGAGATGGGCGCCAAAACCAAGCGCCACCTTGAAAAGGCAAAGGCTAGGGTGAGGCACATGAGGTACATTGTTTTGACAGCGCCACGGGCACTTACGAGGTTGTAGAAAGGGTGGTACAACGGACCGATGGAGAGCTCCCACGACGAGGAGGCATAAGGTTGTCCTTATTGCTTTCTCATGCACATGTGGTAAACCGAAGCGTACCACTTTCCATGTTCTCATTATGTGGCGGCGTGAGGCATCGCAACTTTGACTACGAGAGCAAGATACCTCGGGAGTTCGGTGTTGACAACCTTGTGCTTACGTGGTCTCCCGTTCGAGCCTTATCGGGATGAGGAGAGTGGCCACCGCACACCGGGCCCAAATACATTGCGGATCCGGGTGGCCGTTGGAACAAACGTGGAACCGGAAAAGGACGAGACACAAGATGGTTATGGATCGACTTCCGGGAACAACGAGGAGAGGAGAGCAACCCCATTTCTTACTAACCCGAGCGAGAACCAATGTAGCGGATGTGGTAGACTTGGCCACAATTCACGCACATGCCATTGGCCACTTAGTCAAAAGAGTGCTTGTTATTCGTTATGTTTCATAGTTCGTCTAGTTTTTTTTTCATATGTAATTTGCTATGTTTCTTATTTAATTTCTTATTATTTCCATATTGTATGCATGTTCAATTTTTGTTTACTTCTATGTTGGTGACAAAATCAATTTTTTTTGTAGGATGGCGCAATTCCACCGCTAGACGCCAAGACTGAGGAGAACCACCGAGGGCGGCTCACCGCGGAGGGATGGTACTGCCTTCATCACTTCTTGTACAATTAATTATTTATGTTGATGCATTAACAAAAAAAGTGTTCTAATCTATACAGGAGTTGCCCATCCTTCGTCCTCGAACCCATGACGGGTTCCTGGACATGCTGATGACGAGAGGTACACCCCCTTCCTGGAGAGGGCTGGCCTAGACGCCATCTCTTACCAGGTTCGTCGTGGGTTGCCCACCTTCAACCCCCCGGCCATCACTGCACCGATTGATGGTATTATCCTAAACCATTGCTCCACTTGCATGTTCATTGTTGGTCGGCTATGTGCGCCTCAAATTCTCGACATGTACTCCTCTTTTTGTATCGTGTAGGTGGAGGCGGAGACTCACGACTTCCACCTCCCTTTCGGTGAGATGACTATTACGCTCCAGGACACTCAGAAGATCCTTGGTGTCGCCATTCACGGCCGTCCAGTGATCGGACCGTGCGTGCCTACTGGTTGGAGAGCCCGAGTAGAGGCCTTCCTCGGGATTGAGCTTCCTACCGAGGCGTCCATCGCGCCACGGAATTTCGATCACATGGCTCCGGCAGACTTTTGCGAGTGTCACGCTGCGCGGACGGCGAGCAGTTGCCTACTACTGCAGGTAGGGGTGGATATCGAGCCAACTCGTCGTCTAATCGAGCTTTTTGCTAAAATTGCCATAGTTTTATTTAATATCATTTTACATGTAATTGCGGGGCATGGATCGCACTTGTTTGCGTCGTTCTCTTCCCGACGGCACGGGGACGGTAGCGTCTGGATGTACATCCACTGCCTCACCGACTGGGACACGGCGGGGCAGTACAGCTGGGCTTCCGGGGTGTTGGCGTTCCTTTACCGCCACCTCTGCGAGGCGTGTCGTCGGAGTTCGCCGAACGCGACAGTAGGTGGTTGCCTTTACCTCCTCCAGCTGTGGATGTGGTGTCGTCTACCAGTTGGTCGTCCCACAGTTTCGCCTCCTCGTCCGTGGTTCGCAGAGGTTCCTCCTCGCCGACGTCCGACACTTGCATATCTTTGGGACCAGGTCTCAGTGCCCTACGCCCGGACGAAGAGGGCCTACCTAGAGTACACGAACGAGCTAGATGCGCTCATGGCCTCCAGTGTAAGTTAATTCCATTTGGTATCGTGATTTTCATTTGTTAGGATATGACCGTTAACGTTAAATTGTTTCAATGCAGGTTAAGTGGGAGCCGTACGCCGATCAGGAGGTGGAGGCCGTTCAGTTCAGCGCACTATGCAGCATAGACGAGGCCCTCTACAGGAAGAGGTGCCCTCTTATCTGTTTCTATCTTTGTTGAGTATCACCGCCACATAGAGTTGCACGCCGATTTGGTGCGAGGCATTTGTGGCGATGGCGCATTTCTCCACGTCTGTGGCCTTGCACAAGTAAGTGGCATGCAATTTCAATTCTAACCTTGGATTCCAATTGCACAGAACTTTTTCTATTTTTAACGTTTGGTTTACGTGACGTGCAGATTTGATCGTCGGCGACAGAAGAAGGTCACAGACTTCGAGCAGCACCACCACGTGTACGTTGAGGAGTGGGGACACTTTCAGGACCACGTGGAGGACAACGACGAGCCGCACAGCAACGAGAACTTCCGGCGGTACCAAGTTTGGTACCGGTGGGACGCGGTCCAAGCTTAAGGGCCAATGGACTCGGGATGACTACGCCGACATTGCGTCCTCGGGCGGCGAAGACACGCCAGACGACGGTCGACTCGCCTTGGGACGCGGTGGAGCGGCACCGATCCTAGACCGTGTGGTAATGTTCAATCTCATTGTTTATTCTCCAATAGATATAAATATCACTACATACGACAAATTATTCATTCTTTTGCTTGTTTGCAGGGCAACACACTGAAGCAGTCCGTACAGGACATAGAGCATTTCTCCGGGGCGATCGACGCGGCCGGGCGCTTACCTTCCTAGAGGTATGCTTCGACAAAGCCACTTACGTAATTAGTACGTAATATCTTCGTATCTTGTTGGTTAACAAAATGTTGGATGACGAGGCTAGCGGTCGTCTCGTCGTGCGGCTAGTCGTTGTGGTTGCAAGACCGCGCGGGAGGGGCGTGCGTGCTGCGACACGACTTACGGACCCGACTCGGCGAGGGTCTTACGACCTGAGCTCATCCCCACGGCGACACTTTCCGGACGAGGGGTGAGGACGACGACGAGGTGGGCGGCAGACTTACGATGAGATAGGCCCGTCTCGGCTCGTGGCGCTCTCGAGACTCGGCCTTCACTGCACCACGCAGACGCCGCCATGAGCCTAGCCGTTACACTCCGTGCACCGACGCCTTGGTAAGGGTAAGGGTAAGGCTAGGAGGCAGTGATATTTATGTGTAGGCTTGTGGGTCGTTGTATATATGTTGTAATGATACTTTGTTGTCCTATAATTCCTGCAATGATTTTATGTTTCACGCAAGCGATCGCAAAAGGTAGTGATCTGAATTTATCGCTTATTAATTTTGCTTCTGAATCCGAAACGACTCCAAAATAGCTTGACGACAACATAGCATAAAACATTACCAACATACACCCAGAATCGATAACAGCTTTGCCCAGTTACAATACGAAACAACACATACATTGCACATACAGAATTTACGGAAAGTAGTACACCCAACATTTTAATTCAACACAACAGTCCTACCCCCACAGCATCAACACAGTGATACAAATACATGAACTAAAATACGACACAACCATAACCCTCGTTACCTACATGCCAAACGAGCCTCGTGGCACCCACATGGAGAATTGCTGAGGGGGTCGCCTCGGACGTGGCTGTCCGTCGTGGTAGTGGCATGCACATATGCGCTCGGGTTGGCGCGACAACATGTGGGATCATAAGAGCTTCCTATATTCACGACCTCCTCGTTGCTCTCTCGCGTTGCATCATTCGCGGAGGTCGTTGTTCTCCTCGTGAGACTCTCCATTCGGTACTCCAAGTCCCATATTCGAGCCCATAATGTAGCCACATAACGATCAAAATACCGTTCATGAGGAGGGTCGATCCAGCGGGAGAAGTCGCATTTTGCCATCTGCAAAAAAAGGACGGTAAACTTCGAGGGTCCATAAGCCATAATAAATGTAATATTACTAATTTGTACCCCGGAGCGTGAGCATCGGAAGAAACGTCGCCCGCCATCGTTCGGGCCATCCAAGATCTGCACGACCGCGTACTCATGGTGTATGCATTTCGCCACGCGGTTGAGCACGCCGGCTTGGTATCAATCGATGCGTGGACCGAACATATCCCTCCTTTCAAGGGAATGTCTTCCTTGGTGACCCAAATCCCACCGCCCCTCGGCTTCCGGCATGGTTGGCTTCACCACGAATATAGGAAGCTCAACCGTGTTGGATTTACAATGTCATGGGACCCCAACCGTGCTACTTATAGCAAAGCAGGCGGCTTCATGCGATGACCACAAAAAGATAACGATTACGTGTACATACTTGACGAAAGGGCCATCTTTACATTGAGATGTGACAATACATGTCGACTTTCCACGAGGCGTCAAAAAAGGGCGCTACACTCGGTGAGATGACAAAGCAGGCGACTTTTGAAGTGAGATGACAAAGCGGGCGATGCTTATCCCACCCAAGACTACTCATGACCACGATGACAAGAAGCCAATTGAATGGGATGAGAGATAAGATCCCTTATCAGGATCTTTGTGAAACCCGATGACCGGGATGACATAGGCCTATAGCGAAAACAACGAGAAAAGGCTATGTTGTACCAAATAAATTGAATGGTCCAATCTACGAAAAGGCTACGAACTACAATTTATTACGAGACTGTAGTCTCTGAAAAGTCTACATAGGGCCATTTATTGCTACGCTAGAATCCAGGAAAAGCGAAAAGATCCTCTCCATGGACTATGCCCACTGCACCAGATAACCTGCCTACATAAAGGCCTCATATGTGTTCCATACCACATCTCCTCAACACATCACAATACCACGACATCTCCTCAAGACATCACAATACTACCACATCTCCTCAAGACATCACAATGTCTTCACGGAGCTCAAACCCATTTGAGAGTGGGAGTGGCATGAGCGCCGGTGCCATTGCGGCTTTCGGACAATGTTGTGCGTGCGGGCGGATCGAAGAAACGAGCGAACTACGGTAGTAGGTTCTTCAAGTGTCCGACACGGATGACGACTTCGTGGTAACGACGACAACTAAATCCTTTGTTTCTCGTTTTCGTTTTCCAACTTGATCCATGACATCTACCACCCCACACACAGGCTTGCGGGTTCCTCGAATGGGTGGATCGGGTGCCGCCGTCATGGCCACGGAACCTGCCAATGCAGGTGGAAAACAAAGGACAATACTTTTCCAAGATGACTCAGGCTCGCGAGGTGGAACGACAGATGCGGCTTGAGCAAGAGCGCCGCGTTAGGGTGGACCAAATCCGTCTTAAGGGCAAGGAGGATGAGCGCAAGACGCGGGAGCGGCTAAGTCTGCGTGAAGCCGCCATCAAGCGTCGGGAGGAAGAGCTTGAAGCTCGTGAGGCGACTCTCAAGACCAAGAGTGACGGGAAGAAGGATGCAATGAGCCATCTTGAGCGCGACAAAAGGGAAACAACCACGCTACACACAAGAGACATAATGTAATAGATCCACGCTATCTACGGTCTTTGTAATCCTATTATTATGCATTGTATTGTGTTTGCCTAGTCAGATCGATTGTGACTTGAGACTACCGGTATGACGGTATTTAAAAGATTGCATAATGTTGCCCACCTATGCTTGCTCCAAAGAATTAGTGTTTGACCATTCAGTTCCCTACTTACGAAAAAGTTATAAACATTATTACCATACTAGCACCCGAAATTTTCAGATTGAACACAACATCAAAAATGTAGCGAAAATTATGTTTCACACACTTCATCATTTTATGAATGTTTCCAAAACTACGGATTATTTTGAAGGCGCCGAATGGGCGCCATAGGTGGTTTGAATTTTTCACACTCGGCGCCACGTTACACGGCTCGAGGTCGGCGCCAAGATCCACGGCGCCGAGGTCGAGCCACGAGTCACGCGCCGAGGTCGGAGTGGATCACTGGCGCCGAAGCTTACGCCACGCGTCGGCGCCACGCGGGTGGGCACGGCGGCGGGCGGGCTGGGGCCTCGGGCCGTGGTCCACGGCGCCGAGGCGTGTTACCTCGGCGCCGTGATCACGGCTCGACCCCCGGGTCCAAAACGAAATTAAAACCACCAGGGGTCTAAATGTGAATATTTTTCAAAAAAAGGGCTTAAATAGAAAAAATTCGGCTATTCCTCAAACCAATCAAATGAATCATGCTCCAACCGATTTTAGCTTTCAATTGTGGTTTTTGGTTTTTATCTAAAATTATATTATAGCAACAGTTAGTTTTTTCTAATTCATTTAATTAAAAAAATAAGGAAAAAATGCCATAATATATTCGTGGACAATACAAATAAATAAGGAGAAAAAGAAACAGTAAAAAGGCTAAAGATCAAAATTAAAAAACTAATACATTCTAAGATGTCAGAATTCAGAAACTGAAGGGTGGCCAAAGGTAGAATCGGATGGTCTTTCACAGTCAAAGTCCCTCGAACCAAACGCCCCGTCATGCTGTTCCTCGCGCGTACGTCCCGCGCCGTAGCCGAGGACCACGCACGCATGCGTTGGGCGTGTGGTACGGTGTCGAGAGATGGACGCGGCATGGGGCGCGTGCCAAGGTGTCCGGTGTCCCGTCTTTCTTGTGCGCCCGCCATGCTCTGCTGCCGTGAGATGGGATCCATGTCATGGCACCTAGAGCTAGACCTAGTTTCTCTGTCCCAACAGTGGTGATCGGTGGAGTGTTTTGAGTGTTGGAATGGATTGGTTCCTCTCGAGTCCTTGATTAGGCAGTTTCACGCTCACGCGATGGAAACCCTACTATTTTGCGTGGCTTTCATTATCTGGGCTGTATAGGAATAATCTCATACTGTTTATGAAAAGCAAATAGATATAACTTAAAAGTGAAGAATCTCTCATCTCATAGCCTAATTTTTAAGATGAAAAGATACATCTAACCAATGGCATCAGAGCCCGGTTCTAAGATTGTTTGAATAGTTTCATATTAGTTGTGGAAGAGCAAGTGACTTAACTTAAAAGTATGGTTTCTCACCTTATATGCTAGCTTATGAGGATGAGAAGGCTTTTACGATCCAACAGTCTGTCTATAAATCATCCTGTTGATTTTTTCAAATAAATTCAGTCAAATTTTCAACTGTTGATCTCGCGATCCTGCTATCCAAAATAGATCTTGCATCCATAGCCCTAACAACAAATTGATCATGAGGAGAACCACCAACCTTGTGACTCACAAACGACGAGAGCTCACGAGTCGCACCTATTTAGCTGTCACCGTCACTCCTCCCACTCTGACTCGGCGGACCACCGCTGCCTCCACCTTCTCCTTCCTCGCGCCTCCTCTTTCCTCTTCCCCACGCCTCAACTCAGAGCTAAAGAAGGAGATGAAGCGGCACGAATCTATAAGTATATCCAACGGTGAGAAATTCGATTGATTGCGAAAAAGTTTTAGCCAACTGGTATATATCAAATACGTTAATTATTTTGTCAAGACCTGATTGGATTGCAATAACTTTACAATAACCTTTAAGAGAGTAATAGTTGTGTTTTCTACATGTCCAAACGACCCTATGTGGTATGTAAAGTTTATACTTCTCCACATTCAAAATAGAGAGCTCATACTATCAAACTTCATCAATCGTGTATTTCATGCTCCAAGCGCGCGCGTGGCAAGCAGGACGGCAAGTGCGCAGTAAGAGTCGAGCGTAACGGAGGCAGCAGCAGTCAGCGGTGCGAGCCTGTATCCTATAGACCGCAATGGCCACGCATTGCGGCGCCCTGGCTTGGGGAGGTTGAAGAAGGGCCGAAGTGCGAAGGGGAGGGAGCGCGATAGTGCACGTAGGGCTAGGGCTGTCCGAGCGCCACGGGCGATGCAAAAATTAGCATAGGTGAGTCCCAAATCCTTAATTTTAGATCTTAGAGTTTTGAAAAATGAAAAATCTGTTGATTTGAAAGATGAAGAAGAAGACACAACGCAATTACAAGCAGGCGGCGCTAGGAGCAAAGTGACTGTGCGAGGCAATACGAGCAAGCAGGGAGGTAGGAAGTAGCCAGCGTTGTGACAAGATCTCATCCTCAGGTGAGTTGTGTCCATTCTCCCACTCCCCCTCTCAATTCCAAAATCATCCAATCCTAAATAATTGATTCAACGATTGTCTCTTGTGAAATGTAGATCATATAGTTTTCAAAAATGAAGAAGAAGCATGTATATTTGATTTTTTTTGTGAGATAATGCTAGTTAGACTCCCATAATAAAGGAAATTTCCTTGAACTTTTAAAGTTTGAAGAAGTTAGCAAGGTGATCGTAAGGAATAATGAAATGAAATAGCTGTCTCTAATATTGCACGAAGAGCCACAGAGTTAAAATTATATTTTTCTTAGTTATTTTTGTAATTTTCTAGATTATTTTGAGATATTTTTAGTATGAACAATTTGTACTTTGGTTTCTGCTACTTAGAGCCTTCTCTTTTTCTATTGAACAATATTTTCTGTAGTAGAAATACGTACTCAAGACTTAGGCACGAGGCGACGAGAATTTGTTGCCCATTAACTAAGAAAGGCATGTAGATTGACCGGCGCGGCCTGCCCTGTCAGGCGATCGCGACGCCGATGGATGGATCGATCTCGATGTCGAGGGGGTGGGGGTGGACTGAACAGAGCCCCCTAGCCATCTGCCACCAAACACCGTACCGTGCTACAGCCGTAGTCTCAGCTCCTGTCGTTTCGGCTTTGGCTTTGGCTTCGGTTTCTAGTTTCTAATTCACTATTTGTTGATTTCGTCCTTTTCTGATTTTTTGAGCTTTTTCACTTTTTTTTCCATATTTGTTTGCATTGTTCGTGATGGGCTAACCTCTAACCTGGTTTTTTTATTTTTATTTTTTAAGTTTAATTAGAAAAAAAAACTACTATCAGATACAATGCAAGAAAAAGACATAAGCTAGTTTATTTTAGCCAGACTGAACAGCCCCTTAAGCGCCCATTCCAAACATCCATTTTTTTGTCTTCGGAGTTCGAACTTTTTTTACATGGCTTTTCCTCTTTGTTTTTCTTCTTTTTTTATATTATATTATCTGTAGAGATAAAGTGATGATTTTTAATTTATTTATTTTTTTAATTGAATATATAAAAATTAACAGTCGATACAGTATAATTTAGTTAAATGCTAAAAGCTATAGTTTTGTCAACCGGGAGGGCGGCATGCCACTCAAAACAAGAGTAGCTCTCTAACGCCAGTGGTAGTGCGTTCGCTGGAGCGTGCTATGTACCATCTCCATGTGAAGCTTTCTTCACGGCCGGAGGTTGGAAGCAGGTGTTAGGATTCGGGTTAAGTTTCGGGGCTCACGAGATGGAGCGTGGGTTCGGCGATTGTGTGGGGTCGGTGGGCGATTGTCGAGATGCAAGTTAAGTTTAAAGGACAACGGGCTACATGGCGTCGGCGGGGAGAGGAGACGGTGTGGCGAGGCGGAGCGGTGGTAGCGCGACGCGAATAATTCTACAATACAGCGTACGACGAGGACATTCCGGCGGTAGGAATTCTTTGCAGCGGAAACTAAACAATTGGATCAAGAGATTTTAGTTGCGACGTGAATAGTTTTAGACTTGAGAAACACTTAAAGAATCAATTTCAAAAAAAATACCCTGTTTGTTTTGATTTTTAGAAAAATCAAAGTTCAAAAGACAAAACAAAAAAAAAACAGCAACGAAAATTGATGTACAAAGGAAACAAATTAAGGGTGTGTTTGGTTGGTGTGAACACGAAAAAAGCTGCTTGTGGTGTGAAATGTGGAAAAGCTGCATGAGGTTGTGGGGCATGGAAAAATTGAAATTGTTTGGTTCAAACAAGTATAAAACTTACATCCTATCTCTATTTTTCTTGAAACAACTGTGAAACAGCTCTCTATTTTCACCATTTCAAAAAGCAGAAAGCCAAAAGCAGGGTCTAAGGTGCTTTCAAAACTGTACTACCCAAAAATAGCTGCTTCTGAAAAGCAGTTTCTAGTTTGCACCCCTTTAATTGATTTTTAATTTTTTAGAAGCAAAAGCAACTTCCAAAAGCTCAACCAAAGGCACCCTAAAAGTTGAGATAAGTCGGGGAAGGCGATTGTGTGGGGTCTCGTGAGTCTCGTCTCTTCACCCCACAGGCTGAAACGAGTGGCCCTCCTCCCCCCTCCAAAACCCCAAAAGAGTTCTGTGCCCACCCACTGCAAGGTGGGACTAACACTTACACGGACCTGCTCGTCAGCGAATCGCCCTAACGCCACACTGGGCATGAGGAACTGAGGTCGTCGTCCACCACCCACCTTAATGGCGCGCTAATCCCCGACCTTACTACCAGCTCGAGTAGTATTCAGCGTCGCCATTAATACGGCCGGTCGCCCATCCCACCGCGGCCGCCATCTCCTCTCCTCAGACACCGCCTCCGCGTCTCGATCGCGCATTTCCGCCTCGCTCGCTCGCCGTCGCCGTATAATTGGCGGTCGTCGCGCGGCCCGTGGTGGTTGGTGGTGGGGTGGGTGGTCGCTGCGGCGCGAGCCCCCGATCGTCGAGGCGATCGATATGGACGCGGCCATGGCAGCCGCCGACGAGGCGTCCCCACCGCCGGCCGTCGTCGAGGCGTCCCCACCGCCGGCCGTCGTCCTCATCTCCGCCGGCGCCAGCCACTCCGTCGCGCTACTCGGTAAACTAGCGAAGCGGGGCGTTTCGTCGAACACCGTCTCGGCGCGCGAGAATTCTAGGTGTTTGGGGTCTAGCACTCTAGCTGGTTGTGGTGCTGATGGGTCGTGTGGTCTGTGTTTTTTCAGCGGGCAATGTGCTGTGCTCGTGGGGGAGGGGCGAGGACGGGCAGCTCGGGCACGGGGACGCGGAGGACCGGCTCGTGCCGACGGTGCTGAGCGCCTTCAACGCGCCCGGGATCGCGTCGGTCATCTGCGGCGCGGACCACACCACCGCCTACTCGGAGGACGAACTGCAGATCTACAGCTGGGGGTGGGGGGACTTCGGGAGGCTCGGGCACGGCAACTCCACCGACGTGTTCACTCCCCAGCCGGTCAAAGCGCTGCAGGGGATAAAGATCAAGCAGATAGCTTGCGGGGACAGCCATTGTCTTGCCGTGACCATGGCGGGTGAGGTGCAGAGGTAAGGCGGGCAGCCACCAACACTCACTTGTGCATATTATATAGCATGGCGTAGTATGGTTCGTGCCTGGTGGAGTGGTGGAATCTTGTTTAGATGCTAGCTAGCTATTCTAAAGGGATAATGGGGATTTTTTTTATGTTACTGAAAGGACTATTTGCAAATTGGAATGTTATTCCTTGGAACTATTGATAAAATGTACTACCAGATTCTCGCATCGCTGTATTGTTTTTCTCTTGCTGAGTTTTGAGTGACTGCTGTTTGTTCTGAACTTCTTATGTTGTTTTAGTTGGGGGCGTAACCAAAATGGACAGCTTGGTCTTGGGACTACTGAAGACTCGCTGCTCCCTCAAAAGATTCAAGCTTTCGAGGTAGCATGCTGTACATATATTATTTTCTGAGATAGCAAAAGTTTTTGCATAAGCATATTATTATACAAGCTAAATTTTAGTGCCACCTTAGTGTTCTTTAATATTTGTCCGTGACAATAATCTTTGAATGCATCTGCTATGGTAAGGAAGAGTGCCATGTGAAAATCGTCGGTATGATTTTTAGCATTCGATACACAGCCCAGTGCAAATATTCTTTTATTCACATCCCTGTACCGTGTAATAACTAAATTGATCATGAGATGCATTGTGGATGTGGATCCTCTCAGGTTATTGGAACGCTTATTCCGTCATTTACGGATAGGTACCACACTCTGATATAGACAGCAGCCAGCAATCACCGTGTTACTGTAAAACAAGAGAACCTTCTAAGCATGGTTGTCACGGCAGAGTCGGCGACCACAGCGAGTGAGGGGTGCCTGGACGTCTAAGCGGTGTCAGCATCCTCTCCCCAGCGCCTTCTCCCCTCGCCTCCTCCCCCCACCGCCTCCAGCTCCCTGCGCCCGATCTCCTAACCCTAGCCGCCGCCGGCCAGTCCGCCCGACCGCTCTTCGGCTCCTGCTCTCTTCCCCCATCTCTCTCTCCCCGCCGCCTCCCCTCCCCCGCCCGATCTCTCCCGTCGCCTCCCTCCCGCGCGGAGATCGGCCTTGCGGAAGCAGGCTGGAGATCGACGCTGGCGGTGGGAGTAGGCCAAAGATCGGCGTCAACGGCGAGAGCAGGCGAGGCGACCAGCCTCGGCGCCCCCCTCCGGCTGCCAGGACGACTTGGCGTCGTATAGGCGACGCCGTGACAACCATGCTTCCAAGTATATACTTAGCAGCTCTAGTAGCAATGAGATTGTCTTTTCATTTTCTATGTTCTAAAGTATGTAATAAACAGTTTTTTATGGAATATGCAAAAGGTTTTCATGTCATTGCATTAAGAGGAAGGAAAACATTACATCCAGCAGAGAGAAAAAAATAAAAGAAAGCAAGAGTTTGGGTGGTACAGGAGGCTAGAAACCAACTAAAGCCAAGGAGGGGATGAGGCAACTGTGACATCGCAGCTAGACTGCGAGAAGGTGAAAGTACAAGTTGGTTGTCATGGTAGTGGAGTCGGAAGTGAGCCCGCGGCCGCCCAACGCCAACAATTGAGCTCTTCCTTGAGCTTGTTGACGAGCGCTTCGGTGCCTGTCTTGATTTTGTCAAATACTCGGCCGTTGCAGTCGCGCCAAATGGTCCATATGAATAAGAGTATAAGACGACTATAGAATCGAAAATTTTCCTATTGGACTTGGGTACTTGCTTGTGCATTGAGGTCCACCAGTCTAGCAGCCGGGTTTGCGATGTTGGTGGAAGGCGACGCCTGCTGAAGAGGCGCAGGAACCGTGCCCAGACTTGCCGGGCCCAAGGGCAAGAGACGAGCAAATGATCGATTGTTTCCGGGTTTTGTTCGCAAAGAGGATATACTGCACGCGACGGCACACCGTGCCTCACTAGACGCTCGGCTGTCCAGCAGCGGTCTTGTAATAAACATTATGTTCCCTATGTAATAATAATGTGAACATCCTGACCCGCCTATCACATGTTGTTGCTTCGGGAGGACAACTATTACCTTTTGTCAATTCACTGAGCAATTTTGCTAAGAGCTAATGGTCCAAAATATGTGTAGGGTGTTTGTGTGAAAATGATAGCTGCTGGTGCTGAACATACAGCTGCAGTAACTGAAGATGGTGATCTCTATGGATGGGGCTGGGGTCGATATGGAAACTTGGGTCTTGGTGATCGTAATGACCGATTGGTTCCTGAAAAAGTATCTTCTGTGGAGGTAAATAATCTAATTGACATGACTTGTTTAAGATTGACATCCACATATACTCTTCTACTAACCCCTTGAAAAAGTATCTTCTGTGGAGGTAAATAATCTAATCGAAATGACTTGTTTAAGATTGACATCCACAGATACTCTCCTACTAACCCCTTCCACACTTAGCATGAAGATGGAATATTCCATCTCTAGTTATGTTCTGGAGTTGTATTGTCAGTCAGCCACACAAATCCCTGATCATAGAATTGAGGATGAATTTGAAGGATACATCTTCAGAAACAAGAACTGGTTTTATGCCTGGATCAGGACATTGTATATCATGTTTAATATGCAAACACTATCAGAAGCCAATCTTTTTCCTAGATGTCAACCACTGGAATACAAATAGTTCTTCGAGTCAATTAGTGGAAGCTTAGATGTGCTCATCCAGTCATCCTCCCGGTGATTTTATTCTTTGAAACTATAAGCATGCTAGTATTATCGCCTTTTACATTTCTGTCTGTGGATGGCATTAGTACTAGCATTCAAGTACAGAGTTGGCGTGCGACATCTAATTTGTTGGTTGTATGTTGTAACTATGCTGCACATGTGCAAAATGGTGAATCTGGCTTTTAATAACTGTATAAGTGATCTATTTTGTTCACAACTTGACTACAGCAAGGGTTGTGTGGAAAATATAGATATTCTTCCCTTCAGTTTCATATTATTGATGCGTTGAATTGTTCTGGCAACTGTCATGAGGATGTGACCCATTTGGTTCTATTGTTATATGCGCATTTATTATTGTTTTCTGTCTGTTCTTTTGTTTCCAGGTTTGTCTTTGTTCTTATTATTTGCTCTTTTGTAGGGAGAGAAGATGGTGCTTGTTGCATGTGGATGGCGTCATACCATTACTGTTTCCTCTGGTAGTTTGTACACTTATGGTTGGAGCAAATATGGCCAACTAGGGCATGGCGATTTTGAAGACCATTTAGTTCCACATAAACTAGAAGCCCTAAAAGATAGCCCTATATCCCAGGTACTAGCTACTACTAACAAAATTCTGTGGGAAAGTACAAAGCTCTTGCTCATTCCCTGCCATTGCATACTGAAGGAATGATACAAGCATATACTTAGTTTTCTGTTTTCACTTTATTGGGATTGAGAACTACAGTGCTTCAATGCACATGCTGACATGCACATGTGGGCACCTAGGGCTATATATATGCAATTTATTTTTACTTTAGTAGAATCTTCACACAACTTGTAACTTATTCTATGCTATTCATTCAGCGCTGCAAAATTTCTCAAACAAGACAAAAATTTTCGGCCTGTTATCGAGTTTTGTTTTCTCGGATAATTTTCAATGCATATTTGATTATTGCTTTTTGAGTTTTGGGAAGAAGGTTTACAATTTTGTATACATACACTGCTGATTTAGATTTCAGGTGGATGGAGGCATACAATGGCACTTACATCAGATGGAAAACTTTATGGATGGGGATGGAACAAGGTCTTTATCTATGTGCTCCACTGCCTCTACTTATTTTTTTAAAAAACTGCCTCTACTCTATTTATTCTCCATATTTGGTATCGTATTAAGACTACACATGCAAGTCTTTTATCGTGGTTTTATTGATGACTACAAAAAACCAAACATTCAAAGTGAATCTCTACTGTTCTGTAAGCTGTGGTGCTGGTTGGATGCCTTGATGCACCCAGCATCAGTTTGACATATTATGTTTCAGATGTATTTTACTTTCACTTGTTCAGGTAGTTTACCATTTTTTGCACTGATTGCCTCCTATTTTGGATCTGCAGTTTGGGCAAGTTGGAGTTGGTGATAATGTCGATCACTGTTCCCCAGTACAGGTTAATTTTCCAGAGGAACAGGTATGTCATGTTTCTGGGAGGACTAACACAGAAACCTATCCTCAACTAAATGATCCATGTACTAAATGAATCATAGAAGTCATAACCACAATATTTATGCTCAAAGCTGATTCATTGATTCATGTGAATAATGATGTGCAACTTTTGTGGTGGTACTGCAGAAAGTTGCCCAAGTTGCTTGTGGATGGAGGCATACTCTCGCTTTTACAGAGAAGGAAAATGTTTTCTCATGGGGAAGGGGTACTAGTGGACAACTCGGTCATGGTGAAATAGTTGACAGGTGGTTCTTGTATAATGTATTTACTTACCCCATATTTTTTCCCCTCTAAGTGATTCCCTATAATCTTTTGAACTGACAAAATGTCATCTTCTACCATCCTGAAGGAACACACCTGTGATGATTGATGCCTTAAGCCCGGACGGTTCTGGCTGCAAGAAGTTAGAGTCTTCAAGAGCTGTTCCATTTGCAGGTTGGTATCAACGCGCCCTAGTTGATGCGCTTTCAGGCAGACAAGTAATGGTGCTTCGTGATATTTTCAGCCAAAGTTTGGGTCTCGCCGTCAGAAAGATATGCAATTGTTCCCGATGAGAAGGTGAGCTCATGCCTAGTTATTGCGAAAATATGAAACAAATTACAACCATACCATTTGACAGCACTCCTACCATCTCGTAGAACTGTTACTGAAGAACGCTCCGTGTTTATTTGTAGGTTCCAAAGGCGAAGGCACGGCACGCGGCAACGGGGCTGATACAAATGTAGCGGAGAACGATGCAAAGCGAATGCGTGTGCAATCGTAGTTCTGTCATCTATGGACCTCCTTAACCCTAGTAAGTACTATCTAAAAACCCTGTGCATTGGTTCACCGGTTTCCATCTAGTGGTGTCCAATTTTTGTGCATTCCATTCCGCCGAAGTGCTTTCCGCGAACCTCCTGGTGTTGAGATGATACCGTATCTCAGCAGTTATGATGTGTAATTCACCTCTTAGAGGTGGCTAGCAAAATCAACCTGGACCATTGTTAAAATGTGTTTTGAATGGTTGACTTCACTCGGACGGTGCAATAAGTGCTTCGTTCTTATTTCTTCTCACTTTCAGATAGTCAAATAACTAATTTTTCGATAGCTGCATTTGAAACTAAATGTTTGAAAGGAAAACACTCTTCATTGATGTCGGCTATGACTGTAGAAAGGAACAGAACTTGACAAATATGCATGTACAAGTCTTGAAGGGGTAAATTTGGTCTTACGACCTGGATAGCTTGTATTTTTGGAGAATTGGGTAATCCCCCTGTATGGACATGAGCATACATACAAGGATGTGTTAAGTATCGTGACTTATAACCTAGTCTTCAAGAATTTGGAAATATGTGCTGGTAGGAGTCATACATGAGGATTATGAATCCTACTTTGTTTTGGGGTAGCATTCTTACTCTGATCTACTTTGGAGAAGGGCTATGGGACTATATAAACCTATGTGGAGTGGCTATGGAGAAGGGCTAGGCCACTGGATGAACCATCGGACCAGCCCGGGTGCTTCCAACGGGAAGCGGCCGGAGCGCGCGGCGGAACAAACTGACTCGGCCGGGGCGGCAGGGTTGTGTGGACTTGCGGTGCCCCCCCGCTTACTCGTGCGCGGCCCGAGATTTTTATGGGTGTGATTGGTTGGGTGGCCGCCTTTGGGCCTGGTTCAAGGTCCAAGCCAGGCCAGCCTAGTCCAGGATGGGTGGACGCAGGCTTTGGTTGATTGGTTGCTTGCTTTGGGCTGAGCCAGGTTTAGCAGGCACTTCGGTTGGTTGGAATATGGATTGGTGGGCACGGATTGATGTAAGTAGGGGTGTCGGTAGAATCCGAATTATCCGTTTTACTCGATATCTAAATTCGGTTGGTATCTAAATATATTCATATTGTAAAATAAATACGGATCTAGATAGTATCCAAATATTTTTTCCCGAATACGAATTCGAATGTGGCATACAGAATACGATGCTAAATGAATATGGGTACGGATAATATCCAGATTCGAATGTGGTACGCGGAATGCTTGACGTATTTTTTGCCTTTGATCTTCAAATTAAGCATATCATATATGCATTTTGATCATCTCGATGAGCTCGTTGTCATGGTGGACTCTAATTTGGCATTTTATATTTTTGATTTTAGCAAATCCCCAAATAAAGCTTTTTGTACGCTCTTTTTAGCCAAATTCGATATGTTTATAATCGATTTATTTGTAATATATCTAGAATTAGTTAGTATTAGTGATAAAATGGCATCAATGATTAACGATTATGTGATAATCTAGAGAAAAATGGGCATAAATATTACTATAAAACCAGTATCAATTTGCTAAACTTCATTGTGTTATAAGATATTTGCATCCGATCAAATTGAGTAGATATTCGATTCGTATTCACGTTCGTTATAATATTTGATTCATATTCGAGCATATTCGTATTTGTTTAAAAATATGAATGCGAATATGGGAAGACCACGACTCGATTCGTATTTGATCCGTTGACACCCCTAAATGTATGGAATGTTGTTTGGTTGGTTGGTTGGTTGTAGGACATGAGTAAGGTCACATTGGACCAAGGGAGGCGCGGTTATCCCCAAAGGTTTGGTGTTGTGAAAAGTTGGCTAAGGAGTTTATGGATTATGGTTTCTCTCGAATATAACGGTTTCCCCGTCCAACCGCCTCGAGGTCGTCACTTCGTCGACTCCTATCCGACCACCTCAAGCTGTTTCGCTAAATGGCTTTCCAAGCCAGCCGATGTGTGATGTGCCTCCGTCGATCATCATCATCTCGAAAAGCACAATAAAGAAATCATCAACCGCAATCAAAAGCCACCGGTAGCTGCCCAAAAAATAGGGCCAATTTGGCGGCGCTGAAAGCAGCTGCTGGCTTTGGTTTTGGTTTTCTGGCTAAAATTGCACTGCAGCGACTGCTAGTTTTTTTTTTTTGCAAAATATAGGGTAAAAAGAAAAAATTGAGAAAAAAAAATAAAAAACCATTATATCGTCATGAACAATACAAAGCAATATGAAAAAAAGAAAAAAATCTGTAAGAAAATAAAATTAGAAATCCATATGTTTTAAGTAGTTTCTGTGTTAAATAAATTAAAAGCTATAAAATCAGAAGCTAAAAGGGCATGACCACCACCTATCCCTGTCAAACAGCCGCCCCCACAGCAAGCCTCCAACTCACCTGTTTGCCCCGCGGCCGCGCGTCGCCATCCACGCATCGCGCGCGCGACTCATCTGTCGTCCTACCTAGTACCTACCGTACCCCGAGCAACCAAACCTCGTCTCGGCTCGCACGCTCAGTGGCGCAACAGCCGCGCGCGCTTCACAGTCCAAGGGCCCTCAAAACGGTCGATGAGACGCCCCACCCGACGCCCGAAAACGACCGTGCGCGACCGACCAAAATCACCATCTAACGGCGCTCCCGGCCGGGCCGGTACCACTAGCACCTTCGTTCCTCGATCGGATCCGGACGCCCCACCAGACCACTCTTATGCCTTTACTAGTAAAGTGTTCGTGTGTTACAACAAAATACCAAATAAAAGTGATA
This sequence comes from Bonia amplexicaulis, assembly GCA_036346245.1. NCBI lineage: Eukaryota > Viridiplantae > Streptophyta > Magnoliopsida > Poales > Poaceae > Bonia > Bonia amplexicaulis. The sequence goes on from CM070744.1 coordinate 17,920,637, forward strand.
TATACTATCAAACATGATCTCAAACTAAATAATAAATATTAATTTTATCTTACGTTATCATGTATTAAACAAAGTATACATGTTTATACTCGTAAATAAATCAAACATCATATTAGTGAAGCATTTGAATGGCGCCCGAGTTTTTTCCGGCCGTGGAACTTCGCGGCCCATTTGAATGGACTAATACATGTACCTTTGATTGGCCTAATACATCATACCATTTGAATGGCCAAATACATCATATAAAGAGTTCAAGAAACTCTACGGTCTAATGATAGCATCACAAAGATAGCCATCTAAAGCCAAACAACTCACAACAGTTTTCTTTCCGTACCCGTTTTCACTATATTTTCGCATCTCACATGCCACCAGATATCACCATTCATGAGAACAGAACAAGAAATCCATATCACAAGTACTGTCCATCTAGCGCCCTATCTTGTGCCTTCATCTCAAATCCCTACCTGCAACTTACGTCATCGCAAGTGAAAATTTATCACAGTGCAATGTCATTAACCTATCTATACAAAAATGGGAGTAGAAAGGCTGCCAAAATAATTACTATCCTACAAAAAATAAACCGGGAAAACCCCATCTAAATAAAAATGGCATAAAAAACCTGCAGGTAGACTTGGTATCTAGGCTATCCAGCCCCTCTCTGCACATTGGAGTCATGTACATTCCTTGAAACAAGGGGCATGTTCTGCATTTCCATCTTCTATGTAGTATTTTCTTCTCTGAAAGCCTGAAAGCAAATAGTGAATAATAAATTTATTGGACACATGTTGGCAAGACAGATCACACATGGCAATTTTAAAATATCAACAACATATTTGTGAGACGCCATTGTATAAATGTCAAACCATGTAATGCCACTTCAAATGAACTTGAGATAATTTGGCAAGAGATGAACTTTAGATCTTATGCACAATAGATTAGGCAATATTGGCAATATTGTAAAGTATTGCTGATTGCGGCTTCACAAAAACTTTAGAACACGACTAATGAAGTTGGAGCAAAATATATCATCTTACGTAACAGAATACCATATTTAAATCTAGACATTCCTATATGTATCAGGATTCACCAACATTCTCGCATCCATCTAGGGCTCTATATTTGTCTCCACACCCACCCCTCAAGATGACGAATATGTTTGCAAGGACCGTTTGCACAAATCTGTCTCCACACCCCCCTCATGATGAAGAATAGGTTTGTAAGGAACATTTGCAAAAGAACCGCTTATCCAGATGATATAATCATAGCATTTCTGCAGTCATTACAAAATACTACACGTATCTTTATAACTACTTGTGCCGAATGTTTCAAAGAATGACGATAAACATAAGCATAAAATAAGAGTTTCCATGTTTATAAGGGATAACAGCGGGTATGAGAAAACAACAGGTAGAATGGTTACTTCACAAACTCAGAATTTGGGGTCAGATAAAGTTTAAGAGCCCTCAAAGCAAACAGTAGCTACAGGAGACCACACTCAAATTTGACACCAATAACACGATATTGAAGCAAACAACAGCATATTTCATTTGCACTCAAGAATTGAGCACCACAGTACCAAGTACTTTGAAATCCCTTCTTGATGTTTTTTTACACAGCAGATCCCAAAGAATGCTGCATCCTGCAATACATCAATCATCATATATAAGCACTTTGCCCAACGAATAGGTTGATCCTCTAAGCTCCAAATATGTTGACTTCAGTCTTTGGGCATATAGACCTTGGCTTTAGGCTCACTTATAGTAGAAAGTAAAGTAATGGCCAATGCAAAGCAAGAAACATTATTCAACCATGAGTTTCTCGAATAGGAGCAATACCTTGGCAAAATCTGAAAAAGAGGAAAAGCCTCACTTTCACCCCATGATCGAAGAAATCTGCCTTTTCGTAAATGTTGCAAGACAAGTCAATTATTACCAAAACTATGTTGTTGGCAAACACAATCCAAACATTCTCTACAAGTATTTTACAGAATAGGAGCAACACCATGCCAAAATCTAAAAAAGTGGAAAAACCTCTCTTTCACCCCAAGATGGGGAGATTGGGCCCCACCCCTGACGGGAAAATTCCCCACGGGACTCATCCCATGAGGTAGTTGTGTGCCCGTGCGTTGCAATGGAAAATCAAATACTATACACATTTTCTTTCATTTACATGAGAATTTATTGTAGAAAAATTCCAGGCCAACATTGATGATAAATTAGATAGCATATCTCTAATGTTGCTAATTTAATCATCGGCAAACTCAGTAATAATGTGACACTACAGAAAACCATGGTGATATGTGCAATAGATTTAAGAATAAAATAGTGTCACTTATGCATTTATCATTTCGAAGACAATCATTTGATATTTATCATTTCGAAGAAAATAAATCCTTGATTGTTCTGAAACATGGAGAGGAAAGCTGTTTTACAACAGCACAAGATCATAACTCATGTTTGAGTATTTTTAGAAAGCAATTCAGGACACACAGTTTATCAAACAAATACAATGTTGATCTTACTGAAACAATGTTATATGTAGAACTTTACCTTGGATCAGCCCAAAAAGATCTTTTATCAGTTCAGGCACCACTAATGTTAGATTCAGATAGCGTGCTATGGTTACCATATCATATATCTGCAAGATACCATTTCATAAACAATTTACAATCGAATAAAAAATGAACAGTTGTGCTCGCTCGCAGCCTATAACTAGGCGAGAAAGTAACGAGAAGTTACTATAGCTAATACAAACCCCAACTTGCATTTGATTGAGGACTATTGCAAGTCACTTGTAGATAGCCATTGTTTTTTTAAATTCCTGCAGAAAGCAACAAGGCCCTAATCAGCTCTAGTGCCAACAAAAGGGCCGAGACAACAAGATGTATCAATTTTCTTCTAGTTATGCATCTCTACAAGTAAGTTACTTGAATATTGCAAATATCTACTCCGCTGTATAACTGGTAGAAGTCTACATCAATCAGAGATAGTTTGGCACATCGAGTGCCGTACATTTGATTTCCTCATGTGCCGCATGTCTAAGGAAATGTATTCAAGGTGCATAACCAACTATGAAGTAAAGAAATCCCCTGATCATTCCACATCGCCAATTATAGAGTTTATTTCCAGTCCAGCCTAAGCATCGGGCTTACCGAATTAGCACTAAATATAGCATATGAGCAACAGAGGAAATAGGATATGAACTCACATTTAGGTCAAGGTTCAGGAAGGCACCTCCTTTGAGGTACCAAAGGGATAAACTATATTACGCCATGCCATATCCCACGAACCAATTGCAAATTCAGAACGTTTACACCCAATACAAACCCGAGATCTCCAAATGAGCACGAAATTTACGCCAAAATCGCCAATTTGATCCCGCGATTGAGCCAAATCACCAGGAAAGGCGCCTCCTTTAACCAGCAAACAACCGCATTTGACTCGCCCTCCGCCCAACTCCGAGAACCACGAGCTTCCCCTGATCGCACAAACTACACACTACGAAAGCAAGGAGGAGCAGGGGAGCAAGAAGAAGAAGAAGCAAGCACTCACTCCTGGGCACGAGCGCAGCGAGGCCGACGGTGCCTCCTCCTCCACGGTCCGCGAGGACCCGTAGCCGCCAGACGCCAGTTAAACCACCATCGTCCACACCACCGCGCTGGCCGCCGTCCGCATGGCCCACTGCCACACATGGCTTCACAGCGCTGCCGCCCTCCTGCCAAATTCCTACAAGAACACGCATCATCACATCACCATCTCGCCGCAAAACCAAACCAAGAACCAAACATAGATGACCCAACCCACCTTGGATCCAGCGGGATCCCTCTAGAGAGCCAGAGACGGGACGAGCATGAAAGCGGCGCAGCGCCCTAGAGGGCGGGGAGGCCAAAGGAGGTAGGGATATGGAAGCAGGTGGCGTCAACAAGGCCGAAGGCGGCGACGGCGGCCCAGGTTGCCCAACCGTAGGGTCGCTTCCACTGCGGCGGCAAGCAGCAGACCGCGGGAGCAGGTGGAGCGGCGGCGAAGAAGGGCCCGATCATGGGTATGACCCCCTTCATGGCCACCATGGCCGTGCCCCAGAAGAAGAAGGGCGACACCAACGATGCCCACTCCCACCACTCCCTCCCCATGAGCGCCGCCTCGGGGGCCGCACGAGGAGGGGATTGGCTCCTGAGTCCGGGCGGTCGACGAAGCACTCGACGTCGGTGCCGTTCGCCCGACGCAGATCGATCGCGTCGGCGGTGGCGGGGAGGGGTGGCGGCGTCTCACGGTCGCGCTGGCCGCAAGGCGAGGCGGAGGATGCCGCCGGGGGGGGCGGAGGGTGTTTAGGAGGGCGGCGGGTGAAGCGGCAGGACGATGAGGCGGGCGGCGCGAGCCATGCGGAGGAGGCGAGGCGAGCGGAGAAGTGAGGAGGAGGCGGCACTGGGGGGGAGGAGTAGCGAGGCGGGCGGCGGATGAGGGAGGGAAGAGGCGAGGCGGAGGAGGAGGGAGGAGGTGGCGCGGAGAACGAGGGGAGGCGCGGAGAACGTGGGAAGACGGGGGAGAAGTGGGAGGAAGAGGCAACGCACGGTTTCGTGGAGCGGGGTGAGAGAGGGTTGTACGTCAGTCAGCAGATCTTTTTTGTGAGAAGGAGTGAAAGAGGACGGATCAACTACCAACTCCTTTTTAAAGAGTAAAGATTTTAGTTTGAGCTCCTGATTTCTGGTTTATTTTTAACTATTTCTAAATTTTATCTTTTTATGGCTTTTTAAAATTTTTTTGTCGGTTCTTTTTTTCGTATTCGTTTGTATTGTTTGTGATGGGTTAATCTGTTTTTTCTATTTTTAATTTTTTAAATATAATTACGTTAAATAAGCCATCATCAGTTACAATACAATTTCAACAAGATACAATACAATTTTAGCTATAAATCATCTTTTTTAGCCTTAACTAAGTAGGCTGTTAATTCGGGCGCGTGAGCCGCGAAACCTTCACAGGCCGATCTGACAGCGCATGTACGTGCGTGTACACTTTTACGTTCCCAGATTTTGTACATTTCTAACGGCAGGACAGCGCAGTACGGTCCTTTTGTTTCGGTAGATCTGCGCATGCACCAATCTACCCTTTCATGCATGCTCCCGATCCCGGTACCTATGCTACTGTTACGGTCTACACGAACGTACATGCCAGTGTGCCGCTGTGGCATTGGCGCTACGCTAGTGATACTACGTACATACAGAAGGCAACACCCTCCCCTTGCAAGCGATACTACGCGCCATTTTTTTCAAAATTTAGTGAGATTGTTAATTAAGAAAAAGTTACTATCTCCAAAACATAAAGTTATCATTTATAATTTATCAAGTTACTTACATTTACAAAGTTACTATCTCATACACAAGATGTTATCATCTGTAATTCATAAAGTTACGCACCGATTAAGTTACGCACGAACCGCACCAAGAACTTAGGTCACGCACACGCTCGGTAGCGTGGCCGCGTGTGTGTATATATATACATATGTATATATATATATGTGTGTGTGTATATATGTATATGTGTATGTGTATATGTATATGTATATGTATATATGTATATGTATATGTATATATGTGTATATATAGAGGACAAAATGGGACATCATGATGCCTGTGCACCATGATTTTAAAATGCATGAATTCAACCCAAATTTGATGTCTTTTAAAATATCAGTTTTAGGCTGTATACCCATCTATAACAATTCAAATGAAACGCGCGTATACCTTCTAAAAAAAATACTCAATTTCAAAGTTTCGAACGAATTTAGATCACATACTTTGCAGATTTATATATATAATTAGCACATACCTACAATCAAACTATAAAAAAAAGCAACTACAATTCGAATTTCAGTTCAAACTTGTTTGAACTAGTTAGTAAACTAGTTGAACTCGACATCCAAAAAAATCTAAAAAATTTTCGCACACGATATATTGGAGAAATACCTATTTTAAATTATATATGGTGCCCAGGCACTATGGTGTCCCAGTTAATTATAGTATGTATGTATGTATGTATGTACGTACGTACGTACGTATGGCACAGGCGAGTAAATACTACTAGTAGTACCACCTAAAGGGCGAGGGGCACATACATACCATTTAGACTTATTGATATGGAATAAGTCTACTATACATCCTAAATTCTTAAGATTGTTTAATTTTCAATCTGAAAGTGCAAAACTGGATGTTTCACCTCTCTCAACTATCAATACCGTTGATTTTATGTCGGACCCTGGAGTGACAACTACCGGTGCTATATGTTAATCACGCTAGTCCAGAATCAGCTAGAGCATACGGTGGACAACAAAGATAAATATCAACCTTAATGACATTTATTCATTAACTAAATATGGGCTGGACGACCGTAGTTTACATCCACGGCCCATAGGACAAATTTAAATATAGCATCGAAAGATAAAATCGAAGCGGAAGAAGCCCATCAAGCTTGCCCACAGGTAAACGACAGCAAGACGTAGCCTACTCATCCATGTCTTCACTGTAGTCGAAGTTGTCCTCTTCTGAGATGAGATAACAAGGGTAAGTACAAACTTGTACTCCGCAAGTTACAGGGAGAATGCAATACAATGATAGGGTAATTTGAGCATAAAGTAGCATTTAAAAAATACAATAAATAAATAAAAAATTACTGAATTTAATACAGTAAGTAAAGACAGTAATTTAAGAAAAATAATATCATTGGAGTAGTCACTGACTTGACTCCAACCTAACCACCGGCATCCCACCTAGACCATCTTTCTCCAAAAGATCTCATATGGATTCCATCCATCCATAAGCGTTTCATAAACTATTTTGAAAAATAAAGTCTAATCCATGAAAACTTTACTCAGCATGCCCATGACCGTGGGCACGACTATCTAGGATAGATTATACGCTCTGCAGAGGTTGTACACCTTTACTCATAAGGCATGATCAACTCATATTGCTATGCAATTAGCACACTTTTTTGGGTGTGCAACGGAGAGATCATGACAAGACCTTTACAATGCAAAGTCGTCAATCTGGACCCTTTCTTGTGTCGTGTGAGACTTTTCATGGCCTACGCCATACTCACATTCGACCTATAGCGAGATTCAAGTTGGGACTTGCAAATTAGTCAGTCAGGACTATTACATACCAGCCTTGTGGTAGGACGATAGGGCTTTATAGCAGTAGTTTACAGACCAGTCCTTAATTGACTTAGCCACTATCCACATACCCTTTGTGCCTAGCATCAATATTGTGTCACCGAACAACAACGTGTGTCAGCAAACACCTACCACCTAACAATTTGCCGAAGTCTAAACTAAGTTTTATATTTTGTTTTGATACATTTCATAGACTTTCTAGTCTCACTGAAGTCAATAATACATTTTAAAACTTATCATTTTATGTAAAAAAGGTATCCCAACCTAGATTTAATTCTAAGCAAGACTAAACATTTGCTGCAAAAGTCCTCTAGCCATATTCATATACTAACTAGAGTTTTATTCTAGGGTGACAAGGCATACGAGAATCAATGTCAAAGGAGGTAATAACAAATAGGCATTAACCAAATTTAAAACTGGAATTGAAATACATTGAATAAAAATATGCATGCAGAATAACTTAAAACAACATAATTTTATTTGTAAGTTAGGATCAACATGATCAAGTTGATTAACTTGCGTTACTCTGCTAACTGATGAGTATCGTCGAAGTATAGTTCTTCGGAATCATCGCGGTCTACACCTGAAAATAGCCAAGCAAACTCAAATAAAATCCAAATAAACTCCAAATATTAAAAAGGAGGGCAGTATGGATAGATTGGAATTTTTTGATAAATTTAGAAATTTGAACGGGTTCAATCGGAGCTAGGATGAAGGAGAACGGGCTTCTGAAAATTTAATTCTAAAGAAAATGAGGGAAACAATAAAAGGGATTTCTGGTGGTCGTAACGCTGCCATGGTCATGTACTGCAGTGGTCGTGAGTGGCTGCGTCGTGAGTGGCTGAGGTCGTGAGCAACTGTGATTGTGAGCAGCTGTGGTCATGAGCGGCTTCACCGGCGTGGTGGCGCACGGGGACCAAGGGCACCGACGGCGCTCCGGTGCACGGTGGCGGCTAGCGATCAATGCAAATGCGAGAGAGAAATGAGGGCATGAGGTCTCACCTGGATGTGAAAGCCTAATGATGATCGGAGGCGGCCGACGATGAGAAAAGGCGGTGGTGCAAGCTTGTGTATCGGCGCGACGGAGGCGGAAAGGTATGACGAAGAGGCGAAGGAGCTAGAGGGGACCTCAGTGATGCTTGCATGGCCGACGGAGGGGCATGAGGCAGCTCGGGCTAGCGCCAATTCCTCATCGAAGAGGAGGTCAAAGCTCAGGTGAAGGAGTGAATAATGTGGGACCTCTTTGGGCTCGGAGAAGGGAGAGAGAGGTGAGGGAGGGGCGGTGTGAGGAGGTGCGATGCTCAGGGAGGGGTATTTATAGGGTCTCAGAGTGGCACGACTCTGCAATTTACCGCCGAAGATCACGAGTGGTGGCGGTGATTGCAGCAAGGTTCGGCGCGAGAATGTCAAAGTCGGGCGTGGAAAAAGGGGAGGCAGGTGTGGGCATGAGGGGGAATGAAGGAAGGTAGAGGTAACCATGTGGGAAGAAAGAAGGTGGGCGAGGCGTCGACGAAAATGGCGGCGGTGGCTAACGGAAAGAGAAGGGGTGGCGGGAGGAAGAAGAAGAAACTGACAAGACAGGCCCACGCGCAGAGAGAGGGGGAGAAAGAGCGGGCAGATGGGCCACCGTGTGGTGGCTGGTTTGATCCTGGCCATCCATGCATTGGCCCATGAGAGAGGGGAGAATTTTTTATTTGATTTTCTTTTTAAATAAAGCCAGAAGGATCAAATAGTTTTAGGAAAATAGCAAATAGAGTCCAAAAAATTTAGAAAAATTCATAGAAATTTTTGAACCTTTTTTGGACTTAAGAAAATTATTTCCAACTTAAAGTTGGTATTTAACTTTTTACATAAAATGATTAGTAATGTTAAATTGATTTTAAGCTCTAGAAAATCACATAAAAGCCAGATAAAAGCCAAATGCTTTAAAATAATTAATTTAAAATAGGATTTTACAAAAAAAAATCAAAATATCCTTTTTTTAGTTATATTTTTATGTTTTTAATTAAATTACTTTTCAAATGAAATGCTTTTTTTAAAGCAGAAAAACATGGCAACTCAAATTTTAAAATTCAAGCAACCAAATAACACTGATTTTTATTTTAAATTAAATTAATTTTTTCACTAATAATTTTTAAAAGAAACAGCTGGGTTGTTACACTTTACCCCTAGACAGATTGAAGGCAGTTTTGCGTTGCGGTGGCACCTACTTGGTGCCAACGTAGAATCGATTTTGACATATATAAGATTCTTTGGGTGACATGGCAACCCTGTTAATGTGATCACCATGGTGGGCCCACCAATTAGCCTTCTCTCCCTCTTATTCCCCTTCATCATCTCTCTCTCACTCCCGACAGACGACGACGAGGTCAAGTCCGACGGCGGCGAGCTTGTGTCCAATGGAGGCGATGAGGTCAGGCCTAATGGCAATGAGCTGCTTTGGGTGACATGGCAGCTTTGTCTGCGTGATCACCATGGTAGGCCCACCAATTAGCCTTCTCTCCCTCTTATTCCCCTTCCTCATCTCTCTCTCGCTCTCGACAGGCGGAGGTGAGGTCGGGTCGAGTGGCGGTGAGCTTGTGTATCGGCGCAAGGCGGCGAGGTCGGGCCTGACGGCAACAAACTGCGGTGGCAAGAAAGAGGACCAAATTGACCGCCACCGATCATGAGGAAGAAGGCATACGAAGCCAATGGCCAGGCGAAAGGAAGAAGACCAGATCCACCGCCTCAATAGTCAGCTGCTAGATCCGGTTGTGGCCACCTTTTTCTCCATCAACAACAGGCGCCTGGGTTTGGCTATGCTGGTGATGGCCCGAGTCGGAGACAAAGACGAGGTACGGAGCCACATGTCCCCTCTCCTAAATCTTTCCTCACCTCCTCCACCGTTGGTGGGCCTAGATTTGGACATAGTAGGGCCGAATCAGGCCACACCAGTGACGATAAAGACGACCGAAGCTGGAGACAAAGACAACGATGGAGCTAGCGGCCTCCTCTCCCCCACTGCCAATGCGCTGGAGAGAGGAAGAAGAAAGAGGAAGGAGGAGAGGGGCATGGCTGTAGGGGCAGGAGTAGGGGAGGGAAGGGAGGGTTAGAGACCCATGAAGGAAGAAGAAGATAGTGAGTAAGAGGGAGGGAGAAGATATGGGTGCCGTTGACCCGTCATCACCGGCGTCAAGCTACTTCCATGGCTGCTTCTCGCTTGAAAGGAAATGGGGGAGAGAGAATGGAGAAGGGACATGGAGAAAGAGAGAGAAGGATTTGGCTGATGAGGTGGAGAACTTTGGTGATATGGATACCAACGTAGATACCACGTCAATAAAATCAGGGTGTTTTTGATCTTAGAGGTAAAGTGAATGATATTAAGAGTTCAAGGGTATTAAACATTCGATTTTATAGTTAGGTATTAATTTCCACGCTTTCCTAAGAGTTCAAGGTAAAGTAGATTATTCCTATTACGGTTTTGCTATTGTCAAGACGACTGAAATTTTTTTATCTCTCAGTCACTTAAAGTTGCACTCTTAATTAACTAAAATTGCAGCCCTCTAAAAAACAACTGCAACTTCATGTGATTCAGAGTGCAACTAAAGTTACACTTAGTTGCACTCTCAATTAACTAAAATTGCAGCCTCTCTAAAAGAAAACAACTGTAATTTTAGTTGATTGAGAGTGTAACTTCAAATAACTGAGAGATAAAAAAGTTTCACTCCGTTCCTATTAATATCCTTATCGCAACAGCTGCGGCGTTTCTACTCGCCAACAACCACGTCTCTCTAGCCATAGCTCGAGACTGCAGAGAAAGATGGACGACATCACCTTCCCTACAACCGCAGCAGCGGCAGAGCCCGCAGACCCCCTGTGCCTACACCACCACCTCTGCCTCCCCCTTCCCCACTTCGCCTCCTCGCCGCCCTGGTTCCCTCCCTCTCCTACCTCCACCGCCGCTACAGCTGCCGTTGCCGTTGCGCCGGTGGTGGTGAGCCGAAACGTCGACGACATGGAAGATCAAGAACCGACGTCGGACGCCGAACGGCGGGCGCAGAGGGAAGGAGAGGTCGTGCGCGGTGCCGGGGCCGGCGCGGCCGACGAGGACAAGATGGACCTGCTGTGGGAGAACTTCAACGAGGAGCTAGACGCGCTGCGCCGGGCCGGTTCTTGCTCGAAGGCGGCCGCCGGCGGCTGCGGCGCGGAGGCTGGCGACCTGGAGCTGACGTCGGACACGGAGTCGGAGCCGGCGGGGCGCGGGCAAGGGTGCGCGCCGATGCTGCGCGCGTCGTTGAGGGCCGGCAGGACGGGGCACTACCGCCGGACGAGCTGGGTGCTGCTCATGAGGATCTTCAGGAGGCTCTTCGTCGTCGAGAAGACCATCTCGGCCGCGGGGCAGCAGGCGAGGGCACAGTGATGCGTGCATATGTGTAGCATGTACAATTGCCTCCACGAGCTTGAGACATTCCTGCGATGCAAATGGCAAGTAAACTATGCCGGCGGCATATCCGGTGAAAATAAATTCACACCAAATTCGTATTCTCACCTTACAATTCGCCAACCGTACTAGACATACAAGTAGTGTTCATGATGTTGTTGTAAATAGGGTTTATGAGTAACATAGAAATGTAGCATCACTTCACTTTTGCACTTCCCTCGTTGTTACTTCTCTTAATGATCGCTTATTAAAAGTAAATCTAGAAAAGTCAAGACCAGTGCGAATTCTTTTTTGTCCATTGGTCACGAGATTTTGTGTGTGAACTCATGATTCTTGGTACCATCTTTGGATCTGAAGAAGCAAAAGGTGCACGGCTTTTTTGGGGGGCGCTTTGTGTGAGCGTTTGTGGGGGTAAACTAAAAGTGTGTACAGTGTTTAGTGGGAGAATCGGAGAAGGCGTGTTTTATTTGGGTGCCTCGCATAGGGACAGGGGATTAGTTCGCACTAATGGCAAAAGGAGACCCAAGGACAGGGGCATTCAGCCTCCAACCTCGATAGAACAGTAAACATCTGCTCCTATAGTGATCATTTTGGCTTATTTTTAGTGGCTTATGGCTGAAAAACACTGTAATGATCGAAAAACACATGAATGACAGAGCTTATTTAACATAATTAAATTTAAAAAATTAAAAAATATAAAAAATATGTTAGCCCATCACAAACAATGCAAACGAATACGGCAAAAAAAGAACCGGCAAAAAAACTCAAAAAAAGCCAAAAGTTCAGAAAAAGACGAAATTATGAATAGTGAAAAATAAGTCAGAAGCCAAAAGCTGAAGCCGAAATGAGCGGGACCAGCTGTGTTGTGTAACAATGGGAGAATTACAGCTTTTGATTCAATGATTCACTGGTAGTACTGCATCACCAAACATAATGACAGCACTGTAAAACAATTGATGGAAGTAGTGAAGTTTAAGGCTGTCACTTGTGATCTGCCTTCCAGGAAAGGGTAACCAGCAAGTTGCACTGGGCTTGGCAGCTACAAGCTCTCAGAATGCAAAAAATGGACACATCTCTGCGAGTTGTCTTGTTACCACTTACCTGCATCTCAGCTAAATGAGCATACGGAGGAAAGGGACAGGCGTTGCACATCCTATAAACCTACCCTAAATAATTTTCTCAATTGAAGTCAACTAACAGCTAGAGCTAGCAGACAGCCCACAAGAACTTATCGTTTGTACGAACATAAACAAGCACGATTGCAGCTGGGCCAACTCACCAACTATCTCAGATCAATGTGGTGCATCCAGATTGTATATGCAATGCATACATTTTTTAAGTCACCAAACAAACGAATGATACATCAATGATCCATTTGAACAAAGGGAATCTCCCCAACATGAGGACAGACTACAGTTCTCTAATTGAAGATATGACACCAATACAATGAGACTTAACTACTCTTACTTTCCAGTTGACGTATTTTCAAGGCATTGTTTATAACGCGGGAGTTAGATATGAATTTTGGAGGATTTACTCCATTTTATGTGATATTGCTACGTTCCAAATAGGAGCAGTGTCAAGGCATTCCCGGAAATATTATCTTACAAAGGCTGAAAAGTGAAAACAAATTACCAGAGCAATATAAATCACATAATCACCATTAATATGGGAATTCGAGATAGATACAACCGATCTTTCTTAAACAGTATAGAACACTAACATCGTGTTGTTCTTGCCTATTGATAAAGGCATGGTAATGGAGACTTGGACATAATCATGTTGTTATCTTGGAACAGAAGAGGAGCCTCACAGTTTGCTAGATGCAGCAAGGTACTTGGTATGACGAGCCTGTGCCATCAATTTCCCAGTCCTTTTCTTCCTGAAATCAACAGAGACAACACCGACTGATTTTCCAGCACGCAACAGCTTTCCCTCAACCTCTATTTCTTCCTGGACAATTAACCAAAATAGTTTACAGCATGTCAAACAAGTTTTAAAATTAACATAACAGTGGAAAAATGAAGAGAAGATCAAAATTAATCAAGCCTTCTCATATTAATTTGGCAAGAAATTAGCCAAAGCTGCCCTCTTTTTTGCCAATTTTCAGCCAAGCAACCTGGAACAAGCTGTTTAGAATCTTCACAGCAATATCTGGACAAGTATCAACAATCAACGTGCTTATTTCCGATAACCAACAGGGCATTTTACCAGCATTACATCAATTCAATCCTACACTGAATCTAGGAACCATGTTGTACTGATGTACTCAGCAAGCTCCAATCTCAACTCACCCCGACCAAAGGGAACAAAAAAGAAAAACGAGTGAATGCAAGCTCATTCACTTAAGCCAAACTTTCTGCTCATAGAAGACAACACACTTATACTTCTATATTAGAAAAGTGACTGAAAGGTAAGAAGCTAAGTAATGACCCTTTTTATCTTGCATCAATTGAGCTATGGTTCTCCAACGTTCACCAATGTTACCTCATTGAATACCACCTTCCACCTTTCGAAAAGACTATGAATATGCAAGCACTAAAAGTTATAAGTTTTTTCTCCAATGAATATTTATTTAGAAACAAGTCCATTTTACTCCCCTAAACTATCCAAGAAGTTCGCATAACCCCTCAACTTTATAACCATTTGTTTAACCCCTAATATTCTCAAACCAGATCAAAACACCCATATAGCTGTTTTCAACATGGTTTTGCCTACATGGCCTCCATGCCACCTCGTTTTGACAATATGGCACCCATGTCACCCTTCTTCTTCCTCTCTTTCTTTCTCTTCTCTCTCCTCCCATCTTCTTCACCCATTCTTCACCGCCATGGTGCTCTTGAAGCCCCTCCTCTCCCCACCTCCCCCTCTCCAAGAATGGGTTCCCATCTCCTTCCACTTGGGCGTGGCCGCGCGGGCGGCACGCCTACGCCTACGGTGGCAAAGCGCGGTTGGTGCACGCACCGCGGCGAGGACGACGAGTTCAACGACGGCGCACGGGAAGCAGCAGCACATAGCGACGAGCTCCGCTACCGTCCCGCCAGCCACCTCCCTACACCGCGGCAACTTGCACTCCTACCACCGCTCCCGCTCCCGCCGCGCCTCCACGGACGACAACCGCCTCAGTCGCCGCTCCTCTGTGCCACAGTGGTGGTGCACCCTAGCAGCCATGGCGACATCTGTTTCATGTCATATCCTGCTCCACATATCATTACTTATAGGGCAATGCTAGCGCCCGGTCGTACGATAGGATCATCGTACACTCTCCTTACCTATTGGATCTTACTCAAGAACCCATCTCTCACCCGTCAGGTCTACGCTTGAAGTGGCACGACACTCTGGCCATCGTTCACAAGGGCGGCACTGGAAGGAGAGGCAAAAATGTTGCGTCGCCTCACTCCTGCGGATATTGGTTGCTCCGCCAGAAGAGAAACAAAGAGACAGGAGCGAGCTCATCCAAATTCGATTTGTTGCAACAAAAAAAGTCAAGAAGTGCAACAACTATTTCTGAGCTTGCAACAAAAGAATTCAAGAAATACAACAACTAATTATGACCTCACAATAAAACGTCCATTCGATTGCAACAAACCAATTACAACAACCGGTGCAACAAAACCACAACCCTATTGCAACAAAGAAAATAACACAATGCAATAAATCAATGACTTCACTGCAACAAATGCTTCTTGCTACAAAGATTTAAGATAGAATGACTACAACAAATGAAATTATTTTCTGCAACATCAAGGAAAGTGTGCTGCCACAAATTTGAGAAATGTCTGTAACAACAGCATACCTGATGTAAGGAGATGTTCGACAACTGTGAGTAGCTAAAGCTTGTTTAAAGGAAGAGAAGACCGGCCAGCCTCACTAGAACACCCTAGACCTGACTGAGGTGAGACCGGCCTAGTGCCTCATCCTCTCCTCGCCGAGCCGGGGAGAGAATGGAGGGGGCGGGTATGGAGAGAGGGAGGGAGAGGGGATCTGCTACCACTTGCGGTGGCGGAGTTGTAGTAGCAACAAGCATGGTCGTTGTGTTGTGGTGATTATTGATGCTGCCGGCGGCAGGCTACATGGGACTTGGGAGCAACTTGGCTGAAGGTGTCTAGCTTTGGGGAGGACAGCTCCAGCAGTGAGCTCCGTCCCCAATGAGCCCATTGGATAGGGGAGGGGATTGGGAGGTGGATGAGAAGGGGATGAGAAAGGATGGAATGGAAGGGGATGAGGAAGATGTGAAAAGCTGTAGCGGTGGTGGGCTTGAGAATTAGCGCAGCTATGAGAGGGGGTGTTAACCTGGCAGTGAAGTGTCTGATGTGTTCGGTGCGTCTGGACACACGGACATTAGCAATCTCCCTACTTATATTCCCCAATTTAATTGGATTATTCTGCTCACAGTCGCCAAGAATCGAGTGTTTTCTTCTTCACCTCCGTTCGGATTTCGTTGTCACCATCTAACCAATTAACCCATACCCAAGCATCCTCTAGCCGTGTTCGACATTTTGACGTGCTCACCTCCCACTCTAGACCACCGTGTTGCCGCCCCCACAAGCTCTCGAACTGCCACCGTCACCCTGCTCGTCATCACTTGTCTTTGGCATCCGTCTCCCCAAACCACCAGCACCATGGGTTTCCTCATGTCGCTTCGGACCCATTTTTCGTATCTCCCATGCCTTGGCACCCTTCCTTCCCTGCCAACCTTTTCCATCTGGGCGTTGCCTGTGTTTCTTCCATGGTTGACTCCATATCCACCTTCTCTCCCTCTCACCCAATAGCAATTGGGTCCTATCCGTACTATTTTCCTGTTAAAAAGAAAAACTAAATTGTGGGTTAATGACAAGTGGGTCCCGCTTAACTGATTTTGTTAATAATAACAATAAGAGGATGATGTTTTAGGAATTTTTTTGCTAGATCCAAGGGCTAGGATTATGTGTGACTAGATCTGATGGTTATGGTAATTTGGAGAGATTTGGTGGATCTTTTGTGGTTTGATCTATGCATACATATATGTGGACAGAGGAATTTCTATGGTTCGATGATGTCAGTGTCCACGTCAGTTAACAAGTGGCAAAACCGGGCGACATGGTAGCCACAGTGGACAAACCGGACGCAAACATGAGCCACGTAAGCAAAATTGCCGAGGAAAACAGCCATAGGAGTGATTTGATCTCGTTTGGGAATATTAGGGGGTTAAACACATGGTTTTGAAGTTTAGGGGGTCATGTGGACTTCTTGGATAGTTGACGGGAGTAAAATGAACTTATTCCATTTATTTATTCTAAAGAAATTATAGCACACTTCCACATCACCTCATATCCCCCCAATATCCTTTTAGAGCTCTTACTTCCACATTGAATTGGCAGTAGACACATGTAGTATGCTTGAGCATAAAAACACAATAGCAAGTCAATCATAAAATTATTTTCACCAAGTTATTTACTTTGACATAAAATAGGAACATCACTTAAGCATGTCACAAAACAAGGAAAGTGGGTCTATAAGTAAAAAGGAGAAGAATGAAACAATTAGGAATACCCTATTTAGACTTTAGATAGCCTATCAGAATATCAAACTAAGAAATTATCACTTAATGATTAATTTGATAATAATACAGGAGAAATGCATTCAGATTCACTGCTAGAGGAAGTAATACAAGCAACATCCAAGATGGGAATTAAAAAAAAACAGAGAAAACAGCATCGGTATCACCATAGCACAAGAGCACCTCAAATAACCAAAAGATACCTAACTACTATGTAGATTAAAGACATGCTGTTTTTAGATTGTTATGGTCACCCTTATGGAAAACTGAGGGGAAAGTATTTGCTTCTAAAACACCAATAACAAGATCACACATTGCACCATTAGAGCCTCCTACCTTCTGTCACTCATCATGAATATGCGTAATCATTCATGAAGAAGTACAGACACTGCTGTAATGAACGCTTGCCACACCCTAATAACGTCAAAGCATTTGCACTACATAAAACTGCACCATTACTATTCCCAACCAAAAAGGACACCCTCTGCCACCTCTGCTTCGAGGACAAATCCTAATTTATGTTAGGAAGCCAAAAAAGAAGAAAATCTAACAACTTTCATCAAGTTCAAAGTAATTGCCACACATAATAACAATGGAGGCACCATTGAGAGCCCAGCCCACAGCTCAGCAACAGCTTCAGCTAGACATAGAGCTGTTCCTAAAACCAAGTCATAGCAATCATGCCCAATTTCAAGTTCCACTATGCATACCACAAGTCTACAACAACAGCCTAATTTGATGTTCACCTGCTACTGCAAGACAGGTCAGCATCATGACAGAACCTAATCACTAATATAAACCAGGCACCTGCAAGAATTTCAACCTATCACAGTGCAATTATGGACTCCTGATCCCAATTCCTCGCCAAACACAACCCCTACCTGGAGGGAAGCATATATGCAAAGGCAGAGAAGCACAGTTCCATGCCTTATTCTGCCGTTCTGTCTCTCAGCTTGCACTGTATCTCTCTGCCTTTGCTGTCCGGATCCCACCTGGAGGTAGGAGCCTCACAACTACTCGCCTACTCCCAGTATCTCAGCAATTCGGCTAGCCCTAATTTGCCAATTGCCCAATTCTAGCACCAAATGCACGACAACTTCGACAGAATCGCAGTTTCTTCACAAATTTCCAATCCACATAACCCCAAGTTGCTGATGCCACGGCCAAACAGGAACTCAATTTGAAGCTTTTTTAAGTGGCAAGAGAGCGATAGAATTCTTAAGTCTCACCCCGACGGTGGCCACGTCGACGTAGGAGAGGTTGAGCTCGACGGAGACACCGCTCACCCCGACCCCGCTGCAGTAGAACACGGCCGACCCCAACTGGTCGGCGAGAGTCGCGGTGACGCCGCTGAGGAGGTATCCTTCGGGGCTCTGCAAACCACCATCAGTTCGAACCAAGCACCACAGCCGTCACTAACTCACTATCCCCAAACAGAAGGGTGCGCGTAAAAAAGTTAACGCTTAGGGTTTCGCCGGCGAGGGAGGGAGGGGGCGAGTGGCTTACGGCGAGGCGGGGGGTGACGACGAAGGAGCAGAGGAGGCGGCCGTGCTCGGCGGCGTCGATGCGGACGCCGCTGATGACGAAGGGGTCGTAGAAGTAGAGCCGGGGAGGGGTGGAGCCGGTGATGTCCTCGGAGGAGACGGTGGGCTCGAGGGTCCTCCGCACCGCTTCCTGGTCCATGGCGCCGCGGCGGCGCTCCGGCCGGCGAGGAGTTCACACCACCCGGATCCGGCAAGGCGAGGCACTGGATTGGTGTGGTAGTTACTGGCATGCAACTCCCTACCCGGCAACCCCAAGAGGCCAAGACGGCAAGACGTGTGGAGACTAGAGTGTGGAGTATTTGCTAGGCTGACAGGTGGGGCTACGAACGATAGCTGACAACTGGGTCCCGCAAGGTACAGCCCGCGTGGCCATTTGGAGCATCCATTTTTTTAACAAAAAAAACCAAAGAGTGCATACCATTAGGTTCTATCTAACGCTATACATTTCCATCGTCCGATGTCAAAAAATCCCCACTCCTCCAGTCATGATAAATGCATTTCTGCTCACTCATTTGCCAAGTCTTATCCGAAATCCTCAAATCCTCATGGCTCTCTCTTTTATCTATCCCTCTCCAACCAAAGCATCCCAACACATCAATCCTTCCTCTATACCACACACATCCAATTACGAAAAGCAGGAGCGATGGCTGTGGGTGAGCGTAGCAACAAGTGGCAAGCAACCAAGCACGTGAGGTGGCGACGAGCAAGCGGGCACAACGAGACGATGAGCTGCAAGATGTCAAGGGGTTGTACACATGTAGACATGGTGAGTGCCTATAGTCAGGCAGGCGTGAGCAAGAGATGGCGATCAAGTAGGTGGGGGCAAGTGAAAACATCTAGGCCTCTAAAAATGATTTTGATAATTAATGAATTTATGTGAATATGGGACTAGCGTGTTTAATGAGTGTTTAAATGTTAAGTCCATATGTGGTTGATAAGATGCAAGCCAAATGATAAATATGAAGATCAAGAATGGCTCAAGACAAATGTATATATAGAATATGATCTCTTTTTACTTTTACCAGTCTTAGAAGAAAAGGTGAAAGATCGGATTATAGGTTAAATAATCGTACCATAAAGAGAGATCATAGCAAGTAGCTTGATAGCAAATTTTATGTGCCATTTGGATCAATTAGGATCATGCATTCCTTAAAAAAATCTGTTTTAAAAACCAAAACTGTGCTATGTCTGGAAGAGCGGTAGTACCACAGTTTTCAACGTCAGAACTACCGCCACGCGGTAGTTCCGCTGGTAAAATCGGTACTACCGGCAACCGGAAGCTCCGGAACCCGAGCGGAGCCTTTTTTCCAGAGAGCACCCTCCGGATGCATTTTGAGTTTCTGTGGGAACGGAAGTACCGGCGCTTTTAACGTCGGAATTACCGCAGGGTGCGGTAGTTCCATTGTCAAAGCAGTGCCGAGTCCGAAGCTCGGAGGAGAGCGAGCCTTTTTCCAAAGAGCGTCAAATTTGGGACTTTTGGAGTTCGGCCTAAGCGGTAGTACCGCGTCGACTTTGCGGAACTACCGCATAGCGGTAGTACCGGATTTTACAACGGCGGTAGTACCGCGCCGACTTTCCAACGGTCACTGCAGAGCCTCTGACATAGTCGCTTACATTGCGTCGATAGGGAAGCGGTATTATCGGCCTCCTCGGGCCAGTAGTTCCGCTCGCCTGCTTTTTCGAATTTGTTCCAAACGGCTAGTTTTGGTAGGTGGAAGGTATAAATACCCGTACCACTGCTCAAGGACAGAAGTTAGAGACTCTATTGAACATTCTTGAGCATTGAGCATACACTCTAGACCTCTTTTCTCTCTTGTGCACTCATTTGAGGTGAGTGAGTAAAAAGTGCATTGCATTCATTAGTTTGATCCTTTGGCACTTGTTTGCAATCAAGCGAAGCCCTGGTTTATTACTCTTGGTGTTTGCCGGCACCTGGACAATTGGGAGGAGGATTGATCGGTGATCTTCTCAAAGGAGCATGTGAGAAAACCCGGTGTTCTTGTGAAGGTTGGAGCTCACCTACCCGGAGCGGGAAAGAGCTACCTCTAGTGATCGAGGTGTTTCAGCTTAATCTGGGAAGCCGGTCCGATTTGTTCGGACTAACCTCAACATGGATTAGGGGGAACCGGTAAATTTCCGAGTACCACGGTAAAAACATCGATTGTGTACATCTCTCAATTGCTTTCTTCTAGCTCTTATTTGTTTACATTATTGTGATCAATTACTTGTTTTAGAGCTAGCTTAGTTGCTTACTTGACTAGAATTGTGTAGGTTTAATTGCTTTACATTCTTGCTATTAAAATTGTAGAGAATCAATTAAGTAGACAAGAAAATTTTAAAAACCTCCTATTCATCCCCCACTAGTCGGTATCCTTGATCCTACAAGTGGTATCGGAGCTTGGTCTCTCATTATTAGACTTAACCGTCTAGAGAGAAAGGATAGCTAGTTAGTGGTTTGCGATAGGCAAGGCATATTTCTTTGATGGATCAAATTATGCATATTAGAAAATTAGAATGTCAATTTATTTAAAGGCCATGAGTTCAAATATTTGAAAAATTGTAAATGAGGGCTACATCATGCCTCTTGATCCATTGCACCCAATGGAACAAGGCGGGCGTAACGCTCATTTAGATGCCTAAGCCATGAATGCTTTATTTGGGGCTTTAAACGCGGATGAGTTCAATAGGGTGAGCAATCTAGAAACGACTCACGCTATTTGGACAACCATTTCCGAAATTCATGAAGAGATATCCATGGTTAAAGAAGCAAAATTGCATCGGCTTAGGATGAAATGTGAGACATTCACAATATTGCCTCATGAGGACATTAATAAGATGTACACACGGCTTAATAACATTGTGAATGAGCTCAAAGGCCTTGGTACTAACCTTTCCGATATTGATATTGTAAGAAAGATGCTTAGGGTCCTGCCGGAGAAGTATGAGATGTTGGTGATGCTCTTCCTCAACTCACCGGAGTTGGCAAGAATGACACCGACGCAACTATTGGGCAATCTCATCACAAACAAGCTATTAAAGAAGGACAAGGAGAAGCTCTTGGAACAATCCTCCTCCAAGGGCAAGAAGATTACCGCCTTCAAAGCTAAGGCGGTGGTAAGTGAGGAATCCGAAGACGATGAGGAGGATTCCGAAGAGGAATTGACCCTTCTAGTGAGAAGGTGAAGAAGTTCATGAGAAGACGCTCAAACTGAAGTGCAAATCATGAAAAAGCAAAGAAGAGGCACTCCTACTCCAATAAGCGTTATAGCAATATCTGTTGCTATGAATGTGATGAGAAGGGGCACATCGCTTCTCAATGTTCCACTAAGAAAGATGACAAGGAGAAGTCATCAAAGAAGAAGAGCTACAACGGCAAGAAGAAGCTTTTCAAGAAGCTTCACAAAGATGGCAAAAATGAAGTCCACATTGGAGAGTGGGATTCCGAAGAGGAGTACTCCGATTCCGACTCAAGTGAAGATGAGTCTCCCAAGAAAAAGGGGCTCGTCGGCATTGCAATTAAGGAGGCTTCATCACTCTTCTCTACTCCGACATGCCTCATGGCAAAAGGAGAGAAGGTAAAAATGTTTGATGATGATGAACCTTTATATGATGATCTCATAGATATGCTTATTGAATTAAGTGAGTTTCTTGGAAAAGAAAAATCAAAGTTTAAGGTCTTGAAGAGAGAATACATATCTCTACAAAAATCTTATGAGGAGCTAAAGGAAGCTCATGATTTACTTATTCAAGAAAATCAAAAGAAATCTTGCATTAGCATTGAAATTACTTGTGATATTCTAAATAAAATGCCTAGTGTAGAAGTATCTAAATCTAGCATGTCTACATCTTGTGATGATCTTCTTGCTATGCCATGCTCTTCAAGTATTGATTCCAAAAATGCTTTAACTTTTGTTCATGATGATATACGTGTTAATGAAAATAAAGATTTAAAGGAACAAGTGCTAAAATTGAACAAAAGTTTGGAAAGTGCATACAAGGGAAATACCACTCTTGATAAATTGTTGAATGATCAAAGATACTCATTCAACAAAGAAGGACTTGGGTATATTCTCAAGAAATATAAGAAACAGGCATACAAGCTCACAAGGTTTGTAAAGAAAAATAGTAAGTATTGTACAAAATGCCGGAATTTAGGACATAAGTGATAAAATTGTTCTAAAGGTAAGATTCAATCCATTGGTTTATATGATTCATGCTACATGCTTAAAAAATCTTAAAATGGAAATATTATTGCTTATTTCATTGGCACATCGATTTTGGATGCTAAAATGAAATCCATTTGGGTGCCCAAAACCTTGGTTACTAACCTCCAAGGACCCAAACAAATTTAGGTACCTAAAAGAAATTGATTTTCTTTTGTAGGTGAACTACAAACCGGTGGAAGACATTGGACTCAAACGGAGTATTTTCTTAAGACGGTATCTACAATTTAAATGATGTACACGTTAAAACCTCAACATCTGTACCATCCAAAATCGTAAGTGAGTATCTATCTCTCCTTAATCTGTACCGTAAACAGCCAAAATTCAAAAATTTCAACCAAAAGTCATAAGCCGCAGCTGTTGTCAAACAGGCCCTGAATCTTTTTTCCTTCAACCTTTTTGTTTCAGTTAGTAAGCAAGTACTGTTTCTCAGTGTACAACCAATAATAGCTGACAGCAGATGGCTTTCTGTTTAGAAAAATTAGCATCAGAATTCACATGTCAATTCTCACAGTAATATAATTCTGTCTGCAAGTGGGATTTCACCTTTATATATTGAGTCCATTTCACATTTATATACTGAGTCCAAAGAAGCAAGCCATGATCCATCATGCCGTCGCCAATGTCAAGTTGTCAACACACTCACTTCAGAAGAGTTTCAATCTTCAGATTCACAATTCAGATCATAAATGTCCGTCATGCTTTCACCCGAGCAAAATGCTGCATCCACTAACAGAATCAATAACGGTAGAAAATTTCCATTTGCAGATTTGTCTCCAAGTTCTACATGATCCACGATCTTTCAACTGCAAAATGCATCCCATCTTCTAGTTCTAGCCACAGGCTTCAGAGCAGTAGTTCATCATGCCATCAGCAATTTCGGCATTTACACTCATCCTGCTCATCTGCATCTGAATGATTCTCAAGGTATTGTTTATTTCATTCCAGCATGGATGTGCATTATCTCGTGCCAGAAACACGGGCTCCCTAAGAACTGAATGATACGGGGACAGGGACTGTAACGCCCCCATTTCTGGAGACGTTATGGAACACTGTTACTGTACATTTCTGTCCCGTAACGTCTCCAGAAATGGGGGCGTTACAGGGACAACCTGAATTCTCATCAGTTTTCTCCCTAAGAACTGAATGATACGGGCTCTGCAGTGCCACCATCACCGCATCCGTAGGCTGGAGCAGCCTCAAATCGAACTGGTGTCAAGGGATTGCTGTCGTTGATGAAATGAGCAGCCCTCTCACCTAATTTTCTGTTCCCATATTCCCTGCAGCAGTCAAAGATCCTTAGCCACATTGCGGTTGTTGGCTCGAATTGCATATGCTCCACAAAATCCTCGAGCTCAACCATGTATCCATGCTTGCCCAACAGCTCGATCATGCATTCATAGTGCTCAATGCGAGGGACAATGCTATATTCATCGGTCATCAGAGTGAAATAACTCCTTCCCAACTCAACATGCCCCTCACTGATACATGAAACCAGTGCACTGAGGAAAGTGACAGAGTCTGCCCTAATCCCCTGCTTCCGCATTTCATCGAACAATTCAAGCCCAAATTCACCTTCACCTTTGTAAGCACATCCAAAGATCATCGAATTGCAGAGGATGACGTCGTGAGATGGTCCTGCCTCGAAGACCCTGATGGAATAATCGAACAGCCTACATGTCAACCAGTGCACTTTGTAGTATATCATCGATCTCATAACCATTTCTGATCATGTATGCATGAGTCTGCTTCCCATGCCCGAGCAGAAATATGTTGGCACAGGCTGCCAGTGCTGAGCTGAACGTGGACTGGTTAGGTGTCACCTCGGATTGCATTTCAGTTAGTGCATTCAGAGCTGCTTCACTCATGGAGTGGCGTTCGTAACCTGAGATAAGTGAGTTTCAGGAGTATCTGCCTCTTTCTGATCCCATCTCAAATAGAAAAAGCCGTTCTGCACTCCTCAGGCATCCGCATTTGGAATACATCCTCACGAGAGCATTCTTCAGGAAAGGATGACTGAACAAACCACACTTGAAAGCAAATGTGTGAACCTCCTCACCTTTCCCAAGATCAAGCAACCCGGTACAAGCATTGAGCACTGAACCGAGCGTAACAGCGTCAAGCTTCTTTGTCTCCTGCCTCATCTGCTGGACAAAATGCATAGCACCAGTCAGATCCATGGACCTGGCATAGCCGGTCAACATCGCATTCCAGAACACTAAATTGTGCTCTTCCATCCCCTCGAACAGCCTCTTTGCATCAGCAATCCCCCCACAGGCGGCCAATCCTGACACAATTGAAGCGACATTACCACGTCCTTCATTGAAGCCAAGTTGAAGAGCCTCTGGGCTGCATCAATGGAACCACACTTTGCATACATATCCACGACGGATCTCCGCACATGCACATGGTGCTCATACCCATGTCGGAGCACAAAAGCATGTATGCACCTTCCCTCTTCAAGCGCATTGTTATCTCGGCAGGCAAGAACTGCATGCGAGACGGTATAAACAAGCGGCCAAACTCCTGCCCAGATCATCCGAAAGAACATGTCAACCGCCATATCCCCCATCCCAGCAGGAAGATAACGCCGGACAATGACATTCCACGAGATGGCATTGGGTTCCAGGATGTCATCAAATGCCCGCCTCGCATCTGCAAGCGAGAGGCACTTCCCGTACACATCAACCAGTGCTGTGCCTATAATCACATTGGAGTCGAAGTCCTTGGCGATATGGGCGTGGAGCTGCCGGGCACCGCAGAGGTCGAGGCACTCGGCGCAACAGGCGAGTACGGACGTCAGTGTGACGTCCTTGGGGAGAACGCCGAGGGAGTTCATTTCCGCAAAGAGGGAAAGCGCTTCGGTGGGGTGCCCGGAGCGGGAGGAAGCGGTGATGATGGCGTTCCAAGAACCGCCGCCCCGGCGCGGTATTAATTGAAACAAACTACCGAAGCTTCAAGAAGCTGCTGTAGCCCTATTCGAAGCTACTATCGGTGCTAACGTGGGCGTGGCATCTCCATTCTACGCGGATAGCAAGAGCAACTATCCACGGTGAAGCATTCGAGATGCTCTCAGAGGTGAACGTGAAGTCTTTGCAATTGTGTTTTTTTGGCAAGTGGGTATTTTCCAGTTTGGTCTTGCGTGCCATTTTCAAGCGTTTGTTAGGTCCTGCTCAAGAGGGTTTATTTTAAGTGACTTTTGACTGATAATCATTATAACTGACTGAAAAAACACTGTAACTGACGATAGCTTATTTGACATAATTAAATTTAAAAAAATAAAAATAGAAAAAATAAGTTAGCCCATCACAGACAGTACAGATGAATACGAAAAAAAATAGAACCGATAAAAAAGTTAATAAAAGTTAAAGAAACTAAAAAAATAAAATTATTAAATAATAAAAAATAAACTAAAAGTTAGAAATCCAAACCAAAACAAGCGGTCCTTAGATTGGTGCGACGGGGCGTCTCCACAGGAAACAAAGATTGACAATTTGACAATTGACATCCACGGTACAGAGGGCAAAGAAAAACACTGCCTGCCGCAGGCTAGTAGTAGCTTACACGTCATTAATAGTACGCAAGAAAATGGACGCGCATGAATGCGAGCCTTTGCAAAAGTAGCCCGGTTAATCACCGTAATACTAGATATAGCTCTCAAACTAATATATTTTCGTTTTTGGTCTCCTCTATCACACAATTTTGCTAACGACGATACATGGCAATCGTGCGATCGGGACCACACGATAGCTAGATCGTGCGGTCTCTGACCGCATGACCACTCACTGTCAGATCGTGCGGTCCACTATTCCCGACCGCACAACTTACATGTAAGTATTTTTTTTGCGTTTGTGTGCTTGTACTGAGATTTAAAATTTGTATTTTATGTGAAAAAGAGCTTATTTAGTTCTGCAAATTTTTTGTAATTATAAATATTACGAATATTACAAATTTTTGTAATATTTATAATTACAAAAATTTGCACAACTAAATAAACCCTTCTCCACATAAAAATACAAATTTTAAAGCTCAGTACAAGCACACAAACGCAAAAAAATATTGTGTATATGCAGATCGTGCGGTCGGGGACCGCACGACTCGAGTCGTCTTGCGCGCGGCAGCGGCAATGCACAGGCGGTCGCGTCGGACAAGCGGCGGTGGCAGGCGACGCTGGCAGGCGGCGATGGCAGGTGGTGTAGCAGGCGACGGTGTGAATAGTAGAATCTTTGAGGGAGATTCGGGCGTGATGGCATAGTAGGGTTGCAGCTTTAGCGCCGCGCGCGCGCCACGTGATACGACGGAGTGGAGCGGGGGACAAGACCGTGATGGGACGGCGGTGGGACCCTGTTGACACGGTCGGAGACGCCGGCGACCGTTGGTCTGAAGGCGCTGGTGCGGAGGCAGGCCGGGTTGCGGCGGCGAGGCTAGCTGAGGCGGTTTCGGCCCTGGGTGGAAGCGAGTGAGGGGGCGGGAAAGGAAGAAAGGAGGCAGGCCGATGGGTCGGGGCGGTTTGGCCGAGCCAAAAGACCTTTTCCTCTTTTCTTATTTATTTATTTATATCTACATGTCTATTCTTAGATATATTGATATATATATATATATATATATATATATATATATATATCTCTGTTGGTTTTATTTCTTTGCCTCTGTTTCTTCAATTTTTGGAACCTCAACCAAAATTCAGAAAAAACCATAAAATCCAAACTCCAACAGAATATACTACAAAATAATTCAATAGCTTCATATTTTCAAATTCAAATTTTCAGGATGTTACAGAGTGAGAGTCTGAGACAGTGAGACTGCAGTTTGGACTGGTGAGTGGTGACTCTGGTCTAGTCGTCTGGAGACTGGAAAGTGGAAATTCAGGAATGGAGAATTGCCGAATTGGAGATTAAGTGATTAATGTTTAGCAATTCACACAAACTTTGGTAAAATTGGTATTTATGATACCGTACCGAAATAAGATGGTATTTACTGATACCACACCATATTCTGTAAAGTATCATACTTCTCGAATTAGTATAACTGTATTTACCGAGCAAACCGTATTTACTGAACTGTATAAACCAAAAAAACCGAACGAACAACCCTAGTCAAAATACCGTGGTCGACCTGCCATGGTAGAAATACCGTGGTCGAACCAGTTGTGATCGAAACCTGCTGATCAGACAAAGACGTTCGAACCACTGACTACCGAGCGTGGTCGAAACCAATCGTGGTCATTTTGCCATCCTGAAAACTCAAGCATAAAAACACATCGATCAGAACTTTCATAAATATAAATTCTAGTAAAACTTAAATATTAACTATTCATCGTCAACAAAAATGAATGACCATTGCATGGTCTACCGTAATTTCTCCCTGTTAACACTGGCGAGGTACAGCTCAACAGTGTCATACGAGAGGAAAAAAGCACGCAAGAACATGAAGCGATCATGATAAATGTGCTTATGTGCATGTCTGTGTAACCACTAAGCTGTCCATTTTGCCACAGAGCAGCAGAGATGAGGAGCAGCAAGTTGTTGCAAACAGTATATATGCTTTCCATCAATCCATTGTGCCATAGGACAAGGAAGAGCAGAAGAGAAGTAAGTGATGTGTTTCAAGCTGTATTGCTGTTGATTGTCACAGGACAAGAAAGAGCAGAGGAGCAATAATCAATGTGGAACAGTAAACTGTCCATTTTGATTTGCCTCAGGGCAAGAAAGAGCAGAGGAGCCATAATCAATGTGGAACAGTAAGCTGTCCATTTTGATTTGCCTCAGGACAAGATAGAGAAGAAGGTCTCAATGCAAGGGGGGAAAAAGGAAAGAAGCTGAGGAACAAAGCCAATCTGGGCTTGCACTTGCTCCACCACCATGGTGGCACCAACCACCATGGTGCCAGATGATGGCATGGCAGTGGCACTAAGACATACGGTCTGTTTTTTTTTTTTTGTGGCTTTCAGTTTTAGCTTTTGATTTTTTTACAGTAATTAACTTTCAAATTGAGTATTTTTAAAGATAAAGTCTACTAGTTAATTGTAATACATACTGTACCGACTTCATTTATATCGACAAAATCCACACGTGAATTTTAGTTACTCTATAATCTCTCATACAAATAGCCAAAAATCATAAGCCATAGCCACAAAAGAACAGGCCTAATTGGCTGATGCTTGCTCTGACAGAGAGGGGATAGATAGCCCAGCACATCTGACCCCCCAAAACAGACCCATATGCCAATGCACACCAGCGTAGCTAAATAACTAGTTCTTAATGTAATCGAATTGGTAAGCATCTATTATCCTATTAGAGATCAGGATTTCAAGTCCAATCGTAGGCAACATGCAGATTGTTATCATTATGTTCAGGGATGAAGTTGGCAGTGAAAGGTACTGTTTTTTTCAGCTAAGCTTATATTCTCTCTCGAATAGATAAACAGGACGATTTCTTTACTGTCGTTTCTAAACGACTTATCAGGACAACTTTTAGAAACGGTTTACCAGCGTTCTATTCGTTTATACAAACATTCACACTAGAGCTAAAAATTATTGACCACAACTATAAATCATAAGCACAGACAAACTTTAAGCTATCTATCAATATATAAGCTTTTCAGGTTAGTGCAAAAGAAGGCACATGCGTAGTTGAAGTGTAAGAACACCCGTACCGCCATTGAAGATCTTGTCGAGCTGTTCCCTTGCTTGCTTTGTTACACAGTGATGCAGAAGCAAAACTGCGTCATCAGGACGTCACCCGGGCAGAGGGCCCCACGAAAGCCTCCTTTGTATGAGCCGTGGATCCCACTCTCCGGGGGATAGGTAGCCCCACGTGTACTGCCGCCGCTGCCACCACCAGCACCACACCACCGCTGCGCCAGGCACCCGTCTCGAGTGGTGCACTTGGCCTAATCTTACATTGCCTGCCATAAGGAGAGACAGCATGCATGAAAACCCCTCCCTAAAGAGGAGGGGAGGGAAGGGCAAAAGGAGAGAGGCAGAAAAGCAGAAGAAAGGGCAGTGAGTGTGCGTGAGTTTGTGCACCATGGAATGATTGACTATTAGCTTTCTTCCTCCTTTTTTATATGAGACTCACATGAGAACACAGATTGAGTTGCTACAACATTTACTGGAAGATTCTGATGATCAGGAGGGTTATGCTTGTAACTAACCTGCACCAGGATAAGCATCTCACCAAATGTTAGGAGTGGTAGTTAGCATATCATTGAAGGGATTAACAACTCATACCAAGCTATATCGACACAAATCCTCCCTACCAGATAATGAGACTTTCTGCATAGGGAGGTGTGTCCCTTAGTAACTGGGATGCAGCTTACTTGGCCCCGCTCGGTTAGGCTGAAAATAGTGGTTTATGATTGAAATTGTACTGTAGCTGGCTGAAATTATATTGTAGCTGAAGGTGGCTTATTTGATGTAATTAAATTAAAAAAATATAAAAATAGAAAAATATATGTTAGCCCATCACGAACAATGCAAACGAATACGAAAAAAAAGAACCGGCAAAAAAGCTTAAAAAAACTAAAAGTTCAGAAAAGATGAAATTTATGAATAGTAAAAAGTAAGTCAGAAGTTAGAAGTTCAAATCGAAATGAATGGGACGTTAACGAGGCGGTAATTTACCAAAATATTCAGCAGCTTAGTGTCGCTATCATAAATCATTGTCATAATAGTAATGTCAGCCAATTATTTCTGTCTCTTGCTAACTGTGCAGTGGAAGTAGTTTGAAATCATTGATATATGTCTTTTTTGACGCAGCAGTTTACAACACATGGTTGAAACGATATAAGGAACTCGAGTGGCTTCATCTCCGAGTGACGGCCTCTGTACTTTGCCACAACTCCACTGAACTCCCTGCAACTTGCTGGGGGCATATGTGCGACGATTCATAAAAACAATGGTCAAGAGGTATAAAGGAGCATGGTTGGAGAAGGGTGACGCCTGCATGACATGAGGGCGAATGCAGCCATTCCAGACAAAATTTATGCAGTAACAGCACTCACAAGACCCACTATCGGGATGCAGGACATTTGCTAGCCCATTTGTGTTGGAAATTTCAGAAAATAGTTGATGGCACTTCCAGTTGTGTTGGACAAATACTTCCTGAGTTCCTTCACATATCGCCCTAACCTTCAGTGAGAAGTTGAGCTGTCAAAATATGGTCAACAAAATATAGGCAAGTCAGTTTGTCAATGAGAGTTTTTGGCATCTGTGACCCTGAAAATTTTGTTTTGCAGAAATAGCCCTCCTTTGGCGTAATTTGCATATGTAGCCCCCTACAGTGCACCTGCCCCCTAGTACCGAGCGTGGCAGGACCTGCCTCCGGCCTTGGGCGTGGCAGGAGGCTCTCCCTCATTCCTCCGCCCAATTGCCGCACGATTCATCTTTGCGCGTGTTGTTTCCGCTCGTTGTTTTTTCCCATGCCCAGCTATTTAAACGTGCGACAGACCGGATCGCATGAACGCTCTCTCCTTGTCTCCCTCTCGCACTCTCACACATTCCATCTTCTATCCCATGAATCGTAGAGGTGGTGATGAAAGTAACTCGAGCATCGCCCACTTAGTGCTTCGGGCTTGGGTTGAATCTTCACCGTTGTCGATTCCAGCCGAGAGAGGCAAGGTGATTATGGGCTATCGGTTACTCAGGTATTTTTGATGTGGCCCTCCTTCCGGGTGAATTTAGTTGTTCTTCATACAATTTTTATTGGAGTGCTTCTCATCGTCGTTCGTGCGTTTGAGTGTGGTGTAGGGTTGAATCTGGGGGGTGTACAACAGTTGGGAACGCTGCCACGAAGAGGTCTGTTCGTTCCCAAATGCGAGCTACTGGCGATTCAACACTAAAGAAAAGGCATTAGAGGCATTCAGGGCGTATGGGTCATTGCGCGGTGAATCGGCTCAGAATAGCAGTGCGACTGTGCGATGCTAGCGTTGTGGAAGTCGTGCCATACATGTGTTGTACTCAATAAAAATATAGTGATTGTTGTGTAGTTCGTGGTGATTTTAGCATTTTTGTATGTGTATGTGTTGCCATGAGATGCATTGTTGGTGATAAGATGCAAATTTTGCTCCGTTTGTGATGTCTCTGTTGGAAGAAATGAAATGAAATAGCAATGTGTGTTGTACTTTGTGCCAAGTCATGTGTTTGAATGTACAGTTTTAGTTTGGTTAGCTTATTTGTAGCATGTGATGTGTTGGAACGAACGATCTGGAACATGGTATTTGTAGCAAGCTTATTTGTTGAGTGCTTTGTTGCGCAATACTTGAATGTTGGTAGAGAAAAAAACATACCAGAACATGGATCACAAAGCAACACCCAATAGATAAAAAATACGTACCACAACGTATACGAATAGGGAGTACAAAAGGGGACAACAGTAAAGACTACCGTACCAACCAATGCTACCTAGCCTGATCTATAACCTATGAAGTACTACATAGGGTGCTAGCCACCGCATGTGCTGTAGTTCTACGGGGAGTGAAAACAAGAACGTCTACGACTGAAACTGGGGGACCTAGAGCAAGAGCGAGAATGACTGAGCTGCATCCTTGGTTGGAACCTGCAATGTCAATGGTAGGTAGTGGTTTGGGGTGTCGCACGCTCTTACGCGTTGTACTCCTCAGGCGGGGTCTCAGGGGTCGAATTGGTGGTGGGTTATTAGGGATGACAACGGGCGTAGGCAAAGAGGGAGTGTATGCGGCTGCTACCCTAAGAAGCTCAAGATCTACCTCAGTTGTGATCCTCTCACGCTACACAACTGAGAGAGTCATCTCACATCGGGTGAGCTAGGTGCGAAGGGTGTCGGAGTGCTCATAGCTGGAGGTGAGGAGCATCCGAAGTTGGCCGATCTCCTATAGGGTGTTGATGTAGGTAGTTGCCATCGTCTGAGTGAGCTGAACCTGGTGTGTGAGCTGAGGGTCGTCCTATGAAATCTCGAGACACTCTGGGTAGCATTCTCCTGCTCGGGTGGATGAAAAGTAGCAGAAAGGTGACTGCAACTGGGTATCCCCGTGTATCTAGCACAAGCGGCCTACGGCGAAACATGCCGCATCTTGGATAGCGTTTAAGCAGTGTGTGCGAGGATGCTCGATCTGGTAGGTATGGGAGCCGAATTCCATTGGTTGTGTGTGCAGGAATGCCTCCATTGACCAAGAATTGCAGTCCATAATCCGAGTCTTTCGGCCCCTAAGAATTCCTCCACTATGCCTCGCTCACTACGGGTGATATCCCTTTAGCTCTAGGGCAACCGACAGAAGTTCGAGTTTCCCACCAAGGCTCACAAGGCTAAGTGGGAGTCGTGGAGGGAATTGTGGTTCTACTATCTCGCTCAGGGATCTGACCTCGTTAGCACAGGCAAGAAGCCGCTAGTGGATCGCTCAATGCACTTCTCGCCTTCTTTGGGCGCGACAGACAAGGCCCACCAACACCTTCTATAGGGGCTTGGCTCAAGGTTCAGCATGCGCGACCTCATGAGGCGTGAAGGCCGTGGCAAGCCCGGATCCGTGCGGAACCAGGGGAAGATATGGCGGCGGCGGCGGGGATATCGGGTCTAAACAGATTCGGTAGTGGGGAGCCCGCGCGGGAGACTGGTGATGCTGAGGCAGCTTAGCGCCAAGGTGAGCCGGGTGTGGGACGAGGCTGAGCTGGCGCCAAAGGAAGCCAGGGAAGCTGGAGGTAGCGACTGAGGAGGCGACTCCCCGAGGCCAGGCGTGGCAAGATCCGGCGACGGTGGGGATGCAGGTAGTGCTCAGATGAGGGTCTAAGCTAGGCAAGGCCGAATGGTTGCGTCTCGTACGGTGGAAGGCCAACAGCGACGTGGAGGAAGCTGAAACTAGAGCAGAGAAGGCTGGATCCGGCCTTAGCTGCAACGGAGAGCGTCGGATCCAGCATGGAGACGCCGAATCTAGGCTTGGTGGAGTCGGTGGTGGCCGGATCCGGCGTGATGGTAGCCAAATCCGGGCGGGTGTGGTGACGAGGGATTTGGTGTGGGTTGCACGGATCCGGCTAGGGCGACCGAGGCGGCAGATGACGATGTGAGTGCACGGGCGACAACGCGTGCGCAGATGACCGAGATGGCGATGGCGTGCGCGCGGTGGTCGGCGGCCTGGAGATGGCTGCCCCAGGAGTAGAGATCACTCCTCCCAGGGGCAGCGGCAACGAAAGACTACCGGAGGCTAGGTATGGCGCATAGACTCTGATACTATGTAACAAGAGTTGGATGAATAGTTATTGGTTGTATTACAGAGCCTTAAAGAGACAATATATATATAGTACATACAAGAGACAGTTTTAAAATAGAAAAAGACACTAATACCCTTAACATGCATAGCAGGGATTCAAACAAATTTCAAGGCACTATTTGATGCATGATTGATACCTCCATGGCATCCAACATACATCAAATAAGAGAGAGAAAGTCAGAGCTTCTGTCTCATCGCCACCATACTTTAGTAGAAAGATGAAGTTTCACATTAATTACTTGGGCGTGCAACCTAAACAAGCCAAATGATGATTCTGTCACCTAATCTGGCTCTTCATTCACATCTCCTGATTTCCGATATGGATGACATATATAAAAAAACCCCCCAATTCACCTGATATTACACTCTATCGACAGCTTCCTCGGGCGGACCGCGGACATGGTGTTTTGAAGTGTAACGTAATATATCCTAGGGGAGTCAACGATCAAATGCATTCTCAAAAGGCTATCCTAATTAAGGACTCCCAAACCAACATCATTGCTAACCAATAACTATCATTCTTTGTTCCTGCCCCTTGGTTATAAAATATATCGAACATGATGAGGCGCCATGCATGCATGCGTTGATGGGCTTTTGTTAGTTCCCATCGATCCTTCTCAATAGTACAGCCATTTGCAATATACTCTGAGCATCATATCGGAGATACTCCTCTGTCCAAATCCAACAACCGGTCTTCGCATAGCACCGTCGGTTTCGTCCATAAAAAAACGGAGAGGAAAAGAAAGCATGACACTTAATTTGCCGTACTTCTCAAAGCACCATGCTGCAGCCGCCTCAAAACCTCTCAACACTCCTTGAACTGCACGTCTCTCTCTCTCTCTCTCCACAAGCAAATACATACACGCATACGCCCCCTATAAGTACCAGTAAGCCACCACATTAGACAGGCACTCCTGATTTCATCTTTCTCGTAGCCCTCTCCGCCTGCCTCTAGTCTATCTTCTTCTAGCTTGCACCTCACCTCAGCATGGGTGGAGCTTCTAACCTTCCTCCTGGTTTCCACTTCTCCCCCTCAGATGAAGAGCTCGTCGTCCATTTCCTCCGCCGCAAAGCCTCCCTCCTCCCGTGCCAACCCGACGTCATCCCTACGCTACTTCTGAATCGCTACGATCCATGGGAATTGAACGGTATATACGCATCTAGTATTAGTATATATTTACGTTCGTATATGTTCTTGTCATTGCCATATCTCTGTGCTGTTAACGTCGAGTCCTGATAGCATGCAACTACTCTTTCAAGGCAAAGCACTCCAAGCAGGGAACCAGTGGTACTTCTTCAGCCATGCTGCAACACAAAGTAGAACCTCGCCAAATGGGCGCTGGAGTCCCATTGGCGCCGACGAGACAGTAAGCAGCGGCGGCTGTGACGTCGGCCTGAAGAAGACGCTCGTCTTCTCCATTGGGGAGCCCTTCGAGGGAACCAAAACCAACTGGGTCATGCATGAATATCATTTACTGGATGGGAGTTACAGTTGCAGCAGCACCAGCACCTCAAGTAGTTCAAGCAAGCGGTGCCACAAGAAGAAAGGTCACTCAAACACGGTGAGTGCTATGTACCACATGTTCGTTTATTGCATTTAATTAGCGTTATCATATATGACAAACGTGGTCAATATGTATGCATGCATGATCATTGCAGGAGTCCAACAGCTGGGTGATATGTCGAGTGTTTGAATCAAGCTACGATTCACAAGTGAGCTTCCATGAGGAGGGCATGGAGCTTTCATGCTTAGACGAGGTGTTTCTATCCCTAGACGACTATGATGAAGTCAGTTTGCCGAATAATTAGAACAATTGTTAGCAGAGTTGCTGGTAGGGTCTGCACCTATCAAACAGGCCATTCGATCGTGATGATTCTCACAAGAAAAGTTTCATTCTGCAGGATGATCAAAAGATCTGATAAGTGTTAATCCTAGTTAATCCACTGCATCTAAACCAGACATGTAATTAGTTAGTCTCTTCCAAGAGGGTGCATGTAACAAGTTTGAGCTTGTTTTTAATAACTATGGCATCAGTGTGAATACTCTTTCTAGCTACGATGTGATTACCTGAGCATTTGATCGTCTCTTTTGAATAACAAAGCACATGTTTTAGGTAGCCATTGCAATGAAGTCAACAGTGAGCACCATAAGGTGGCCTGTGGGGTTAGGACTATATGGAATAAGGAATGTGGTTTTGGGGCGATGCAGGCATGACCTGTGCCTGCCTACTTACTCTCCAACTCACTGCCTTATTTCTATGTGCTGTGCACAATGGTGTTGTGCCCACAAAGCAAAGGGGGTCAGTCAGATGCTTTAAAAATACAGAGATAAAAAAAAGAGAGCATGGTTGGAGCTTGCGCAAGCATATTGCTGTTGATGTCATCAATGAGATAAGCTTTCCCAAAGGTGATAATATCTGCGTGTGTCCACAGCACACAGAAGGCATGCATGCTGCCATGCACTGGTAAGACTTACCAAACTAGTTACTGGATACCCGGGTATATATAGCCACCAAAGTTTCTGAACCTTAATTGAGGTGTTTGCAGTGCATAATGCACTGGCTTTAGATCGCTAATCATGGATACTAGCTAACTGTTCTGTAACTTTGTTTAGTACTAAAAAGGTTATTGATCGACTTGTTAATTGAACAGTGGAGATGCGAGATGATATAATTCATGTCTGTTCTAGGAGTTGGTAATGCCTCCATCCATAATTTCAGCATGCCTGTCCTTACTTTTCATGGCCTGCTGACATGACGATGGTCCAGCATACATAAGTGGACGAGAAAAACATGGATAAACAAAGAGAAGAATTAATGATAACTATGCTAGTGGTTTACATGTGTTATCATTTGGGCTGTTCGTCTAATGACTTTTATATATATCGATGGCGTGCAAATAGAGATGAATCAGAAGTCCACATCCCGATCGACATTAACAGATAGATGGAACAAAACAGAAAACTATATGTCTCCAACAGTTGTTTCCGCTATACTTGCTTTTGAAATCACAATTTTGAGTGGGTTGCCGACTTGCCGTACTGCTCAGGTCAAACGTGGCAACAAAATAAATTATCTGAAGAACAGGCTACCTAAATTGCAACTAGATTTTAATGTAGTTATTCGTTGCAAGCCATCCCAAACTAATGCCCTAACAAGTTCCATTGTTCTGAACAGTAACAGGTATATAGCCATATATATAGGATCAAAATATAAACGCACTGAGACAATAATTGAAATAATTGGAAGTTTGAAACTAACCATGCATGATCGAGCAACTGGCACTTGAATCAGCTAAGTAGATAAACAGCATACACCCAATAATTCTCCAGGACTCTCTAAAAGGACAAACGATATGTTAGACCAGTTTTTCAATGCCATGTCTTTTGAGTGAAAAATTGAGATGCAGGAAGTCAAATATTAGAACATGAAGGTCAATGGCATGGGGTGACAAGTTGAATCCAAAGTAGTCTGCCTGAAGATACTAATTATATCCTTCTCTAGTAAAAGTAGTTCTAAAAATTAACACAGTCAGAGGTTCATTAATAAATTTAATCCACCATATAATCCTGAAGCCCTTTGCTAGCACATGCATATTTGAACTGTTAGAAACCCTCCTACATTGTTAATTTCTTCTGTAGAAGTGGATTACAGGCAGTGGCGGAGCTTCAACGAAATTGAAGAGGGAGCCATGCTAATGAGTTGTGTATGAACTCTTTGTTAGGAAAGACAATAAGCATCTATACAACTATACATCATTAAGGAGTATTCATGGAGAAGGGCGGGCCAGGACCCACCCTGGCCTCCATGAAGCTCCGCCAGTGCTTACAGGTACTTGAATTGAATCAGCAGTTCCAGGTTGAGATAGCAGAAGAAGCTAGGATTGTACCCAGATTTTATTTCTGTTATGAATATTGTGTGTATATTGAAGAAGCCCAATAGGCAATATATATAGGGAGTACAAAGGAATATTACAGGGGAATATGTTGATTCCTATTCAATCTCTAATACCCTTAACAACCTCCTCAAATGCAAGGCGTATGCAATAACATTGTATTTGAAAAAGGGTTAATACTAAAACAAGAAATATCCGACGTCCGAGTCTTGATAATGTCGCCGTTGCGTGCAGTTTTTAAATAAACTGTTAAATCAAGCCGAAGAGAATAGATAGAAGCCTGACGGCGCAGATCGAAACCCAAGACAGCGGCGGCGCAGTGCACAAGGTGCAAAAGACACGCGGCGGCCTTAGAAGCTCAGGGCGGCGACTAGAGAAGCGGCGGCATCATAACGACTTCTACGATCTGCACGCGGCTCAGAGAGTAGAGCGGCGGCTACTGTCATGCAAAAGAAAAAATTTCTATACTTCTATGATTGATAATAAATTTATGAATTCGCACAGCTTGGACGAACTAAAAATTAGAGACTACGAACTTGAATGGACACAACGGAAGTCTCACGAAAAATAATTAAGACTGACTAAAAGAAATCAGCAGTAGAAAATAAAATATCCCACTACCTCAAAACCCCTCTCCTCTAGCTCTCTTCACTCCCGATCCCCTCTCCCCTCGCTGCGCACGTTCGACCCTCTTTCTCCTTCCCTCACTCCCGTCTCTCCCCCTCTCTGGATGTCGGGCGGAGCAAGGGCGCGTGCAGGCGTGGGCGCGGCAACATCGTGGTAGGAGGCTTGGGGCGGCCGGCTCTGGAGGGCGACCGGCTCTGGAGGGCGGCCCGCCGAGAGCGACAGAGGAGAGGCGACGGCGGGACGACATACCCGGCGGTGAGATCCGGCGGCGACGACCATGGAGCTGGTTGAGCCCCTCCCCTCTAGATCTGGTCAAGCCATCGTCGCGGAGGCCAGATCCGGTGTGGATCCGGAGGCTAGGCCGGCGTTGACCGGCCAACATCGAGAGAGCCGAGCGGCGGCGGCGGCAGCTCGAGCAGTGACGACCGGAAGGTCCAGATCCGAGCTCGGCGGTACGCAAAGTCGGCCGGATCCGCCCGGCTACCGGTCGGACTTGGCGTCGGAGGTGGCTAGATTCGGCGGTGGCCGGATCAAGGGGTGACGGAGCACGGCGGCTTGAAGAAGATAGCGGTCCATCCAGATCGGATCTGGATGGCGTGAGAGCCCAACGAGGGTCGGCGACCCGAGGACGGCGACAGTCCGGCGGGACCTAGCGACGGGCGGCGGCGTCGCGCGGCGGCGTCGGCCAAGAATGTCGGGAGACCGGCCGGCCAAGAGAAGCGGCAACGGCCCCCAAGGTCAAGAATCGAGTCACCTCCGGGAGGATGAGCTCGACGGCGAGGAGATGACCGCCCGTGGGAGAGGAGATCAACCTCTCAGGGGCAGCAGCAACAACGAAAGTAGATCGAGGTTAGGGTTTCAACCTAAGCTCTGATACTATGTTATGAATATTGTGTGTATATTGAAGAAGCCCAATGAGCAATATATGGGCATGTTCTTTTTGGCTGCGGCTTATGGCTTTTGGCTGAAAATTTTGAATTTTGGCTGTTTGCGACAGAGATACGGAGAGAGAGATACTCGCTTGCGATTTTGGTTGATACAGATGTTAGGCTTTTAACGTGTACTACAATTAACTTGTAGACCTCGTCTTGAGAAAATACTCCATTTAAAAGTTAGGTACTGTAGCAAAAGCCAAAAGCCGCTGTTAGAAGCCGTAAAGAACATGCTCTATATAGGAAGTACAAAGGAATATTATAGGGGAATATGTTGATTCCTATTGTATCTCTAATACTCTTAACAATTTCTATACCCCAACAGATCAACAGAGACCCTTTGCATTGCACATGTAATGACATAAGGTTTAGAAGGCCAAAACATGTGTGGTACTCTGGGTTTTAAAACGTTACATAAAATTGCTAATTAACAATAAATTTTTTTAGTATTCTATTACATTCTCACAGTACTCAAAAGAAATAGAAAAGAGTCTACACCGCTTATTAGCTAGACAATTCCAATTTCTAGAAATACAGATCCTTGTTGTAATGTGGGAAAAATTATAATATCAACCATTATTATATGTAATAATATAGATTTTAGTTTAAAATCATTTATGATATTTACCACACAAATTGTGTGGCATAATCCACTGCTTACTTTGAAATATTGTTATGCAATTATTGTAAAAAAATATTGCAACAGATAGAATATTGGAAATGAGCAAGGGAAACATCTTATACTAAAACATACAGCCTTGCTTAGCATAATGTAAAATGCCAGTTTAACTACAGCAACATTTTCCTTTAAACTAATGCAACAACTGACAACTAAAGTTATTTTAGCTAGCTGCCAAATTTAAATGATATTAAATTAATATAACCTAAGAATCTTCATCATACTTGGAAGGGGATGCGTGCCTGACTCCCTAGTTGGACCTCTTATGATAATTCCAAAAGATAAAGACGTTTGTCATGAATACTCTATTTTAGTTTGCGCACTATATCTATGCTTACTAAGTTGGTAACCCCCATTGACTTCCACATATAGTTACATTACCTTCTGCACAAAGGCTGCAAAACGTAGTGCTATTGCACATGCTTTATCATGTAAACCATTACACTAAGTGAGTGCGCATACCGTATCATGCAAGTCATTCCCTTAAATGCACAAAGCATTCATGGAAAAGATTGCTAGCAAAGCCATTTCAAACGGAATTCAGGGAGGCCAAAAACCATACATCTAATCTAGTTTTCCGGGGAGTTTCTGAAAGCCATTTGTCTGGTTTAATTTCCTTACCCACTACAAGAAATAAAACAACTGAGAACTTTACAGGTGAGCAAGATCTCTGTAACTTTCAACAAGCACATGCTGTCTTCCTCAGGTGATGACACGAAGTTACGCATCAAAAACTAAGTGAAATCGCCAATGGGTCTAATGTCATGCGTGTGCTTCTGTTCTGCTGTACACCAAGTTATGTCCATGATAGAGATGAACTCAAGGATAAGTGCGGTTAGTGGCTAAGTCTGTTTCAATCCTGCCAAACTCATTATGTTAGATGGCATCAGGCAACATAGGACCACGAGAAGACCATTCCTAGAAGGACGGGGGCATTGATTCTGTATGGATCAGCTCAGATTATTTAGTTGTCATGAGAGAGGGTCATTTGTGATCAGACACTAGGCACTTTACACGCAATGTTTGTGCCATTTCGATCTCAGCGACTCTGCCCCTCCCTCCCCAGCTCACACCTGACAATTGAGTCATGAACACTACATGGCCATCATTTGGTAAGAGAATCTCCAGGAAAGAACACCTGAAATGCTACATTTCTAATTCTAGCGGTTCGATTTCACTTTGTGTGCTTCAGCAAGAATTGATTGAGACGAAATTGTTTTCAACAAAATGACAATCCACCACCACAAACACTGGCTATAGCAAAACATAAGCACAAGCCCAGGTACAAACCAAGTTCAGTGGCAGAAGGACAGCATGCAGCTTAATGTGATGCCTGTGATGCCTAAGAGCATGGAAGTATGGCACTAATTTTTGCAACCCTGTGAAGTCCTACAGTGCAAATCGAACTACATTATCCAGAAAGATTAGTACCAACTATGCCTAAGTGTAATTTAAACTTAATAGAAGTTGCATCAAAGAAACAACTAGGGATAAGCAACCTACTGCAAAAATATTCAACTAAACCCTGAGCTTCCTAACCCCAATTCCGGCGAAAATTTTGGAAATCTTTCACTCTGTTCCCCCAATTCGCCCATAATGACGCGAAGTACGGCACAAGAGACATCCAATTTAGCTTCCGACCTCGCAAGGAACCACAATTTGAAGTAAGCAGACCCTTCCAAGTCCTTCGTTAGACGAAAATTATCAGGCAACGCATAGAGAACAGCTACGTGCGGTTAAGCGGGTGAGTTGAGGGGTCATGGGGGCATATCACCTTGTGGTTCGTCGGAGGCAGACCTCGCCGGAAAATATCCGCATCGCTCCGCGGCGGCGGCGGCGGCCGCCGCCCCCGGCGACCAGAGGCTTGCCGTATTAGTTACGCAACTACCCTTCGAAGACGCAATGCCAACCTCCGTGAACGCCTCTCCAAGGTTGAAATTACGAGGTCGTATCGGGCTATCGAAGGCGGAAAAGTACAAACGAGCCTTAAAGATGGATTATACAGGCCGTGGCCCATTATCAAGCCCGCCTTGCAGGGCCAGGTCTGACTGGCCCACGAAAGAATCAAACCATCTTCTCGGATTTTAATTTGAATTTAAATAAAAAAGGAATGTCTGAGAGTACTCGGCGACGCCGAAACCAAT
Organism: Bonia amplexicaulis; assembly: GCA_036346245.1. Classification (NCBI taxonomy): domain Eukaryota; kingdom Viridiplantae; phylum Streptophyta; class Magnoliopsida; order Poales; family Poaceae; genus Bonia; species Bonia amplexicaulis. Next base: position 17,963,038 of record CM070744.1, read on the forward strand.
CGGCTCCCGCCGCCGCGTTGCGTTGCCACCGTTCGAAATTCCGTTCCAATCCGCATTCGACACTAACTCGGCAACACTAAGTTTGGGTCCCATACGACCCGCTGCTACTGCATATTAACTTCTACTTCTAATTTTTTAATATGGATATCAAAATTTTTAAAACAGTTTTTTTTATTTCCTCTCGTCTTAAAGATAAGACAGTAGGTCACGGACGTATCACACATTTTACTTATATGCTCGTCTTACATATACATATCTTTTTCACTTTTTTCATCACTTACATCTCTATTCTTAAAAAAACACTTTTTTTAACCACTGCTATTTAGCCGCAATCAAAAATCATCCAACCACATAAGGCATGAAGTACCGCCGATCCCATCGCACCCCGCTCCAACCCATTCGCGTCCTCCAGTCCTCGAGCACTCTCTCGATCACTACCTCACCACCCGCGCGCGCCATCCTGATGGCGATGATGCCGCTCTCGTCCGCCTTGTTTTCCGGCGCCGACGACTCCTCCTCCTCGCTGCTGTCGTACACGCCGGGCACGCCCGCCTCGCCGTCCTGCTACGGCCCGATGATGGTGCGCGCCCCCTTCTTCATGGACTTCAGCATCGGCGGCAAGTCCTACTGCTGCCAGTCGTCCCCAAATTACACACCGTCGAGCCCACCGCGCCGAGTGGGGTCCCCGGAGTACGCACCGTCGATGGCTCTGTGGCTCGCTCCCCTGATGGCGCCTCCTCGGCGCGCCGTGTCACCGGACTACACACCGAGCACGCCTCCTCCGACGCAGTGCGCAGCGGCCCCGGACTACTTGCCCCTGACGCCGCCGCCGCGGCGCCCTTCCTCGCCGGACTACACGCCGCTCCGCGCCGCGTCACCAGTGTAACGCCATCGACCCCTCTGCGCCGCGTCGCGTCTCCGGACTACTCTCCCCTGAGTCCGCCCAGGCGCGCCGCATCGCCGGACTACACACCTCTAAGTCCTCCCCGGCAGGCTGCATAGCCGGACTACACCCCTAGCACGCCGCCGTCGCCGCTGGTCTCCGACGCCCAGTCGCGCACGTCTCCACCCCCGCCGCCACCACCCATACCAGAGGAGCGGCGCCAGCACGTGCTCCTCACGCACGAGCCGGTTCAGCTGCGGCCAGCATCACCGTGCCTTCCTGCATGGATATTAGACATCTTGTAATAGGAGATCATCGGGTTCTCATGTGTAATCCTTGCCTCTATGTATGGCACAATTAATCGTGTGCCTTCATCTGTTCTTTGGCAAATCTTGTATTATGCTACATGAATTGATGAGTATATATGTATGAATCTTTGGTGAATATTTGAGATTCTTGTTCTCCTGTCCACTGCTTCTCCATTTTCTGATTGCAATAGCCACGGTGTTATTTGTTTCCCACGTATTTGGCTATGTTCCTATTGGTTTCCAAAAGCTACTTTTCTACAGTAAATAGTTTTTTTATAGTACCTAACTTTCAAACAGAGTGTCTTTTTAAGACAGAGTCTACTAGTCGATTGTAGTACACACTGCAGCGACTTCATTTATATTGGCCAAAATCATATGCAGGTATCTCTCTCTACAAGCTGTTACTATTTATAAGCTAAAGCCAAAAACGTATATGAACGGGCCAAGTCTTGGGTTGGTTTTATTGAAGCTGATCAATATGTTCATTGCATGATGGCAGAAAGAGAGGAAGAATGAAAACTCATGACTGATTTGCGATAGGCGTGGTATGCTGCGCATTTGGGGTTTAGACGATCATTGATATGCTCTGAGGACTGAAGAAGATGAGTCTCGATCGAACATACAAACTGATTCAACACATTCGCAACCTGGATCTGCTTTAATGGGTGAGGAAGGTATGTTGAAAGAAGAAGATACTACTAGCTTCTGAGTGACTATCTTGAAGTTGTGTTCTGAAAGTTCACTTGTGAGTTGCTGACATTATTGGAATTGGGCGAGTTGCCCTTGGCTACTTTCTTTTGCTTCTTGTCCTTTTGATGTACCGAAGTTCCTCTCTGCTAGTTTGTTCTGTAAGCTACTAAAACTGAGGCCCTGTGTAGCAAATCTCAGGCTACTGAAGTTTATTTGAAGGAAGCAAGTCCTGAAGATTCTGCTACAGCTTAGAGACTTCTTTCAATGAAAGCAGTGGCTGTTCTGTGCATGTGTTCTGCTGCTGGATGTAAGAGTGGATGATAGATACACTTTAAGGGGCCGGTTGGTTTGGGGTTAAGAGGTGGGTTAAGGATTTAATCAGCCAAACATCATTGGGTTAGAGATGATTAACTTAACATAGTAAAATGTTTTAACACTTCTAACTCAGGATTAAGTTAACTCAATAAATTGGTGGAATAAGTTAATCTAGCATAAATGATCCTCCTAAATTTTGTTTTTCTAGTGCTAATCCAGATAACTCACCTAATCGAGCCAAACAATAATTTAGATTACAAGATTTGTTACCAAACACAAAATTTGAGTTAAGCTAACCTAGTTGGGTTAGCTAACTTGGTTATTTTAACCCTAAACCAAACACAACCTAAGAGTGGATGTGTTTTGCTTTTAGCTGCGCAACTTTGGTTAGCACTAAGCAACCACATACAGGGGAGAGGAGATCTCGCTGATCTTGATGGCAATGTTGGCCTCACTGTAATCGGATGCTCCGCGCGCTCCGCCTCCTGCACCTCGCCCCGGCACCCTTCTGTCAGGCTCCAATGCAAAGCGAGACAAAGATGCAAGTAATCGAGAGAATCGGATCAAAGAAAATTTTGAGGAAAAACTATCATCTAGGGTTCTAAGATATGCTACCACTAGAGAGAATACTTTTGTGGGTATAATTCTTGCTTTCCATTCACGCAGACTTGGGTTATATACCCCTAATTGGTCCAAGGTAGCATTAGTACAAATATTAGCTTATATGCCTGTAAGTTCAGGTTACAATTGCTAAATGACAAAATGTGACAACTACAGTGGCCCATAGTGCCGTCCGAAATCACCTCCAACCATCATATCTCATTAATGCCTTCGCTCCTTGGATCCTAGCCGTTGTTCACCTCGAAGTGAAGTCGATGAACCGGTAACTGAAACTCAGACATTACTATGAAGTCTTCTCCCAACTCTTGTTGAAGAACAAGACCTGACAATGCCCTTCCCTTGATTGTAACCTTATCCTCAAGGTTTGAATTAAGGAAATGTAGCGGTAATGAAGCTTGCATCTTCCCAGGTGGCATCTTCTGTAGCTAGGTCACACTAGTGTACAAGCCATTGAGCCATTGCTTCGCCTTGTCGGGGAACCATTCTTCTCTCCAAAATAGCTATTGCTGCAGTCTTCACTTTCCCATCCAGTCCAACCAAAGGCACAAAAGGTAGTGGTATAGCATGTGACCCTAGATGCTTCTTCAATTGACTTACATGAAATACGGGGTGAATGCTCGTTCCTTCCTACAAATGCAGTTTGTAAGCTACCTTGCTGATTCTCTTGAATCCTGAAGGGCCCGTAATATTTTGCTCTCAATTTTAGAAGACCCCTCAGCCCAAAAGCATTTTGCCGGTATGGCTGCATCTTCAAGTACACCATATCTCAAACATTGAATTGCCTTTCAGATGTGAGTTTGTCTGCAAAATGTTTCATTCTGGTTTGTGCATTATGTAAGCTCCTCTTCAACTCACCCAGCATCTTTCTCTCTGTCTTCAATAGTGACTCTAGCTTCCGTTGAGATATTCCCTGGAATAGCTAACTCACCCACTTGGGATGGAGGATATCCATACAAAGCCTGAAATGAAGACATCTTTAAAGATGTGTGGTAGGAGGTGTTGTACCACCATTCTGCCATTGGAAGCCATGTAAAACATTCTCTAGGCTCTTGAAATGTCATGCTCCTGAGATAAGATTCAATACATTTATTCACTCTCTCGGTTTGACCATCGGATTATGGATGATATGCAGGGCTGAACCGTAGTGAGACTTTTAGGGTTTTGAACAGCTCCTGGTACAATTTGCTAGTGAATATTCTATCTCTATCTGATACTATAGCCAAACTATCATTCAGGGTTCGAAGCTACGCTACCACTAGAGAGAATACTTTTGTGGGTATAATTCTTGTTTTCCATTCACACAGACTTGGGTTATATACCCCCAGTTAGTGCAAGGTAGCGTTAGTACAAATATTAGCTTATCTGCCTATAAGTTCAGATTACAATTACTTAGTGACAAAATGTGATAGCTAGAGTGGCCCATAGTGTCGTTCGAAATCACCTTCAACCAGCATATCTCCTTAATGCCTTGGCTCCTTGGTTCCTAGCCGTTGTTCGCCTCGAAGTGAAGGTGACGAATCGGTAACTGAAACGCAGACATTATTCTGAAGTCTTCTCCCAACTCTGGACCTGTTCTTTACGGCTTTTAGCTTTTGCTACATTACCTAAATTTTAAATGGAGTATTTTTTTTAAGACGGGATCTACAAGTAAATTATAGTACACGTTAAAAGCCTAATATCTGTATCAACTAAAATTACAAACAAGTATCTCTCTTTACAATCTCTATCGTAAACAGTCAAAATTAAAAAACTTCAGCAAAAAGTCAAAATTAAAAAAAAGGCCTGACACCTTCGTCATGCTCTTCCGCGTCCGCGTGGACGTCGGCCGCGAGTGCCCCCCGTCGCCGGACTACGCGCCCTCGACGCCGCCTCCGAGGCAGCGCGCCGCGTTGCCGGACTACTCGCCCCTGACGCCGCCGCTGCGCCCTCCATCGCCGGACTACACGCCGAGCACGCCTTGGCGGCGCCCTGCGGCGTCTCTGGACTACACGCCGAGCACACCCCTGCGGCGCGCTTCATCGCCGGAGGAGGACTACACTGCCAGCACGCCGCCTCCGTCACCGCAGGTGTCCGACACCGAGTCCCGCACGTCTCCGCCGTCCAGGCGCCACCACCCGTACCAGAGGAGCAGCGGCGTCAGGATGTTCGCCCCGATCAGCAGCAGCCGCCGGCATCAGCGTCTTCATGACTTCGTCGTGCCTGGATGCTAGTCATATTGCTATAATTGGAGTTCTAGACTTATTCATCGCGGCCTAAGCGCCAATTCGTTGCCAAATCTTGTACTATGTCTCAATGTAAAAACCTTCTGCTGAAGAAGATATGAGGATTTTGCTTTCTCGCCCATTGCTTCTTGGTCTGCGCTTGCCGATGTGTTCTTGATCTTGTACTAGTTCAGAGGCTAGACTGGCTTCCAGATTTGATGTCAAGCACACACACACTGTTCAACCCCTGCGACTTCAGAAGCACACGATGGCATTACGAGATTCGATCAAATCTTTTTCGAAACGTTTTCACATGTTGTGTTCATCAAGAAAGGAGCAAAAGTCTGAACTGATGATCCGATCGCCCAGGCCAAAACAGCAGCCAGTTCGTGCTCAGATTCTTCAGAGCCAAACGACATTCCTGCGACAACATTGGCAGTATATATCTCATCATGAAAGCCATGTCACGTTCTTGTTACTGTTCATGGCATCGCTCGAAGAGACCGGTCAACAAAACCCAGCAGCGGTAAGAAAGCGATGTTTCGTCAGAAAGGCGAAAAGAAATGCTCGATCTAGAAGATTTGTCCATGGACCAAAACCACCAAGAATTAGCCCCAAAAATCCAACATTACACGTGAATCTCATCTTTTCTTGCTCCATCGCCTAACCTTATCTTCAAAAAAAAAAAAAGTACACGTTACGGCTAAGATTCCCCAAGCGCGGCCGCCAAAACCTGTAGAATTTCAGTGTTCAGTGGTACAGTTCAGGGTTTTCTATAGAAAATATTCAGGAAAGTTTTCTCAAGAATGTTCTAATGATGATGATGTACACAGTACACTCGTGGTTATATTTGGAAGCATCTTGTGTTTCAGGTTGAAACAAGATCCTCTCTTTGATCGACGAGAATGAGAAGAAAGAGAGGCTGCTGTTATTCTAGAACGAGCATACATGCGATGCTACGAGGAATTCAGTTCGTCCACAACTCTGCGAGGCTTGCAGGTACCGATCGATGTGTAGCCTCTGCATCTGGTCCAAAGTTGCAGCTTACAGCTAGCCGGTGACTTTGAACGGTGTGTGTTTGGTCATGTATTCTTATTCATGGAATCTGACTTGGAATTGTAGTACTTCAAAACTAGCTGTTGCTTTGAACTGACACTTTGCATGCACTTTTGCAATCATAACTTTGGAGGGCACTTATTTTTTCTCTTTCGTTTCTTTTTCTTTTTTTGGTGTAGTTCCAGTAATGAAGAAGTTTCCAGTAATGGAGAAGTTACCTAACACGCTAAGCTCCAAACTAGCAGCCGTTGATAATTGGGTTTACGGTTTACCTCACTAAGGTCACTATCCACGTAACGTTCTTGTTTAGTATCGGATACCACCTTAGGAACTCGATAAGACAGGGCACTAAACAATAAAGAACATCCGACGTATTTAACGAAAAAAAACTCTTTCTGATAAAAAATCACGGACGCACAATCGATAAAATCACTATATAAAGGAAAATTATAAGCATGAGAAACTTCGACGTATATCTTAACCGTACAACTACGAGGTACATATATACACTAAGGATTAGTCCCTAATAAAGAAAAGAATAGAGTCCTAATCGTTAACAAAACAGAGACCTATTAGAAACTGAAGCAGTAATCTTCTAGGAGATGAGAACAACACCTCGCTCAGAGAGTCTTAGAAGATAATGGTGTAGAGTTGTAATCGGAAGCGCCTCGAGTAGGCACATCTAACTCCAGCCGACACACGTGTAACATCCCATTTTTGGGAAAGGTTAAAAGTGTTTAAATAAAATTTGCAATTCAAATTTCAAACTCAAAAATTCAACTTAAATTCAATCGAATTTTAAAATTTTCCAAACCCAATGCTTCGTTGGGCATGGCCCAGCTCGTTCCCCCTTCTTTCTCAGCCCAGTTGGCCTTCAGTCTGGCCCAAGTCGGCCCCCTCCCTCGTCGTGCATGCCCCGACCTGCTTCCGCTGCGCGCACATCAGTGTCGTCTTCCCCCTGTGCATCAATAGTGTTGGCCGCCTACCCCTATGCACCCTCATGCTAGCCTAGCCTTGCGCTAACCTTGCCCATACCAGACCCCCATCTCCTTCCTCCTCTACGCGCCACACCGCGTCCGTGCCCATCGCTCCTGCGTCGTGTCTGCACCACGCCGCCTGGCCGAGATCTCCACAAGCGATCATTGTCTCTGTGTGTCCTGTCGCTTTAACTCTCCTCGCGCGTACCTAACCGTCATGCTAGCTCCGTCTCCTTGCCCTGTGCCCGTGCCGTGCACTGAGCTCCGCCGCCCTTGGCTTGCACTTGCCACAATGGCGTCCCACGGCTAGCTCCACTTCCTTGTGGCTACAAAGCCCATGCATCGTTGCTCCTTATCCTCAATTGCTCTCGTGTACCTCCATTGCCACCGAGCGCTCTCCACCCTTCTCCTCCCTCCCCTTTGGTCGCCTGAGCTACCGTCGACGCTGCCGTCGATTTGTCGCTCCGCCGTCCAATTCCCCACGCCTGGAGCATTGCCTTGGAATCCTGAAGACACCCTAAGCAATGCTGACCTTCCCCTCCCTCTCCGACGAGCCGCTCGTATTGTCCTCTTCTCTGTCGCCTGGGTCAACGCTGCCAGTTCACTTCTCACCTTCGTGAGCTCCGTCTTCACCTCGAGTGAGTTCCCTTCTGTCCTGTGTAGCTCCCCGAGCCTTTAATTCGGTTTTTGTGCCGCCGTTTGCCGTGGTGCCATGAGCCCCATGTCTCGACTCCAGTCGCCCCGTGCTCCAAATTAAGTCACACTGCCTTGCCTAGAGGTGCGGTATGAGATGAGGGTTCCACTTTTGCCCTACTCGCCAGCCACCATGGGCCATGAGCCACACTTCCTTCGATAGGAAGAAGCGTTGTTCATCCGTCATTAGTTTGAACTGTGTGATTAGATTAGAGTTAATGACCATGATTAGAATCCATTAATTCTCATTGACGTGCGGGCCCCACTCATTAACCCTTTAACTCTATGACATGTGGGGCCCATCCACTTTAAAAATCATTTTAAAACCCAATTTTATGAAAAGAGCCACTGACAAGCGGGCCTAGTTCACTGTGTCGAATAGTGATGGTACCACCTGTCAATCCCTCAAGCCATTTTTTATGCAAATAATTTGAAATTTAATTAAATTCATGGCCCCACTCGTCAGTCTCTATAACCTTTTTTAGTAGAAAAAATTCAAAAATAAATTTAATTTCGCTTGACAATACCTATCAGTGAGAGAATACTCTCTCTCCTCTGGTTATTTTTGGATTTAATCCAAATTTAAACTTTGGAGAGCTCATTCTCACTTATTGTAACTTCAAATTTAATAAAATTTATTTATAAATTCATCTAAATTCAATATCTATCTAATGACAATTGAATATTTCAATTTGGAGTTCATTTGAATTTATTTATTTTGCTCGCTTGTTTATTTGCTTTCCAATGTGATCATCTGAGTAGAGTACGAGGACATAGAAGAGTCGCAATTTGAGACAAGTCAGGCGAGTCAATATTTTGATCATATTGGGTGGATGTAACCCTAATAGCAAAAACTAGCATATTGTGGATGAAACCATGTAACAGGCGAATGAAACCTGCACCGTTATTAATATTGCACACTTTTACTCATTTTAATAAAAATATAGTTTAGTTAAAATGCTAAGTCATAGAAATTTCTATTTATTGTAGTTTTCAAATGATGCATTTAGCAAATAAAAGAACTCGAATCTATCATTGCTAAACCTCGTATGTATAAATACTATATTCTGTGTATTGGCTCACATAGCATAGTTGTTTGTACTCACCCTTGCTCACTAAATCCCTTAGAATTGTCGATCAAAGTCACTACATGTACTACGATGCCTCATGATGATGGTGAAGAAGATGGAGAATATTAGGGCAGTCTCTAGTAGTCTAGGCTCTTATCCCTGTAAGTCTCTTGTTGTGGCTAGATGTGCTCTCCCCTTTTGCTACTGCTTTCGCTTTATGTAATGTATCCATTTGGTCTAACTGGTTCTTATTGTCAAACTTGACCCGATGTGGTTTATTTAAACTATGATCTGTAATATTAATGGATGGCATATTTTGCATCATGTATGAAATAATTCAGTGATGTATATGTGAGCAATATCTATTGATTTAGAGAAATTCTGGATTGGTTAAATCTGGATCTGACAGTACCACGTCTGGTGTAGGTCGGTGCAGAGTATATTACGAACTTGAAGATGATCCTAATCAAAACCTCCGATCAGTTCTCACTGCTTTCTGATCGAACTCTTCAAGCGATAAAAGACAGCAATGGTTGGACCCGACCATATTCGAACCACAAAATATAACAGTTCTATTTCTATTCACACTATATTTGTTCACATCGCCAGATTTGTTAACGGGGTCAGGAGATGAAACCAAGAAAATGGACTCGTCAAATCAAGCGAAGTTTTAGGTGGTGTTTAGTTGGGTTGAATTTTGGTGGTTTATGTTTGAATTTTCACTGTATCTGGCTGAAATTACATTGTACCTGATGATGGCTTATTTAGTATAATTAAATTTAAAAAATTAAAAAATAGAAAAAACGGGTTAGCCCATCACATATAATGCAAACGAATATGGGAAAAAAAGAACTGACAAAAAAAGCACAAAAAACTAAAAAAATCAGAAAAATAAAATAAAATTAAAAAATAATAAAAAGTAAGCCAAAAACTAGAAATCCAAATCCACTTGAGTGGGAAGTCATCCGTAAAAGTTCACGACAAGTCGAAGTATACGTATGTCACACCACGTCTAAGCAAGTTGAAGGACCTCAGTGAGACAAGTTGGCAAGTTTGACGATCTCGGTCTCTGCTGCAATTTACCAGGGGTGGGTCCACGCATTAGATCCTACAACTTTTCGCAAAACATCCAAGTAATTGCTAGGATTTATAAACACTTACAAAAAAGGCATCGTTTCAACTCACATACGGTTTAAACTTCTGACTATAATTTTTGATTTAGAGCTAAAATTTGATTTATAGTTAAAATTACACTGTAACAACTATTAGATTTTTCTAAAAAAAAATAAAAGAAGAAAAAACGTTGTATCGTGATAGATAATATAAAGGAATAAGAGGAAAAAGAAAAGGAAAATTAGAAGTCGACACGTTTTAAGTAGTTTTTGACTTAAATAAACTGAAAACCAAAATAAACTAAAAGCTGAAGCCGTTTGAAACGGAGCCAAAATTTCGACAAATTGACCCTACAGAAACATGTATAAATCTATATTTGACCCACGTACATACTAGAAGTTCTTGATTGGCCACTGTAATTTAATAATGGTTTTCCGATGAATTTTTAAATAATCTATTTTTTAATTTGAATTACAGTATTATACCTTTTTTATATAGTTTTAATCATATGCTATTATACGGTTATACGATTTGAACTAGTTACCTAACTGTTGGGCGACACGTGATCAAATCGTCCAACCGTTGAACGACTAGACCGTACCACCCAACCGTTGAGCGATAAGAACTCTAGTCGCCCAACGGTTAAGCGACAAGGGGATATGCCGTAAGTACAAATTTTCTTTTCATGAGTAGTAGTAAGGACAATTAATGATGTCGCCCATGTAACTCGTTGATGTCATTGTGTTTAGAAACATGAGCATGCATATACGTTTAACCATCAAGAGATGTTATCTGAAGTTTAATTTTCCTTTTCTGGTAACAACATCGAGCACGGATAATTCTATCGTGTTGTGTTGAGGCCCTGAGGCCAAGCGTAGTTGGGTGTGCGCAACTGGTGGCCTGGCCAGGTGAATGCTTGCACGGTGTGGGGCCTCGTCAAGAGCCATGCTGCATCCATGAACAGGCATATCCCTTTGTCACCCAACCATTGGATGACTAAGGATCTTATCGTTCAACGGTTAGGCAATATGGTCTAATCGTCTAATGATTAGGCGACTTAGCCATGTGTTATTCAACAATTAGGTGATTTGGCCATATGTCGTTTAACGGTTGGGAGCAACATATGGTTAAAACTGTAAAAAAAAATAAAAAATAAAAAGCAGGTATAACACTATAATTTAAAATAAAAATTGATTATTTTTTTAAAAAAATCGTTTTCCGACCCGAAGGTAATGCTGTTTTTGAAGTCAAATTGTTAGGCAGATTTCTACAGCTGGGGCGGCGGAATGCCTGACTGCGTGTTCACAGTCCGATCTTTGAATGTCGGCGTTGGTTTCCTGAGTTTTTTTTATGTGTGGTAAAACATTGACGAGGAGAGACTAGTCATTCATGCATCAAACGAACCAATTGGCACTTATTTCAATATTTTGCTTTTCAAATTGAACGAGAGGTCAACCGTGTTCAAACGCCCTTTTATTACCAAGGTTTGAACAAAAAAAAGGCATGTTCGTGTTAGCACGATAGTTCAGGCCCAAGTGTTCCTGTCCACAGAACAGTGTTCGGCTGACTCATGGTCTCATGGCACTCGTTCATGCATACAATTAGTTAGTCAATTCCACCTGATCTCTCGTCAGAGCAGGGGTTCGCCGTCATTTCATTACTAGCCAAACTGTCCACTTAATTGTGTGGCTAACTACTAAGATATATATTTATTTGTTATATATACAACTCAAAACACTTATGATTGAAAATTTTCCGATTAATCTATACCATTACAATTTGAATCCAAACAGTGTAAATTCATCTCTTTGTCTATCGATAAACCAAATAATTTATTATGGTTTTCTATGTAGAAATTTCAAGCCCTCGGTGCGACAATATGCCTTTAACACAGTTAGTACTAATGTACATGAAGGATGCTAGTAATATTGCCCTAATTAAAACTTAATACATTGGTGGTGAGCATGGTGACTCATTTTCTAGTCTATTCTTTAGCACTAGATTATTACTCGTGCCCTATCTCATAAATTCTGATCCAATTTGAGGCTGCTATGCATGAGTATTAGAGTGTAACAATTGATGTTATGTTAGACCCTGTTTAATCAGTTCATGTTTGGAACAAAAAAATTTCATAGGAATTATGCAAGAAACCGTACAGTTCCCACAATATTCCTACAAAATTGACATGTTCAAAACGAGGGCTTTAGAATGGAAGAATTCCACGGAAACTATGTGTCTATTATTTTTGGCTGAAGCTTATAGCTTTTGGCTGCGGCTTGTGGCTTTTGGGCTGTTCGTGTGAGAGATTACAGAGTAACAGAAACACACGTGCGGTTTTTGCCGATATAAATAAAGTCGGTACAGTATGTATACAATTAACTTGTAGACCCTATCTTGAAAAGATATTCCGTTTAACAACTAGTTACTGTAGAAAAGACGAAAAATAGTTTTTAGAAGCTGAAAAGAATAGACCCTATAGAGGATTTGTTCCGTCTTATGTAAAACCTATGTGAAACTCGTGTTCTAAACTTGCACTAAAGTCTTATGTAAAACCTACGTGAAACTCATGTGTTCTAAACTAGCACTGAAGACTCCGGAGCACGACACTCAAAATTTCTAGCATCAATGTACCGGACAGTGGACATGTGAATAGTATTCTGTTCATGCCATTTTCACTTTCCCGAAGTCACCTATGATCATATGATCAATGCATCAGGGGCATCGCCATTCCACATAGCCTAGCCCTATGGAGATAAGAGTCCCTTAATTTCGGTGATGCTGCTGCCTCCACCAGCTACACTGTCTCAAAGTGCAGTGTAACCCAGGCTTTTGCACTGTCATAGCCGCAATAAGTTGCCATTAGCACCTACTACAGAATTGCATTGTTTATTTTCAGTGGGCTGCTCAAGACGCCAATCAGTTAACCAATGGAGTTCCTAGTTTCAACTGTACAGATCATATTTTGTAGTGTAGTGATCTCTGTCAGTCTGTCTTGTAAGAAAGATTCTCTCCCTGTCGTGGTGCAGTGTAACTATTGCGGCTTAATGGGTAATTTTACTGAGAACTGAAATTTATGATGAGTTTTTAGCTGTATTCAGGTCCACTAAAAATAAAGGAGGAAAGGAAAGGATCGAATAATTTTGCTTGGGTTCATCATAATGCTTTTTAAGCACTCAATTTTTAAGTCATAACTATGTCATGTTCCATGTTAACATCACACGCACCTCCCATTGTCTGCTGCAAATGGAATAATCATGACACATGGAGTACTGCTCAAGGGTTCAGAGTTCAGACTAGTCAAATCTAGTAGAGAAATAAAAGGCATTTAACCTGAATTGTTCTCGATTACACCCTGCAGTAATTTGGGCAAATTCCAGTTCAAAGTTAAACTTCGTCTCCTTTCAGAAATAGTGTAGCTTTGTCTGTCTTTGTGCTGGCCATGGCTGCTAATTTGTCTGAATGTTGCAAGCTGCAAATTGCAACAGCTGCAAATTCAAGTCTTAGCTAATAATCAACCTTGCAAATTGCAATGGGAGCAGCAGCCTCTTTGGCCATTCCAATCTGTAAATTGCATTCCAACCGGTCCGCAACTCTGACTGTCCCCACGTTTACAGGCTGCAGCCTCCCCCCGCTGTTCCGGTCCAATCACTACACCTTTCTCTCCTTATGACTACCGCCAAAAGAACGATCTCCATTTGCTTCTGCCTTTATCTTGCAACAACGCTTGTGCACACCTCACTTGCTCCTCCTCTTTTCTCTCTCCTCTCTCTCTCATCTTTCCTCTGAGACTGAGAGAGCCCGTATCCAGTATTGTAACCTTCCATCCTGTGACATCTGTGCAGCTGCAGCTCCTGTTGTTTGGCCTGCTTATGGCCACCATCTGCATCAAGTACAACCATAGGGGCCAGCCACACTGCAGCAGCTCTGCTGCAGTCACTTCATCGGTTCCATCTGCTGTTACGTTACATCAGTACACCACCATGCATTCTTGATGGGAGGTTGTGATGGGAGTGGCATGGGAGTGAGTGCTTGTAACAAGTTGAAAAAGCTTTCTGTTACCACGCACTGCATCTGCAACATGTCAAACTTGCAAGGCTTCTTGACCTCCTGTTGCAATTTGCAAGTTGCGACCATGTCTGTGGTCAGATTTTGCTAGTTAATTTCTTGGTGAGTTCTTGATTGGTATGATCAGTTGGAGTAGCTTCTTGATCTCCTCTTGGAGCATGAGTTTTGAGTTGTGACGGTGCGTGTTGTGTACATGTAGGCTCTTCCATTTCTTGATGGCTTCTTGTTGATCTGTTGGTGCAAAAGATGAGCATACCGCACTTGTTCAGGTGCCCGATCAGCCTGGACATCTTCACGGACCCGGTGACGCTGTTTACAGGGCAGACGTACGACCGGCCGTGCATCGAGCGGTGGCTAGCCGCCGGCCACCGCACCTGCCCCGTCACAATGCAGTCTCTCGGCGACACCACCGTGCTCGTGCCGAACCGCACCCTGCGCCACCTCATCGAGCGCTGGCTCTCCACCGACCCCCACCACCTCCCCGAGTCACCGACGGCCGCCGACGAGGAGGAGGAACCGTCGCTTGCTGCGCTCAAGAGTTGCTTCCAGCCCGACGCCACCGCCAACACCAAGGTTGGCGCGCTCAAGAAGGTGATGACGCTGGCGTCCGAGTCGGACGTTGGCCGCGCGTGCATGCTCCAGCTGGGCTTCCTGTCAGTGCTGCTGCAGCTCGTCTTCCACGGCCCAGTGCCATCGGAGTGCCACGCCGAGATGGAGGAGCTCGCGCTGCAGTGCACGCTCAGCCTCATGCCGTCGAGCGCCGCCGCGCCGCAGCTCGACTGCCTCAACATGCTCAAGAAGGAGGCCCATATGGCGTCCTTCGTCCGGTTCCTGGAGCGAGGCAACGGCCGCGCCAAGGCGGGCCTGTGCCGCCTTCTGGAGACCATCGCCACGGCCGCGGCGACCCGGGAGCTGGCGCTCGTCGTGGCTGCCTCACCGCGCGTGTGGCAGGCACTCCTGCCGCTCCTGCAGCAGCATGACGGGCCGGCCTCCGACGAGCGTGCGTCGGAGGCCGCGGTGCGCGCGGTCGCGGCTGTCTGCGCAGCCGAGCCGGCGCGCGGCAGCGCCATCCACCACGGCGCTGTCGGGGCGCTCTTCAGGCACCTGTCGTGGGCGTCAGCAGCGAAGGGCGGCGGCGCGGTGTCGAGCGCGCTGGCGGCGCTGGAGGTGCTGGCCGCGTCGGAGGCCGGCCGAAGGGCGGTGGCGCGCGCCCCGGGCGCAATGCGGACCCTGGTGAGGCACGTGTTCCTGATGTCGTCGAGCAACGAGGGCAGCGAGCACGCGGTGGCGGCGCTGCTGGCAGTGTGCAGGGAGTCGCGGGCCGCGCGGAGCGAGGCGGTCGAAGCAGGGGTGGTGACGCAGTTGCTGCTGCTGCTGCAGAGCCAGTGCGGCGCCAGGGCCAGGGCCAAGGCGAGGGCGGCGGCGCTGCTGAAGCTGCTCAAGTCCATGTGAATGAAGTTCGCAGTATTTTGTCGCAGTATTTTGAATGAAGTTCGCAGTATTTTTAGAAGTTAATGAAGACGCTAGATGATGTTCTTACAAGCTGTAAGTTTCTGCATCAAGAATGTTTGCCAATGTCATAGCATTGTAATTCTGTAAGGCTGGAGACGATGGCCCGGGAGATCAATTCCGGTGAGCAAGATGCTACCCACGTTATACCGTTAGAATCGTTTTCAACGGTATAAACATGTTTCACTTAGTTTCGATAGGATTTATTCATGTTTCACAGTTTCAAAAGAGTTTCAAGCAGGTTTTGTATGATTTCAACGTGTTTCGATAAATTTAAATAGGTTTTAAATCTAAAACTATAGGTTTCGTGCGGTTAAAATCTGAAACTTGATTAAAAACAAGTTTCAGAATAATTTTAATTGAATTTCAAAAAGACAAACTTCAAAATTTCAGAGAGCTTCAACAAGTTTTACGGAAAAATTCATGAGTTTCACTCAAGTTTCAAAAGGAAATATCAAATTTCAGAATAGTTTCGACACATTTTATGAAAGTTTAACGTAAGTTTGAATATGTTTCAAGAAGTTTCATAAATAGTTTTAAGCAAGTTTCAATACGTTTCAACAAGTTTCAGAAAAGTTTCAACGAGTTTCAAAAATGTTTCATGGGCTTCACCAAAAATTCACCAAAAAGTTTAAAAATCAGAAGAACTTCACCAAAAAGTCAACTCTGAACATACCCCATAGGTATTGGTCGCCGTTGCGTCTTCCCATTGTGAAGTTCACGGTGACATATTGGACAGTGATAAATGATAAGATGCATTGGACGGCGATGATTACGACGACTACACTACGTGACAGTAACATAATGCTCGTGCAACCACCTTGTATCATAGCCTCACCACTAGAGATGGCAACGGATACAAACCCGTTCGTTTTTTTTATCCCAAACCCGTACCCATGAAAGTTGGATGTGCCTGCTAAAAAACCCATACCTGTGACGGGTGCAGATTTTTTGCCCAGACCCATGCCCACTCTGCAACGGTACCACGGATCACCCGTGCGACAATGACTATGCAGATTGCGACGCGGCAAGATTTAGCAAGTCAACAATAAATTCAATTTATATGCTACTATGCATGAAACAAGCAGCAACAAATCCACAATGCACATCACTAGTTCACTCCATCAATTCTCAGTTCATAGTTCACTGACATAGCATATCATTACAAGTTCATAGTTCACAACTCAGTTAAAACCAAAAGGAGAGACATCAACTGCTCCATGTACTTGACTAATGGGCTATGGGCTGGGCTGGGCTGGTTTGCCTGGGAGGCTGGGAGCCTGGGTTTATAACTCCTATGGATCGGGTTTATATTACCCATGGGTTTACGGGTTTTGGTACTATAGGAACGTACCCAAACCCGACAGACCCGATGGGTTGGGCTTTTTGCCCATTAAAAAACTCATGTGTTAGGAAATTGACTCAGATCTATGCCCTAATAAAGTAAAAATCCACCGGGTATCGAATTTCGGATACCCATTGCCATCTCTACTCACCACGCACATGTAACCCCACTCGTCCGCCTCGACACCCTAGTGTGGTATGCACTTTCACGCACCAGTGCCATGCCGCTCCGCTCCACGCTACCGGACTGCCGCGCGTGGCCTAGCTGGCCTCATCGGCTTATGCCACTGGACTACCACGCCAGCCCCGCATAGCCACGCCGCCTATCTTGCCACCGCGGCGCCTCCGTCCGGCCTCACCGCAGCATGGTTGGAACTGATTTTAAAATACACTCATATTATAATTTTTTTCTGACCTTCAAGCAATGAGGGGATAGCTCAGTTGGGAGAGCGTTAGACTGAAGATCTGAAGGTCGCGTGTTCGATCCACGCTTACCGCAGATACTGTTACTCTCTTTTCTTTTTTCTTTCTTTTTTTTTGTTAAATTTCACACCGGCACAACGCAATACGAATTTAGGTTGACCTCAAACGGCTTTGCACGCGAACATCAGCTTGATGAATCCAAAGTGCCCTAAAAAACTTGATGCATCCAAACCATGTCAACGTCTTCGGTCTCCAGAATCTAAGATCATTACCAAACTACCATGATTTCTATTATTTTTTTGCGAGGGTCTAACATTAAAATTAGCCAGCTAGAAATCCAAAGATGAAAGGAGATAAACTGGAACGCAAAGCTTGTAGCATATATATCTTTCTTCATTTCACTCGGAAGATGAAACAAAACCGGATTTTCAAAATTTTAAAATTTTAATTTGAATTTGATCCTTTGTGATTTCTAGCCAATTTTCTCACCCAATCACACTACCCAAGCCTTAAGATCCATGCTATATTGCCTCAATGACCAATTCTTGCGCCGGCACGGTTCATCAACCGAAAATAAAATCACCGCCGCCCCTGTTTTGCCACCGCCGGATCTCTCTCGCTTGCTCTCGCGTCTTCTCGCGCCTTGCCGCCGCAGCCTTGCTGCTGCAACCGGTTAGAGGCCATACTACCTTGTACTCACGCCTCTGACACCCTCTTAATTTCACCGGCGACGCGTCAGCCCCGCCAGCCGAACTCGTAGCCACCGTAGCCTTTCCGCACTCTGTTTTTCTCTTGCCGGCTGGCTGTTTTGCACCGCAAACCGCCTTGCCACCCCGCCAGCTACTACCAAGTCATGTATGACCGCCCTGATACCTGACATACTTTTTGATAAATGCAGCTCTCCCGTGGTCAAGCCGTCATAGCAAATTCACTGCCACTGTCCAACCTCGCTAATCCTCTCACGGCCGACCTGACTCACTTTTGACTGCTTTTGACCACCGCAAATACTGCGCTCGAGCCAACTCGAACCTCCCCTCTGCCAGCTCAAGCCACCCTACGCCCTTCTTTCATAGTCGTAAGCCTCACCGCCTTACTAACTTCCCTGCTCTGTCTGCTCTCATTCTCTCAGCCACCGACCTGACACACCGCATCACCTTTTGACCGCCACAATACCACGCCCGAGGTCGCCTATACCTCTCGTCTCCTAGCCACGCCACACTCTCCCGCACCTTCTCGACTACTGCCATTCACCGTCGCCACCTTAGCCCCGCCCCTATGCCGCGCCATGGGATGGCTATAAAAGCCCAAGACCCCCTCCAGACATCGCACATGCATCCAGTGAGCCACCGCCATACCCCAATTGAGTTTTCAACCGGAGCCTCACCGGCGACCGCCTGAAGACCTCAAAGTATGCCAAGCCTCGATTCCGCTTATTCAATCAATTACAATCCAATTGCTTCTACCCGTAGCACCCTTACACTCCCAAAAACACCACCGAAGCCTTGCCATAGCTTCCCGAAACCTCTCCTGCCCTAGCGACTAGCACCGCTGCTCGACCATGGAGCCTCACCGTGGACAGCCCAATACAGCCATTCTTGACCCGAGCCACCACTTCCCTGAGCTTTCTCTAATCCCATAGATGTATAAATCCTAACGCTATTATCCCCTAAACCCGTCCTTAAGCCCTGTACCATTCAAACGTCCTGAAGAGAGGAGGCCTCGCCGTCGACGAGCACCAACTCCCTAGCTGTCACCGAACCCCAAAATGGAAACCCTTAGACACCAGGATCCTACCCATGGTCGTCGATTGATGTTTCGACCATGAATTTCCCGACTACCCCATCGCCCAAAATTTCCAGCTGCTCCCCTGCTTCAACTCCGACCGCTCAGCCGATTGAAGTCTTCAACCACCTTGTAGTCGAGAGAGACTTCAACCGCACCGTTTCAAGTCCTGAGCAACACCACTCGGATGCCGTCTGATGCTTCTAAGCCACTCATACACCGTTCGATGCCCTTAAGCCACCTAAACACCATCCAAACCCCGCAACTGCTCATGCACCGTCCGATCTCAGTAACAACTCATGCATCGTCCGATCTCCATCGACTTCGCACTTGGCTACTCAGTAGTCATTACAACCATGTAGTCGTTATGACCATAGCGTGGCTTTCAACCACGCTATGGCTTTGGACCATCATGCGGTTTACAACTGCGTTGTGGTTTACGACCACACTAAGTGCTCGGTTTTCGTAATCGTAACCCGGTTACAACCACGCCTTTCAGCCACACCGATATCATCAACCACCTGAATACTCATAGAATTCTCCGAGTACAAATAGTAAAACCCGTAGTGAATAGTAAACCAGACTTGTTACTGTTCACAAAACCCGAAAATACATATATACACCCATTTTGATCATTTTGAACCCCTCTATTTGTCCCTTAGCTCTGTTTCCCCGTATTAGACACCTATAAACCCAAAACCTATTTTATTTGGTTTTTCTTGTTTTTTATTTCTTTATTTGATTTATTTGTTCCTAGCTCAACCCTTCGAGCATGGAGTTGAATTGTTTTCTTTTGCTTTACATTAGCTCACAACATTGAAGGTCAGCCAGTCTAGGAAGAAGAAGCTCAAGTTCAAGCTCAAGAATCGAAAGAATAAAAACTTGTAGAATATATTAATCTGCAAGGCAAGTCACATGTTTTTGATCATATTGAACCTACATTCTTTTAATTATTTATTTATCAGTACTTTCATTATGTTATTTACAAGTTGTTATTTCTTGTATAATAAATGTTTAGAATGACATGATATTAGCTAATATCTTACCACCCGAAAAAGCTCTATTTAATTTGATGGCCATATTCACCTTGACAAAGACTTAGTAATATTAAATATACTATTTAAATAAATAATCATGGTAGCACAGGAACTCAAAAACTTTCCATTACTAAGAGACTTGTCATTTTATTGATAGAATTTTAAAAATGGTTCTAGGATACGAAAGGATCGCGGGAGGCCATGAGTTGGCCGGATTCCATGACCTTATCCTAGGGTGGAGGCTTGGACTGGAATGGTGGCAGTGCAGTGGGTATTGAAATATGGGTTTGTACGTGGAAGTTGCCTCAGTGAAAACTAAGGACTCGAACCTTATGCCAAGTAAAGAACATAGTGATTGCCCAACCACAATCGTTGATTTGTCGATTGAATATCTACAAAGGGTGGGGGAAGACGAGGGAAAGTTCGCATGGGAGGCGGTTAACCATACAACGGTAGGGTTGCGACAAATCGGGTGAGGCCGTGTGGGCCACTCGACGTTGAGAACAAAAACCTACTGGGTAGAGGTCATATAAAGAATTGAGCAGTGAAAAACCTTGTTTTCTTAACTCTGTCGCGGAAGTTAAGAGATCTTATGGGTAAAGCTGGGTAGCTCTGCAGAGTCATGCATTAATGGGTGAATCCAACAACGAAGTATAACTAGATTTGGAAATGATTTGGAGATGTTGAAATCTGGTAATCAAGTTTGAAACCCTAACTCTTTAAGAAGTATTGTTCTTTCGTTGTTTAAAAATGTTTATGAATAAAACTGCATCCACAATACTTGGTAAAACCCAGATATCCCTATCTTTTGGAAATCCTAACAAGTAGCTATATAGCATTTCCCCATATGACTGGTTGAGTACGGTTGATTGTAATCAGTCTTGCTTCATTTTTGGTTGATTGTAATCAGTCTTGCTTCATTTTTCACCAACACAGAGATCAGAAGAAAGAAAGATGTTGCAAGTATTCGTGTTA
This sequence comes from Bonia amplexicaulis, assembly GCA_036346245.1. NCBI lineage: Eukaryota > Viridiplantae > Streptophyta > Magnoliopsida > Poales > Poaceae > Bonia > Bonia amplexicaulis. The sequence continues at coordinate 17,984,100 of CM070744.1, forward strand.
GGGTTAGGACCACACTCAAGTATTCCTGTGGGAGTTTTCTTCGGTTCTTCTAGATGTAAGTTAAGTTTAGGGCTTAGACGTCCATTGAAATTTCTAAAGTTGATTGTTAGGTCTTATTTTAGTGAAATTAATCCTTTTTAAATATTCGTGAGCAGGCATGATACACCTTTTGTCTATAACTAAACTCCTGGGCTGTTATGGGATGTACGACGATCATGTTCCCCAAAACGGGGGCGTTATAGAAGACATCCTTACAGTTACATCTGCTAGTAGTGGCGGATCCAGGATTTTCAAAATAAGTGTTCAGAGTTAATAAAAAATTACTAAAAAGAAAAGATCCTTGATAACAAAAACAAAGCACAGATTGTCCCAACAAAAAACATCTACAAATAATATAGAAAATTATTAAATAATTAAGTGAAATTCAATTTCAATTTTAGGGACAATCATTTCATTATTCCTTAGAAACATCTTGCTAACTTGTTCAAATTTTTATGCTAACCAATTTAAAAGTTCAAGGAAATTCCTTTATTATGTTAATATAACCAACTCTATCTACAAGGATTTCAAATATTCAAACTTCTTCTTCATTTTTGAAAATTCTACGATCTACATTTCATAGAGGCACAATCATTCAATGAACTATTTGAGATTTGTCGATTTCAGAATTGGGAGCGAGCATGGGAGACCGAATGTGACTCACTTGGGAATGAGATCTCGCTGTAATACCATGCATTTCATCCTCCCTACTCGCCACGTTGCCACCCAACTCGTCGCATCACTTTTCTTCTCACCCGCATCGCCTCGCACCCTCACTTTGCTCCTAGAGCGCACCTGTGACCCTGATTTGGGAATTTGTTTGCCTTCTCACCGGCTCGCTGTCACCAGCTGCCACCGCACGCTGCACTCTCCCTCTCTTTTTCATTGGCCGTCGCCTCGTGCGGCCATTGTGGGCTTTGCACCATTGCGGCAGTACCTTGTGCCTCTCATCTGGCTAGCTCCCTCACACTCCACGTGCACTACTAGGTTTTGCTATCCTAGATGATTTGGTGAGGTCTAGATAGAGTTTGTGTGGGGGTGTATTCTCATGTGTTCTTTGTCATTTATGCTTGTGTCATGTACCTTAGTATTGGATCCATGCTTGTATATCACTTGCCCCAGTACTAGGACTCCAGTTGTTCCTGTGTTCGAGCTACAGGTTGTGAATGTGAGGGGGAGACCATGTGGTTTGTGTGGATGCTTTGGGTTTCTCACATCCTTTGAGCTTTCGGTGGAGATTTCTATTGATCTCATGATGCAGCTTCAGTCAACTTGCACCACATCAACTACACCACATCGTCAAGCGATGTGACAGAGGTTGTTCCCTTGTGACCTTCAATTTCCTGTTTCCTACTACTTGGTCTCACATAGCATTCCTATTCTAGTGGTAGAGATGGTTGGTTTGGGTAGATAGGAACCAACTCTAGATGATTTTGTCTCAGTCACACTTCTTATCCAAATGGTTCTATAGGATTATTTAATATCTAGTTTGAGCTTTCTTCTTGGCCACTAGTGTCTTGTGTTACGATAGCTAGTATTGCTTTTTGCTCCGTGTCATGAGGTTATAGGCTAGAGACCATATAGTTGAGTTTGTACCTTCATTTTCTGGATTTTACGTCAAATTTATTGGTTCTTCTCAATTTACCTTCTCTAGAGGGAGTTAGAGTTTCCTTTTTTCGAGCTGATTTTCAAAGGAGCTTACTTCGTGTGTATTCATATATATCATGTTGCATTTTATTTTCAGCATGTATTGTATACACATGTATGCTTGTACAAATCATAGAGGTTTGACTATTATCTTTGTGTGACATGATATCATGCTTTACATCTTGCCATATCTTATGCTAATTTGCAAGATTTATCATATTGTTCCATGTGTAGCTTAGTTTTTACCATGCTAGCTTTATTAAATGTGAGAAACTTGAATTAAATCATGTCTTGTTGGATCTTATGACTAATTTTGCTCTAGTGCTTCTCTTATGATTCATACCATGTTAAATAAAATAAGTTGAGTCTTAAACCTAAATTGAGCTTTAGATTGAGCTATGTTAGTTATTTATTGAAGCATGAGTTGGTATTAGCTCTTTGTTCTTAAACTAAGTCAAGGAAATACAAAATGATCTCTTTTGTGCAAGAAAAACTGATCTCATCAATTCTTTCTCATGAGACAGCTTGACATTGCATTAGGCATGAACTCAGAGGGAGTTTTAGATGACCAAGATCATTTCTTTAAGTCTCTTGCTTAGGGTGGCCGTATAAGGCTTGAGATCTAGCACATGGCTAGGAAAACCAAATTGTGTGAAAAATGGTTGAAGCTCAGCTAAAACCAAAAATGAATTTCAAATAAAAATGACAAATTTGCTTAATTACAAGTAGTCTCAAGTGCTTGAACAAAATATTTCAATCTTGAATTTGTAGCACTCTAAATTGACTCAATTATAACTTCTGGGTTCCATTTAGAATACTGACATGGCTTAGCTCATTTTTGGATACCTTCGGCTAAAGTATGAATTTGAGCATCTTGACATGCTAAAAAGCCATTTAATTTTAGATCAATGCTTATTTGGTTTTAGCTTTACTATGTATGGTTTGTCATGATCTAGATAACACTTTCACTTTTTATGGCTTTGTGTAATATTTAGAAAGTCATTTTGAACAATTTTCAAGGCACCTAATGTTTAAAATGAATAAAATACAATAACTTTATTTCATTCATACTCTATCTTCTTTCATGTATCTTGATGACTCCGTTGTCAAAGAGGGGGGAGAAAGATCAGTAAAAATGCATATTTACAACATGTTTTGGAATTTTTGTGCAAATTTTTGTTAATTTGGAGCTTTTCGTTTTTTCTTACTATGATCAAGGTCAAATCGAATAATTGCTCTTCCATATGGACCTAGAGTGATATTTGCTAGCTCGTTTGGTGGATTTGAAGCTTTTTGTGGAAGACTTGTTATTTTTAGTAGCTTTAATCCATTTCTACCTCATATGATCATTTTCAGTCATTACATACTTCTTTTGACCATTTTGAGCTCTCTTTGCAAAATTATTCTTCTTTGTGTAAAATCGCCTTCTATTTGGATTTTTATAGAATTGCCAATGAGTTTATCAAGGGAGAGATTGAATGACCATATGAGAAGATACAAGATAATGTAGTGATGAACCATTGCAAGTTTCATGGAATGGTTAAGTGCTTTTTGCAAGGATCGCATTTTGTCTGGGATGTTTTCTGGAAGTGTCAGGAAAGGTAGTACTGCAGGTGTTAACGTGGTCATACCGTAGAGTTGTAGTACCGATGTTGTGAGCATAGTCATACCGCATGAACGGTAGTTCCAGTCTGAGTTATGGTACGTTATTTCTAGAGTGGTCTAGCGCGAGGTACGAAGGTGCAGTAGTACCGATTTGGAGAGCGGTAGTACCACAGTACGGTAGTACCGCATGTTGCATGCGGTACTACCGAATTTGGCAGAAAAATAGGATTTTGTGTTTTGAGTTATGGATTGAGTTGGGGTAACCATGTGGTCATGGTATGGGTGTTGTTGCTTGTATACATATGTGTTTATTGTTTGGTTCTAGGTTTAGGATCAGTATTTTGGTTGCATACCTTTTGCACGGTCCATTGTATGGATTAATTGTGCCAATTGATGACTCTGTGTATTATGCGGTGCTACGTGACCGTTTATTTGTTGTTGTTGGTTGTAGGACTTTGGAGCTAGGTCATGGTGAGGCGTAGGAGGACCGGGACTCGGCACAGGGTGGTGCTGAGGTCCAGAACGGCCAGGGAGATGCCAAAGATGTCTGAGGCTCGTGGGGTGGTTACAGGCCAGGATGACGAAGAACCGGAGCGGGAGCTGCCAGCGGTGGACATGACGAGCAATGGCAAGGTGGACCGGGACTAGGCCTAGGGAGGAGTTGAGGTCCTATGCGGTCAAGGAAATCGGGTGCCATCATGTGCGAGAAGAGACATGTGGTGTGCCAAGTGACTTGGGTCGTTTGCAAGCGAGAATGGTTCAGTGGGATCCAGACACATGTGAGGCTTGGCGGCAAGTCATTGGGGCCACGTGGTAGACGGCGAAGCATGGATGATGCTTTGTGGCAAAGGAAACGAGAAGCTTTGTGGAAAATGGTAGATGGCATTTTGATAAATTGCCCAACACCAGAAAAGTGGCGGTGTGTGTGGAATCGCGACGTTGGCCTAAGTGGTTTATGTTTTATATGTGCTGAAAATGTGAAGTGGATCAAGTGTTGATTCACTAATGAGTTAGTGGTTGTAAGTCGCTTTGAGAAGCGTGCGTGAGAGAGGAAAATCCAGTGTTAGGTGGGGTTCCCAGTTTGGTCTAATGGGTGGATCCATTAGGTTTTTGGTTCAGGTTGTGAGGCTATATATAGGGAGGAGAGGCAAGGGCTAGGGTAAGAGGATGTTGGCTAAGTCTTTTGGTGGCTAGCTTTTCCTCCCTCCCATGTGAGATCAGGGTTTCTTAGGTTGGAGCTTTGTGTGTGTACTCAAGGCTTAGAGATCTGCTATCTTGATGGATTGACTGTAAAACTTACCTCCTCAAGTAAGCAATACATCAATTTTTGATAATCTCTATGGATCCTTCATGTTGTGATGGATTTGCTCTTAATTTGGTTGGTTTTGATCTCTCGTCTTCCCTCTTCTTCATCTTGATGTGCCAAGGACGTGAATGACATGAAAATAACCCCATAAAATCAATCTCCTATTATCTAGCCACTTTGATAGCAAGTTCATCAAGAAACCCTGTTTTGCTTATTTTTGGCCTCATCAAATGATTTCTTGTTTCAAGGGTTTTTGGGTCACGTTCTTTGATGTTCTAGCTTGATGTGATATGTGAAAATACATCTAGTACCATCTTGACCATTTTCTATCCACGAGCAAATTGTATTCACCATTTAGGATTTTGGCTTGGTTTTGGTGCACATTTCCTTCAAATTGAAAAGGTCTCAACTTTGGCTCTCAACTTTGGCTATAATTTTTAGAATCATTTGTTGAAATAGATTCTTGATATTCTAGAAAAGATCATTGTAAAGTTTCATATCATTTGGATGTACGGATAAAAAAGTTCCATCAATTTTGATTTTTGAAATCGTGCCGAAAACACTGTTCACCCTGATTTCATTGTAGCAGGGTAGTACCGTGATTACTGTAGCGGTAGCACCGTGGTTACTGAAGTAAGCAATAGTACCACCGTTACAACAACGATATTTCTATTTTTGCTGATTTTTCATGGGTTTTCAGTGTCTCGAATTACTAGTTTTTGTGGTGTCTTTTCATCCTAATGTTAATGGCTCTGTAGCTATTGAAGTAAAGGATTGATGAGTATTTAAAGAAAAACTTTAAGACATCATTCACCCTTGTGTTGCAATCTTCTGTCCTACTGCAGTAAATCAGATCGCTGTAGTAACACGAAGTTACAAAAGGTTGCTGACAGAGCATCTCCGAGCATCCGGTAGAGACATTTTTATTCTCACAAGAATAGGACTGCTGTAGGATATACATAATCTGTCAAGTTGCAAGAAAGGTCCCTTGCAAAAAGAAAAGGTTGCGTAAAAACCGAGGATGGAAGGGAGCATCAGAGGAGATACTTGTCCTTGATGAGAACACCCTGTTGGACTGCAACAAGAGTCAAGGCAGGATAAGGAGGGTGAGCATTTACGAAAACAGATCCCGTAAATGAAGCAAGCAATGGCATTTTTTCCTTGAAACGCAACAACCCTGCAATGAACTTTATTCAAATAAAGTCGCAAATGGAGCCCTGATCATCAACCCTTTAGACCAGATATACTTAAAGAGGATCTTTGATGCAACTAAGTCAAAATCCCATGCAATTGAGTTAGCATGCATATCATTAATACCACTGACCGAAAAATCAGAAGAGTGCTGCCAGTTCTTGGCCAAATTGGTCCAGAATGAGTCCAAATAAATCGGATAGTTCATGCAAATGTAAATACTCATGCCAGCGAGCTACTATAAGCTGCCTTTTCTTATTGGCCTTCGGAAAGGACCAAAGATAATAAAAGCATACCTAAAAAACGTGTTCAGAATGAGCAAAAAAACTATACCATTGTATGCCTCCCGTCTGCCGGAGCAGAAAATGCATTTCTCAATGCACTGGATTTTGCAGCTCTTACTGCTGGATGGTCCTGAACAAAAGGTTGATCCATCAACTGAGTTGCAGAGGAGCGAGATGCAGGATCACGTTTTAAGCACAGCTGCAAGAAACTTTTCCCATTCTCTGAAAAATTGTCTGCGATTTCAGGTATGTCTTTACTGTTTGTGATCTTAAATATTGCAGCTACCTGCAAGATCATATTTGAGAAGATTTGAGTCAGCCCATCATTTGTCACAGTTACATGGAAATACAGCTGCAAATCGAAAGCATACCCCTTCGTATTGATGCCAAGGAGGTCTTGCCGTTGCCATTTCAATCATAGTACACCCCAAACTCCAAATGTCGACAGCTAGACTGTAACCTTTACTATTCATTATAACCTGCAGGTTTCCAATGTTCGAGAGAACTTTACTCACAACTGTACAATCTATGATGACAAAGAAGGTTTAAAGGTTTAGTTTTTAAAAAAACAACTCACCTCAGGAGCCATCCAGTAAGGACTTCCTTTGAAAGAGCGTATTTCAGCAAAAGATGATATCTGCTTCAACATAAGTAATGAAATGAAGGGGATTGAAGGGAAAAAAATAAAAAGACAAACTAGAATTTGTGTTTTTTTCCTTGTAATTGCAATGATGGCAACCAAAAGGAACCAGAAATTTATGACCATCCTTCCATAATTTTTTTTCTACTTTTATGCAAGGAGAAGTGGGTGGATAATCAGTTTAATAAGAAATTAGAATTCAGGAATGCTTCCATGCCTTCCTGAATCCTGATAATAAAACTACATGCATCCTAAAGCAATTGAGCACTATTACTAACTTCAGCTGCATTTAGAAACATCGTAGTTCTCCTTTAGGAAAGCATAGAAGCATTCCTCATTGTAATTTCTTCTATGGTGCACTAGCGAAACCAAACGTAAGTAGAACCAAATAGAAAGTGTTTGGAGGAGAAAATCAGTAGTTGGCAGGTCCCCACCCCCCCAAAAAAAGTAAGACAATCTTATGATAAAGGAGGGAGGTAAGGAGGGGATGGAAAGGACAGTATTAAGCGATTATTGTATCTTGTACCACCTATGGAATGAGTACACAATTTTAGACATTGTATGCTGCCTGTGGACAGTGTTCCTCCCATGCAAGTAGGCAAGACCTGATAGAATTTGTCCAGTATAATTGCGAATTACAGGTCCCTTAAAAGGACCATACTCTCTAAGCAACTTACGAATTGAGCCCCCAGAAACGTACTCGAGATAAATTGCAAGTGCATCGTCAGTCTGTATGGAAACATACACAATTAGAAAGTCTTAAGGATGGCCAAGTACTTGGTAAAGTACTTCCAGTAAAAGCTGCTAACCACTGAACATTAAAACCAGATAATTTCCTTTTGAGACGGAAGAGCAGAGATGGGGGAAAAAAAGAAAGAGGTAAAAAACGCAAGCCAGGTGAGAGGAAAGAACAAAAATATCTGGAAAGAGGTGAATGGGAGTAGAACAATCCAAAGCAAAAAAAAAAAAATCACAACTACATAAATACATAATAAACAATTGGAAAAAGTATATATTACCCCTGAAACTTTGCCCCCTAAACTACAAAACTGAGCATCTTACACCCTGATATTCTAAAACCGGTGAAAACCGTGGAAATCATTGGAAAAGGTCAATAGTACCCCTGAACATTGAACTTTTCCTCCTTCCACACATGCTTATACTCTTAACATGTAGTAAATTTATACCAATACCTTCCCAGACCATCGAATGAATAAGAATTCCACATGCTTTCAGTCAGCAAGTCACAATATGCAGTCAAAGGCATTGGAGGACAGAATGTTGTCATCGCGCATGTACATAATGCAACCCATTCTTTGGTGTGATAAGTATAAAGTCCTGATGAAACCCCTGCGAATGAGTAACCTGTTTTCTTTTATGTGCGTGTATGTACCGTGCCCTTTGTTAGAACAGCAACTTTAGCCCCGCTTTGGCTTCTATAAACCACTTTTCTACAGTACTTAGCTTTCAAACGGAGTATCGTTTTAAGGTAGAGTCTACTAGTCGATTGTAGTACACAATATAATAATTTATGTTAGATGTGTATTATATATGTGTATTTTTTCTGTTGTATAAGGGGTTATCTGCATATATGTTACACATGTACGTGTATATATACTGACCCATTGACCTCATAATGAATACAAGTGCTATTCATAACATGGTATCAAAGCACATACCTAAGGTTTCGTGTCGCTGGTTCGTTTCTCCAGCTTCTACCGCCGCCGCTTGCTGCTCCTCTGGTCGATTTATATTGCCGTCGTCATCGCCCGGAGTCTCTTCACCACACCATCGCATGGATCTGCCAGGCTCGGTCGGCTTCCCGCTCTGGGTAGGTAAGCTCCAACCTTCACACTTCGCTGGGTCTTCTCACAGTCTTCTTTGGGAAGATCACCGCGCACGACGCCTCTAACGCCGTCTAGGAGTCAGCAAACTCCAATAGTAACTCCAAACTCCAAGACTCTCACTAATGGTCAGAAAACTAGCTATTGTAGCCAAATTCGGTAGTTCCGATGTGCAAAGTCCGGTACTACCGTTATCGAAAGTACCACTACACTCATGCGGAACTACCGATTTCCTCGGGGACAAGAAGACTCCACACAGGTGTCTCTCTGGAAAAGTGTGCCGCTACATAAGCCGGCACTTCCACTCGCCAGTAGTACCGCTCACACAGAGTCGGTACTTCCGCTCGCCGCTAGTACCGCTCACATAGAGCCGGTACTTCCGCTCACCGAACGAACCATTCACATAGAGCTGATCGGACCGCTCACACAGAGCCGGTCGGAAACTCTGATCGTCGACTACTCTGGTCCACGACCATGTTGGTCTCCGACCACGTTGTTCGGATCGACCACATAGGTCTCCGACTACGCTGGGTCTCCGACCACGCTAGTTTCGACCACTCAGGTCTCGTCCACGTCGACCATGTCGATCTTCGACCACGTCAATATTCGATCACACAGATCTCCGACCTCCCCGTCGATCTTCGACTACGTTGTTTTAATCACATTGTTTTGACCCTGTCGATTTCAACCCCTGGTTTACGACCACGAAGGTCTACGATCATGTCGATTCCAACTACGTTGGTTTACGACCACGAAGGCCTACGACCATGTTGATTCCAACCACGCTGGTTTATGACCACGAAGGCCTACGACCACGTCAATTTTGACCACGTAAATCTTCGATCACACAGATCTCCGACTTACCCATCGATCTTCGACTACGTTGTTTTGACCCTGTCAATTTTGACCACTGGTTTACGACCACGAAGGTCTACGACCATGTCGATTCCAACCACGCTGGTTTCGATCACACAGATATCGACCAAGCTGGTTTACGACCACGAAGGTTTTGATCACACAGATTTCGACAACGACGATTCCGACCACGTTGGTTCGACCAAGTAGGTTTGACCACTCTGGTCTTCGACCACTTGGGCTCAACCGCTCTGGCTTCGACCACACGGGTCTTCGACCACTCTGGTTCTTGACCACTTGATCTTCGATCACACAGGTCTTCGACCACATCAGTTTCGACCAAGTTGGTTCGTCCACGTCAGTTTCGACCATGCAGTTTTCGACCACCAATGCACGCGGTAGTTCCGTGATTACAACGCCGGTAGTTTCGGTCAGGGGTAGTACCGTGGGTTATACTGTGGTAGTTCCGATTGTCCTGAGGAATGCAGACACTTCACCAGATTTTGCAAAACACATTTGCAAACTTTAGTATCATGCATACAAGTATCAAACATGATTCCCAACAAATTGCAAAACACATTTGCACACTTTTAGAATCACGACACAAGGATTAAATATGAGCTTCAATCATTTGCAAAACATATTTGCAAACATAAGCCTCCTATCACAAAGAATGAAAACATTAACTTCAAGAACTTACAAAATATATTTGCAATGTATAGTCCCATGTTACAATGATTCAGATATGAGCTTCAACTATTTGCAAAGCACATTTACAAATATAAGCCTCATACCAAGATGAGCTATAAGAGGTGAGGTTGAGCTACAACACACGATGAGACTCAAGTCACTGAATGAATGTGTGGATGGCATACCCTAATGTCGTAATCTCTTTGTTTGGAGGCTTCTCAAAGGGACGGTCCTAAAAATATCATTAATCATGTCCACTTGAACCTTCATGAAACTGGTCTCTAGTTGGGCACTGTGCACCAGTGTCCCTGACAGCCATGGATATGCCATCCCCTGCCCAGCGTCAATGAGAATGGAGCCAACAAGCCTGACTCTGAGGATGCAAGGCGTGGGCTCCTACATAACGATACACGGTGAGCTAAGACATCCACCAAGTAGATCCATCTATGTAGCATTCTAAAGAGGTACATTACATAGATGTCGTCGATAGGTAAGTGGGCGTCGCTATGTTCAGTAATTGGCATGGACGCGCAGCTACTCCGACGTTGAGGGGGCCTGGGTACCGCATTAACGGGGGTGAGTTGCGATTAGTTACGGACTTGTTTCAGTTCTTCCCTCAATGAATCTATCTCGCCTCGAAGTGAGGTAGTCTACTCTTGAAGTGAGGCAGATAGTTGTTCCTTCAGTTGTGCACGAAGCACCTGTTTATTTGTTCATTGTGATAGGCCTTAGATCTCTTCCTACTCCTATATGTCTCGGAGTCATTTGGGAATCCGTACCTCCAAGATACGTAAACCCCCAGGCCTCGCGTACGACCTAGGTACTCCTTCTTTCCCAGGGCCTGTGATAGTATATCTCTCTCCCTGTATTCTTCAAAGGAGCCTTGGGAACATTCGATAGTCAATAATTGCTGCAAGAGGCAATCATGTTATTTTCGAACCTATGAAGTTCAAGAGATATTACCAACTATGTAGTTTAACATATCTTACTAGGCGTTGGGACACTTGCTCGTCTGTGGGGTTTTTGAAAGAGACACCCGAAGACATGGTTAATGAACTTGCATCAGTTTCGGGCGCGCTCGTTTGTGATCCCAGCAAATGGCGGGGAGGCCTCCGATCGGATTGCAACCTCGTCCTGCATCCTCCACTGCGGGATTTTACCCGCATACCCAGCGGTGCCGAGTCTGTCAGGGTGAGTGTTTTGTGACTGGAGAGCCTTGTGCGCCGCACTTTGTTGTTCAAATTCGGTCGTTGTCTTCATCTGCACAAAGGCTTCCCAATGTTTTCGGCGACACGAAAGGATACCTCGTGAAGGGCGTGAGATCCTTGGCCACGTACTACGTGATAAGACTGCTCTTGAAGTTCTTACATGCTTTTCCCATCATAAGGAGCGCCTGCCGTTGCACGAGTCCCTGTACTTCTGCTGGGATCTCGAACGAATTTTTTATTTCCTCCCACAGCTGATTTTTCTAATCCTTTGCCAAATCTTTCCAACTTGCTATGGTGATGGGGACCCGTTGCCTTCTAATTATCCCATAGGTAGTCTGAAATGTTGCCGCTGCTTTCTTCGGTTGCAGAGGGAACCCATCCAGAGAGACCACCGTGATGGTCATCCGGCCCTCTGGCCTTTTCGATACTTCTCGGCCACGCTTAGTTATCCCGATCTTGGGAGCGTGAGACCCAGATGGCGACGACGACTATGTGGGTGTCATATCTCTTGTAAGAAAAAACTAACTGAAGTGAGCTATGAGCGTAAACAAAGTTCTATGAATCAAATTACACACACCAGTGTCTCAAGTTCGTTGAACCTGACCCACTGGACTGCGTAACTTGCTTCATGCCCTTTAAAGGTCTATGTGGTATATATTATTGCTACAGGTCCCTTTGGAACAGTAACATGCCATTCCAAATAAATCATGTATCTAACAAGTGAAGTATATATCATGAAGTACTAAAAGTCATAAAATAAATTAGCCAACTACTGAAGATCACAAAACAAATTAACCAACTATTAAGACAGACCACAAGATTAAAAATAATAGTAATAGTAAAATTTTAGAGCTCAAGCTTGAATATCCAATTTTAGTATTAGATCTTGTAGCTAACAAGTGAAGTATATATCATGAAGTACTAAAGTTCATAAAATAAATTAGCCAACTACTGAAGATCACAAAGCAAATTAGCCAACTAAGACAGACCACAAGATTGACAAATGAGGGAGAGGCGGCCGGCGTCAAGAGGGAGAGGCGAACGATGAAGGGAGGGAGAGGCGGTGTCAGGAGGGAGAGGCGGCGTCGGGACGGAGAGGCGGCCCACGTCGTGAGGGAGAGGCGGCCGACATCGGGAGGGAGAGGCGACCGGTGTCAGGAGGGAGAGGCGGCGTCGGGAGGGAGAGGCGGCATCGCGCGTGAGCGAGCAATCATATCTAGAAAAACCTAGCAGGGGCGGCGGAGACGAAGTGCGTGAGTGAGGACTCTTCGAGCAAAACCTATCCTTGGGGTATATTTATAGGGAAACTATCACAGACAGTTCTATTATGGAACCGCCTGTGATAGTATATCACAGACGGTTCTTTTATGGAACTGTCTATGATATTCAACATATCACAGACAGTTCTATAAAAGAACCGTCACATATGGTTTGTTCTGATAAACCGCCTGTGATAGTTCGCTCCATCTAGCCACAAAAAAATCATGCTGGCCATGCAATATGAAAAACGCAAGCATAATCATAAATATAACTATTTCTTCGTTACTGAATCAATTACAATTACAATGGAATATAGTTCCATAATTACATGTCGAGTTTCCTAATTATGATTACATTGCAACAATTTTCAAATAGGTGTTGGTTGTGTGGGATCATTTATTACACTGGGCTATTTCCTTTTAAATAAAACCCTTCACGATGATCGACACGCATATAGCTTGCTTCATTGTCTTGTTCTTCCTCGAGCCTGATGTCGTCTCCAAATGGAGGCAATTTATCAAATTGATTGTACTCTTTCTCATCCATGACATTCTCAACTCCGATAATCCTTCTTTTTCCATAAAGAACAACATGGCGCTTCTTATTTGCCAGGTCGGTTACATAAAATACTTAAACAACTTGCCTTACAAGTATGAATAGTTCATCTTTGTATCCTACACATTCGAGGTCCACGGTAGTGACGCCGTACTTGTCGACCTTTACACCCCGTGGGAATTGGACCCAACAGCACCGAAATAGAGGAATCTTGAAAATTACGTAGTCAAGCTCCTAAATCTCCTCTACGAGCCCGTAGTATGAGCTTGGGACAGCGGTACTGACGTGCGCATCAAAGGCATCTATGCGGACACCTGAGTTCTGCACTGTGCTCTTTCTATCCTGATTTGTTGTATAAAATATGTAGTCATTAATGCCGTATCCATGCCGTGTCACAATTGTAAATTTTGGCTCTTTTGCCAACTATTGTAGTGTTTCACTTGACGACCTCCCAGTCAATCGCACCTTCAACCATTCGTTGAATTGATAGTTGTATTGTCTCGCGATCCAAACCTCTGATTGGCCTGCTTTCTCTTGGCGTAGCATGTCCTTGTTCTCTTCAATATATGGGGACATTTCAGTCATGTGTTGTAAAACTGTGAAATTGGCTTGAGCATACGTATCTCGATCTGGAGTTATTGCTTTCCTTCCGATAGTCCCGATACCCTCTAGCCTTCCCTCGTGACGAGATAGAGGTACATATATTGGTTCGACCTAAGCCATGTAGCTGATGCAAAATTCAATGACCTCTTCAATTGTATAACCTTCGATGATGCTACCCTCCGGTCGAGATCGATTGCGTACATAGAACTTGAGAATTTTTATGTACCTCTCGAACGGGTACATATGACGTAGAAACACGGGTCCGCATATCTTTATCTCTTTCACAAGGTAGGCAATGAGATAAAGTCGTCACCACCTCGGTCTGCAGAGCATCTAGTCCATCGGGATCGATGACTTTCTGAGCAATTGCATTAAATAAATAACATAGCCTTATGATTGTCACTCGAATCTCGTTTGGCAAAATACTTCTAATTGCAACATGTAGCATTTTGTCATTAGCACATGACAGTCATGAGACTTCATACCAATTAATTTCAAATGTTCCATGGAAACAAGTTTCTTCATGCTGGTGGAGTGATCGGACGAAACTTTCACACCATGCAAGGACCGGCACAGGTGGGTTCTCTCGGACTTAGACAGAGTGCAGCAAGCTGGGGGAAGGTACATCTGGCCTTTATGGTCTTTATCGATGCTAACTCGGTCCTGATTTTCATAGCGACCAAGTCACGCCTTGCGTTGACACCATCTTTTATTTTATCAGGAATATTCAGTAAGAAACCAATCAAACTGTCGCATACATTCTTCTCTACATGCATGACATCGATGCAATTGCGAACTTCTAAGTGCTCCCAATAAGGCAAGTCCCAAAATATTGACCTCTTTTTCCACATGTTCTTCCGACAGGTCCTCAAATTTACGTCACTTTCTATGCACAACATCGATATCCTTGACCATATCATAGACATCTTTCCCGCTAAAAGGCCTTGTTGCTAAGTCATCCTCTTTTTTTCGTCAAATTGTTTCTTAATCTTGCGGTATGGATGATACTTTCGAAAGAACCTATGGTTACACATGTACAAAGTTTTGCGCGAGTTGTACAACCTCACACTCTTGGTATAATCTAAGTAGTGCGGACAGGCTTTAGCTCCTTTTGTACTCAACCCTGACAGGTTACCAAGGGCAAGAAAATCTTTAATGGCGTAGAACAACATGGCGTACAGAGTGAAATTCTCTCGTTTGTCTGAATCCCATACATGTACCCCTTCGTTCCACAGTATTGTAAAATCTTCCTCCAATGGTGCTAGGTATACATTAATATCGTTCCCAGGTTGCTTCGGCTCTTGGATAAGTAGTGACATCAAAATATACTTCCGCTTCATACAAAGCCAAGGAGGAAGGTTGTACATGCACAGAGTCACAGGCCAGATGCTATGTCGGCTGCTCATGTTACCAAAAGGATTCATTCCATCTGTACTCAACCCAACCTTATATTCCTCGGTTCCACACCAAAGTCTATAAACATCCTATCGATGTTCCTCCACTGGGCAGAATCAGCAGTGTGTCTTATCATTCTGTCTTTCTTACGCTACTCCGAGTGCTAACACACCAATCTTGCATTCTTGCGTTTTGCAAATAAACGCTTCAAATGGGGAATTACAGGAAGATACCACAACACCTTAGCAGGAGGTTCTTGCTTCACCTCGATGCCCTTCCTATCACTGGAGTCATTTTTACGCTTGTATTGGGATGCTTTGCACACCGGACAAACATGTAAGCTAGCATACTTTTTACGGTAGATGATACAATTATTTGGATATGCATATATTCTTTCTAGTTCTATTCCCAATAGACAAAGAATCTTCTTGGCTTGGTAGGTGATTCTCGGCAACACATTTCCCTTTGGAAGCATGTCCGATAGGAGTCCTAACAATGCCGTGAAACTCTTGTCGGACCAACCATTGCTTGTCTTCAATTTCAGCAGTTCTAGAACGGATGACAATCTCGTGTACTGCGGCTTGCAGCCCGGGAACAAAAGTTTCTCCGAGTTCTCTATCAAGCCCTCGAATTTATCAAACTCTCTCTCACTATAGTTCCCTTCTGCATCACGTAGCATCTGATCTGGATTGTCATTATGCGACATATCCTCATCGAAAGCACAGTCCACAACCGGCATATCGTTGTCTCACTCGACGATATCATAACTACCTTCTTGTGTAATCTTTTCTTCACCGTGACTGGTCCAACATTTGTACCTCTTTCTGAAACCCCTTCGAATCAAGTGAGCTTTAATCTGCGCTGAGTTGCTAAACATCTTTAGATTATCACAATCAATGTATGGACAATACATATATTATATCCCCTTCTTCAACATATCCAGCTCGGTCGCTCTTCTAAAAGCAGACACGCCATTAATGTATTGTTCACTCACGCGGTTCTCAACGTACATCCAGCTTCGGTCCATCTATGCTACACATGTAACAAATGGGTGTCAAATTGGATTATTAGCGCTACTATAGCAAATCAGACTAGCTACTTAATTACACACATCTATATTAGGTAGCTAGCTAGCTAACCACATATTCATGACACAATAATATTAAACAAGAATATATTGAAGTAAACTAGGAATACTTACCCATTCTGAAATTGAGCAAAGTACCATTAAATTTCTAAACCTAGCTAGCTAGATATCTAGATATAAACAAAAACCTAGCTATCATCCCTTTCAATTACAAGGCATATAAGTTATTAGAAGCAATTGAGTACTAACATCTGATCACTAAGAAGACATATATAGGTCTACAAGCGATATATTTTCACCAAACTCCCTAAAGCCGGTCGCCTCCTCCACCGATGCAGCGCAATGAAGACAGATCTATGTCGAGACCACATACGTCCGGTATTTAATAACGCAGATTATCCCAGACGGTTCGAACCACAAACATTCTGTGATACGAACATTATCATAGACGGTTTGTATTAATAACTGCCTGTGATAATTCACAGACGGTTATTCATACAAACCATCTGTGATGTCCGCAATATCACAGAGGGTTTGTTACAAGAACCGTCTGTGATGTTTACAATATCGGAGAAGGTTTTTTATACGAACCGAATGTGATGTCCGCAACTTTCACAGACGGTTATTAACACGAACTGTCTGTGATTTCTTAATTATCACAAACAGTTCGTGTTAATAACCGTCTGTGAAAATATCACAGACGGTTGTTAGTATAAACTGTCTGTGATAGTTTAAGTACAGACGGTTTCATATGAACCGTCTATGATGTAGCCGTCCAGTATAGTCTCTTTTGTAGTAGTGTGTCTAACCAGCAGTCTAGCATGCATGTATACACATGTGCAGTAGTACAAGAAACAACCAATTGCATCAGAGATGCTGCTGCCGTATGACATGTATGCTAATACTATGGAGTACTGGACTAAACAAGTGCTTATGGCTTAATCAATATTCCCCTGGCTATATGTACATGGCTAATTAATGACTTGTATAACTGAGTGAGATGAACTTTCCTACTCGGCGGCCCATTCAGTTGGAATAAGCAATCCATTCTCGTTGAAAGATTTGTACTAATTAGGCAAGTGGAGTAGCTAGAAGGAATTAAACAATGGATCAATCAATCAAGTGCATGTGACTATGTAAAAGTGGACAGTAGAGCAGGGTTGGTGGCAAAGAGTTCCTCATTTGTGAACTAACTTCAGGACAGTTCAGGTGTTATCTATTGAGTAGAAGAACTCATCATTGAATGTAACAGATGGTAAAACAATCTAACACTTCACATACACTGGCCCTATATACCAGTGTTTAACAAAATTGGACAAATTGAGGGGCTACAAATACAACACAACAAATGGGTACAAACATTTTCGCAAAGAAGCATCTCAACATTCAGAGTATAGCCTGACCAACTTCAGTGACTCGAACGGCGTCTGCAGCCGCCATTCTCTCTGCTTCTTGCTCAGGGGCCTCCCCTTGCCGGCCTGCTGCCGGTTTATCTTCACATCAGCTATACCCCAGGTGCACTCGCACTGATCCATGTCATAGGAGATGAGCCTGAACACGCCGTTGCCTTCTTGAGGCGCAGCTGCGCCGTCACTTGTTGTGGTGTATCTGACATACATTGCCCGTTCTTTGAAGCGTTCAAGCTCGTCAGGGACACGGACAACTCTCTCCACGCCAGGGGATGACACCTTCAAAGTGATTAATGTAAGTATGCCTTAATGCTAAGCACAGCATAAAGCAAAATCTTATTGAAGCTATCTGTTTCTTCCAGAGAATATCTGGAGAAGGCTTCAACTAGTTCTGAACATGATTATAAGAGGGACAATACCTCCAAGGATATGTTCTGTGGTATTCTGCCAGCTGACTCTGCATCATCCAACTTTGCACGGTATGCAATTGTGTATGCTTCGATGTCATCTATAGTTGGAGAACCATACCTAATAGCAAGTGCTTGATGAGAAATCTTAGATAAATGATGAAAAATTGAAAGAAGGCTTCAAAAAGGATAGCTTTGACCTGAATTTTATCTTCAACTAATGCATAGTATGTTCTATGCTGTCGTACGTGAGTACCATCTTAATCTATGTTTATATTTCCCAAGAATGTTCATTGCCTTCTAATGAAAAAGAAAACATTCTGTGGAGATGCATTTGAGTACATAAAAATATGTCACCTTCCAGTATATTTATTGTACACTTGCCTTTTGAATCGTAGGCCTGCTGGATTACTAAAATTCATCCTTGAGACAAATGGTTGAAACTGGAACCCCCCTCAAAATTTGACCACTTTCTCGACCCACTATATCCTATCTCATTTTCAGCCTTTCACACTCACATAAGCATGACACAAACTCTGTATGTACTGCATATGGCTGTAATTTTGATATATACCTAGTGGACATCTTCTCAATGCGTACTCTGATGGTTAAATTTGTAGCTGTTTTAAAACCGTAAATTTTCAAGTCGCCATCAAATGATGCGGAGACCTGCTCTGCCAAAGCCAACGCTTCCTTGTCCCACCATGAGCCAGAAAGTGATATTCCACCACCAGCACCTCCATCTCCAGCCTCCAAAATGTCAACGCACATGCACGGTCATTGGTCAATGTAATCTGGTTAAGATCGTATTTCGAACAGATAAATGTAAGCCTTACATAAAGGTCTTGTTCATCATCGCTCTCAAAATCATCTTCGAAGTCATAGTCATCGTTGTCATCATGTAATAGATCTGCATGCTTAGGGGAATAGAATTACTTTATTGGATACAACATAGTACTATTTGGTATTTGTTAAGCCAATGGACTGAAACAGTTAATATGTCAATCAACTTCAGTGAAAACGTATGCAGATTGCTGAAAGATTGAATATTTCGTACATAAATTTGATCGACATAAATAGTAACTATTTCACAACCCAGAAATTCGTCACTGCATGTATTAACTATTTGCAATTATAAAGTGTCAAGTTCAACTGAAAAATTATATCTGTTCAAGAATCTTGGTCTATTTCAGGGTAGAGTGCCAAACTATGCACAATGCAACTGCATCAGAACCAGGGCTTGTGAAAGGATGGGAATGTGTTTGCACATATTGCAGTACTACTTATGGCAGTACGGTCCTGTGTATAGATAATGTAACGCACCTTTTAGTCGGACCGATGTTTTCTGATAAACAGGCAAGGCATGCATATTATACTTGACTCTAGCAGACCTTTCAAGCACATGAAAATTTGGCTATTTACAATTATGAACGTGTACAAGCTTGTGAACTGATTCACAATATGAACATCCAGACCAACTGAAGCGAGAAATGGAGCGAAAATGCAGAGTCCCGATGTCACGTGCAGAATTACCGAACAACCCTGCTCCTTCACTGTAGACTGAACCCAAAACTCCCACACAAAATGAAACAAAGAAATATCACCAGAATTCGCAAATCGTTACCGTCATCGTCATCGACATCCTCCTCCTCCTCCTCGAACTCCATCTCATCAACAGAATCATCAGTCGCCTCCACATCAGGCGGGTCATCACTGTACCCTTTCCTCCTCTTCTTGGCGAAGGGCACCACCATTGAGGCATTTCGACAAACAGCTGGCGGGCAGGAGCATCCGGGTAAGGCAGCGTTGCCGGGAGCCCAAGAACTGAGCAGAAGAGGAATTCTTGGTGATTTGACGCATCTCCAGGAAGGCGAGTAACCACGAAGCACTCCTCCAGCGACCAAATCCATCTATGAACCCAGCAAAGCGCACAGAAGAATTGCACAGAGTGCGACGAGACTGAGAGCGCGAGTAACCGAGCGCCACTGGAGGAGCGGTCTCTTATCAGAGTTATCGGTTAGTTAAAGTAGCACACATTCGAAAACGCCCGCTGAAAAGGCGCCTTCAAAACCCGAAGCCTCGCTTCGCCGCTTCCCAATAAAACGCAATCTAGTAGACCTCGAAATAAACGAACGCAATCTAGCTACGCGATCTCCTGTCCCGTCGCGGCGAGACGCGCCGGAATGCCGCGCCCCCACGGCGGCCACCACCACCACCACCCGCCGCCGCCTCCTCCCCGTAACGGCCGCGGCGGGCGTCCTCGTGCTCCTTATCTTCCTCCCCTCCGCGCCACCCGGGGAGCCCGCCGCCCCCGCCTCCGTCATCCGCGCTGCCATCGCTGCCCACCCGCCGCCCTCCTCCTACACGCACCCATGTGCTGACCACCTCTCCCTCTCCCTCCATCGCCTCCGCGTCGCGCTCTCCTCCCTAGAGTCCGGCGACCTCCCCGCCACGCTCCACCTCGCCTCTGCCTCGCTCCAGTACCAGTACGACTGCTCCGACCTCCTCTCCCTGTCCGCGTTCCCCTCCCACACCCTCACCTCCCGCTTCCTCAATCCCTTACCCCGCAAACCCTAACAGCAGAACCCAAACCCTCCTCCGCCGCCGCGGCGTTCCCTACGAGGATCCGCCCGGCTGCCACCGTCTGCAAGCCAAGTCCAGCAGCGAAGCCGTGCGACTACTCGGCCGTGCAAGCCGCCGTCAACGCGGCACCGAACTACACTGCTGGGCACTTCGTCATCACTGTCACAGCAGGTATATACAAGGAAAATGTCATAATTCCGTACGAAAAGACCACCATTTTGCTGGTGGGAGAGGGCATGGGGGTTACTGTGATCACCGCATCACGGAGCGTGGCGATTGACGGTCTTGGTACTTACGACACTGCGACAGTGGCCGTCATTGGTGATGGGTTCCGGGCAAGGGATATAACATTTGAGAATAGGGCGGGCGCAGGTGCTCATCAGGCAGTGGCGTTCCGGTCAGATAGCTATCGGTCTGTGCTGGAGAATGTGGAGTTCCGGGGGCACCAGGATACATTGTATGCTCGCACAATGCGGCATTTGTATCGCCGATGCCGTATCATTGGGACTAGGGATTTCAATCGGGCGCGGCGGGTACGGGTAGTGCTCGCCCATATCCATACCCGCGACCCTGATTTACACCCACGGGCATACCCGCGAAGGACCACGGGTAAAAAACATCGCCCATACCCGTCGCCCGCAGGTACCCATCGCCCGCGGGCATACCCGTTTACCTGCGAACTGAGTGCATCACATTCAAACATCACCAATGCATCACACATTCAACAACTACAATGGAAATACAAATTGACAAATATGAGAATGGAACACCAATCAAATATTAATGTTGAGGATCAAAGTCACAAATATGAGAATTGAAGTTCTATGTTGAATTGAACACAAATACAATGAGAATTGAACACATATACCATGTTTCTGTTGAATTGAACACAAATACTATGAGAATTGAACACAAATACATATAGTTCTATTTATCTTGCTGCAGTACCTAGTTTTTGTCTTCTCTAAACCCTAAACACAAATACATATAGTTCTATTTATCTTGCTGCAGCACACATAGTTCAGCTTTACTGATCATGGCACCTAGCCTTCAATTTTGAGATATGATGCTTCTTCTCACCGGAGGAGAGAAACAGTTAGCAATCTGAAACCATAGGCGCGACCTGGAGCGGCTCCTGTCCCGGTTAAAAACCCAAGCAACTCTTGGATCTCTTCATCCTAGGAGGGATCTGTACAATTGTATGGTACTTCCGTTGCTAGTAACAGCCATTGGATGTTTTGCTTCAAAAAAAATATGGCTTTCAAAGACAGAGAAACATAATATTCCTTAGGAATATATTGTTTCAGATAAAAAAATATTCCTCAGAAATGGTTGGAGATCCTCCTTTACTACGGGTTGGAAACTACGTTTATAGTTGCAAGAATGGACAACAGCTAGCAAACGTTCAGATTTTGCATTACATAGTAACTCAGTCCAGATCCATAGATGCAACCAGAGTACCAGACAGACATGATAAAAATTGAAAACCACCAACCCTGGCACATGAGAGAAGAGGAGAGGAGGTCGGTACCATTGCGGAAGATGCAGGCGGCCGGGTGGGGGCGGAGGGGCGACCGGCAGCTGGATCTGGGCGATGAACGCGGGACGAACGCCGACGGCTGGGGGTGGCATCTGGATCTCGATGGCGGTGGATCGGGCGATGAGCGGGACGAACGCCGTGGTGAGGCGGCGGTGGATCTCGAGGACAGGTGGGGGCGGCGGCGGGGCGGCTGCCGGATCTCGAGGACGGGTGGGCGGCAGATGGATCTCGGGAGTTGGCGAGGAAGGAGGAGACGAGGGTGAGGAAGGAGGAGACGAGGGCGAGTCGGGACTCGGGAGTCGCCGAGGAGACGAGATGTGGATTCGAGAAATGTGGGCGGCGGCTGGGGGGGTTGAGTGGAGGCGTGAGACTCGGCACGAGGGAGCGGGCGGGGGTTGAGTGAGGCGTGCAGTTAGGGTTAAGGTTTTGTATCTTTTGTTAGATGGCGGGTAAACGGGTGAGGCAGTGCAGGTAGAGCTTACTCGTGCCGTGCACGTTACCCGATGGCAGAGAATTTCTCCCGTTTTCATACCCGTGGGCAGAAAATGCATCCCATACCCAGCTCCATTAGGGTATTTACCCACGGGTACACGGGTAAACGGGCACAATTGCCATCCCTAATTGGGACGATGGATTTTATATTTGGGAATGCTGCAGCTATGTTTGAGGAATGTGTGATTAAGACGGTGCCATGGGCAGAGGGGGCTCGGAAGAGTGCGAGCAATGTGGTGGCAGCGAATGGGAGGATTGATGCGAGGCGGGGCAGCGGGGTTTGTGTTTGAATTGCAGTGGATGGAACAAAGAGTTTGTGGCGTTGTTCGAGCAAAGCCACGATCGTACCGGTTGTATTTGGGCCGCCCATGGAAGAGTATGCGAGGACGGTGTATGTCGGATGCTATTTCGGGAAGGTTGTCGGCCGGAGGATGGCTTCCTTGGCGAGGATTTTGCACTCGAGACATTTGATTATGGGGAGTTTGACAGCCGAGGGCCTGGTGCAAATCACACGGCAAGGGTTGAGTGGAGCAATCAGACACCAGAACAGCATGTCGGATTCTACTCAGTGGAGAACTCATTCAGGGGCATGAATGGATTGCATACTAACTATATGGCAAAGTGAATGCTTAGATCAGTGATTCTTGGTGGAATTTGAACAGCACAATGTGAAGCTTTTCGGGAACTGCAAGTAACTTCAGCCATGCTCCTAAGGATCTGAAGCCAACTGGATTGACTTGGTACATAATCCACACTGACGTGGTTTCTTTTGTATTTTTTTACCCATAGCTGTACCTTAGTTTTTATTCCGTATGTTTAGCTTCACTTTTTGACGTGTTTAGTTGCAGTTTTGTAATTACATTATTCCTTTTTATAGAGTAAATACAGGCAAATGGTTTTGCTGCAGAATATTAAGGAACTTATTTACTTTGTTTACCCTTGCTCTTGCATTATTATTGCCTTGCCGTTGTCTCTGGATATTTTGTGTTGTAATTCCCGTGTTCTATTACCCACGAAGGATACCATGGCAACTTCTGAGGAAATGGAGGAGGTGACAATGGCGCAACTCTTTAAATCCCTCCAGATGCTGACAATACGACTCGACGGCATGAACCAACAGCTAGGTGATGTGGTCACCCACCTCACGGCCGTGGAAAAGCAACCCGTGGTAGAGCTACCTGGTCTCCTACAACCGCCACCAGGATCACAACCGTCGGCTCCACCAATACACCTGGGACAACCATCTTCAGGGCTGCTGCAAGTACCAATCGTTCCATCATCCGCAGTTCATCAACCAATGCAGCTCCCATATGAAGGTTATCATTATCCCACAAGTAACTCATCCTATGGGGCTCCACGTTACCATAGGTTGGAGTTTCTAGTATATGATGGCAAGGATGATCCTCTAGTATGGATAAACAGGTGTGAACAATTTTTCTTGGGCAAAGGACGAACGAGGCCGATAAGGTATGCCTAGCTTCTTATCATCTCACAAGAATTGCTCAATATTGGTATGTCCAGTTGGAACGAGATTATGGTCAACCGACATGGCCTCGCTTCAAGGAGCTGTGCAACCTACGTTTTGGCCCACCTCTCCGAAGCAATCCGCTCAGAGCTCTGGCGTGACTTCCATTCCCTAGCTCAATGCAAGACTATGTTGATCAACTTCTTGAGTTACTATGTAAAACAGAGGCATTGCATCCACTCCACCAGATGCAGCTGTTCACGGCGGACCTTCCAAAGCAACTACGGGTGGACGTTGAGCTCCAAAACCCACCAGACCTTCATATGGCCATCAGCTTCACGAGGGCATATGAGCGCAGCAACCAGCCCGCTCCAATGTCGACAATAGCAAGCAACAACAGACAATGTTCAAGAAGGCGCTAGGCGGGCGACGAGGTGGGGCCTAGCGCCTAGGGAGCCTAGGCGGGGCCTAGGCAGACAAATTAAAAATAAGGACAATAGGCAAAAGATAAGTATATATTTGCTATATATCTGAGATCTAACGTCTTAGATCGAGTCATCAAATCCTATAACTAATGTTTAAAAAAATTAGTCAGACTTTAGACCGTCTGATAAAGATTCCGCCCGCGCCTCCCCACTCTCCCGTAGATCACCGCCGCCTCCACAGATCCCCGCCCGCCCCCCATCTCCCGCGGATCGCCGCCTTTGCCTCCCATCTCTCCGGTTGGCGCGGGAGTCCGGATCCGGCGGCGGCCACGGGAGCGTCGGACAGGTGGGGGGAAGATGTCCCCTCCGCCGGAGGGGAGGCGAGGCAGAGAAGATGGCGGACGTCCGGAGGGAAGATGGTGATGCAGAATCCGGCGAGTCGACGGCGGCGGCAACGGCCTCGTGTGCGGTAACTCTTTTCCCCATCCCCGCCGCTCCCTCCGCGCCGCCCCATCCGCCGCGCCTAGGCCACCTGGCCCCGCCTTGGACTGCCTCGCCGCCCAACCACCCCGACTAGAGGCCAAGGCCGGGCGGCATCCTGCTGCCCAGGCCTCCTTCTTGAACAGTGGCAGCAGGCCAATACTTTGGCCTCTAGGAGGACAGCGGCCCGCTACACCTATATCTGCGGTACCACGCCAAGCAGTGCACCGACGACTACCACCGCACAGCCCGGTTGTCCACTCCACCGCCTTAATCCTGCCGAGATGGCTGAATGACGCTAACAGGGCCTCTATTTCAACTGTGACGAGCAATATGTCCACGGCCATCGCTGCCAGCGGCTTTTCTACATTGAAGTAGCCGACGAAGATGATGCGGCCGCATTTGAAGATGCACCGGCTGCCCAGGAACCGGAACCCACAATATCTCTTCATGCATTGACGGGGTTGTGGAGCATTCAAGCCACAGAAACAATGCAGATCAGGGTTACAATGGGCACAAAGGAATTCCTTGCACTCTTGGACCTTGCACTCTTGGACACAAGTTCCATGCATAATTTCATCAATGCAGAGCTCATTCCGCACATGGGAGTGATGTTGGAAGCCCGTCCTGGTCTTCGCGTGGAGGTCACCAATGGGGACAACGTAGCCTGTGAAGGGGTTGCACGGCATCTGCACTTCCGAATAGCCAGTGAGACATTTGCAATGGATGCCCTCGCTATTCCACTAGGAGGGTTTGACATTGTTCTTGGCGTCCGATGGCTTCGTAGCCTTGGACCTATGCTCTGGGACTTCAACACATTGAGCATGTCTTTTTAGCGGGAAGAACGTCACATCTCTTGGGAAGGCGTAGCAGCATCGGCAGCAGCAGCTCGTGCGGTCACAGGCTCCAAGGACATCCTCACCGCCCTACTGACTGAGTTTGAGGACCGTTTTGCTGAACCGGTAGGCTTGCCACCAGCACGTTCCTTTGACCACTGCATTCGTCTTAGACTGGGTGCGGAACCAGTGGCAGTCGCAGTGTGACCATACAGATACCCACAATTGCAAAAAGATGAGTTCGAATACCAATGCGACACGATGCTGCAATAGGGCACGATTAGGCCAAGCACCTCGGCCTTTTCCTCTCCGGTGCTCCTTGTTAAGAAGGCTAACAATTCATGGTGCTTTTGTGTTGATTACCGAGCACTCAATGAACTGATGATACGAGACACATTCCCTATTCCGGTTGTCGATGAGCTCATTGATGAATTGCGGGGTGCACGTTTCTTCACCAAGATTGATCTTCGCTCCGGGTATCATCAAGTGCATATACATCCTGACGATGTGGAGAAGACCGCTTTTAGAACCCATCATGGCCACTTAGAATTTTTGGTGATGCCGTTCGGCCTAAAGAATGCACCATCCACATTCCAGGCATTGATGAACGAGGTTTTGCGACCTTATCGCCCCCATTTTGTGCTCGTTTTTTTATGATATTTTGATATACCGCTCGCTCATCTTGGTCAGAACATTTACAACATCTCCGGGTAGTCCTTCAAATCATGCGTACACATGCCTCTACCTGAAGCACTCCAAGTGCAATTTTGGCACACCGTCAATAACATACCTGGGCCATGTCATCTCGGCTCAGGGGTGGCCATGGCCTCAACCACTGACAACACGAGGGCTCCACGGGTTCCTTGGCCTCACAGGGTACAACCGCAAATTCATCAAAGACTTCGGCATGATAGCAGCCCCTTCACTAAACTACTAAAAAAGGATACTTTTTAGTTGTCCGAAGCAGCAGATCAAGTGTTCAACACACTCAAAAGGGCTCTCTCCACGACACCAGTTCTTCAACTACCCGACTTCTTTGCTGATTTTATTGTTGAGTGCGATGCCTCAGGAACCGGGTTTGGTGCCGTCCTTCACCAAGGTGCGGAACCATTAGCCTTCTTTAGTAAAATAATTACCGCTCGTCATACAAAACTGGCTGCAAATGAACGGGAGCTCATATGGCAAGTACACACAATCTGACGCTGGAGGCCGTACCTTTGGGTTCGTTCATTCATTGTGCACACTGACCACTTCAGCCTAAAGTTCTTGCTAGATCAACGCCTCTCCACTATACCACAACATCAATTGGTGAGCAAATTGTTTGGCTACAGCTTCATGTTTGAATACCGGCCTGGGCGTCTCAATGTCGTTGTCGTTGCTCTCTCTCACCGTAGTGGAGACATTGCCGCTGCCTGTGCATTGTCGGGAACTTTTTCTCTCTTTGATGAGCTACGGCAAGAAGCAGCCACCTCACCCGAGTTACAGGCACTCCACTCAAATTCAATTCGATGAATTGAGTGCTCCGTGGGCATGGGCAGACGGCCTCCTACTTCATGGGGGAAATCGGTCATCCTTTCGGTCATCGACCGCTTCTCCAAATATACCCATTTTATTCCATTGGGACACCCATATACAGCCACATCAGTCGCCTGTGCTTTCTTTCAAGATACTGTGTGCCTCCATGGATTCCATAGTCGATTGTCAGTGACCATGACCCAGTCTTCTCTAGTACTTTTTGGCAAGATCTGTTCCGTTTAACGGGAACTAATCTTCACATGAGCTCAGCTTTTCATCTACAGTCTGATGGCCAGACCGAGGCGGTTAACAAAGTCATTGCTATGTACATTCGCTGTTTGACAGGAGATCAACCGCGTCAATGGGTTGAGTGGCTGCCGTAGGTGGAGTATTGTTATAATACTTCTTATCATACAGCTCTTCGCGATACTCACTTCAAGGTGGTTTTTGGGTGTGCCCCTCCCTCCTTGAAGACATATGATGTTGGCTCGGCAAAGGTAGCGGCAGTGGAGGCTCAACTTCGGGACCGTGATACCTTCATCTCTAAGATCCGCGAGCGTTTGCTTCAAGCCCAACAGTATGCCAAGCATTACTATGGTCAGCATCACCGTGAGGTCACTTTTGAGGTGAATGACGGGGTATGGCTGCGTCTCATTCATCGCCAAGCAGATTCATTGCCAGGTTGGCGCAAAGGCAAGCTATGTCCCAAGTACTACGGCCCTTATTAGGTGTTAGCTCCATAAGAAAGGGGATCCTTACTCATGTATCGACAAGCAAGGAAATAAAGTTTTCTTTCCCAAATCCCCAGTTCTCTATTCCCCCATCTAGTGCTTGCTGACAATTCTCTATCCACCACGGCTCCTGGCCGCATGGCCTCATGACCAAGACCACCGGTGACACATAACTATTCACCGCGGTCTCTAGGTCATACCAATTTGGTATCAAAACCAATACCATGGCTTCTGTTGCCGAGAATTTCAAGTCCATGAGGGCCACCCTCAACGAGATGAGTGTCAGTGTAGACGACATGAAAGCCATCTTGGTAGACATGGTGGCTATGGTGGCCAAGCTGATGGAAAAGAAGAGGGCATGGGTAGATGCTATTGTGCGATCTGCACCACCGCAGGCATCTTAGATTTCGCAATGTTGTCATGTCTCTCCCATCCTTGTCACTTCTTGTGGCGGGAAGCACGCCACTCCTGCCCCACACTAATGGCCCTCACTATCGGCAACACCTCGACATCGGACAGCATTAAGGCCCTTATGCCTTTATTATCAACCGTCGTCAACACCATCCCAAATTCTCATGTAAGGCATTGTAATTGCTCACCGAAGTGGGGATACCAAGGCTTGCAACCATGGCCACCACCACAGCTCGAAGATGAGCTGTCGCGAAGGGAGGGACACATCAAGATTTTTCCTTAATACTAGCTCGATAAACCAATGGAAAAGAAAGATCAATAGACAGTCTGCTCTATGAGCTGAATGACTATTAATAATCAGCACCTCCTTGAGAACTTTCGTGCACAGCAAAATACTTGGTATTTATCATTTATCTGGAATCTTTGGGGTCAATGGTATCGGCAAACTGAAATTTTCTGATGGATTTTCCTATAAAATATCCTTGACAATGAGATGTGCTTCAACTTTCAATGATTAGTTAAGCATATCTTTAAAGTAATCAAATGCTCAGATCAGATGTCACAGTAACACATTAACACCTTTTTGAATACTTTCTTCTTCATAAATATCACTTAGGCATGTAATGTGAATGGCCTGAGTTATGCTATGGAGAATATAAAAGGTCACATACGTATTAGCTGTACTGCTATATTCAGATTTCCTGACATATTGTGATCTGGAAGAAAATTCCAGTAGCATTTTGTGCTGAACATGTCTGAAGGTTATAAAATATGGTAATTGGTTCCGCTGAGTGAAATAAAAGCAATTACTCTCTCCTTTCACAATATCATAGACCAAGTAGATCTAAGATCAAAATAATTAGTAAGACTGGACCATGCTTACCTATATTTAATGAAATACTCCAATCACTTAACCTTGTCTCATGGTTTTAAAACCATGGGAAAGAGTAAAAAGAATGCAATAACTACGCTCTTGATTTCCTCGATGGACAGATGTTACGAAACAACAGTTCCTCATAAAATGAACACATATTTGTGAAACTTGAGGGAGTGCCATTTAGCGAATCATTTGGTTTCTGAAAAAAGAAGAATGCACCACATGAACTTTGGAAGTTGAAAAGAAACCATAGGTACACTGTATGATGTTCAGAAGACTGCAAAACCCAGGATTTATTATGTAACAATCTGTAGTCACTTAATACCAATGAACTGTAGCATACAATGTTAAAATCTAATGCTGTTGAGAGACTGTCTGCCTTGTGGGGAAGTACTCGGTAGCAAAGCTACAATATGTTACTACTAAAAAGTGCCTATGAGTTTGGTGTAAGATGTGGTGACCCTATTTGACTATTTCCTTTGGCCTGTTTTGCTTCTATCTTCCTCTTGTGGCACACTTTCTCAGAGCAAAATTTTCGCCTAGGGTCATGGATACTCATTCTCCAGTGCTCATCAGAGAAGTTTTCTTTCTTTGCCTGCACAATATCCCATTTTAGTAGAGCTTTCTGCTTCTCATTCAGAAGGCAAAACTTCTGCAAATATGGTGACATCTTATCATGTACTTTCCACCATCTTGCATGCGCTTCATCACTTGCGAACTCTTGCACTGTTTCCACATTCCAGTTGCAGTCGTAGTCCTTGAAACACAACCATGGCTTCATGCCAACAAAATGGAGTGCAAAAATGATGGGCGGATCTGCTTGAAACAGGTGTGTCTTCTTTGCAATTGTCTCCTCAGAGTCTCCCTCCCAGAAATGCTTCAAGTAGTTCATGTGTGAAGGAAGACGATGCCACCATGAGAAGATTTCATTCAGGTAACCTTGGTCTCCTCCATTGTATGATTCTATCTCATCAATGTGATCCATTAATAGCTGAAATGTGCAATTGCAGGGCTCAATCACCATTACACCAGAGTTGAACATTGTTCCATTGTTTCCTGTTGCACTTATCTCTGGCATACTGAACAACAGCTGCATGTTCCTTTGAATGAGAAGGTCAGCATCTATGAAGATAATCTTATCATATTCTGTCAGCGTCCAGAGCCAGAACTTGCTGTAGTTCCACTCATTGTATGCATTAGGTGCTGCCCTGGGATATCGGATCCTCTTGATGGTTTTGATCTTCCAACCAGCTGCTTCAAGGCCATTCCTGTGGTGGCTGCTAATTGTCTCATCAACAAGGATGATCAAATCCCTGTTAGATCCTGCTAATCGGATGCTTTGTGCAGCAGTTATGGCACCACAAACATATAGATTTTCTGAATGAAGTATGGTTGCATATGCTTCTCGTTGAGGCACAGGTATGTAGGGCTCCTCTGTTCAAAAAACATGCAACGAATGAGTTTTTTCAGAAGTAACCAAGATAATGAACAATATTGACTAATCTCTGATCAGCTTCGTGCATGCTGTTTCTTATGACTAAGCGCACCAATCTATGGATCTATCATATACTAACCCGCTTTTACTACATTTTAATTATCATTCCTCATCTTTGTGCCATTTCTTCATTTATGCCATTCTCAAATTAACTGTTCATCTTGTGACGTGCACTTCATGTTTAGGGTGGGTTTGTGCCATGGATAATCCCACACAAGAATGAATTCCTAATAGTCACAATGATTCTTGATTTGTTCACACTTTTTTTTAATGGAAGTGAGAACAGTTGCATGACTTACCTATTGCTTTGAATGGAAGAGCAAGTTTGCAGGAACCAATAGGAAGCCTGAGCTTCTGCTTCAGCTCCATCATATCTGGTTTGTACAGCCAGATTTGACCCTGGTGCGTGACTTCATTCTTGCACTTGAAAAGATTTGGGATTGGAAAGCACCTGCTCACTATGAGAACATGAGCTGGCCGTTGACCTTCTGAAAAGTAAGCAGCTATCTGTGCTGCTGCAAGCTGCAAGTGTAACCGTGGGACATCTCTTGACCAATTTGCTAATAGACTGCAGGGGAGCTTCACCGCAACAAGATCATAGTGGGATCCTTCAGGAATCTTTGGTTCTGGGAGATCTGGGCAAGAGGGTGCGCCGTATTGTTCGGCCTCATCAACCCATTCCGGATACAGGTGCTCCCAGGTGATATTGTTCAGAACATGATCCAGATGTACGACAGAGGGAACTGTATGTGGTAACTGGATCCCCCATTTGTCAATCTCCGCAATGTCAAAGTTCAATAGCGCTACTCTTAGGCCTTCGCTTGCTCCTTCAACTTTCTGTAGTGCCTTGGAAATTTGTGGCCAGTCTATCTTCAAGTTTGATGTATATCCTGAATCTGGCTTCTCAGTGTTCCATATCCACTTCACTTTTGCTAGTCTAGACCTGTGTCTAATCGGTTATAATTACTATATATTTATATTTTAAGGAATTACTGTCTGGAGGGTTCCTTACCTGTTGCTAGAACGCATATGACTGTCACCATGGTGGATTGCTGGTGATTGCAGAAGGCTCATGAAGGACACACACACAAGCATCAACAGAACAAGCTTCAGATAAATCATTTTGCTGCTTGAGCCCTCAGGTAATAGATTGCTGAAGGGCTTATACTTTGTGTCCTTCCCATGGTTACTTCTTATATAACTTCTTTTGCTTAGATTGGTACTGAACCACAAAGAAACTTACTTTGTTAATGTTTGAGTGACCAGCAAATTGCATTTACACAAGTGCAATGAAAACTACAAGAGTACTTGGCACATGTTACTGAAGCCAATGAGAAGTCGAGAAGAAATAGGGATTGCAACTTGCAAATACTAATATTTGCCAATATTAGATATGACATGCTTGGTTAGAACTTAGAAATACGGCTTTAAGGCTGCTTTCATGTTACGCTGATAAGTTAAGGCTACAACATGTAAACTATAAGCCTCAGATTTGTGCAACACAGCAACAGTCTTTTCTCCCATTTCTATTTGCTAGGCAGTAGATCATAATTTAGCCAACGATGTATCTTCGTGAGGGAAATCGAATGGCATAAATTGCAAAATTACTCATTTATTTGACTAACTATTGGAGAACTAAGCTCTCTTGAATTTATGCAAAATTAGATGAATATGAGTAAGTCACTGCTGAAGAAAGGTCCTTCAACATGGTAATTGGATTTCAAAGTCAACTAAAGAGAAATTCGCTGGAATTACACATGTTTTAATACCTCAGATATCACTTGGGTGCAGGCAAGGTTCCAAATCTCGGAACCGGGGGGTTTTCCCAGCCGGCGACCGGTAATAGTAACCGGCTGGTTACCGGAAATCCCGGGAAAAACCCAGACGAAATTTATATTTCGAATTTTGAATTTGGACGGTTTGAAACCGGTAACCGGACCGGTTACCGGAAAAAACTGGAAAACACGCTCAAAAAACCGGAAACCCCGCTAAAAAGCAGGAAAAGCTAGAAAAACCTAGCATAAAATGTTGAGACTAACATATTTAGTTCATATAATAGGTAATCAAGCACAAAAAAGATCTAAACTAACTTAGGAAGTGCATTTGTATCCACCGGGATTTTTAGCTGGTTTTTCATCCCGGTTGTCACCGGTAACGGTAACCGCTGGTTTTTGGAACCCTGGGTGCAGGAGATGAAACTTGTGCAGGCGGATTAAGTTACCTATTTTAATCACAGTACCAAGTCTGCATTTCTGTATTACTGGAAATTTAACTCTCCTCTTTTGCCTAGAAATGCAGATAAGTCTGCATTTCTGTATGGACTATAGTTTATCTCCAAATTCTGGACTCCTGTGCAGAATTTTTATTTTCTAATTACAGAACATTAAAAGCAATTTTCAGCTGTGGGCATTTGAAGATAGGGTAGCTATTTTTAGATGACATCACATAGCTACTCTCAAATTAAAAAAAATACTGGTCGGAGGTGATGCAATATATTTCCTGATGAAACTTTACCATGAAGTGTCACCCTTGAATAATGATTAGGGAAGAGCACTTAAATGACAGTTCGATTGAGTTTACTCCCTTCTGTCAATGCACTTACGTAGGCATGTATGTCAATGGTGTCATCATTCTTTATGCATATTCGAAGATAAAACTGACTTACAAAAATAAAAATGCAGAGACAGATGAAGCAAACAAGGGAGAATAACTCACAATGTTCCAGCCAGGCGATGCCTTTTCTCTGCATGAGCAGAGGTAAGACCTCTCATCTTGAAGTAATAGCAGCTCAGATCCTTCTATATATTTTCAGGTGGCAGAAAAATCCATGAACCTTGTTGAGGGACTTCTGCTTTGATTCAGCCTGAACTTTGGACTGTCAGCTCAGGATGCCCAACTCGAAATGAACGAAGGGCAGCACCAATCTGAAACTTGTTGAAGTGCAGCAGCTATGTCAATGGACTGTCTTGGGTATGTGCGATGTTGAACCGTGTCAATGTCTCAATGAGCTCCTGAAGAATTTAATGGATGGGAGCTTTTTAGATTGAATGTGGGTTCCAGCTTAAGCTTGAAAGAGCTTACAGTAGGAAATTTATGTCGAAAGGACTCTTGACTAATGGCGTACCAGTTGGAGTTTGAATGCTTTGGAGTTGAAGCAACTACTCGAGGCTCTGTAAATCTACATTTAACCTCTCCTTTCTCATTTTATAGGTACAATGCAACTGGTTATAGGTACAATGCAACTCGCTTCTAGAAACACTGGTTCCTTTCAGAAGCGTTGGAAGAGCACATCGATACACATGATAATCCTGAAACTACTCAAGGTGAAGTTCCCTTCCCAGCTTCTGGTCTTCTCAGTTTCTAGTCACTGATATTGCTCCATATATAACTTTCTTATATGCAATGCTGGGTGCAACTCACGACGATTGGTTACGTGACAACGATGAGTGAAGCAAACTCCTTTCAATTAAAAAAAATGAGATAGAAAAGATCTTTAGTACGAGAGAAATTCTGCCGTTGGAATGTGGATTGCCTACCATAACACACTTCGACGTTCACCAAACCCTACCGGCATGTGACACCTGTCTTTGTTTATATGTTCGGTGCCTTTGGGAGCACGGGATGTGTGCTTTGTTGCACCGCTGCTGCAATTTGGTCGAGACGCATCTTCAGGTAACAGCACAATCGAAAGCTAAAGATGACCTTGATTTGTCGTGTGATTTAACCCAGTGGGATTGGAACTAGTTACCTGCGACCAAGATAAGAATTCTTGTTAGGTGAAGTGTGAGAAGATACGTCGTGGAATGCTGTCATTGCTGAGCTGGTCGAGCTCGATCATGACTAAATTGGCTTTGGCTACTACTCCTAGGTAAGGTTATTTACTCGTATTACTTGCCTTGTACCGCTGGTAATTGTGTTATATGTTTCTGACTAACGATGTCTCGCGCTTTCTTGCTCGAGGTTTCCTCACCGGGCAGTAAAAATAATGCAACAACATAATCAAATACTGCTAGCTCTTCCGTACGCCCCCTATAAGAAATTGAACGTCCAGTAGTTCATAATAACCCGCTCGTTTCGGCTTCAGCTTCTGACTTCTGATTTATTTTTCACTATTTATAAATTTTATCTTCCTTTAAACTTTTGGTTTTTTTAAGCTATTTTGTCGGTTCTTTTTTTTCGTATTCGTTTGTGTTGCCCGTGATGAGCTAGCATATTTTTTCTATTTTTAAATTTTTTAAATTTAATTACGCTAAATAAGTCACCTTCAACTACAGTAAAATTTCAACCGCTACAGTGCAATTTCAGTCATAAACCATAACTTTTCAGCCTAATCGAGCGGGGCTTCGAGGCTAACTCTGAAATAATTATGGAAGTCATTTAAGTCGTCGGGTAAGATTTCTATCAGGTAGTCTCGTTTAACTGTTGTGGTATCATCTGGATATCTATATGTACTTCCTATTTCAGCCTCGTTCGTTTTAGCTTCAGCTTATAGCTTCTGGCTTATTTTTCACTATTTATAAATTGTCTTTTCTGAATTTTTGGTTTTTTTTAGTTTTTTTGTCAGTTCTTTTTTCCTGTATTCGTTTGCGTTGTTCGTGATGAACTAGTATATTTTTTTTTCTATTTTTAAATTTTTTAAATTTAATTACATTAAATAAATCACCTTCAGTAAAGTGAAATTTTAACTGTTACAGTGTAATTTTAGTCATAAGTCACAGCTTTTTACCTCAACCGAGTGGGACCTTATACAATACTTAAGGGAGTATCTAGGGTACTTTAGCTACTTGAAATATTCATTGTTATATGTTGCAAGATAAACATAGGTCTTATAAACTTGCACTGATGTAGTAATTAGGTGTCATATTCCACTATTAAATAGGTCCCCTCCATCGTCCCACCAGTCCCCAGCCACAAAGCAAGCTCGATTCCTCTTTTCGTCCGAGGACTCGTCCCATCAGCATCTCAAATCAAATCCTCGAACCCTACGCTTCCTCTGCTTTGTTTACTTTTTGGTTCTACTCAAACCCTTTACTTTACATATCGAGATTATGGTGGATGTTTCTGTCCTGCGGTTGGTGGTTGCTTGTTCGTTTTTTCTGCTCGGTTGGGATGGAAAGTTACGATTTATGATTGAAATTATGTTGTAGTGGTTAAAATTTTACTATAGTTGAAGATGATTTATTTAGCGTAATTAAATTTAAAAAAATTAAAAATAGAAAAAATATGCTACCTCATCACGGACAACGTAAATGAATGCGGAAACAAAAGAACCGATAAAAAAGTTCAAAAAAAATTAAAAGTATAGAAAAAGACGAGATTTATAAATAGTAAAAAATAAGTCAGAAACTGAAGCCGAAACGAACAGCCCGACTTCATAGATCTTCGTGTTGCTCATGTAGTCATGTTGTTGGGAGGGAAAGGGCAGTGATGACAGAAGAGTACTAGATTCTTAAGTTGCAAACCTCCTGACATTAATTACCGAGGTAAATATTCTATCGACTGTTGTGATTCTCACTAGATTCGGGCGAAGTGTATAGCTTGTCACTGGGTCATAGTAAGGATCGACATAACCACTGACCACGTAAATGACAAGCAGTATATATCATCAAACTAACCAATAAATTGACTGCTTCCATTGCACATAAGGTGGAATATCTTGTGAAGAAGAAATCGCGGAGGAAAGGTAGCTCTACCTCGATCACTTGGAACGCTCTTTCGCAGTCGTCCTCTGACAACAATCCTTTTAGGACATAACCATGGATGTTCTGATTGTTGGCTTCTGCGCAAATAATCCCAAAGAAACGCCGTTTCAGTAGCTGATACAGAGAGAAGGACAGGCAGGCTTCCTTCAATTGGTCGCCGTCAGTTGGGCTCAGCAGCCTGGACTGGCTAGCTAGTTGGCTGTGCCATATGCATATATCATCGAAATTTATGATCTTACTAGTTAGAGACCCATGTGTTGCAACGGAATCATAAAAATAATGAGATGAAATTTATTGTCTGGTCAACTTCACACATCAAACATTGGAGAGCAAGCGACAGAGAGAGAAGGGTAGCTAGAATGCGCGAGGAGATGGAAAAAGTGGAGGGGGTGGGCAGTTGTATCCTGAGAGAGAGGGGGGAGGAGAGAGACGAATGGTCCAGATCAAATCGGATGGTTGAGAAGAGATGAGTGAGGACGGACCAACCACCAACTTCTTCTTTTATAATAGTAAAGATATGCTCGGCATCCGGGCCCAGTCCTCGCCTGTAGCTCGGAGCCACCAGTTTCATGTGCTTGGGACTGACAGATATGGGATATTTGTAGCCCTTCAAATTGGCAGGATCACAATCCTCTTCTTTTGTTGTCTCGATCACATGCTATATATAGACACACATATATATAGTGGTGGATTGATTTTGAAATAGTATGGGTTTGGGTTATGTCGGGATCTGAGTTGGTGGAATGGAGGTCGGAATAATTTAAACGGGATCAAAACGGTCGAAACGGAGGTATTTTTTTGCAGATAGCGTTCCGGGTGAACAGTAATGCTATAGTTGTAAACAGTGATTGGGTCGGTCCGAGGTGAACAGTGCATCACAGTGCTCGCCCCGTGCGGTTTAAAATTGGTTTTGGTAAGTTGGGCCGACTAACTCGGCCAAAAACGCGCGGCCGTTCAGGCCCAGCCGTGCGCATGCAAGGACCGTCGATGGGCGACACGCGGACGACAGACATCGCGCCACGCCGCCGCCTTAGCTCCTTCCTCCGCCTTCGGCTCTCCTCTCTCCGGCGGAAAATAGGGCCCTGCCCACCTCGACGATTTGGCTCCGGTGAGGCTCGCTAGCAACAAAGGGTGGCATGTACGGGCTCTAATCATCACGGCGACTCCATTTTGGGGTTTTGTAAGGCGCGGAAATGCGTGGTTGCGGCTTGCGGGAAGAGAGAAACTCTCGGCTCCTACCGCGGCTCAGGGCTTCTCCGGCGATCTTCCGGTGAGTTCATGGTCGGTTTAACCATATAAACGGCGAGGGAAATCTAATGGAATCAACGGTTCGAGCTCTAGTGGTCTCAGTTGGGCTGCCCTCGGAGAAGGTAGTCTGGTCGGCGACGGCTCTCGTCGCCGAAG
Organism: Bonia amplexicaulis; assembly: GCA_036346245.1. Taxonomy (NCBI): domain Eukaryota; kingdom Viridiplantae; phylum Streptophyta; class Magnoliopsida; order Poales; family Poaceae; genus Bonia; species Bonia amplexicaulis. Next base: position 18,022,081 of record CM070744.1, read on the forward strand.
CTCTAAAGAAATGCTCATGCTCGAGCGAGTTCACCAAAATTTTCAAGGTGCACTGATGATTCTATGGTGTCCTTTAATTGATAAATGGTTGATCGGAGTGGAGATTTGGCGTGGGAGCTCACCGGCGCAGGGGAGTCTAGCGTCGGCGCTGTGGTGCGGGAGGAGTCAAGGCAGTGGTTCTCTTAGTCAATTGAGGGTGGCGCGTGGTGTTCTGTGTGGTCTGTTGGGCTTTAAAGCCGCTATAAGGCGGTGGGAGTAGCAGGTCGAGTTAGGCGGTGCCGGTGCGTGGTGAGGAGAGGTGGCGAGGGGCGCTGCCGGTGGGACGTGCGTGCAGGCGAGGTGGCGCTGGGTAGTACTACGGCCTGGTAGAGCTTGCAGAGGAGTAATGAGGGCGGTAAGGGACGCGAAGGATTGCGACGGGGCGCTCGCGGGTCAGCGCTACGCACGGGTCGAGGCGGGAAGAACGGTATGGCGAGGGCAGGGATGACGCAAGGGTTCACCGGTCAGGAGAGAGAACGGATGGCCAAAAGAGAGTAAATTTGGCTGGGTTTCCAAATTGAGAAGATTTTGAGAAATCAATCAAAATCCAAAAAGGTTCAATTTTTTTTTTTGAAATTTTAGGGTGTTTCACCTGTGATGCAATTGCTGCCTTAACGTCGTCGGTATGCAAGACAACTGAACCCTCTGTATTCTTGCGAATGAGTTATCCTATCCTTCCTTCCAATATCCAAACTGATAGGATCACACGGACACACACTCACAGTGCTCTTCGCTTGACGTGATCACCTCCCCCATCCCCACAAATTGAAGTCAGCAACCAATCATATAGGGCCACACTGCTAAACATTTTACAAAGCAAGAAACCACGAAGTCTTACAAGTTTGAAGTTCCAACTGAAACGCAGATTATAACCACATAAGAATAGCAAATAAGCTGCTGGCCAATTGACTATGGCTGATGGTTTTTATTTGTATTTTTTCATACGACAGCGGATAGTGGAAACATAGATACGGACAGTGTGCATAGTTTTAAACTCAAAAAACCGTTTGAAAAATCTGTCTCGCTGTTTATTTTGATTTTCGGAGAAACTAAAGACCGAAAGAACAGTACCTTTATCAAGGTCGTAAGCCGTCATTGAGTTCGTGCATCCTAAATTAAGGAACACAGATACAACCCAGACAGTATATTGATCGTACAACCCAGATAGTATATTGATCGTTTTTTTATGGGCAACGACTGCATCGTACCAAGGGTGTAAGGTGACAAAAGAAGAGAGGGTGTAAGCTACCCAGACGACAGCACGTCAGCATTGCAGAGGGCACCTCCGGACCATCGTCAAGGGGCTCTGGGATAGTCGTCCTTGGGAAATTTAACAAGGATGGGCATTTTATTTGATGGAGCTCTCAGCACTTCATCTTTCCTTGCAGGTATGAGGTATATACTGTGACGACACAAGTGGTGCACTGGCAGAGGCTCAACAAAGGCATTAATTCTCCTAGACTCCGGATTCATGATGCAAATCCTCAAGGCCTCAAGGGAAAAGTAATTTCTGATCAGGATTTTTTTGGGAACATGGCCCTGACACTGTTAGGCTACCCAGTAAATGTAAGCTCTTCTTTAGGGAAGTTTCAGATATCACACAAAAAAATTGTTTCACTTTCATCAAGTGCAGAGGAAGCCGAAATAAATTTGTAGCTGCTCTCTGTGCTAATGGTATATAGATCATTCGTAGTAACAACTTTACACTTTCAAGTACAGATATGCTAAGTCACAAGAAAAAAATATATTGACGTAAGATGCCACCCCTCCAAAAAAATATAGTAGCACTAGTGTAAATCTTGTCTTCTTCCTCATACAGAAGACATCACACAGAAGACGGTACAAGAAGTACTATATTCTGTCTGTTCAGGGACGGGAATGCCAGAGTGTGGAAATTTTACAGTTTCAACAGTCAGCAGGAGCTTGATCCAAACTTGGCATCCTTTGAGCAGCTATTGGGTCCAAGGAAGGTGCCCAGTATAAGGCACCGGACCGCAGTATGAGAATAGACCCTTCAGCTCAGGGCAACCATCAGGGTATGGAACGGAACGGTGAAACGGGTCCCTCTTGAGCCTCTTAACATGAAGAGAACCTAGGCATCCATATGGATCTTCCTGGAACTGAGATCTAACAGATGCTTCGCCTTTCACAGCAGCCTCCCTTGCTGTGGATGTAGCTGGGGTGCCTGAGAAGAAGAATCTCCCTTCTGGGAATCCGAGGGCAGATCTGTGCAATTGTGCAAACCTTTCCTCCTTGAAATCATAGCTTACGACCTATACAAGAAAAATGTTCAGATGTGCAGATCAGTGAATTACATCTCCGAGAACTCATAGAGTTTGAATCATAAGTCCAGCTAAAAGCATTACCAATTACATACTGACAACTAATAGGTGATATAAGGTTTTCAGTAGAAAGTCTTGACAAGAGGAAAAAGCTTACAGTTATGTTTTTTGGGTATCTTCCAGTGAGTTCTCTGAAACGGCAAACACTAAATAGGAGGTTTTCAAAACTATCCCGCGCATGCTCTTCGGTGAGTGCCCGGCTCCTTACACTCTCATCATTTCCTATGCAAGTACATCCAAACTGTGAGTACTTTACAGAGGATAGTTGTCAAGTCATTCAGTGATCCTGAAAAAAACTAGCAAGATCAACTTGATGCTAATACTACACTGAAATAAGACACTAAATACTATCAACTGCAGGAAGCATTAACTTCTATGAGCCTATATTCCCACTATAAATGTTCCCTCACTATAAATGCTCCAGAGATTAATTTATGCACTGAATTTGATTTTCAACATAATCAGAGAGATTATCTTTCAAGCATTGCCAAGTTGCCTACAGAAAATATGAAACAAATAGCTAAAACATGAGGCTTTCTAGGATCATTTTCCACACCTATAACAGTTCTAATTCCTAAATCATTATTATACTCCAACATATAGGTAAAGCCCTAATACAAGCATGCTGCTTGTTTTGCATTTGATCAGAGCAACTGAGTGTTTAGTAGTTAGAACTCAGAAGTAATTGTACATCTTGGCCTCGCAGTTTGAAGTTCAGGATGCATATGATTAAAGCAACCAAAAGGAGTCATTGGCAAAACAATTTCAAACTCCAATGTGCCAATAATATTACTGAAGCACACTAAAGAAGAAATTTCAAGTAGCCAAAACTCACCAAACCAGCCTTTCGATTCTGCTATAGCCCAGTAACTCTGTGCCTCACTCCTCGGTCCTGCATCTTTCCTCGTCTCCCCACCGCTAAACAACAGGAGCGCCCCCTCATCCCTCGCCGCAATCTTCACCCCCTCCTTGATATGCGCCAAGAACGTGGCCGCCTGACCAGGGTGCTTCTGATACGGCTCCAAGAACCATGAATCCTCGCGGTCAATCTTCCCGCAGCTCTTGCTCGTGTATATCGAATGCCCAGCTACCATGACAAGGTTACGGAGGTTCGGAAACGGATACACCCCGACCTCATTCGACCATGCACTACCACTCCTCATCATCCTAAACCGGGTTTCGTACACCGAAAGGAGGATCAGAACGCTCAGCCCAAAAGACAGCAAGATGAGGGCAACCGCGACAGGGTGCGCCTCATAGAAGTATCGGATCTTCATCAAGGTCGATTTGAGGAGGCCAGGGGCGTCAAGGTGCGAGTTCTTGAGCTTGCGGCCCTTGCGGGGGATCCCGGACTCAAGATCAAAGTCTCCTCTAGGGTAGCGGAAGGACTTCGGGCTCCCGGGACCGAATCCCTGGCTGCTCATTGCGCTCTCAAGAACTCTGTATCTCACACTACATGACGTGAGTACCGAATCAAGATGTTCATCACAGCTAGGGTGTACTCAGACAAGCCCAGATCCAAATCTTGAACTCAAGACGAAATGGGTGAAGAGATGCTATCTGGTACAAAATAAAAATCCCCAGAAAGAGCTAGGCCAGCAACCGAATCACAGGAGGCAACCTGCGAAAACGAGAAATTGGGACCAATTAGCGCGAAGACGGATTAAATCGACGAGAAATTGACAGAAATTGTTCGAGCTTACGATAAAGATCCCACCTTTTGGGCTTTCCTGAAGCCAAATTGGTGACGAGTTGCGCGAAACGGTAGGTGGAATCGGGGCTTGATCGAACAGACCTGGGCTTGGGTAGGCTTCGATACGATCCCGAATTGGGGGTTCGTGGAATTCGTCTCTGCCCGTTCTAGAACAGGAGACCAAGACCAGCCTCAGCTTTCAGGACACGTGTGCGTAGTTAAATTGTCTGCGTCCAACGATCGTCTAGATTAGTTGCCACGTTGATAAGCATCTCACCACCCGTTTCTTTCTTTTTCAGCACGAGGACCAATTACAGTGCGTCAGCCATCTAGAGTACTTCCTTCTCCTTTCAAGAAAATCCTCTAAAGTACATGACTGTTCTATTATAAGTTCTTAACGTGGTTTTTTTTTTCCAAAAGAGAACATCAACTGTAATAATGTTACAAAGATCTATTCTTATTAGTTAGGGAAAATTTGTTCAGTAGCACTGAAAGATCACTGCTTTCGAAAAATAACACTAAAAAAACCGGGCTCTAAAAATTATCACCAAAAGATTCACATCGCTTCGGGATTTAGCACTCTGGACAAAAATGTCCTTACCCCTTCGCCGCCGACAGCACCGGTAGGAAGAACCGGCTCGTGTCCACCTCACGCGGATCATCGCCTCCGGCCCGTGATCTTCGCCTCAATCTCCACCGCGTGGCACCGCGCCCGCCATCCGGCGGCCGGACGACGGCGCGCTGCGGCCAGCGTCGCGCTCCTTCTGAGCGCCTCGATCTCCTCGCGCCCGTTCGCCGTGGCGTGCACGCGTGTTAAGCCGCTGCGTCAAGGCCGAGGTGGCCGGGAAGATGGCGGCTCGTCCCGCGGCGGCGACGGCGGTATCCACGATGCTTCTCATGCCGGGCGCCGACGTCGGAGAAGAGGTCGCGGCGGCGCCGGTGGCGGAACGGCGGTGCGTGGCTAGCCCGGCCGACGATCATGTACGACGGCGGTCCGGTGTTCGACGACTTCCTACCGGCTGTGGCGGCCGAGTGGTTCGTGTCGGCGGCGCCGTCGGGCGGGATGTGGCGGCGGTGGGTTTGCCGACCGCCGATGGCGAGGAAGGCGTCGCTCCGGCGGTTTATGGAGAAGAGGCGGGAAAGGCTCGGTTGGCGGGCACCCTACGGCCGTGGCCGTCACCCGCGGCGGCCAAGAAGGAAGGAGGAGAAAGTCGTGGAGGCGGAGTGTCGGCTCGGGCTGGGCCGTTGCTTGCGCGGCCGCTTCTCCTCTACCGGCGCCGTGGTGAGGCTGGCAGTCGCGGCGGGAGGCGTGGGCGACAGGTTCTTCCGGCTGGTGCTGTCGACGGCGAAGGGGTAAGGGCATTTTTGTCCAGAGTGCTCAATCCCGAAGCGAGGTGAATTTTTTTGTGGTAATTTTCGGAACTCGGTTTTTTTAATGGTATTTTTCGAAAGCAGTGATCTTTCAGTGCTACTGAACAAATTTTCCCTATTAGTTACTATTTATATGTTCTGTTTAGAGAAATTAGAAACTAATATGAACATCTGGATTCTCGAAACGGTTTCTCTACTTCTCTCGTTCCAAAGATAAGGCAATGGTCACAAACGCATCATATTCATCACTCCTTGCTTCCATCTTGCGTATCTCTCACTCATTTTTTCTACCGCTTTTTTCTCCTTCTAAAAACCAATTCTTTCGAACATTACATATTAATCATTTTCAACCAAAATATTAGTCGTAATCAAAAGTCATTAGCTACACAGGATGAGCATGGCTCACCCAAAGTCCTTGCTTCCATCTTGCGTATCTCTCACTCACTTTTCTGCCGCTTTTTTCTTCTTCTAAAAATAATTCTTTCAGACATTGCATTCTAATCACTTTCAACCAAAAATATTAATCGTAATAAAAAATCATTAGCTACACAGGATGAGCATGGCTCACCCAAAGTCCTTGGTCTATTCGTACAACTCGCCTAGCCAAACACGTAATCTTGCATAAGCCAAGTTATGATTAATGCGAGCAACACCACCACCCCTAATGCGTGTGACATGTTCAGATCACACGATCGATAGTCGAAGTCAACTACCTCAAAAGAAACTTACATCCTGTTCTATTTTCGTAGAGCAAGAGTTGACATTTACGGGCTAAGCTACTACACCAATGGCGTGTCCTCGATACTCTACAGTCTACACGGCTCCACTTAAAAAGGGCAGTAACTTCGCTTGCATGTCCAAAGAAAGTTTGCTTCCTATCTCCTCCCATGGCCACCTCCTGCAATCCATCCTTCTCCTCCTGGCGTTCACGTTCACGTCGACGGCCGCCGTTGCCGCCACGTCGGCCGGCGCCGACCACAGCATGGTGCACCTCCACTTCTACATGCACAAGAACGTAACGGGCCCTAGCCCGACTGCGGTCCGGGTCGCCAAGGGCCCGGTGCCGCTACCCGGCTCGCCGTACAACTTCGGCGACCTCGTCGTCGTCGACAACCCGCTGACCGACGGCCCAAGCGCCGCATCGAGGCCCGTTGGCCGGGCGCAGGGGATGTTCACGGTGGCGAGGTCCGAGCCGTCCGTCCAGTTCGTGCTCAACCTCGTCCTTGCCGACGAGGCGCACAACGGCAGCACGGTGGCGTGCATGGGCCGGGACCTCGTCGTCGCGCCGGTCCGGGAGCTGGCCGTCGTCGCCGGCAGCGGCGCGTTCCGTATGGCGCGCGGGTACGTGCTCGTGAGGACGTACTCGGTCAACACCACGACCGGCGACGCGGTGCTCGAGCTGGACGTTTACGCCGAGAAGTACCGCCACAAGTGGTGAAACTCCCCTTACCATCCTCCTGCATTTCTGGGCGTTCTGAGTTGTTTCTGAGCTTTGTTTTGTGCTGGACTGATTGAATAATAATGTGGATTTGTGATGAGCATTTATCTTGGGTGTAATAATGTTTGATTATATATATGAATGTGTTTGTTGAGTGAAAGGAATCTTGAAAACTACTTCGGAGAAGAGCACTGACAGGAAGGGAGTACTGAAAAGCTAAGCCCGGTCTATATTGGTTTTTATTAATAGCTTTTAGGTTTAGCTTATGAATAATAATAGCTTGTAGAAAATCGTATAGAGAGAAATCTGTGTGATTTTGACCGATATAAATGGAGTCATTACTGTATGTATTATTATCGAATAGAAAATCCTATTTTAAAAAGACACTACGTTTAAAAGCTAAGTAATATAAAAAAACTATTTACTGAAAAAAAATAGCTTTTAAAAACAGAAAAAACTAGAAAGATGGTCAAGTACAATGCATAGACAGAACATGTACACAAGGGCACCATGTTGCAAATATACTGATTACGCTCTACAAGAAGGCCTATCTACGTAGCGAGGTACACAGAGATTGTAAGCTCTGCTCGAGCACAAGAAGGCCTATCTACAAGAAGGCTCAACATCCTCCTTATCAAAAGCTCTGCTCGAGCACACGATAAAGATCCCACCTTTGGGCACTCCTGAAGCCAAATTGGTGACGAGTTGCGCGAAATGGTAGGTGGAATCGGGGCTTGATCGAACAAACCTGGGCTTGGGTAGGTTTCGATGCGATCCCGAATTGCGGGTTTGTGGAATTCGTCTCTGCCCGTTCTAGAACAGGAGACCAAGACCAGCTTCAGCTTTCATGACACGTGTGCGTAGTTAAATTGTCTGCGTCGAACGATCGTCTAGATAGTTGCCACGTTGATAAGCATCTCACCATCCGTTTCTTTCTTTGTCACCACGAGGACCAATTACAGCGCGTCAGCCAACTGGAGTACCTCCTTTTCCTTTCAAGAAAATCCTCCAAATTACATGACTATTCTATTATAAGGGCCACTTATTTAGACTGAAAAAAGTAGCTTATAACTAAAATTTTATTGTAGATGACTAAAATTACACTGTAGCTAATAGTGGTTTATTTAACGTAATAGGTTAAAAAATTAAAATAGAAAAAATAGGTTAGCCCATCACGGACAATACAAACAAATACGAGAAAAAAGAATTGGCAAAAAAGCTCAAACAAAGCCAAAAAGCTAGAAACCAGAAGCTCAAACCGAAATGAGCAGGATTTAAGTCATTAACTTGGGTTTTTTCCCACAAGAGTATCATATTCTCTTATCTTTCGAAGAACATCAACTGTAATAATATTATAAAGAGTCTATTCTTATTAGATTCTGTTTCTATTTTTTGTTTAGAGAAATCAGAAGTTAATATGAACGTTTGGATTCTCAAAGCGGTTTCTCCACTCTTCTCGCTCCGAGGATAAGGCAAAGACTACGGGCGAATCATGCGTATCACTCCTTACTTCCATCTTGCGTATCTCTCACTCATTTTTTTTCTACCGCTTTTTTCTCCTTCTAAAAACCAATTCTTTCGAACATTACATATTAATCATTTTGAACCAAAAATATTAATCGTAATAAAAAATCATTAGCTACACAGGATGAGCATGGCTCACCCAAAGTCCTTGGTCTATTCGTACAACTCAGCTAGCCAAACACGTAATGCTGCATAAGCCAAGTTATGATTAATGCGAGCAACACCAGCCACCCCCTAATGCGTGTGACATGTTCAGATCACACGATCGATAGTCGAAGTCAACTACATCAAAAGAAACTTACATCCTGTTCTATTTTCGTAGAGCAAGAGTTGACATTTACGGGCTAAGCTACTACACCAATGGCGTGTCCTCGATACTCTACAGTCTACACGGCTCCACTTAAAAAGGGCAGTAACTTCGCTTGCATGTCCAAAGAAAGTTTGCTTCCTATCTCCTCCCATGGCCACCTCCCTGCAATCCATCCTTCTCCTCCTGGCGTTCACGTTCACGTCGACGGCCGCCGTTGCCGCCACGTCGGCCTGCGCCGACGACAGCATGGTGCACCTCCACTTCTTCATGCACGAGAACGTAACGGGCCCTAGCCCGACCGCGGTCCGGGTCGCCAAGGGCCCGGTGCCGCTACCCGGCTCGCCGTACAACTTCGGCGACCTCGTCGTCGTCGACAACCCGCTGACCGACGGCCCAAGCGCCGCATCGAGGCCCGTTGGCCGGGCGCAGGGGATGTTCACGGTGGCGAGGTCCGAGCCGTCCGTCCAGTTCGTGCTCAACCTCGTCCTTGCCGACGAGGCGCACAACGGCAGCACGGTGGCGTGCATGGGCCGGGACCTCGTCGTCGCGCCGGTCCGGGAGCTGGCCGTCGTCGCCGGCAGCGGCGCGTTCCGTATGGCGCGCGGGTACGTGCTCGTGAGGACGTACTCGGTCAACACCACGACCGGCGACGCGGTGCTCGAGCTGGACGTTTACGCCGAGAAGTACCGCCACAAGTGGTGAAACTCCCCTTACCATCCTCCTGCATTTCTGGGCGTTCTGAGTTGTTTCTGAGCTTTGTTTTGTGCTGGACTGATTGAATAATAATGTGGATTTGTGATGAGCATTTATCTTGGGTGTAATAATGTTTGATTATATATATGAATGTGTTTGTTGAGTGAAAGGAATCTTGAAAACTACTTCGGAGAAGAGCACTGACAGGAAGGGAGTACTGAAAAGCTAAGCCCGGTCTATATTGGTTTTTGTTAATAGCTTTTAGGTTTAACTTATGAATAGTAATAGCTTGTAGAAAATCGTATAGAGAGAAATCTGTGTGATTGTGACCGATATAAATGGAGTCATTACTGTATGTATTATTATCGAATAGAAAATCCTATTTTAAAAAGACACTACGTTTAAAAGCTAAGTAATATAAAAAAACTATTTACTGAAAAAAAATAGCTTTTAAAAACAGAAAAAACTAGAAAGATGGTCAAGTACAATGCATAGACAGAACATGTACACAAGAGCACCGCGACTGCAAATATACAGTTCTGCTCTACAAGAAGGCCTATCTACGTAGCGAGGTACACAGAGATTGTAAGCTCTGCTCGAGCACAAGAAGGCCTATCTACAAGAAGGCTCAACATCCTCTTATCAAAAGCTCGCCTCGAGCACGATAAAGATCCCACCTTTGGGCGCTCCACGAAGCCAAATTGGTGACGAGTTCGCGAAATGGTAGGTGGAATCGGGCTTGATCGAACAAACCTGGGCTTGGGTAGGTTTCGATTTGATCCCGAATTGCGGGTTTGTGGAATTCGTCTACTGTTCTAGAACAGAGACCAAGACCGACTTGACTTTTCGGGACACGTGTGCGTAGTTAAATTGTCTGCGTCGAGCGATCGTCAGATAGTTGCCACATTGATAAGCATCTCACCATCCGTTTCTTTCTTTGTCACCACGAGGACCAATTACGGTCGTCGAAGCTGAAGTACCTCCTTTTCCTTTCAAGAAAATCCTCCAAATTACATGACTATTCTATTATAAGGGCCACTTATTTGATGAAAAAGTAGCTTATAACTAAAATTTTATTGTAGATGACTAAAATTACACTGTAGCTAATAGTGGTTTATTTAACGTAATAGGTTAAAAAATTAAAATAGAAAAAATAGGTTAGCCTATCACGGACAATACAAACAAATAGGAGAAAAAAGAACTGGCAAAAAAGCTCAAACAAAGCCAAAAAGCTAGAAACCAGAAGCTCAAACCGAAATGAGCAGGATTTAAGCCATTAACTTGGGTTTTTTCCCACAAGAGTATCATATTCTCTTATCTTTCGAAGAACATCAACTGTAATAATATTATAAAGAGTCTATTCTTATTAGATTCATTTCTATTTTCTGCTTAGAGAAATCGAAGTTAATATGAACGTTTGGATTCTCAAAGCGGTTTCTCCACTCTTCTCGCTCCGAGGATAAGACAAAGACTACGGGCGAATCATGCGTATCACTCCTTGCTTCCATCTTGCGTATCTCTCACTCACTTTTCTACCGCTCTTCTCTTCTTCTAAAAATAATTCTTTCAGACATTGCATTCTAATCACTTTCAACCAAAAATATTAATCGTAATAAAAATCATTAGCTACAGGATGAGCATGGCTCACCCAAAGTCCTTGGTCTATTCGTACAACTCAGCTAGCCAAACACGTAATGCTGCATAAGCCAAGTTATGATTAATGCGAGCAACACCAGCCACCCCCTAATGCGTGTGACATGTTCAGATCACACGATCGATAGTCGAAGTCAACTACATCAAAAGAAACTTACATCCTGTTCTATTTTCGTAGAGCAAGAGTTGACATTTACGGGCTAAGCTACTACACCAATGGCGTGTCCTCGATACTCTACAGTCTACACGGCTCCACTTAAAAAGGGCAGTAACTTCGCTTGCATGTCCAAAGAAAGTTTGCTTCCTATCTCCTCCCATGGCCACCTCCTGCAATCCATCCTTCTCCTCCTGGCGTTCACGTTCACGTCGACGGCCGCCGTTGCCGCCACGTCGGCCGGCGCCGACCACAGCATGGTGCACCTCCACTTCTACATGCACAAGAACGTAACGGGCCCTAGCCCGACCGCGGTCCGGGTCGCCAAGGGCCGGGTGCCGCTACCCGGCTCGCCGTACAACTTCGGCGACCTCGTCGTCGTCGACAACCCGCTGACCGACGGCCCAAGCGCCGCATCGAGGCCCGTTGGCCGGGCGCAGGGGATGTTCACGGTGGCGAGGTCCGAGCCGTCCGTCCAGTTCGTGCTCAACCTCGTCCTTGCCGACGAGGCGCACAACGGCAGCACGGTGGCGTGCATGGGCCGGGACCTCGTCGTCGCGCCGGTCCGGGAGCTGGCCGTCGTCGCCGGCAGCGGCGCGTTCCGTATGGCGCGCGGGTACGTGCTCGTGAGGACGTACTCGGTCAACACCACGACCGGCGACGCGGTGCTCGAGCTGGACGTTTACGCCGAGAAGTACCGCCACAAGTGGTGAAACTCCCCTTACCATCCTCCTGCATTTCTGGGCGTTCTGAGTTGTTTCTGAGCTTTGTTTTGTGCTGGACTGATTGAATAATAATGTGGATTTGTGATGAGCATTTATCTTGGGTGTAATAATGTTTGATTATATATATGAATGTGTTTGTTGAGTGAAAGGAATCTTGAAAACTACTTCGGAGAAGAGCACTGACAGGAAGGGAGTACTGAAAAGCTAAGCCCGGTCTATATTGGTTTTTATTAATAGCTTTTAGGTTTAGCTTATGAATAATAATAGCTTGTAGAAAATCGTATAGAGAGAAATCGTGTGATTTTGACCGATATAAATGGAGTCATTCTTGTATGTATTATTATCGAATAGAAAATCCTATTTTAAAAAGACACTACGTTTAAAAGCTATAATAATATAAAAACTATTTACTGAAAAAAATAGCTTTTAAAAACAGAAAAACTAGAAAGATGGTCAAGTACAATGCATAGACGAACATGTACACAAGGGCACCGCGATCGCAAATATCTGATTCGCTCTACAAGAAGGCCTATCTACGTGGCGAGGTACACAGAGATTGTAAGCTCGCCGAGCACAAGAAGGCCTATCTACAAGAAGGCTCAACATCCTCCTTATCAAAAGCTCGCTCGAGCACACGATAAAGATCCCACCTTTGGGCGCTCCTGAAGCCAAATTGGTGACGAGTTGCGCGAAATGGTAGGTGGAATCGGGGCTTGATCGAACAAACCTGGGCTTGGGTAGGTTTCGATGCGATCCCGAAGTGCGGGTTTGTGGAATTCGTCTCGCCCGTTCTAGAACAGAGACCAAGACCGACTTGACTTTCGGGACACGTGTGCGTAGTTAAATTGTCTGCGTCGAACGATCGTCTAGATAGTTGCCACGTTGATAAGCATCTCACCATCCGTTTCTTTCTTTGTCACCACGAGGACCAATTACAGCGCGTCAGCCAACTGGAGTACCTCCTTTTCCTTTCAAGAAAATCCTCCAAATTACATGACTATTCTATTATAAGGGCCACTTATTTAGACTGAAAAAAGTAGCTTATAACTAAAATTTTATTGTAGATGACTAAAATTACACTATAGCTAATAGTGGTTTATTTAACGTAATAGGTTAAAAAATTAAAATAAAAAAAATAGGTTAGCCCATCACGAACAATACAAACAAATACGAGAAAAAAGAACTGGCAAAAAAGCTCAAACAAAGCCAAAAAGCTAGAAACCAGAAGCTTAAACCGAAATGAGCAGGATTTAAGCCATTAACTTGGGTTTTTTCCCACAAGAGTATCATATTCTCTTATCTTTCGAAGAACATCAACTGTAATAATATTATAAAGAGTCTATTCTTATTAGATTCTGTTTCTATTTTCTGTTTAGAGAAATCAGAAGTTAATATGAACGTTTGGATTCTCAAAGCGGTTTCTCCACTCTTCTCGCTCCGAGGATAAGACAAAGACTACGGGCGAATCATGCGTATCACTCCTTGCTTCCATCTTGCGTATCTCTCACTCACTTTTCTACCGCTCTTCTCTTCTTCTAAAAATAATTCTTTCAGACATTGCATTCTAATCACTTTCAACCAAAAATATTAATCGTAATAAAAAATCATTAGCTACACAGGATGAGCATGGCTCACCCAAAGTCCTTAGTCTATTCGTACAACTCAGCTAGCCAAACACGTAATGCTGCATAAGCCAAGTTATGATTAATGCGAGCAACACCAGCCACCCCCTAATGCGTGTGACATGTTCAGATCACACGATCGATAGTCGAAGTCAACTACATCAAAAGAAACTTACATCCTGTTCTATTTTCGTAGAGCAAGAGTTGACATTTACGGGCTACTACACCAATGGCGTGTCCTCGATACTCTACAGTCTACACGGCTCCACTTAAAAAGGGCAGTAACTTCGCTTGCATGTCCAAAGAAAGTTTGCTTCCTATCTCCTCCCATGGCCACCTCCCTGCAATCCATCCTTCTCCTCCTGGCGTTCACGTTCACGTCGACGGCCGCCGTTGCCGCCACGTCGGCCGGCGCCGACCACAGCATGGTGCACCTCCACTTCTACATGCACAAGAACGTAACGGGCCCTAGCCCGACCGCGGTCCGGGTCGCCAAGGGCCGGGTGCCGCTACCCGGCTCGCCGTACAACTTCGGCGACCTCGTCGTCGTCGACAACCCGCTGACCGACGGCCCAAGCGCCGCATCGAGGCCCGTTGGCCGGGCGCAGGGGATGTTCACGGTGGCGAGGTCCGAGCCGTCCGTCCAGTTCGTGCTCAACCTCGTCCTTGCCGACGAGGCGCACAACGGCAGCACGGTGGCGTGCATGGGCCGGGACCTCGTCGTCGCGCCGGTCCGGGAGCTGGCCGTCGTCGCCGGCAGCGGCGCGTTCCGTATGGCGCGCGGGTACGTGCTCGTGAGGACGTACTCGGTCAACACCACGACCGGCGACGCGGTGCTCGAGCTGGACGTTTACGCCGAGAAGTACCGCCACAAGTGGTGAAACTCCCCTTACCATCCTCCTGCATTTCTGGGCGTTCTGAGTTGTTTCTGAGCTTTGTTTTGTGCTGGACTGATTGAATAATAATGTGGATTTGTGATGAGCATTTATCTTGGGTGTAATAATGTTTGATTATATATATGAATGTGTTTGTTGAGTGAAAGGAATCTTGAAAACTACTTCGGAGAAGAGCACTGACAGGAAGGGAGTACTGAAAAGCTAAGCCCGGTCTATATTGGTTTTTATTAATAGCTTTTAGGTTTAGCTTATGAATAATAATAGCTTGTAGAAAATCGTATAGAGAGAAATCTGTGTGATTTTGACCGATATAAATGGAGTCATTCTTGTATGTATTATTATCGAATAGAAAATCCTATTTTAAAAGACACTACGTTTAAAAGCTAAGTAATATAAAAACTATTTACTGAAAAAAAATAGCTTTTAAAAACAGAAAAAACTAGAAAGATGGTCAAGTACAATGCATAGACAGAACATGTACACAAGGGCACCGCGACTGCAAATATACAGTTCTGCTCTACAAGAAGGCCTATCTACGTAGCGAGGTACACAGAGATTGTAAGCTCTGCTCGAGCACAAGAAGGCCTATCTACAAGAAGGCTCAACATCCTCCTTATCAAAAGCTCTGCTCGAGCACACGATAAAGATCCCACCTTTGGGCGCTCCTGAAGCCAAATTGGTGACGAGTTGCGCGAAATGGTAGGTGGAATCGGGGCTTGATCGAACAAACCTGGGCTTGGGTAGGTTTCGATGCGATCCCGAATTGCGGGTTTGTGGAATTCGTCTCGCCGTTCTAGAACAGAGACCAAGACCGACTTGACTTCGGGACACATGTGCGTAGTTAAATTGTCTGCGTCGAACGATCGTCTAGATAGTTGCCACGTTGATAAGCATCTCACCATCCGTTTCTTTCTTTGTCACCACGAGGACCAATTACGGTAGCGTCGAAGCTGGAGTACCTCCTTTTCCTTTCAAGAAAATCCTCCAAATTACATGACTATTCTATTATAAGGGCCACTTATTTAGACTGAAAAAAGTAGCTTATAACTAAAATTTTATTGTAGATGACTAAAATTACACTGTAGCTAATAGTGGTTTATTTAACGTAATAGGTTAAAAAATTAAAATAGAAAAAATAGGTTAGCCCATCACGAACAATACAAACAAATACGAGAAAAAGAACGGCAAAAAGCTCAAACAAAGCCAAAAGCTAGAAACCAGAAGCTCAAACCGAAATGAGCAGGATTTAAGCCATTAACTTGGGTTTTTTCCCACAAGAGTATCATATTCTCTTATCTTTCGAAGAACATCAACTGTAATAATATTATAAAGAGTCTATTCTTATTAGATTCATTTCTATTTTCTGTTTAGAGAAATCAGAAGTTAATATGAACGTTTGGATTCTCAAAGCGGTTTCTCCACTCTTCTCGCTCCGAGGATAAGACAAAGACTACGGGCGAATCATGCGTATCACTCCTTGCTTCCATCTTGCGTATCTCTCACTCACTTTTCTACCGCTCTTCTCTTCTTCTAAAATAATTCTTTCGGACATTGCATTCTAATCACTTTCAACCAAAAATATTAATCGTAATAAAAATCATTAGCTACAGGATGAGCATGGCTCACCCAAAGTCCTTAGTCTATTCGTACAACTCAGCTAGCCAAACACGTAATGTCTGCATAAGCCAAGTTATGATTAATGCGAGCAACACCACCACCCCTAATGCGTGTGACATGTTCGGATCACACGATCGATAGTCAAGTCAACTACATCAAAAGAAACTTACATCCTGTTCTATTTTCGTAGAGCAAGAGTTGACATTTACGGGCTAAGCTACTACACCAATGGCGTGTCCTCGATACTCTACAGTCTACACGGCTCCACTTAAAAGGGCAGTAACTTCGCTTGCATGTCCAAAGAAAGTTTGCTTCCTATCTCCTCCCATGGCCACCTCCTGCAATCCATCCTTCTCCTCCTGGCGTTCACGTTCACGTCGACGGCCGCCGTTGCCGCCACGTCGGCCGGCGCCGACCACAGCATGGTGCACCTCCACTTCTACATGCACAAGAACGTAACGGGCCCTAGCCCGACCGCGGTCCGGGTCGCCAAGGGCCCGGTGCCGCTACCCGGCTCGCCGTACAACTTCGGCGACCTCGTCGTCGTCGACAACCCGCTGACCGACGGCCCAAGCGCCGCATCGAGGCCCGTTGGCCGGGCGCAGGGGATGTTCACGGTGGCGAGGTCCGAGCCGTCCGTCCAGTTCGTGCTCAACCTCGTCCTTGCCGACGAGGCGCACAACGGCAGCACGGTGGCGTGCATGGGCCGGGACCTCGTCGTCGCGCCGGTCCGGGAGCTGGCCGTCGTCGCCGGCAGCGGCGCGTTCCGTATGGCGCGCGGGTACGTGCTCGTGAGGACGTACTCGGTCAACACCACGACCGGCGACGCGGTGCTCGAGCTGGACGTTTACGCCGAGAAGTACCGCCACAAGTGGTGAAACTCCCCTTACCATCCTCCTGCATTTCTGGGCGTTCTGAGTTGTTTCTGAGCTTTGTTTTGTGCTGGACTGATTGAATAATAATGTGGATTTGTGATGAGCATTTATCTTGGGTGTAATAATGTTTGATTATATATATGAATGTGTTTGTTGAGTGAAAGGAATCTTGAAAACTACTTCGGAGAAGAGCACTGACAGGAAGGGAGTACTGAAAAGCTAAGCCCGGTCTATATTGGTTTTTGTTAATAGCTTTTAGGTTTAACTTATGAATAGTAATAGCTTGTAGAAAATCGTATAGAGAGAAATCGTGTGATTGTGACCGATATAAATGGAGTCATTCTGTATGTATTATTATCGAATAGAAAATCCTATTTTAAAAAGACACTACGTTTAAAAGCTAATAATATAAAAACTATTTATTGAAAAAATAGCTTTTAAAACAGAAAAACTAGAAAGATGGTCAAGTACAATGCATAGACGAACATGTACACAAGGGCACCGCTGACCGCAAATATCTGATTCGCTCTACAAGAAGGCCTATCTACGTGGCGAGGTACACGAGATTGTAAGCTCGCCGAGCACAAGAAGGCCTATCTACAAGAAGGCTCAACATCCTCCTTATCAAAAGCTCTGCTCGAGCACACGATAAAGATCCCACCTTTGGGCGCCCCGAAGCCAAATTGGTGACGAGTTGCGAAATGGTAGGTGGAATCGGGCTTGATCGAACAAACACAGGCTTGGGTAGGTTTCGATGCGATCCCGAATTGCGGGTTTGTGGAATTCGTCTCTGCCCGTTCTAGAACAGGAGACCAAGACCAGCTTCAGCTTTCAGGACACATGTGCGTATTTAAATTGTCTGCGTCGAACGATCGTCTAGATAGTTGCCATGTTGATAAGCATCTCACCATCCGTTTCTTTCTTTGTCACCACGAGGACCAATTACAGCGCGTCAGCCAACTGGAGTACCTCCTTTTCCTTTCAAGAAAATCCTCCAAATTACATGACTATTCTATTATAAGGGCCACTTATTTAGACCGAAAAAGTAGCTTATAACTAAAATTTTATTGTAGATGACTAAAATTACACTGTAGCTAATAGTGGTTTATTTAACGTAATAGGTTAAAAAATTAAAATAGAAAAAATATGTTAGCCCATCACGGACAATACAAACAAATACGAGAAAAAAGAACTGGCAAAAAAGCTCAAACAAAGCCAAAAAGCTAGAAACCAGAAGCTCAAACCGAAATGAGCAGGATTTAAGCCATTAACTTGGGTTTTTTCCCACAAGAGTATCATATTCTCTTATCTTTCGAAGAACATCAACTGTAATAATATTATAAAGAGTCTATTCTTATTAGATTCTGTTTCTATTTTCTGTTTAGAGAAATCAGAAGTTAATATGAACGTTTGGATTCTCAAAGCGGTTTCTCCACTCTTCTCGCTCCGAGGATAAGGCAAAGACTACGGGCGAATCATGCGTATCACTCCTTGCTTCCATCTTGCGTATCTCTCACTCATTTTTTTCTACCGCTTTTTTCTCCTTCTAAAAACCAATTCTTTCGAACATTACATATTAATCATTTCAACCAAAATATTAGCTGTAATCAAAAGTCATTAGCTACACAGGATGAGCATGGCTCACCCAAAGTCCTTAGTCTATTCGTACAACTCAGCTAGCCAAACACGTAATGTTGCATAAGCCAAGTTATGATTAATGCGAGCAACACCAGCCACCCCCTAATGCGTGTGACATGTTCAGATCACACGATCGATAGTCGAAGTCAACTACATCAAAAGAAACTTACATCCTGTTCTATTTTCGTAGAGCAAGAGTTGACATTTACGGGCTACTACACCAATGGCGTGTCCTCGATACTCTACAGTCTACACGGCTCCACTTAAAAAGGGCAGTAACTTCGCTTGCATGTCCAAAGAAAGTTTGCTTCCTATCTCCTCCCATGGCCACCTCCCTGCAATCCATCCTTCTCCTCCTGGCGTTCACGTTCACGTCGACGGCCGCCGTTGCCGCCACGTCGGCCTGCGCCGACGACAGCATGGTGCACCTCCACTTCTTCATGCACGAGAACGTAACGGGCCCTAGCCCGACCGCGGTCCGGGTCGCCAAGGGCCCGGTGCCGCCACGTCGGCCTGCGCCGACGACAGCATGGTGCACCTCCACTTCTTCATGCACGAGAACGTAACGGGCCCTAGCCCGACCGCGGTCCGGGTCGCCAAGGGCCCGGTGCCGCTACCCGGCTCGCCGTACAACTTCGGCGACCTCGTCGTCGTCGACAACCTGCTGACCGACGGCCCAAGCGCCGCATCGAGGCCCGTTGGCCGGGCGCAGGGGATGTTCACGGTGGCGAGGTCCGAGCCGTCCGTCCAGTTCGTGCTCAACCTCGTCCTTGCCGACGAGGCGCACAACGGCAGCACGGTGGCGTGCATGGGCCGGGACCTCGTCGTCGCGCCGGTCCGGGAGCTGGCCGTCGTCGCCGGCAGCGGCGCGTTCCGTATGGCGCGCGGGTACGTGCTCGTGAGGACGTACTCGGTCAACACCACGACCGGCGACGCGGTGCTCGAGCTGGACGTTTACGCCGAGAAGTACCGCCACAAGTGGTGAAACTCCCCTTACCATCCTCCTGCATTTCTGGGCGTTCTGAGTTGTTTCTGAGCTTTGTTTTGTGCTGGACTGATTGAATAATAATGTGGATTTGTGATGAGCATTTATCTTGGGTGTAATAATGTTTGATTATATATATGAATGTGTTTGTTGAGTGAAAGGAATCTTGAAAACTACTTCGGAGAAGAGCACTGACAGGAAGGGAGTACTGAAAAGCTAAGCCCGGTCTATATTGGTTTTTATTAATAGCTTTTAGGTTTAGCTTATGAATAATAATAGCTTGTAGAAAATCGTATAGAGAGAAATCTGTGTGATTTTGATCGATATAAATGGAGTCATTACTGTATGTATTATTATCGAATAGAAAATCCTATTTAAAAAAGACACTACGTTTAAAAGCTAAGTACTATAAAAAAACTATTTACTGAAAAAAAATAGCTTTTAAAAACAGAAAAAACTAGAAAGATGATCAAGTACAATGCATAGACAGAACATGTACACAAGGGCACCGCGACTGCAAATATACAGTTCTGCTCTACAAGAAGGCCTATCTACGTAGCGAGGTACACAGAGATTGTAGCCCACCATTCACATCAAGACAAAAGTTGTAGCCCACTTGGCCATCTTTGCGAACGAGTTGTTGACCTTTAGCTTCCAATCTTCAAAGAAAAAACTGTAGCTTCTCGTAAAGAAAGAGAAGCATCAGTGCCGTAAAGAAAGAGAAGCATCCGCAAGAGGGGGACAAGAAAGTTAAAAGAGTCCAAAAATGTCCCATGGATGGATGTGACCGGAGCAAATCTCCGGCAAATCCACCAGGTGGATTTCAGCAAATCTTAGCCGCTGTTTTTTTTTTCCTAATGGTCTGGATTAAGCTACTTCATGTCTTCTTCCTCCTTGCCCCTAAAAGCCCTCCTCTTTTTCAGTATCCCACGCATGAATCTACAGGGGGTACAATTTGAAGCCAAGCTGGACCTTCGGCCGTTGACCCTTGTCAGGCATGGTCGAAATGATACCTCCATATGCAAGTTTAAACTTTTCAACTGTGTAGAAATCATGAACATATGTTTGCATCTCAGTGCCTCTCACATATGTCATGAAGGCTATGGCATGTAGGCAGGGTATACCATTCACTTGCCACTATCTACATGTGCAAGACCTCTCACGCAAATGAACCGTATGCCTCCAACCATTTTCACTAATCTTGACTTATGCTCTACTTGTTGGAATCTTTTCTTGTCTTTTGATGTACATGAGAGAAACCGAGAGAGAGAGAGAGGGAGTAGGGGTACAGACCGTCCGATGTAGAGGAGGGGTTGGCCATGGCGGTGATCTGCGCTATGGCAGCGACGGTCGGTGGAGAGGTGAGCGGTCGCGGCGGCGCAGTACCGGTGACGACGTCGGCGATGGTCCTTCCCGTCGCCAACTGCACGTCCCTCTAGATCGGTCTAGGGTTTGTTGGGTGGGGATTGCGGCTCAGGTGACCCTCGTAACTCGAGCCGCCCCACCCTCTATTTATAGCGCAGTGTGGGGCCCATCGCCAAGGTTGGGTACATGCGCCC
Organism: Bonia amplexicaulis; assembly: GCA_036346245.1. NCBI lineage: Eukaryota > Viridiplantae > Streptophyta > Magnoliopsida > Poales > Poaceae > Bonia > Bonia amplexicaulis. Next base: position 18,043,215 of record CM070744.1, read on the forward strand.
CGATCAGCGCGGATCAAGGCCCCGATTAGCCGTTGGGCTAATCGGGAGAGAGATCAACTAACATTCTCCCCCTTGATCTCCTCTCATATCATACCTTTTCTTCTTTTCCCATTTCATCACAGATCAATGCATAGAGCATGCTTCATCGTCATGGTCAATCGCCGATAGATTCAACAGCTACAATACACATCTTTATTCTGAAATAGTTACTTTAATACTTGGGCCCTTTATAGTCCAGGAATCATAGGCTTTCCCTTAAACCCATGCCGGCTACATGTTCTCTGAACACGTTGGGTGGTAAGCCTTTTGTAAGCGGATCCGCTAACATCTTTGTGGTACTTATATGATCAAGACTTATGATTTGATCCCGGACTTTATCTTTCACAACATAGTACTTTATGTCAATGTGTTTGGCAGCACCACTTGACTTGTTGTTGTGGGCATACGTTACTGCGGGTTCATTATCGCAGTACAACTTAAGTGGTCTATTGATGTCGTCAACCACTTTTAAACCGGGTATGAACTTCTTAAGCCAGTTCACCTGCCCCGTAGCCTCATAACATGCTACAAACTCGGCATACATTGTGGACGATGTAGTGACGGTTTGCTTTGAGCTTTTCCACGATATAGCTCCTCCAGCGAGAGTGAAAACATATCCGGATGTCGACTTTCTATCATCTCCCGCAAAATCAGAATCTGTATACCCCACTATATGGAGTGAATCTGATCTTCTGTATGTCATCATGAGGCCTTTGGTTCCTTGCAAATAACGCAAGACTTTCTTTATCAATTTCAATGTTCTATTCCGAGATTGCTCGAATCGCCAAGTAACCCGGTAACAAACGTTAAGTCGTATGCGACACACTTGAGCATACCGCAAGCTTCCGACGGTGAAGCATATGGAACCGCTTTCATTTGATCGATCTCATCTTGGTTCTCGGGCATTGAAAATCCACATATCTATCGCCCTTGACTATAGGTGCAGGTGAAGGACTACATTTATGCATACCAAATTTCTTTAATACTCTCTCTATGTATGCCTTTTGTGACAGTCCCAATGTCCCTTGTTTCTATCCGGTGAATTTCGATCCCTAGAACGAACGAAGCTTCACCAAGATCTTTCATATCAAAGTTTGAGGACAAAACTTCTTTGTCTCCGAGAGAGACTAACATCACTACTAGCTAGTAGGATATCCACATACAGGATTAGGAAGATAAACTTCTCATCTTTAAACTTTGCATAAACACAGTTGTCCTCTACATTTTCTTTAAACCCAAACTTTCTTATTGTACTGTCAAACTTCAAGTACCACTGTCTTGAAGTTTGCTTTAACCCATATATTGATTTCTTTAGACGGCATCCCATTCTTTCATTTTCTTCCACGACAAAACCTTTCGGTTGTGCCATGTAAACATTTTCCTCCAAATCCCCATTAAGAAATGCCGTCTTTACATCCATCTGATGTAACTCTAAATCATAATGTGCTACTAATGCCATTATGATTCGAAGGAATCTTTACATGAGACCGGAGAAAAGTCTCATTGTAATCAATCCTTCTCTTTGCGTAAAGTCTTTTGCCACAAGTCGCGCTTTGTATCTTTCTACATTCCCTTGGGAGTCAAGCTTTGTCTTGTAGACCCATTTACTGACCCTCTTGTTTTGGCTCCTTTAGGAATAATTTCTAAGTCCCAGACTTTATTAGTCTTCATTGACCTCATTTCCTCTTCCATGGCCTCAAGCCATTTTGAGGAATTTTCGCTTCTCATGACTTCTTCAAATGAGGTGGGATCATCCTCCATTTGAAATTCCTCTGTATGATAAATCTGATAATCATCAGAAATAGCTGATCTTCTTACTCTTTGAGATCTCCTCGGGGCCTCCTCATTTGGTACATCTTCATTTGAGGTCATTGTTGCTCCTCCTCATCTGTGGCAATTGGTTCTATAGGATCCGAAGAACGGTTCTTCATTCTCATTCATTGTTGCCACAGGAGGAACAATAACAGTCTTGGCACCACAGTGTCTTGTCTTGTACCGCTTGCGGCGATGCAGTAGTGCGAAGAATGGTTCTTGAATCATCTGAGTGGGCGACACGTCCGCTTCTCTTCAAGGTCAATCTCTCGAGCTACCATGCTCCCCTCATCATCTCATCCTCTAAGAAGACACAGTGTCTCGTTTCTACAAACTTTGTATATCCGTCTCGACAAGAAAACGAAAACCTTTGACTTTTCGGGTAGCCAATAAAATGGCAACTTCTTGTTTTGGAATCAAGCTTCCCAAGATTTGGGTTAAATACTTTAGCCTCGTGAGGACTCCCCACACACGTAAGTGGTTTAGTGAGGAACTCTTCACATCCACAACTCGCATGGTGTTTTGGGCACCGACTTACTAGGCACTCTGTTGAGAATATGAATGGCGGTTTTCAACGCCCATCCATAAACTCAACGGCGGTGTGGAGTAGATCATCATGCTTCGCACCATATCCATCGAGTGCGGTTGCGTCTTTCACTACTCTATTTTGCCGAGGTTCGCCGGTGTAGAATATGGGCCACTATGCCATTTTCTGTAAAACCTTGCAAAGGTCCGTGAACTTGTCCATATGGGGTATGTCGATCGTAGTACTCCCACCACGATCGATCGGACTATCTTAATCTTTAAATCGTGTTGGTTTTCAACTTCACCTTAAATATCTTGAATTTATCCAAGGCTTCATTTCTTTCTTTGATTGGATAAATATATCCATAACGAGTAATCATCCGTGAATGTTATGAACGAGTCATATCCATCCACACTTTTCACGGAAAAGGACCACAAATGTCTCGTGTGAATAATTTGTAGAACTCACGTGCTTCTTTTAGCGTCTTTCTTAATTTTCTTTACATATTTTCCTTTAATGCATTCTCGCATTGTTCTAAGTCCGAGAACTCTAATAGAGGAAGAATATCATTCTTAACTAGTCTTTCTATTCTCCCCTCGAAATATGGCCTAAACGACAATGCCATAATTTCGACGATTCATTATGAGTTCTCTTTCGTTTTCTGTTCGTATTCTCAGGCGAGGATATACGCTCATTCACATCACATACGGAATTCACACTTTCACGAAGTGACAATAAATAAAGCTCATCTTGTTTAATGGCAAGACCAACACATTCTTTATTAAACATTATTTCACACTTGCCATTTCCAAAATTACAATCATAACCATCATTGTCCAAATTTGAAACACTAATCAAATTCTCTCGTAAAGATGGAACATAAAGAACATCTCTAAGTAAAAGCGTGAAACCATCAGCTAGCTCTAATGAAAGATCGCCAACGGCTTCAACTTCAGCTTGGACTCCATTTGCGACTTTAATGCATCTTTCTTTTCTTTGCGTAGTCCTCGTCGAACGGAATCCCTGTAAAGAATTAGCAACATGAACAGTTGCTCCTGAATCAATCCACCAAGTGGATTTCGAATATTGCACATACAGGGATTCATTTATAAAGGTAATAATGTTCTCATATTTCTTTGCCATTATCATCTTTAAGTAATCGGGACAGTTTTTCTTGTAGTGTCCCGTCTTCTTGCAGTGAAGACATTGATCTTTGTCTACTGCAAACTTATTCTGTTGAGGCTGAAAAACAGGGGCTTTTCCCTTGTTCTTTGAGGAGAAATTACTGTTGAAGATCCTTTTCTTGTTGTCCTTCACATAGTTGACAGAACCACCATGTGAGGATTTAAATCTTTCCACCTCTTGCACACACATAGCTATGCATTTTTCTAAGTCTCATTTCTCGGGCTGCATATTGTAGTTGACAACAAAGGTGTCAAACTCTTTCAAGAAAGAAGCAAAATCAAATGAATAAGGAACTCATCCTTGAGAGCCAAATCCATTGGTTTAAGCTTGGATGCCAAGTTACTCATCCTTAGTATGTGCTCTCTTATGCCACTGCCACCACCAGAATACCTCTCGTCACAAGTCGTTTAATCACCGTAGCATAAGTCTTTGAAGAGCCAGTAAACTGACTCTTTATTTTATCAAGGTACTCTGTGACAGTGTCACACTCTGAGATTGAGCCCACAATTGCAGGCTCAATCGTGTTCTTTATCACAGCCAAACATTTCTTGTTGGCAGTGACCCACTTTTTATGATCAAGATCATATGACATCTTTATGGGAGCAAAGTCCCTCATCTGTCCGCCAAACAAGATCGACCTCATTTTCATCCTCACCGGTGCCACAGTGCTCGTGGGACACGGTGTGGTGACTACCGATCCACCTCGGCTAGGATGAATGCAATATCAATCTTTTTCTTTCATTCACCATAGTTGTCTCCTTTGAGAACAGGGATATCTCTGATGTAGCCCATCAAAGAGTATCCTCCTGAAAACACAATTCATATATAGTGAGAACATTTATAATAACACTAATAACAACAACTGCATGCCTTGATTTCAACGTTGGTTAAAATTAAAACATACAGTTGTTTATATATGCATTAAATCTACATCACCGTTGGGCCGAAATAGAAATAATGCATAAAAATCATTAATTAAAATTATAATACTGTTATTATCAACGTTGGTCAGAAAATAACAATATCATAATTCACAACAATTCTCAAAAAAATAAATTCTCTCGTTGGTTCGAATTTAATTGAAAGAGTAATCAACAATATCTTTTGCAGCGGAAACATGAAATTATTCAAAAATAATTCATTCTCAGAAGCAATATTACTGTACATATTTAATCTCTAGAAAAATAACACGTTGGTGCAAAATTTTACAGAGATTTTATTCAATTATTTTCATCAAATTCATCCAAATAATACTTCTGAAAATTGATTAAAACAAATCCTCGGGAATACTGTTCATTTGGCCAAAATCGGCCCAAAATTGCGCAACCACGGCCCATTAAAGGATGGCCGTCCGATCTGATCGGACGGCCGAGATGCAAGCGGGTGGGGATATACCCCCGAAAACCTAACCCTAATGTGCATTTGCCCCTTGGTTGCACCGAAAAAATCGGATCGGGCGGCGCACTTGGCGCTGGGCGGAGGCGGCGGCGGGAGACGCCTGAGCGGCACGGCCCCGGCGGCCGAAGGAGCAAGCGGCGTGGGGAGGGCAGCGGCGCCCGCGGAAGCGGCGGCGGGCGGCGGCCGAGCGGAAGTAACGCGACGGCCGCGAGCGGCGTCAAGCGGGCGGCGTCGACGCGCCGCCGGAGGAGGCGCGGCGAGGCGCCGCCCGAGCGGAAGGCGCTTGGCGGCTACGGCGGCCGAAGCGAGGAGCGGCATCGCGGCGATGCCCGCAAGCGGCAAAACCCCGAGCGGCTCGCCTCAATCGCGGCGCGGCGCGCAAGATGGAGGCGGCGGCAGGCCGCACCGAACCGCTAAGGCGGCTAGAATCGGTAAGTCTCCGACGGTTCCTTTATTTTTTTTTGTTTGCCGTTTGAGGTTCGGATGGGGTGAAATTTGGTGTTCTTCATTTGGATTTTGCATAAAAAAGAATCCCCTCCTTCTAAGTTCTAACCGAAACCAAAAACTCAGATCCGAAAATATTTCTAGGGTTCATGAGTTCTAGGCACCCGCTCTGATACCAATGTTGGAATCTTTTCTTGTCTTTTGATGTACATGAGAGAAACCGAGAGAGAGAGAGAGGAGAGGGCATGCATCGTCCGATGTAGAGGAGGGTTGGCCATGGCGGTGATCTGCGCTATGGCAGCGACGGTCGATGGAGAGGTGAGCGGTCGCGGCGGCAAGAAGATCGGTGACGACGTCGGCGATGGTCCTTCCCGTCGCCAACTGCACGTCCCTCTAGATCGGTCTAGGGTTTGTTGGGTGGGGATTGCGGCTCAGGTGAACCTCGTAACTCGAGCCGCCGGCCCCCACCCCTCTATTTATAGCGCAGCGCGACAGGGGGCCCATCAGCCAAGGTTGGGCTGTGCGCCCCCGATCAGGGCGCGGATCAAGGCCCCGATTAGCCGTTGGGCTAATCGGGAGAGAGATCAACTAACACTACTGTCATCAGCTCGAGCAACATCATAGCTATGTAAACCTCATGTCATTCAGCTTGTTAATTACACTTGGTAGAATTCTGGTCCCATCAAATTTTCTTGCAATTATAGATCTTTAATCAAATTTAATCATTACGAGACGCCTAATACTATCCATGAGGTCTGCTACAGGACAACCTATCCATGAGGTCTGCTACAGGACAACCTTTAAACTTGTGTTTGTTTACCCAGTTATTGAATGACTCAGCAATATTATTAGTCACATAATCACACTTGCTTTGCATCGAAAACCTACTTTTACTCCACAGATGTGGATGGTAATCTTGAAAGAGTTGTATGGCCTTATGTTTACAGGAAGCAATAGCCTGCATGTGTGATTGAAACTACTTAGGAATGTAGTAATAGGTTATCGGCCACATGCTGTCCTCAAAAATCTTCTCATGGAACTTCTTCCTAAAGTTGATCATCAAATGTCTAAAACATTCCCAGTGTTCTGCACTAGGAACACACTATGAACAGCTGTTTCTAAGCCTTTACATGCATATGTACACATGACAAGGTAACTTGGTGTCCCGTAGCTAATTCTAGTTTCTGCACAAACTATTGCCAATCCTCTGTTATCTCAGAATTAAAAACACCATAAGCTATAGGATACATCCAATTGTGGCCATCAATGGCACATGCCACAGCAAGCTAGCCCTTCCACTTCCTAGTAAGTGCAGTAGAATCGACACCTAGGTATGGCATGCATCCCATCAAGAAGCTATCAATACATCCTCTCAATGCTATAAAGCATCTAGTGAATCTATGCTTTTCATCTATCTCCTAATGATCTATCTCTACTATACTGTTAGGACATCTCCTTTGCAACTCTACCTTGAAGCTATACATACTCTCAAAACTGCCTTCCCACTTGCCATGTATCTTCTCAATAGCTATTTTCTTCCTTGCATGGACTCTCTGATAAGGGACTTTTGCATGATACTTCTCCATTATTGTCCCTTACAATACCTTAGCACAAAGGCTAGCATCATCCCTAAGCCATTGTATGACCTTATCAGCTACCCACTTTCTTTTTGCAGACCTCACCTTTCCATCTCTTGTTGTGCTAAGACAGCCATGAGCAAATGGATTTCGTCACCTACATATAAAATAGCACTGATATGAGAAAAAGCCAATGATAATAGACCAAAAATTATACTAGAGGAGGCACCTACACAGTCTTTCCATTTGGCAAAAGAGAAGCATGGATCATCCCGTTACAACCTTTAGCAGCACAAGAAACTCTCAGTCTTCCAAGGTCACTCTTACCAGTGTTATCGGAAAATTCATTCCTAATGGCATGCATCGCAACAACAATTCTAAATTCATCAGTAGAAGAAAACAAAGCTCCACTCTCCATGGAAGGATCATCCTCCTTATCAAAAGTAATGATCAGGACTTCAACATCCATCCCTACGTCATCTCCAATTTCTCCATCCATATCATCCTCCACGCCCTCCTCATCCTTCTTAGGCCCATAGTCAGGGTCCTCATCCTCCACAAGCCCATATTCAGCCTAAGTGGCTTAAACTTGGGAACCACCTACGTCGACTCCTTCACTCGACACAGAGTACATGTCCTCCTCATCCATACCCACATGATCCTCTTATTTATACTCATTTTTAGTGCCTGGTTTCTTTCAACCATCTATGCCTTCAGTACTGCTTGGTGGTTCTGGAGATAAAGGTGGGATTGGTTGCGAGCTTAATGCATAAACACCTACTTTTGTATACATATTCACTAGCAGATGCACTTCCCTCTCACTCTCATGCTCCGCAAACATGGCAACCGAATCATCATCAGTAATTAAATCTTGAAACGACACCCTACGACTACTAAAATATGTTATAACAACATATTCATGTGCGCCCCAAGGATAATTTCCATTCAGACTAGAAACAAAAGCGCTTAAGCTGCAGCAATACTCTAAATCACAATTGAATGTCCACATGGGCACATCATGAGTTCTACCATCTGGATAGGTTATGCAACAGGCAGCATACCTCACCTCTAGCCTTTACCTCCGAGTAGCATCCACCCTAACCAAGAACCAACCACAAAACCATCAAAGCTTTAGCAAGACTCGGAGAAAACAAACAACTCGGAGTAGAGACAGCATCCACTTACCGTTCGGGGGTGACCTTCGAGCTCATCTCGCCCACCTTTCAGATGCCCTAGACGACTCCTCAATCCATGGTTTCAAGCAAGATGGAGTCCGATTGGGGGTCAAAGAACCTGATTTGTGGGTGGATTGACTGGATCTGTGGGCGGATTTGGGTTTGACTTGGCTGATTTGGGATTAGGGAGGGGGGAGAGGGAGCGATCTGTGGGTGGATTTAGGTTTGACTTGGCTATAACAAAAACGAAATGGACGCAAAACTTTCAGTAGCACAAACAAAATTACACGATTTGAGATGGTATAACCCAGATTGCACACTTTTTCAATGGCACCAATAAATTTTTTCCCTTTTTATTACCTCCAAACGGTAGCAGACCTTGGGACTTTTTTTTTGAACGGTGAGCTTATTTTAGGCTTTTAGGCTTCGACTGAAAGTTTTTAACTATGTTTTCAAGATGATGGACAGACGATAGAAACGCTAACACAGACAATGTACACAATTTTAATTTTAAGAAGCTATTTGAAGAAAGGGTTTCGAAAAATCATCCTATTTATTTTGGCTTCAGACGAAGCAGAAGCAAAAAAAACAGTGTCCAGACTTCTGTAGGGCTGAATGCTATGGGAAGCCCTGTATATGGCGGTACTACCTATAATACTCAGGCTCCGCTCGTTTCGGTTTCAGCTTCTGGCTTATTTTTTATTATTCATAAATTTCATCTTTTTTAAACTTTTGGCTTTTTTGAGGTTTTTTACTTGTTCTTTTTTTCATATTCGTTTGCATTGTCCGTGATGAGCTAGCATATTTTTTATATTTTGTAAATTTAATTACGCCAAATAAATCAACTTCAGCTACAGTAAAATTTCAATCGCTACAGTACAATTTCAACCCTAAGTCAAGCTTTGCAGCCCCTCTCACTGGCTGTTCAACGTTAAACGTCACACTTGTTTAGGGAAACGTAAAAGCTCTTACAAGGTAAAAGTTTCTGGTACTAGTACTAACCTATTTCTTACTTGTGCAAACAGAGAAACAAACAGCGTTGAATTGCGATAAGTTAAGACTTGGGAGTAGTTTACAATCGTGATGTTGATACCTGAGCACAAATCTTAAACAAAATTGGGCGAGAGCGTCACGGATCAAATTTGTAAGGAACATTGACAAGACACCAAATGACCAAAACGCGAGCAAGACAAGCAATTTATCTCGTCGTCACTCCAGTCAAGCAATGACGTATAATACATGGCCATGTCACTCGCTATCTCAGAGTTTCAGGCGACTATGCGTATACATGCCGACCACTTTTTCTCGTCAACATTTGCCAAAGAAAAAAAAGAATCAGCAGCGAGCAGTATCACGACCTTGACCGTGCCTGCTCCCTCCAGCCAAGATACTTCTGCTTACTATACACAGTCACTGATCGTCAGAAAACAACGGCATGCCAAAGCCAAACTGCTGCTGCTTGTGACAACAGGTAAGAACACAACTACGAATGTACAATGCTATGATCACAACAGATGTGAGAAGCCACAGCATCAGGAAGTAACATGCACATGCTGCCTGCTAACAAAAAATGCATGCGACATTTCCCAGCATGAGACCGGAAGAGACAGTGACGGGGCTATCTAGTACTTCCTGGCAGCTCAATTCAGTTCAAGAATAGTACTATCCATAATTCCATATAGCTGTAAGATCACCGGATTTTCGAAGAGGCTAATAAACCAACATTTGCTGCCTATTTTGTATCCACTGCGTTCATGCTTAACCATGTTTCCTGCGAACCTGAGTTCAAACAGCAGCCGCGGTAGAACAGGGAAAATATCGCTCAACTCTTCTGACATTTCTCTGTCCCCATATCTTTGGTAGTGGTACCAACTGAATCCCCTCCAGCTCTATTTTAGCATGAAGAATAGCAGAACATCTGCTAACAGTGCATGTCTGAACTAGATGCGGTAGCAAAACGTCAACTGACGGAGAGTATGATGATGATAAAGGAAATTTCAATGATGCAAGTGTCAAAGTAACTCACAACTAAAATATATTTCTGAAGGCAGGTACATAACCGCACATGCAATCCTCATTATAAAGAGTACCATTCTCTAAGCATCGAGTCAAGTTCAAGCGACCATTCGAACATCACATGATGATAATATCTTTTCTCCCATGCATACATAGCACTTTTTGAGGTTTTCATACTCTATTGCATCTTAGTAGCACAACAGCCAGCGCAGCAGCTCTTTGGTGGCAGCGGTAGCAGAATTAGCAGCAGCAGAGCGGTAGCAGCGGCAGCAGGACAGGGCACTCAAGACTGAGGAAACAAGGAGTACCCATTTGTTAAAAGAGAGCTAATAGCACTGTAAATTAAATCTAAAAAACTAAATAATGAGAACTATATGCATTCAATTTTTTTTCGATAAAGGGAAACAATACAGGCGAAGTCAGCAAGCCAGACACTAACTGATTTGTCAATGGAATGATTCATAGTAGCATATGCACAGTATATCTTACAAGACACTGAATTAGGCATGAAATATGTCAGATGACTCAGTTACAAAAGCATGCATTTCTAACCTATTAGAGCATACCATAATTATTTTGAAGCTGGAAGAATAATGCAAGTATATTGCTCTTTAAATTGCACAGACAGGTATATTGATCTTCAAATTGTCGGACAACTGTAATACAACTTGAAAGGAACTCTTGACCTAAAATGAATTCATTTATCACAACCAAACTTCAAAGATGAACTGGAGGTAGGGGAAAATGCAGGAGCAGAACATATCATAGGCCATTTCTGTAGAAATATCAACCAGCAGGCCCAACCCCAAGAACTAAAGTAATTTTCTGAAACACTATATCCGTATAACAGGTCATTGTCATTGTTGTGGAGTTCATGTGTCTAAGAGCAACACCAATGGAGGAGCTTATCCAGCTAAGGAATATAATTGATCATATAAAACTCAATGATAGTTGATGTGGAATCAAAGACAACGAAAATGATCCCATGGTAGGCCATTCGGACAGTACAAGTTAGCTTAGCCAAATGACATGAGCATCTGATGGACAAAATTGGCAATCTTAGAACATAACACTTTTTAACATTGCTATACTTGTTTTAAATGGACAATAATATATTCCACTGTGAACATTCAGTGGGTACATGTTAGCTTGCCCAAATGACAGGAGTACTCGACAAAAAAATGGCAATCCTAAACACTATTCTACCATTGTTCTAGCTGTTTTGAATGAACAGAAACATCCGGAAGGAATCAAGGTTAAGGTTAACTTTATGATGAGGCATTTCTGGGGGGGTATGCCCTCTTATATATGTATTTGGCAGCCATGTATAGTAATTTGATTCTGGGTTTAACGAAAAAAGAATCACTGGATATAGTTTACTTTACTTTATCTAACAGAACTTGAGCTTGCAGATGGATGGTAAAAGCGACAGAGAGATCGATTGCATTCTCCTCGTTTAAAATCACGGCAAACTTCAACCTTGTCATTTATCACCTGAGAAAAAAGGTGCAGGGGATAAAGCTTGCTAGTTAGTAGCTTGTAAACTAACAGAAATTCATGACAAAAGAAAAATACACATACAGACCTCAGTATGCGAATCAGGGTGTGCAAATCTGCAGGATTCTCTATTACACGTTTTCTTCAAGAAATCCCTACAAACTTGCACTGTGTTCTTATTATCTGTGTTTTTCAGAAAAGTATCAGAAAGTGTGTTCCCTCTCAAAAGAAAAGTAATAAAAGGCATGCAATCATGCATGATTAAACTATGGTAACAGTCAAGGATACAATTCCCTAGAAGAAAAGGCTAGTATTTCTTTTCACTCCATTAGAACTGAACAGCAACAGTGATGGTCTACGAAGAAGGGAAAATAATAGCATTGTCATGTGTTATTTACCAGCAAAATTCCTAGGAGGCGATGGGGGAGGCACCATCACAGGTACTCCAAGTGGTGGTGGTGGCATGTAAACCTTGAGGACAATGGATAAAAAAGGTTACAGATTATGTTATCCATAATCATTTTATAAATAATGAAAGTAAATAATACAAAACATAAAACACTCTTTAATATGAAAAAAGCAAGCACTTATTTATTTACCAGTTCATTTCTTACAGCAAAATAATTGTGAACAAATGGCAGCAAAAGTATGTTAGCTGAAGCAACACCTCTGATTTTCTCTTCCAAGTGATTTACTAACATTAAAATAGATAAATAATACATTCCAAAAGGAATCCTTTCAACAAGTAACAGGTTATTTGGTAGGACTACATTGAATAGAAAAGTACCATCTCGGGGTATCCAGGGTATTGCATGGGAACATCCCTCATTGGAGGCATTGGATGTGCTACAACATGAGAGTACCTACAAGATTTGCGGTCACACCTCCCATGCAAGAAATCTTGGCAAACCTTTCAATAAAACAATGTACGAATGAGCCAAAATATTTGTCAAGAAATATGAAGTGCCAAATGGTGAAAATCATTTACTTATAGACAAAGATCTTGCTTTGAGAATTGAGTAGGTAAAGGGGGATATACGATACAGTAGTAGAATATTTAAAATGCAAATGATTTTATGTGTTTGTTACTCTGTGCTAGGCTAGTTAGTAATATACTCGTAATCAGCAAAAGGGAATCTTACAATGGTGCAATCTTCAACAGATGAATGGTGCAAGAATCGACACTCATTTGCTGATCTTGAACATCGACCACGAGTAAAATCTCTGCAAACCTGCTAAGTGTTTAAAAGAAGTAAGCTCAGATGGGCAGTACTGAATGTTGAATGCAGAAGAAAATTCCTACAGTAAGATGGATAAATCGGCATAAATTGTACGAAACTGTATGGGAACATTGTGCATCTAGTATGAAGCAGGACCTTTTCACATTGTTGAGTAAGACATCTTAGAGATTGTTGCCAGCTCTTCCATGAGTTATACCAAAAAAAGCTATTTGTTCCACAAGGTCACACTATGCAGAACATAAACCCTAATATCTAATTTCCCTTATCATTTTAAGCAAGCAAATGACTCTTAATTAGCAGTTTGCATTTTAAGCAAGCAAATGACTCTTAATTAGCAGTTTGCACTAAATAGTAAGGAAACCTTAACCACCCAAAGAAAAGGGCCAGTGAATGCATGCTTTGGAGAAAATATGAGAATCAAACAGGACAAACTTACCGTCTTCACCTTTGGGTCTTCCACACCAATCGATCTCAGCAATGACCTACACCAAAGAACCAAACAAGGGCAGAATTAGACGGTTACATCCAAACCCTGATTTCATATTAGGAGTAAAATTACCATGCCTCCCAACATTATCGTAGGTCACCCAAATTCCAACATAAAGCAATTTGCATCACAGCAAGCACATAGTATACTACATTTTGCATCATTCTCCTCCAAAGTCTACTTTAGCCTAAAAAACCAGACTCTCTCATAGAGAGCACCCAACACACATATGTGTGCATACCCATAAAAGAGTTGCACCATAAGAAGAGTGTACAATTGTTAAGGACATATTGTCAATTTCCACACGAAACAAAGTAGAAAACCAAGTTTTCTCCTAACCACACTCCCTGCACACCTCAAATGTGTGGAACCACCTATATGAGACACTGAGCAACTCACGCACATACACATGTCCGCACAAACATATCGATCAAATATATAAACCCATATAGATTGCAAGCACGTAAACACATTACACATGTATGCACATGCACAAACTAAGAGATTGAAACTTTGGGAACTAGCTCATACAACAGGGCTCTTAGCAATTTGCATCATATGTAAGCGCAAGGTTACAACTTACAAACACAATGTCAAGCAGCTAGTTTGATCCTCTAGATTGCACTATGGGGGCAAAATCTCGTGTGGCGACATTGCTGTTAATACTTTATAAACCGAACTAGAACGGGAAGATTTCAAACTTATATACTTAAGACTAATATTGATAAACTTGCAGCAGACTGCATCTAAACATCGAACCAGAGTACCAGGCTTCCACAGCTGAAGCACGCGAAGCAAGCCAAACAAATCGAATGGGACAAGCAGCAAGGAAGGGGGTATCAGCTCATACTCCTGGATATGAGGAGGCGGGTGATAGTAGCGACAGGTCCTCCCCCGGAAGCAGTTGTTCCTCAGCGAATCCGCGCACGCCGTCACCTTGTTGTCCCTGACCAAACTCCCCCACACACCAAAACCCAAATCAGAACAACACGCAGCTATCGCACGCGCGCGAGGGCGCGCAGGTGGCACGGGCAGGGGGAGGGGAGATCTCGCTCGTACCGCTCGACGGAGACGGAGTGGTGCGGGTGCGCGTACTTGCACTCGATGTCGGGGCGGGTGCACCTGTCGCGCAGGAAGTCGAGGCACACCTCCACGGTGAGGTCGTTGTGCCGCCGCCGCTTGCCGTCGGGGTAGCGGGGGCTGCGGCTGCGGCTCCGGGTGCGGCTGCGGCGGCCGCGCGGGGAGCGGGAGCGGGAGCGGGGCGGGGAGCGGGAGCGGGAGCGGGACGAGGAGCGCGTGGGGAGGGAGAGGGGGAGGCGGCGCTTGCGCGGCGGGAGCGGAGGCGACGGCGAGCGGGCGGGGCTGGGGTTGCAGTCGGCGGCGTCGGGGTTGGGGATTTCGGCGGAAGCCATGGGAGGGGGGAGAGAGAGAGAGAGAAAGGAGGGAAGGTGTAATTGGGGGTCCACGTGACAAGACGGGGGATCTAGGTTTTAGAGTTGATTTCGATTGGTTTTTCTGCTCATTTCTTATAGGTTCATTGAACAAATAAATCTATATAGCTTGCCCCTCTACGGGGAATGGGGCTTCCTGTTTCCTTTATGGTGTTCTCCACCCTATTTTCTCCGCATGGTATATTTTAATTGGCTCTCTAGTGAATTAGTGAAATAATTAATTAATATAAATGATTAATTAGGCTGGTAATTAATTAGTATAAAATATTAATGTAAATAATTAGTATTAATTAATTATTATTAATTAATCTATACTTACTATTTATTCCAATTGATCTATATTAATTATTCACACTAATATTTTATACTAATTAATTATCAGCCTAATTAATCACTTATATTAATAATTACCTCACTAATTCACTGAAGAGCCAATTAAAACATGCCATGTAGAAGGAACAGGGAGGAGGACACTATAGAGGGGACAGGGAAACCCATTCCTCTACGGGAGCCAATGTAGTTGGCCACAGGGTCACACCTTCCATTTTCTATTATAAAATTAAACTATTTTTCACTGTTTTTAGAGAGGTTTATCAGGATAATCTTTTCGAAACAGCTTATCAATATATCAACATTCGGTTTTTCACATAAACACTCATATTAGTACCAAAAATATCAATCCCAAACTTGTAGCCCACAAGAACCCACCTTTCGCGTTGAGGGGATGATTTGGTAGGTTTTATTGTCTAAAGTTCAGACGTGTAGCTAAAAGATACGAAAACATAGACATGGTTGCTGGATTGTGCTAGAGCAAATCTCCCGATCAAGCCTTGTTTGGATAGACAGGGATCAGAGCCAATTTCCTTGAATCAACAGGGATTTTAGTTTAAATTCCACACCAATCTAAAGGATTGGATCTAATCCCTATCTATCCGAACAATGCCTCACAGGGATTTCACATCGTCCATGTGAATTCAGCTCGACTAAGAGGAGACGACGTAGCGTGTGTATCTAGCCTTAAGTGTTGATTTCGTTCAAGGAGAGGGTTTATTAGATTTGATGTTCAAATGTGCGATTGAAAGTCGATACAAATATAGAATTGTCATTGGATCAGACTCTAACTGAACTTCATGTTAACGGAGCTTCACATCGTCCATGTGAATTCTGGTCGACGATAAGAACGGAGGCAACATCGAATAGGCAGAGTTGGAGTTGGAGCGGGTTGAGGTGGGGTTTGAGGATTTTCGGTAAAAGGGATATGATACGTGGTGGCGATGCATGTGAAAAGATGATGATATTATAGGTTGTTTAGGGTCCTTTTGGTTGGGCTTTTGGCTTCAGCTTTTGACCCTAAAAGCCAAAAGTCCAACCAAAGGGGTTGCTTTTGGAAGCAGCTTTTTCAAAAGCAGCTGCTTTTCCGTAGTATATTTTTGAAAGCTGTTTTGACTCTGCTTTTGGCTTTCTACTTTTGGAAATGGATTGAATAAAACTCTTTCATAGTTGTTTTAAAAGAGATAAAGATAAAAAGTATATTTTATACTTGTTTAACCAAACAGCTTTCAACTTTTCTGACACAAATTACATGACTTTTCCCCACAGCCGCAGCTCAACCAAAAGGACCCTTATATGTGGGGAACGTCGATATCATGTTGAGGCTTAAACCTGTAGTTAAAATGTCGAAGCACATTGCCACAAAAGTTAACATCTCGTTGTGGCTTTGGACTAAAATAATACTATAGTAATTATTAGCTTTTTTAATACATTCAATTGAAGGAAAATAAATAGAAAATAAAAATAAAAAATACCGTTATAACTTCATGGATAATAGAAAGGAGAAAAGAAAAGGATGCAAAAAGGGAAAAAAGACACATTAAGTAGCCAATATATTTCAAACGGTTTCTAACTTCAAAACTGTTTGCAATGGGGCCTAATATACATTGAAAGCGTGTCTAGTATAGAATTGTATTCATATCTGAGGTTGTATGTGTCGATGTTTTAGTAACAGCCTTACGTATAATTTATTTGGGTTTAGAAGAACTCTTGAAGACCTGGTTACGATCACACAGAGAAAAGACACATGATTTTTATACAAGTTCAGGTCTTCTCCTAAGAGAATAACAATCTTACTCATGTGTGGCTTCCTGAGCCTAAAATCATATGCACCATCGATGCCTGAAAAAATATAGCCAAAAAACATCAACCGTAATCAAAAGAGTAGGACATTTATGTAGTTTAGCATCGCACGAAGGACGGGAATTCAGCAATATACTGTTATTGGATTGTTCACAGCTTGGCGGACAGTTGGCTGGAACACCATGAGCTTTAAAAATGAAAACATGTACGTAGTGTCTGGTAGGCATGATCAATCCGCTAGATTGGATCAGCATAAGTCTTATTAACACTGAGTGAGTTAGTAAAAATAGAAAGTACACTTGGAGATGCGGGGGATCGAACCCCGTGCCTCTCGCATGCAAAGCGAGCGCTCTACCATTTGAGCTACATCCCCGGCTGTGCTAATTTCGGCTTTTATTTGTGAAATTCAAGCCCCCAAGTGATTCAATGCAATCAGGAGAAACGCGCAGGGGTACTGTGGGTAGTTCACTCGAGGGAAAATGGGTACACAGGTGAAGTGAGAGGAAAACGGCATTTAGCAGAGCAAACATGAATCCGAGCAGCATCCTCCTAATTTACTCCTTCAAATGAGGGTGCGTTTGGTATACATAATTTCATATTCTTTTGTAATGTAATATTTCTTTCAATTTAATTACCGCAGTAATCTAAGATTCCAACATTTAGTTGATTTGAAAGAAATTACAAAATGATCATTATAATAGTTCAAACATTTCATAACTCAAACAACAAGTCCACAAATTTAAATTATATGATTTGAAAATTCAAATCTTAAATATTAACATTTATAAATTTATATTAAAAACTAAAATTTGAATTTCCCATTTAAATTCTCTCAATTTTAAATTGCAACGTTCACAAATTCAATTCTTATGACTCAAAAAGTTCAAATTTTTAATTTTAAACTTTGAGTTTGCAAGTTTAACATATTCGAATTTGTAAAATTTAAAATTTTGGAACTTGAATTTTTGGAATGTATAATTTGAAATTTCAGATTCTACTATTTAGATTTAAAAAATGAAATTTCAAAATCCAAACTTGAAATTTTGAAATTTAATTTGCCTGAATTTAAGATGCTGAAACTCAGGATTCAAATTTCGACATTTTGGTTTTGAAATTCATGTTTTGAAAAATATTTTAAAATTTGAGAGTTGAATTTTAAATGTTCAAATTTTGACTATGAGAAATTAAAGCAGATGATAAAAGTGCAATAGCAAATATTCCTTTCCCTTAGTAATCCAAAATAGACACCATTTTACTACGGAAAAGTGATTCCTGAAAATCATGGTAACGTGATCTCAAAGTAATCTTGGATTACTGGTTTCGTTTTACCAAACAAAGTATTATCTTATGATTGCTGAAGCATTCTTGTGAATGAAGAGAGCTCCAGATTTAACTCTTTGCATAACAATTACTAACAACATAGAGCCCTTTTCCAACCCAGCAAGTCATCCCTTACCTGCACATATGGTTTAGCACCTTCCACTCGCAGCTAGGGTTACAAACAAAGCGGATAATTTTCGTTCGTTCGACTGACCGAAGGTTTACGGAACGAATACGGAAAGGGTAGATGGGTGTCCGGCACTATTCGTGTCCGACTCCGAGGAAAAAATATGGAATAGGATACGGGATAAGTGATATCCGTCCGTACATATCCGTATGTCAAGTGATATAAGAAAGTTTGTTGTGACTTCACCTAGAAACAAAATAACATATATGCAGATTGTCACATCTAAACAGGCGGGAGTACTGAGTGTTCTTCCTTCAACATCTCAGTAATTAATTTTTTCATGTTCGTTCTGATTATACCATACTGTCCAATGTTCTATGCAAAGAAGTGGATAATTTCCGTTCGACCGACCGTCCGAAAGATTATGGAACGGATACGGAATGGAGAAATGGATGTCCGGTATTATCCATATTCGACTCCGACTCTAAGAAAAAATATGAAATAAAATACAGGATAAACAATATACATCTGTATCCGCTTCGATTGCATCGGTACTCGCAGCATGGAACACCCCTGAAACTTCAACCGAATCAACCGCTGCTTTCATCAGCTCCACCGACGGGAAGCACCAGCAAAAGAAGAGGGACGTTAGCCCGTCGCGAGAAAACCGTAGATAGCAAGATAGACGACGACGACGCGGACGTGCATGTCCCGGCTCCATTCCTTTCCTCCGTTTCCCCGTGGACCACAGCGGCGGGCCGGATGCATGCAGCAGCAGCCACCATGGTCCCTGCTCTCGCCAATGGAGCAGGCAACACCCACGCCAATTAATCCCCGCGACCGCGACCCACTCACACGCACCACCACGGTCGGTGGTGACCATTGATCAATGTTAGAAAAGCAAAGAATATGTGGGTTCTTTTGGACTCATAGTTATTCGTGAGAAGTAGTACACACAGAAAAATAGTCGTATATGATTTATATATTTTTTACTATAATATTTATATTGATCCTGTCTTAAAAATTATATCATTTAAAAGTTAATTATTATAAATAGTATAAACATAAATCATATTTAAACCATATCGAACACAGTCTTTACTGTTTCAGAACCTAGGCTAAGAACCCAAGACTGGATAGGCCAGGACCAAAGGAGGGGATCGAGACTAGTGTTAAAGCTCCTGTGAAGAGTCCTCTTGACATGCCATTATACGCGTCGCTTGCATCATCGCTAAGGAGAGATCCATCGAGATGGCTAGGTAATTGCTATGTTCTTTTTGTCTTCTTTTATTACCGTTGGCTTTAGTTTCTTTAGAAATAAATATGGTGGATCCATAGGGTATCTCAGGTGGGCTACGGCATACTATAGGGCCCAGCCGAACAATGAGTACCTTTCGAACGGGAAAGCTAAACATTATACTGTTTTCAGGAGTTCGTCACAAGGATAGGAACAGGAACTTATGCCAAGAACAGGCTGGAGATTTAATTAGCAGATTATCGGATAAAGTTTTGGAAAACATGTTCTTATCGCTGACCCTCCAAGAGGCTGCAGTGAATTTAAATAGCAAATTACCGGATGAAGTTTTGGAAAACATGTTCTCATCACTAACAACCCCAGAGGCTGCAGTACTAGTTCTGTTTCCAGAAAATGGGAGCGTTTATGGAAACTGAGCCCTGTTCTTGTACTTGATAGCCACAATACTCTTGATGAAAGCAAATCAGATTGCACTATCTCCACTGATCGCAATGATCCCGATTCTGGGAGTATAAGATCAAATGAATTCATTAAAAGAGTAAACGACTCGTTGCTGCGCCATCAGGGAATTGGTTTTCGAGTGTTTGAGGTTCATTTTGTTCTGAACTCCACTCATGCTGCCCACCTTGACAAATGGGTCCAGTTTGCATTGGAGTCACTTGTACGAAAATGGAAGAACTGGTTCACAGCCTTCAGGGACTGCAAATCGTTATAACCTCCCTTTGCATGGTTTTGGAGATGAACAAGGGTCCTCATTGCGAAAGTTACGCCTGTCGGATTGCATATTTAGGCCACCGCTTCGTTCTAGTGGATTTTCTTCTCGCCTATCTCTTGCTGTCCTGTTCTCAGTTTTTTGAGATTGAGATGCTGCGAGGATTTGGTTAATCTAAGGATTTCCCATGAACCATTGTCATATTTGGATGTTTATTCTTGCAACAAATTGGAGAGTATTGGCATTAATTCCACCAGTCTATCATATTTGGATGTTTATTCTTGCAACAAATTGGAGAGTATTGCCATTAATTCCACCAGTATAGGCTTCTTTGAGTATGATGGACCTGCAATATGCATCAAATATGAGAGTACTCCCAATATGAGGAAAATAGTGACTAAGTTTGTGAAGGGAAATTGTTCTCTCTCAAAAGATTTACACACCATGAAAAGGCTAAGGGAGTCACCTTGTCATTTCTTTCAGCATTAGAGGGCAATACTGATTGTGTGAGTTTTTTTATCAAGTATCTCTCCTGTTGAATACTGTTGGAGTTTCTTGTAAGCGTCATGGCATGCTTCGAAATGCTAGGCTTGAGAATATCAAGAAAGCACTTGATTGTGATGAACATGAATCTGGGAGTGGATTAAATCAAGAGATGGGTTTGGCTAGGCTTGGTGGGACTCGGTTGGGCTCCCATTACAAAAATGTATGCAACATCATTACTTGCTAAAACTTGAATTGTAACTTGGTAATTATATTGATGACATTAAACAAGCTGATAGCTTCAAAGATCTAGACAATCTTGTTGATCTCACAGTTAAGCTTGTTGAAACAAAGAGGCATAAAGTGTATAATATGGTTTACATGCTTCTCAAATTGGTTTTGCTTCTACCAATGGCAACAGCAAGTGTTAAAAGGACTTTTTCTGCAATGGTTTTAGTGAAAACAAAGTTAAGAAATAAGATGGGTGATAGTCTTTTGGATGATTGTCTAGTCATATTTATTGAGCGAGATATTTTCTTTGAAGTGGATGAAGATGATATAATTGAGACTTTCATGTCCTTTAGAAAGCGTAGGCCAAAAAAGTCAGACAAGTAGTATTGTAAGTCTCTTTTATATATATTTGAGACTATTAGTATGGTGTTTGAACTATTTATATTGTAATTTATGGAAGTTTTCAACTTAATCCTTGAATTTAAGACTTATCATGTTATTTAGTGTCTGTATACCAAATTACGGTGCAAATTTTACAATTATTTACTGAATTGGCAAATAGTTTTATCCAATTGCATATGAAGATTTTGGTGCGGTATACCCTTTGGTAAAATCCTGGGTCTGTCACTGGAAATAAATAGGGTAATTTTTTCAAACGGTTTCTTAAGACTGCTTCTTCAAATAATTTTCTATATTTAAAATTATATACGTCGTTTATATCGATAACTCTATTGTATGTCGTTATCAAAAAAATATAGATAGAATCATCAAACGTAAAAAAATAGATCCAATCATGTAGGGCAATGCTGCCCAGCCTTCCGTTGAGCAGTGGACGACGCCAATTTGGCTTTAATGGATGTGGACCTGGCTAGAACTTTCTCGCTCTTCCCTCGTAATCTCGCCGCTTGCGTTCATTCATACGAGCCGTGCGTGTGTGGCTTGGGAATCTCCACGTGAAAGTGGTGCCGCCGCTTTGGGGCTATCTGCATATATGGTGGTGAGGTGAGTAGGTGACCGAGACCACTTTGGTCTATTCGCGCACAGCCGTACGAAGGATCATCATGCATTGAGAAAATTAGCGCGCCTCCACCTCCACCTCCCCAGAAAATTAGCTAGCCGGCCACCCCTCTGCCGCTGATCGAGCTCGGCAAGTGCCGCCCACTTACGAGAAAAGGAGATGGGAATGCCTGTCGGCTGCGTTCGATCGATGGACCACATGGAATCCGTTTGAAATCCGCTGATATATACAGTCTTTAGAGGATGTTCGGTTCTCGGCCATAGGCTGCCACGCCTAACGTTCGGTTTGTCACGGTAATTTTAGTAGATGTTTAGTTTACTAATTAAGTTTGGCTCGCCACCGCTTCAGAATTCTCCTGTCATCGTTTTTGCCAACAAAAGTGTGACGGGCTTTTTTTTGCCGCCGCACCGCCCGTGGCGCGCCAAACATTTGTGGCAACAATCCAAACAGCAGTCACATTATTTTTGTCTCACCTTTGTTGTCAATCAAACATTCTTATTTTACCATAGAATATGGCTAACCATAAGTGTAACATGTACTTAATCAGAGGCGTGGCTATTTATGGCCGGCTACCAAACATATCCTTAGCTAGCTTGTCTTAGACCGGAGAGGGGGAAAAAATCTGGGTTCAGAAATGCTAAGTCGGAGTAGACTCTTTGTCAGTAGTTCAGTAACTTCAGAGTTTAACCTGATAGATAGACGGGCACGGGCCACAGCGTCTTTCTTGTTTCTCCTCTTGTTCAGGTAAGAGAAAAGGCGATGTTCTAGTACAATCTGACATGTCATGACACCTGTGTGTAATTACAAGGTATGTTTTGACCTGACCCTGTTTGTTTCTACACATCATGATGTACTAGTACTTTTTTTTTTCATGCAGGGGATTAGTAGCTAGAATGGTCAATGAGCTCAACCAACCATGTGCGTGTAGTGAACGGTTTCTTTTCTCGTGCGTCGTCGCGACCGTGAGGCTGAGCTTGAGGCGTGCGTCAAATGTTCTGCTGTGGACATATCGGCTGAGCTTTCCGGGGACGAAAGCGTGGACGCAAGGAGGGCTCGCACCGAACGCAAGGGGATGGATGGATGGATTATGGACGATGACAAGGAAGATTCTTTGCTTTCTTCTATTTGAAACAACAAGTTGGGAGTGTTGGACCCATGGACTACCATCATCAACTAGCTTATTAACTCTTAATATTTTCACATGTACATTGGTAGATGAATGATCAAGTGAGAAGGCCTATGGATTATTAGTGATGAATAATTTGTATATTTAGAGAGTTGAATTTTGATTTTGCAAAAGTTGGCAAAATTTGGTTTTTGTTGTTTGTCAAAGGACGGTTTGACTGGTCGGTGGTCGACGATCTGACCACTGGTCTGGTGTGATCGGACTCTGGTTAGCGGTCTAACTGACGATGTTTTTTTTTCAAAGAGTGTGTTTTTTGAGTTAGGCACGTGCGGTCAAACCGGCCATTGGTTGGTGATCGGATTGGAATTGAGTTGGGCGGTGTGACTGACATTAAAAATGTGGTCACACCGGTGGACCGATCAGACCGATCAATGGTTGGCGATTTAGCCGGGGCAGTCTGACTGCCATGAGGAGAGTGGTCAGATCGATGGTTGCGGCCTAAGAACAATGAGAGATGTTTTTTGAGTGGTATGAGTGTGTGCGTGGCATGTGTGCCGTTGTTTGGTTATGTTGACTTGCATGATACATTATTTTAACTAATGTGAGTTAAGCACATAGAGTTTGTGCTTGAAATGCTTTGATGTGTAGGTAGTTTGGAGAACGTTAGCGGTCAATGGCAAGATACCAGAACTAGTTAAGAGAGCTAAGGTCTGTGTGGTCATGTAAGTCCGGGTGAGGCTATGCGGCTCAAGTGGGAAGTACAAAGAAAACAAACATCATGAAGATGCGAGTTGGTCTATATGGTGCGCCAAGTGATGAGGCCGATACATGTAGAGATTGTTCGAGGAGTCCAAATGCGTGAAGACATGACAGCTAGTCATTAGGCACTACGGACTACATGTCAAAGCATACGAATATGCTTTGATGTGAAGGTGAAGATGGAGTAAAGGAAATGTGCCTGAAAGTTTCATCAGGGGTATTTTGTTAGTTGGCCAAATATCGGATTGGTGTCTTGATCAAAACCGCGGTGTGGAAAGATGCAAAGGAGAAGTGGTTTAAATCAAGGAGAGCAGAATTGTTTAGTGGATTAATCACTCGAGGTTTATCGGGTTAAGTCTTGTAAATGCTTTGAAAAGCGTGTGTAAGTGTGTAAAACCAATGTTAGTGGGGCTGACAGGTTTCCCTAAGTGCTTAGCAAGTTGAGATCCACCAAGTGGTAAGAGGGGAGGAAAGGAGGTGTTAGGGCCAAGGATTTTAGGTTGAGGTTTTTGTTCGTCCACCTTGCCTTCTTATATAGATTGGGAGAGAGTTGGATAGGAAAAAGTTTCACCGACTTCGATCCCCAGAATCAATCCTACCATAGATTATCGAGGAAGGAAGTAATCACACGGCCATTTGTGTGATATCCGTGGGAATCTCGCCTGCGCGTCATGGTTCCATGCAGAGAGAATCTGTATTAGGGCATGTACAGTGGCACAGACAACTGCTGTATATAGTATCATTCCATGTTATCTGTAGACAACACTAAATATACCTTCTATAATATGTTGTCTGTAAGTTATTTATAATGAGTTATCTATAAAGTATAGATAACATTGATATAATGGCACAGAAGTCGTCTATAGCAAACTATTTTCTCACGTTTCGATCGTCTATAGAATTAGAGTCGATCTCTTTCTCTCTTCACTTTCTCTTTCATCCACCTCAGTAAAATTCCTATATAACATTTTTTATAGATAATTTATATTACCCTATTGTATATGCCCTTATCAATTTATCGCTGCTCCTGCTGAGACAACAAGTCTGTTAGCCGTAGCTGTCTGGATGGAGAGAGCCTTGGAGCCACGGAGGCTTTAGGCCCTTTGGCGACTTATGGCGATGTGGTCGGCTATGACGGAATGGATGGACGCGTGCGCGCGGATTCCAGGCCATCATCCATGCCCCGTCCTGTACTCTTTCTAAAGCTCGTACTATTTCACAGGACACGAGTTGACACCTGTAAAGATGATTGGAGGCTGCCACTGAACCCATTCTATAGATTTAAACTTATGACTTTAGTTTATTGGATTTTAACTAAAATTGTACTATAGTAACTATTAATTTTTAAAAAAATTATTTAATTTTAAAAAAAAATTAAAAGTAAGAAAAAAATTGAATAAATCAGTATATCGTCACAGACAATGCAGAGCAATAAGAGAAAAAAAAGAAAAGCAAAAAAGATGAAAAAAAGACGAAAGAGACAAAATAAGGCGAAATTAGAAGTCGACATATTCTAAGTGGCTTCAGGCTTAAATAAACTGAAAAAAAGCCAGAAGCTAAAACAGTTAAGAGCGGAGCCACTCTGGTATGTGATGACATCGTATTAGTAGTAATTTTGATTGGTTCATGAGTCATGGCAGGAAAACACGTATGATTTATGCATATGAATTTAGGCCCTGCTCAAAAGTTATTTGGAACACGTTGACTTTTAATTTTGGTTTATTTTGTCTTTTTCAACTTTTCTTTTTTCCGTTATTCTTTTGCATTTTTCGTGATGATATAACATTTTTTATTTTTTAATCGAACGACTTAAAAAAACTAATAACTGTTACAGTGCAATTTTAATCAAAAGCCAATAGTCAAAGTCATGAATCAAAAGCTTAAGCTCTTTGGAGCGAGCCCTAAATACTGAGCCACTGATGGAGAGGGGCCCTGCTGATTGGGAAGCTAGCTAGAGTCTGGAGAGGTAGTGTAGCCTCTTATAGATGCCTTTGAATAAATAAATGAGATGGTTTTTTTGTCTTTTTTTTAAAGCGGTTTATTGGGATAGCTTTTTTGAAATAACTTATCGGTATTCGATTTATTCGTATAAATACTCATGCTAGAACCAAAAACCATCAGCTGCACCTGAAAAAAATGCACCCTTTTACTCCGTGCTTGGAAGTCAGATTTTGGAAGCTTGCTTGGATGGGCTTGCTGGCTGCTCAGGATCCATGTCTGTATGCAAAGCCTCTGTCCAGAAATTATGGATGGGGTTCTTTTCGGTTGTGACTTATGGCTGCAGCCGATGACTTTTAGTTCTAATGTGATGTTTATGTGAACGTATCGGACACCGATAAACCGCTTTAAAAAGGCTGTCTCAATAAACTAATTTAAAAAGATGGCGGAGAAATCATTCTATTTACTTGTTCTAAAAAAATTATAAATAAGTTATAAGAAGCTGTAAAGAAGGAGATCTATACTTTGCTTGGGCTGTTGCTGCACTTGCATTTGCATGGTGTTTGGCCGCGGCTTGGCACCTGATACCGAGGATCCCTCAGGCTCAGGGGCCAAGGATCTGAGGGCCTGTTCGGCAGGCTGAAAGCCGCCCGGCTTTTCGCAGCCGCTACAGTACCTAATTTTTAAACGGAGTATTTTTTTTAAGACGGGGTCTATAAGTTAAACGTAGTACACGTTAAAAGCTTAACATCTGTACCAGCCAAAATCGCAAGTGAGTACCGATCTCTCCGTAATCAGACTGTAAATGTACCAAAATTCAAAATTTCACCAAAAAGCGCAAAAAAAAACAAGCCCAGATGCGCCATCCGCGGATCCCCTCGGCCTTCGCACGTTTTTACCTTGCAGTTTCCTCACCAAGGAACCAACCAAGTAGAGATTGAGATAGTTAAATAATGATCAAGGCGAAGGTAGTTCTCCCGTGTCCTCCGATTCTACAACTAACCAGGCCCCTGTCTCGAACATAAGAAGTTTAAAACATTGTAAGAATTACACCATCGTACATAGTTTGTGAAATTCCAGCGCTCCAAACAAGGAACAAAAACCACTTTTGACTATATTTAATGTGTTATTTACAAAAATAGCACTATGTTAGCCTCAATTACAAAAATAACACTACCCGTCGCTTAGTGACCGAGTGGCAGACTCCTCGAGGTGACATGTGGCACCTGCCACCCGAACGACAAGTACCTCGGAGTGACACATGGCGCACCTTCTGCTCCGGGCGGCAGATTCCTCAGGCCAATACATAGCTGGGCTACACGTATCGGCCTGAGGCACCTACCCACCTAGTGACCGAATGGCAGGTGCCACATGTTGTCCCAAGAAACCTAGGCGACAGATAGTGCTATTTTTACAATTAAAACTTAAAAGATACTATTTTTACAAATAACACGTCTAATACAACCATTTTCGCTAATAACTAATAACTCCTTTAAAAAAGCATACTTCGTACCTTTCCGGTGGCTACATTTAAGTACGCGGAGTTGACGAACGATGTAAGTGAGCTAGCAGTGGTACCGCTGTTCCGTCGGTGCATTACAGCAATAAAGCGGCGTAACAAGAGAGCCTTGACTGTTTTGATTAGCCTACCTACGTACGTCTGCCAGCCCCGTATACCAAGCGTAACCAACCGAGCATGCACGAACCCATCGCTTTAAAAAATCGTTTGGTTCATCGTCAATGCGCCAAAGCGATTGTTTAAGCGTGAGCGTCACACCGGCTAAGCAATCAATCACACACGGTGTGTGTTTAATTAAGCATCTAATCTGGTCCTCAATCAAATGTCAACTGGCCGTCGCTTGGACCGCGCGATTTTCCTTTTCTTTTCTTTTCTTTTTTGTGTGTAGAGAGGATGCAATTTCGTTCTTTTCCAATGCTCCGTTTCGACAAGCTTTTTCGTTTCAACGATGGGAACATTTACCTAACTGTGAAATACGGTGAATCTTTTTGGAACAATCTTTTTAGGCGCACTTCCATTCATTCCGTAGTGGATCCACATAGACATAATTTAGGTACACAAACCAACATAGAAGAGAACAAGAGGGAAGGAAAGGAGTAATTGACAAGTGAGATAGATAAATAGAAAATAGTGATGTAGATACAATCCATTAGAAAGATAGTATCTAGTATTGTATCTATATAATGTGGTAATCTTTAGATATAGGTTTGTAGTATGTAATACTCTAGATATGTAATGCAATCCGTTAGAAAAATGGTATCTGGTTTTGTATCTACATAATGTGGCAATCTTTAGACATATATAGTTCATAGGTGCAATGTCTCCCTTCAAACTATTAGTTGGTTTTAACGGTAGAGTTAGTGACCTACCATACCATACAGACTAGTAGCTGTTATATGACAAGAAACAGGATGTGGCAAGGAGGAAGATTGGACTGCTGGTCTTAGGATTTGATTTCCAAATTCCAAGTTCAAGCCACCGACTCTCCAAGGTATAGGTGTATATATGTGTGTGTACAAGTTTGGTAGAGACGCGCATGATTTGTACCTTCGCAGACCAATCAGGGCTTGATTTCCCACAGTCACTTTCAGGGCTTGATTTTGCTACGGTCACCACTAGAACATTGCAAGGAGTCGACCGGATATTCATATATATTGAGTGATGGCAGTATGGCACCTACGATGCCGTCTCTTTCTATCTTTTTTTTTTAATTTTTTTTAAGGAGATGATGATTTGTAAAATTAAGGAAGTTGTATTTAAAACCGTAAGGCGTGAAGATAGATTTAGATAGCTGCTTACATTACAACTAGCTAAACTTATTTCTGACTTGTATATGCAAATATCAGCGCTTAATATCAAGAAATTACGTGCTGATCACTTAATATCAAGAAGGGTGACAGTTCTCGTCAGTATATCCATAATCTTAACCACTTCTATTAGCATAGTGACTCTTAGTCCAGAATCGCTCTTGACTAGAGTAGCGTATAATACTTTTCCGACGCATTTTCGTGTGGTCAATTTGCTATTGATTTCCCATGTTTTATTTTTTTACACTGTAGAACCGAAGATGGTGACTAGGCTGGTGCTCCAATTGGCTTACAATTTAAACTTAGCTTATGACTGAAATTATATTGTAGCGGCTCTTAACTTTTTCTAAGAAAAAATAGAAAAAATGTTTTATCGTCACGTATAATACAAAGCAATAAGACGAAAAAAGAAAAAGGAAAAGCAGAAAAAACCCTAAAAAGCCAAAATAAGTCAAAATTAGAAGCCTGCATGTTCCAAGTGATTTCTGATTTAAATACAAAAGCCAACATAAGTCAAGCCGAAACCGTTTAGAGCGGGACTCAGGAGGGTGAATAGAAGCCAACCAGATTATAAGATTTTTCCAAACCTTTTTTCAAAGCAAAAATATGACTCCAAGTTATTCACTCTAATAACTATGAAAAATTATGAAATTCAGAGATTAATCACCCACATGATAAGATCCAAACGAAACTAATCATAATCAGTAGTACCGCTATAGTATAATCGGTAGTATCACTACAGTAAAATCAGCACATGCATAGAAAAAGCAGCGCGATTTTAAAATAAAAAAATTAATAGAACTTTTGATCCATTTATCCAAATGACTTAAAACTTGGCATGCATCTTCATTAGAATGTCAGAGCCTATTTCAACCAATGATTAAGAGAATTGTTGTTAAAAATCTGATCTTTTTTATTTGAGTGAAGGGAATACCAAAATCGGCAAAAAGGAGAAATCTCGATCTATCCTTACTCGTGAGTCCTAAATGATCCAGGTGACTTTAAATATATTTTCAAATGTCATAGCAACCTAAATCACAATATGAATTCAACCCAAAATACTCAAAAGAACAACCCCCCCTAAAATCACATATCTTGAGAAAAACCAAGCAAACTAAAGAACTTTGTCTAAATAATGTCTAGATGGATGTGATCTTATCTTTAGGAGATATCTCCACCTCTTACACATCTTTGGCAACAGGAAATATCAATAAAAGATAAATACAAACAACAAAGTCAAGCAAATCAAAAGCGCAAGAGAAGATCAATGTCACAACTCAGTTAGGCAAACTTTGAATATTTATTTCACTTAGAGATGAATGTTTTACATTTAATCTCTTAA
Source organism: Bonia amplexicaulis (assembly GCA_036346245.1). Classification (NCBI taxonomy): domain Eukaryota; kingdom Viridiplantae; phylum Streptophyta; class Magnoliopsida; order Poales; family Poaceae; genus Bonia; species Bonia amplexicaulis. The sequence continues at coordinate 18,073,333 of CM070744.1, forward strand.
AATAGCATAGCTCTATGCACCCAAATCCCATAGCACACCAACATTACATCATAGTCTGTGATGCCCAACGTATTGCCGTCAAGATTGTATGCTTACTCAAGGAACGTCACCACATGAAACACATAAGTCTAATTGGCACACCATATGCACGTATTGCCTCTTCACGACTCTTTTTTCCTGTGCTTCTTAGTTTGAGATGTTACTTTATCTAGACTTACATGACACATCATGGCCTCAAGACCCCTTCCGTAACCTCGGTCTTGTTGTCATCCATAACAATCATGAAAGTATCTGTACGCAAAAAACAAAGCAATCAATCTAAGTACAAATGATATACACTTAGACTCTCAATTAGTAAACCATATGCATGGACACATCATAACTCACACATGCATGGATTCTCCATGACTAACACTTGCATGTACTCCCACTATAACTAACACCACCAAAACCAATACTCAAAATCAACCCGATGCAGGGGCCAGTCTGACTGTGATACCCATACCGGTCAAACTACCAACTCCATACCGGTCTGATCACTACACTCTGGTCGTAACGCAACTCTAAACCAGGTACTACCGCACCTAAAAACGTCTCGCAACTTATCAAGGACCTATATGAAAAATAGCTATCGACAATCACAGCATAGTACTACCGCTTCAGCCAATCATACCGTGGCACCCTTGCCGATATGACCGCCAGCTTTGGACAGCAGCAACTCAAAATGCAATTTCTTAAAGTCAAACTCAAACATCAAAAGTAAGGCACAAGGATAAATACTCATCACTCTCATAGGGCTACCACCATATGATCTTACATATAAGTCACTTTCCTTTCTCTGCGTTTAAACACACCAAATTATTACAGCAATGACACATTTTAGGCTCCACTCCAACCAACTACGGCTTCTGACTGTTATCTTTTGGCTAAAATTGCACTGTAGCACATGTTAGTTTTCTCTGAGCCATTCAATTAAAGAAAAATATAAAAAATAAGAAAACAAGAAAAATATTGTTATACAATACAGAGGAATAAGGAGGAAAGAAAAAAAACTAGAAAGATCAAAATTAAAAAGTCAGCACATTAGTGGCTTATATTTTCTGAAGTCGTTAGAAAGATGTCGAAGCCACTTTGACCGGGAAATTAGCCAATCCTCGTCACTGCATCAAAAATGAACAGGATGACGCGTGTGGCGTGGAAGTCAGAACGCTCGCAAGGGTAGTTGCGTAATTAGGCAAAAGTAAGTAAATGTTCTCTTCGTACCACGTTTCCCTCCGTAGAATGGGAAACGCGCGCCCCCAACGTGCAGTATATTGTAACGCTGACGGCTGTCGCAAAGCCATTTTGGTGTAGTTTAAATCTACATTTATAATAATAGTTATAGTTACAAAGCAATTACAAAATATCACTTTTGTCATATAGTAATAGTAGTTACAAAGCAATTACAAAATATCACTTTTGTCATATAGTAATAGTAGTTACAAAGCAATTACAAAATATCACTTTTGTCATATGGTAATAGTATGATAGCTCTAGAAAGATGACATATGGCCTGTCATACAGCCACATGTGGCAAAGTGAAGACCTCACGGCCACCATGCGGCTTCCCCGCCACACACCCACCATGAGGCAGGTAATTAAGCCGACTAATTACATGTCTTAATTATCAATTTACGTGTACTGCTTGTTTAACATTTTAAATATATCAAATAAGCTAAAAAATTACAAATTTTATGTACAGCCTCCCAACACAGCGTACTTGATTATGTAATATTTCGTAATTTTATCCATTCCGAATTTCACTGAATATTCATACGAATAGTCTACTTAAATGAATTATTCAGTGAAATTCAGAATGGATAAAATTACAAAAAATACACAATCAAGTATGCTATGTCGGGAGACTGCACATAAAATTTCGTAATGTTTTGAGCTCATTTGATATATTTAAAATTTTAAACAAATAGTACACATAAATCGGTAATTAAGGCAGGTAATTAGCCAGCTTAATTACCTACTGCATGGTGGGTGTGCAGCCTTGAGGCCAGCCGCATGGTGGTCGTGAGGTCTTCGCTCTGCCACAGGCGACGTGTCATCTTCCCAGGGCTGCCGCACGGCCATCATGCAGTAGAAGTGACTTTTTCCAATTGCTTCACGATTACAGCTATTCTTGTAAATATAGGTTCAAAATATGTCAAAAGTGCCTTTTTTTCCTCACGCAACGGAACTATTGAGAATTTTCTATTTTCACTGACTAGTGGAGTCAGAGAAACATTGGCCCTATATGTCAACGAGAGCGTAGGGCCGGCCCAAGTTGGACGTTAATTGGTGGTGCTTATTTTGGTGATGGCTTATAGCTTTTTCATTGTAACTGACTTATTTTTCACTGTAGTTGATGGTGGCTTATTTGATGTAATTAAATTTAAAAAATTTTAAAAGAAAAAAACAGGTTAGTCCATCACGGACAATGGCAATGGATACAGGAAAAAAGAAAAGACAGAAAAAGCATAAAAGTCAAAAGTCAAAAAAGACGAAATTAAAGAATAGTGAATTGAAAGCCAGAAGTCATCATCAAAACGAGCGGGACAACCTTGTCTGCTCTGCCGCCACGTCAAAAATACGATGACAGCGAAGTGACTTGCCTTGTACATGAACATAGGACGCAGTATAGTACAGATATTTCTTTCTCTAGTGGCCCAAAAATGTAGTCGACCCTTATTTTAAGCCCCTATCCTTAAATAGGATACGAAGAAACAGGAACTCACATACGGTTTTGGTCAATATAAATAGAGATAATAGATTCTATGCTATTGAGGAGTGGCCGATTCGACAAACTGCCATCGCGAAGGACTTAACTATTGTATGCCACTTGGTTCAACCAAAATTCTATTATATGCCATTGCCATCAGTTAGGGTACGTTTGCTCATGAAAAATGACGATTTTGCCCTCAGTTCAAATCTGTCCCTATTATAAAAATTAAATATAGGGCAAATTGGCTTAGCCAAAAATACTAAATTTTTTGGTGAATCATTGGGGCAGTGTACAACTCAAATATAAAATTTTGCGAACTGAATCTTCCATTTGTTCTATTTTTTAAATTCAAATACAAAATCAGCCTATTTGAGCTATTTATTAAACTAGGAAAAATTCACTATAGAAAAATGGAAAATAATATTTTTCTAGAACTATGTGACATCTTATAAGCATGTGAGAATTGTTTCAGAATTTTTAGACCTCATTTATTCTCTGTTTGTAAATAGTAGCCTTTATTAGCATTTAAATTAAAAATCTGAAAATTTTCTTTGAACAATGCTTTTTCGTAGCTCACTGACAAATTGGATCATACCCCTGTGAAGTTTCATAATTTTTGAAAGTTGTTTGCTATTTTAAATAAATCAGATCTTTAGTCTTTTGGAGGGGCATTTTGATCTTTTTTCAGAAGATAACGGTCAACCCGGCAGTGGCATATAGTGGAACTAATCTCAAGGTCAGTGGTATACGGGTCTGTTTTTTAACGGCTTCTAAAAGCGGCTTTTGGCATTTGCAACAGTACCTAACTTTCAAACGGAGTATTTTCTCAAGACGGGGTCTACAAATTAATTGTAGTACACGTTAAAAGTCCAACATTTGTATCAATCAAAATCGCAAACGAGTATCCCTGTAATCTCTGTCGTAAACAGCTAAAATTCAAATATTTCAGCCAAAACCATAAGCCGCAGGCATATCAAACAGACCCATAATAGTTAGGCCCTTTACCTATGGTAGTTTGTCAAACCGACCACCCATCAATGGCATAGAATCTATTCTCTCATATAAATAAAGTTACTATATTGTATAATACAATCAATTTATAAACTCCATCTTAAAAAGACACTTCGTTTAAAAATTAGTTACTGTAGAAAAACTGAAAGACATGTTTTAGAAGCTAAAAAAGGCTCAATGTTCCTTTAAAAACTGCAACGGATTATAGCGGTGTTTCTTGAAAATGTTCCTGCTTAACAGATATATAAACAAGAAAACTCTGGATAAATTCAGTCCATGCACGTAATTCTCAATACGAAGAGGAAGAGAAAACTTACAACCAACTATTGATTAGAATCAAAGACAGTCTCCTAAACAGATACGTGGCTTGTTTGATATAGATGTGATTTGTAGTTTTTGACTTAAAATTTTAAATTTTAGCTGTTTGCGACAGAGATTACGGAGAGAGATACTCGCTTGCGAATTTGTTCGATATAGATTTGGACTTTTAACGTGTACTACAATTAACTTGTAAACCCTGTCTTAAGAAAATACCCCATTTGAAAATTAGATACTATAACAAAAGTTAAAAGTCACTTTTAAAAGCCATTAAAGAACAGATCCAGCTCTCCTATTACCGAGCTTCTTAATTAACCACATTTTCGAGTTGAACTCAAATCAAACATTTTTTAGGGCGAACTCAAATCAAACTTGACAAGACGGCATCCGGGCCCGAGCCGCCGAGAGGGTCAGTTCCGTCAACCCGCGCGAAAAGAGGCGAACAAAAGACGCGAGGGCCCCCTGCTGCCGACCGTCTCGAAGCGCCTAACGCCGCGACCCCCAACTAAAACTACCGAAACACCCCTCCTCCAGTCTCCGTATCCGGCTCGGCTGCCCCCGCCACCGTCCGATCCGCTTTAGGATTCGCGAAACCGCTTTCCCAGGACGGCGCGCGATTAGTAACAGAAACAAACTGACTCGAGAGGCAAAGAAAACATGTAAAGGTAGAGCGGCGAAGAAGCGAAGCGAGCCGCGGTTGCTCGTGGGATTCGCTCTCCGGTTCCTTCCGGCGAGTGGCGTGCGGCGCGGCGGGGGAGCTTGATCGGGGAAGAGGAGGAGGAGATGGGGCTGCGGGAGCCGGTGGCGATGGAGATACCGGCGGAGGAGGTGTCGGCGGCGGCGAGGGTGCCGCCGCGGATCAGGAAGAGGCTGCTCGAGGGGAGGAGCGGCGGAGGGCCGGCGAGCGTGGAGGAGATCGAGGCCAAGCTCAGGGAGGCCGACCTCCGGAGGAAGGTAGGTGTCTCTGTCGGGGTTCCTTTCTCCCTTTATTTTGCTTTACTTTCTTCCTCATGGTGGATTGCGATGTTGGGGCGTGAACTGTGAAGTCTTAAGTTTTTAGAGCTTTTTTTTGGTGTCCTAATGTCCTTGTTTGGTTTCTTAAGTGGTGTTTTTACTGGTGAGATGATAGTTGCCTTGCCTGCTCTTGAAGTTGGTATATATTCCTTTTTGAAGATTTTACAGGAACTTCTAGGCTGTTATTAGTTCAGAATAGAGATTTTTAACCGAATTTTTAATCTTTTCGTTCTTTTTTTTGCTATTCTTTCGTCGGCTCGGAGTGGGGAATTTGAATTGTGAAGTTGAGAGCATGTGAAGGGATTTCTTTGAGCCTTGCGAGGCTTTATTTTGGTGGTTAGGATTTGTGGGGGAGTTGAGGTAACATTTTCTGGGGATTCTTTTGGCGGTAGGTAGTCGTGAACTGAAGTTGGATTCACTTGTTCCTCGAATTGATTTTGTGTTCGATTTTGCCGCGGTTTTTCTCACTGCGATTTTGCGGCCTCCGGATTAAAGCGTCTTTTTTTCTTAGTGTAAAGGTCCCGTTTTTATCTGGTTCTTCCATTGTCTTTTGACTCATTTAATCCAGCGTAATTGGCTTTTGGTCCTATCTGCAGTTCTCTGAAAGCGTAATCAGTGACTAATAGTAAGTTTAATTGTCTGCATCGAATTATGCCAAGTTGCCTGCAAAAACGTTTTTCTTTAATCTCATAGGAAAGCTAAATTTCATGTAAAAACGGGGGCTTTTGTTTACAAATGATTTCAGTCTGTTTACGTAGTAAAAAAATATTATGGTAGTTTGGTAGGGATTGTTTGCTTTATCACCGACCACTTGATTTTGCTTAGAAGTAACTTTCAGCAATCGTACCACTGCAAATTTGGTGACCAGTAACTTGAAACTTTTGTTGGTTGACGTAATTTTTTGTAGGTCCACTTCACTAGAATCTGCCTTAAAACTGTAGTATTTAGGACTATGTTTTATGTGCTCGTCTGGTCTGATGACCTCGGAGAGTTGTCACTTTTATTGTTTCTTTGATTCAATTTGGGAGTGAAGTGTTATAAAGGAAACAGCTAAATTATCATGCTTTGTTAAAAGATGGTTTGGTAGTGAATTAGTGATACATAGCTTATGTTCAAATGTTATTTTGCAGCAATTCCATGAATGGTTATCCTGCAAAGCAAGGAAGAAGCCACGGAGCCCGTCGTGGTCTTCTCAAGAGGAAGATCATGGGCAGCGCCTTGAAGCGAAGCTTCAGGCAGCTGAGCAGAAAAGGCAACCAAAAAAAAAGCAGGATCTGGTTATTGTTTAATTTTATTCAAGTAAAGGGAGCATCTGAGACTAATATATGAATCTTACAGGTTAAGCCTCTTGGTGAAGGAACAGAACCGGCTAGCCAAGTTGGATGAACTCCGGCAAGCTGCTAAGAATGACGTGGAAATGCGGTTTGAGAAGGAAAGGGAAGAGCTTGAGACTAGAGTTGAGTCTCGTGTCCGGCAGGCCGAGGAAAACCGCATGCGCCTTTTGAATGCGCATATGGAGAGGCGGGCGGCACTGAAGGAGAGAACAGCAAGGTCCCTGGTGCGGAAGGCGACATCAGAGAGCAAGTACATGGAGCGGGTGCAGTCTGCAATCTTGCAAAAGCGCACCGCTGCTGAGAAGAAACGGCTGGGGTTGTTGGAAGCCGAGAAGAGAAAAGCTCAGGCTAGGCTTCTGCATATCCAGCGGGCAGCCAAGACTGTATGCAGCCAGAGAGAAACAGAGAGGAGGAAATTGAAAGAACAGCTGGACAGCAAACTTCAGAGGGCGAAGAGGCAGAGAGCTGAGTATTTGAAGCAGCGAGGAAACCCTCATAGTTCTGCCCACGCCGAGTACATCAAGCATGCAGATTTTCTTTCAAGAAAGCTGGCCAGGTATCGTTGTCGTACAATACATCTTTGGAATAATTATTTGGTTGTACTTGCATGTATGGAATTAACTGAAATTGTTTGTTCATTTTGGTTTACTATAGATGCTGGAGAAGATTTGTGAAGTCTAGGAAGACAACACTCACATTGGTTCAAACGTATGATGCCTTGGGAATTAATGAGAAAACTGTCAAGTCTATGCCGTTTGAAAAATTAGCTATGTCAATGGAATCTCCTACAGTTCTTCAGACCACAAAGGCATTGCTTGACAGGTTGCAGAGACGTTTGCTTCTTTCTCAGTCATCAGGCTCATCAACAGTGGAAAATATTGACCATCTACTAAAACGCCTTGGGTCTCCAAAGAGAAAGGCACCTCCAAGCAGGGAGGGAAGAACAAGGGTAGCAGCAAAGAAGCCAGTAAGATCTGAAACAAGCAGATTGTCTAGATACTCACTGAGGGTGGTACTCTGTGCTTACATGATACTGGCTCATCCAAGTGCTGTTTTAAGTGGACAAGGTGAGCGGGAGATACTACTTATGGAGTCGGCAGCGAACTTTGTCGAGGAGTTTGAGCTGTTGGTTAAGACAATACTTGATGAACCAGGCAGTGCCTCAAGACAGTCATCCCTAGATGCTGACGCTGCTGAATCATCTAATTGCCAGATTTCTGATGTTACTGGTCAGAGGAAATTCAGGACTCAGTTGGCTAATTTTGACAAAGCTTGGTGCACTTATCTTTACCGCTTTGTGGTGTGGAAAGTGAAAGATGCAAAATCATTGGAGGAAGATCTTGTTAGGGCCGCATGCAAACTTGAGCTGTCAATGATGCAAACATGCAAGCTAACTGCGGACGGGCAGTCACATAACCTTACTCATGATATGAAAGCGATTCAGAAACAGGTTACTGATGACCAAAAGCTCCTGAGAGAGAAGGTTCAGCACCTGAGTGGTGATGCAGGCATTGAGCGGATGAACTCTGCTCTTTCAGATACAAGGTCAAAGTTCTTCAAAGCGAAGGAGAATGGAAGTCCATTGGCAACACCTGTTGCAAACATATCTACTCCTTTGAGCACTAGTTCGTCTGGACAGCTCCCACCACCTGAGATTAATGAGAATTCCAAGACAAATGCTGAAGGATCAAGCTCCATTGTCCAATCTTTGTTCGGAGCTTCTTCACCATCAAGCGGTACATCACCAGTGCAACTGCCAACAGAGAATGAGCAAATGGTCAATGAGATGCTTCATGAGAACGATGGTGCTTGTGCTGGCAACTCTGATAATGCAAGTACTGTTGAGAAGGATTTCCACTCCAAAGTGAGAGAAACAATGGGGAAAGCTTTCTGGGATGTGGTTACAGACTCGATGAGAGGAGACAAACCTGACTACAACCAACTGATCAACCTGGTAAAGGAAGTGAGGGATTCATTACACGAGTTGGCTCCCAAAGGGTGGAAGGAGGAAATCCTTGAGAATATTGACCTCGAAATTTTGTCTCAGGTACTTGAATCAGGCTCCCAAGACACGCAATATCTGGGGCAGATTTTGCAGTACTCCTTGGATATGGTCCGAAAACTATCTGCTCCTGCAAAGGTGGATGAGATGAAGAAAAGCCATGACAAATTAGTGAGTGAGTTGGCTGCAAGTTCTGAAGTTAATGATAATAGTATCAGCTCATTTGTCATTGCGATCATTAAGGGGCTGCGCTTCACTCTGGAAGAAATAAAGGTCTGTTCCGCATTACCACTTAACACCTTAAATTAGTCCTAAAATTTATTGCACTTGTTTTATGCTCTGGAATTCTAACATTTTTCTGTGATAAACAGGAACTGCAGGCAGAAGTGAGCAAGGCACGTATCCAGCTGATGCTACCGATTATAAAAGGCTCTGTTGGAGTGGAGTACCTGGAGAAGGCTTTCGCTGATCGCTATGGACCTCCTGCCAATGCATCAACTTCTCTACCTCTTACTCTGCAATGGATTTCGACCTCCAAGAACGTCACGGAAGAAGAATGGAGTGCACATTTGGATTCTCTTTCAATTTTGCCAGCAGCAGATCATGTAAGTTTCTAACAGCATAACTGTTTTACCATCACTAGCATAGCAGCATTCTACCTGTTTTTATGTAGTCGCTAACACTAATTTAATCTTTCGTTGTGGGCTCAGCCCCTTGTTACAGTACTGCGAGCTGGTCATGGAGCTCCAGGGGGTCAAGCATCTTTGTCTGCAGCAGGCAGTTCAGGTCTACCAGAGTGCAAGGGAGAAAAGCTTGACAAGCTGATAAGGATTGGCTTGCTACAGCTTATTAGTGGTATGGAGGGCTTGCAATTGCAGTCAACTCCCGAGAGCTTCCAGCTTAATTTGCTCAGATTGAGGGCCGTGCAGGGTCAATTTCAACAAGTGATTGTGATCGCTACAAGGTAGCTGTTTTATCCTTCTACGTTTAGCCTAGCTGGTCAGAACGATTAAATTCTTCGGTGTGCAATAAGTAATAACCTAATCAAATTGTTCTGTTTGTCCAGCATGCTCGTCCTGCGTCAAGTTCTGATGGGTGAGAATTCGAAGATCTCTCCTCTAGAACTGGAAAATGCCATCTCAGAACTGTTCAACGCTCTCGTGAAGCTACTGGAAAATTTCCCTGAAGCTGGCACTGAAGAGATTGTGGAGGCGATGATGAGCTCGTCAGGCTCAGCTGGCTCTTCGTCAGACGAAAAGATTCAGACTAGGAGGCAGATAATAAGCCGGGTGCTGCTTAAGAGCCTCCAGTCCGGCGACGCCGTCTTCAAGAAGGTCTCCCGGTCGGTGTACTGCGCCTTCCGTGGCGTCGTCCTCGGTGGCAGCGGCGCGAAGGGCCAGAAGCTGGCTGATGCAGCCTTGCGCCGCATCGGTGCAGCAAAGCTCGTCGACGGGGTGGCGAAGGCGGCTGAAGTGCTGATCAGGGTGGCAACGGTCTCTGAGAAGGTCCATGGCCCATGGTACAAAGCACTTGCGTGAATGTGAATAGTTTGGTTCTTTTGTGAATAAACACGGTGAAGTGCGAACATGGCATTGTGCAGCAATTTATAGGTAAGTTTAGGTTAGTTCATGATGTGGAGAATTCTAGGTGCAGGGCAAATATGGATGTCCCTGCACCAGAGTTTAGTCAGGGTTCAGACATGCTCAAATTGCATCTGGGAAGTCAATTGTTTTTAGAACTAAATAATGTGAACAGTTATTTATTAGTTGTAAATATTTCGATCGTTTGGGCAGTGGGACTGTTAAACCGGTTGACGTGTTCGAAATCAAATTTTCTTCAAAGCGAAATTTGCTTAACATTTGTTCTGATTCGAATAATACTACCTGCGAGTATGATCGCTATAACATGAATAGTCTGTGAAGCTACATTGCTCTGCAAATGTGACCAAGTTACATCACACAAACTTGGTACAAAATCCTCGTCTTTAGAACCCAAAAATTATCCTACAACACTTCAAGGTGCATTAGCAGTGGAGATTTCTGCCAACTCAGCTTGCTCCTGCATCATGCCTACCTGCACCTCGGTGGCTGCCGCTCCGCCGCCACTGCCGCTCGCCTCCACCTGCGCGCTGGACGGCAGCTGCTGCACGCCCGGAGGCGCCGATGCCTCCACCGTCGACGACGAGCCGGACGCCTCGGTGGGCGCAGAAGCCTCGACGGAGGGGCTGGACTGGAGCGCCGGCGCAGCGACGGACGCCTCGACCGCCTGCTGCACCGGCTTGAACTTGGTGACGTAGTAGCTGAGGGGCGGGCCGGAGTAGTCCGGCCCCTGCACCTGGGGCTGGTTCTTGCCGACCTGGAGGAGGACGGCCGATGCCGCGGCGATGGAGAAGAGCGCGATGCCCGCGGTGACGGCCACCGTGTTATCGGACCCCTCGGCCGACGTGCCTGCGGCGCCCGAGCTGATCGCGCTCTCTGCCACATACACCGTCGGCTGTCCATGGTAGTGTAGGTTTTTGTCAGTTCTGGATCAAGAAAAGAATGCAGATAGCCAGATAGGAGCTACACCTATACACTATATATCTGTGAATGACGAAAAGATTGCAACTTGTGAACTTGATTGCAGCTTCCCAAGGAACAATCATCACTCACACACCATTTGATCGAAACGTTCTAGATGCTCATGCTAATCGTCTTACATTTGCAAGCTGCTGCTCATCGTGTCAGAAATTAAGTGGCAAGAACTTCAGCTCCTCTCATTTTTGTCACTGCAAGTTTCAGAAACTAGCAATTTACCTCGACGGAGTAGATGTTGGTTTGCCCTGCGGTGTCCTTCTCGACGTAGCCGGTCCAGCCTTTCTTCCTTGGAGGGAAGGTGCCCACGACCTTGGTCCTCTCCCCGGCCAGCCACTCCACGCTCAGGTTCCCAACCTGCACATAGAAAGAAAGAATTAGCCATCGCCACCTAGTCGCTGCGATCTTTCATTGCACGACTCTACTCCGAAATCGCATTCTTGATTCGCAACAAGAGCTAATTCATAGGGGAATGGGGAGGTGTCACGTGTTAAGGGTATTAGAGATAAGGTATTAGAGATAGAATAGGATTGTTATTCCATATATATCTTATCTCTATATGGTAGTATATCCTCTCTTGTACTCTTATATATATGGCCCTTTGGGTCTCATATCAACACACACAATATTCATAACATGGTATCAGAGCCTAGGTTACATACCTAGCTCCCGTTCATCTTCCGCTGTCGTTGCCCTCGGGAGAATCGATCTCTCCTGGGGGCGGCCAATCGACTTCGCGTTCGTGGACGCCGACAAGGGGAACTATGGCAACTACCACGAGCAGCTGCTGCGGCTGGTGCGCGTCGGCGGCTCAATGAGGGCGTTCAGCGCCAAGATCGCCGCCGTCCGCCCAGCTCCTGTCTCCGCTCGCACCATGCACACATGCTCACTGCCGTCGCATCCAGTACTGCCTCGTCAAGCGCTGCCACAAGCCCGATCCGCTTCTTCACGTGTGCATGGCTTCTACGCCCGTCCGTATCTCGTCGACGTTGCTCAACGACTCCCCGGCCTCCTCCTCCGGCTCCTCGCGGCCTCCGCCGCCGTCGTCTTCGATCGCTCGTCGGCCTCGCTCGCCGCCGCCGCCCGGCTGGCCCGCCGTAGCCGCCCCCACCGGACTCTGCTCCTTGCTCCTTTGGGTGCGACCCGCATGTGGCTGGGCATGCGGCCCACTCTTGGTCAGCATGAACTCAATCAGTCTTTTATTTTTCTTTGAAATTTTCCGCTGCGTCCATCCAGATCCGAAGTTTTTAAATTTTTAGTTCGTCCAAGCCGTGCGAGTGCACAAATTTATTGTCAGTCATAGAAGTGTAGGAATTTTATTTTGCATGACAGCAGCCGCCGCTCTATTCTTTGACGAGCTTGTAACGCCGTCGCGCTTCTTCTGCACTGCGCCTCTGTTGCGCTTCTTGTGCATTGCGCCGTCGTCGCCGCCGTCTCGAGCTTCGATCTGCGTCGTCATGCTTCTATCTATTCCTCTTCGGCTTGATTTGACAGTTTATTCCAAGACTGCACGCAACGACGACATCATCAAGACTCGGATTTCGGATTTATCTTGTTTTAGTATTAACCATTTTTCAAATGCAATGCTATTGTATACGCCTTGCATTTGAGAAGGGTGTTAAGGGTATTAGAGATAAGGTATTAGAGATAGAATAGGATTGTTATTCCATATATATCTTATCTCTATATGGTAGTATATCCTCTCTTGTACTCTTATATATATGGCCCTTTGGATCTCATATCAACACACACAATATTCATAACATCACGGACGTGGATCCATGGGCAGTTGGGCTGGTCTTGGCCCAAGTAGACCAGGTAGCATGGCAGTATAGGGGATTACCTCCTTGTCGGGCGCGCACTCCTCCGTGTTGCAGTCGGACTCGTCCGGCGAGGAGGCGGGTGGCGGCGGCGGCGAGGAGGAGGCACTGCAGGACACCATGGACACCCTGCAGCTGCCCGCTCCCACCCGAAGCCTCTGGCGCCTCCACAGGACGGCGCAGCTGCAGCTGCAGCTGCTGGCGGAGAGCATGGACTGCGCCGCCGTGCAAGCCATCTCTCTCACCAGCTGCCTCTCTCTCTCGCTCTCTCAGCAGCAGAAAGAAACAGGAGTGGAGGAGTGGGGCAAGGAGAGGAGATTGGTGAGGTCAAGGCGCTTCTTGAGTTCCTCGGCTGCCACTTGGTTTTTCGCAGCGGAAGATTGCGGACGAAGGGAGAAAAATCGTGGTGGAAGAGCTCGCTGCTCGAATGGCGTCACCAGCTCTGGTTTGTGTGGATGGCGTCTATCCACGCCGCGCTGCCTTCGATTCGGCTTCGATCTGGCCCTTTAGGGCCGTTCGCTTCGGCTGAACTGCTTCTTTGCGTTAAAATTACTCCATAGCACCTAGTTCTTCTAAGTAATTCAATTAACTTATATCTTCACAGAAACAAAAAAAATAAAAGATAAAAAATCCTAAATTAAAAAGTCGACGTATTCATTCTGGCTTCTGTAAACCAGAAGCCTAAGCCAAATTAAAGGGGGTTATTTTGGAATATTGGTTGACTTTTCTAAAAGTCGAAATAAATAGTGTAATTTTTTAAAACGCATTCTTCAAATAATTTTTCGAGTTCAAAATCATATGTATTGTCTATGTTAATATCTTTACCATCCACATCATCTAAAAAACACAAACAAAAATCATCCATCATAGTCTAAAACAACATAAAGCTAGTCCCACTCTTTTCGGTTTTAGCTTCTGGCTTATTTTTCACTATTCATAAATTTCGCGTTTTTTTAACTTTTGGTTTTTTTGAGCTTTTTTGCCGGTTCTTTTTTTCCCGTATTCGTTTGTGTTGTCCGTGATGAGCTAGTATTTTTTTCTATTTTTAATTTTTTTTAAATTTAATTATATCAAATAAGCCACCTTCAGCTACAGTAAAATTTCAACCATTACAGTGCAATTTTAGCTATAAACTGTAATTTTTCAGTCTAACCAGGCCTAACAATGTATAGGAATGCCAGTGAAGGCCCGCCAAGCCGGACCGTCCGTGCTCACCAAGGCACATCAGCTGAAGGCCTGAAGCTCCCTGTTGTGCTAGCCCATCTTGTCCCCCACCGCTGTGCCGCATGGCAGTGGCGGAGCGTGAGGCAAAGGTCAGATGGGACCAATTGCCCGATGCCATTCCGTCATTATAAAAGTGCTAATCAACAAACAAGTAATGGTATAATTTATAACCATGGAGATATTAGAGATTATTGTTGTTCATAGTTGGGTAGTATAATATCAACACGGGCCATGTTTAAAAGTGGTGTGGCTTTTGGCTAAGTGCGCAAGAGATTGGGAGAGTAAAAGACATTCAGGTTGAGAAGTCACTTCGTTCAAAACGGCTTATACAATGACTCCTACAAATAACTTATATAAACCACCTTGAGAAGTATTCCGTTTAAAAACCGGCTTCTAAAAATCAAATGCCAGAAGTTTGAAACAAGGCCATATGGGGTACATATATGTGAAATATGAAGATAATGCTAATTTAAGGCATACTCTTCTTTCTTGAAATATAATTGGTATAGCCTTGCTACACCAGGAAGTACAGGATACCCATTTCTCTATGGGATGAGTAGAGTTAGAGAGCTAGAGACAGGAGAGAGAGAGAGAGAGCTCGTACGTAAAATGAGTGAATCCCCTTCTTATACCTCTCTTGGGGTTTATATACATGAATAGGGTAGGACAGGAAACCCCTTTAATAATACAAAAGGTAAAGGTATACTGGTACATTACTCTATACTATTGGACCTATTACATATTGGGCCAGTTGCAAGGCCTAGTCACGGAGGTTTGGACCACCCCTACAACAGTACTCCCTCGACAGCAAGTGTGGATGTCTCGATGGGCGAGCTGACGTGACCAACTATCTTAGCCCCTCGTCCCCCGCAAGCAAGCACAAAGGCCCCGATAGGCGAGCTGATCCAATTGGTACCCCAGCCCCTAGGGGTGTGGATGCTGTAAAACTACTGGCGCCAGGTTCTTTCGCTCGACCTGGACATAAGAGGCGCGTAGGCGCGTGCGAGGAAGTCCCACGCCAAGGGTACGGTCGTGTCATCGATGTCCTATTTCCGACGTAAGCGGCACATGAAAGTGGAGTCATGGGACGGGCCACCCCTACGAGGAGGGCTCCCGTGACGCAGCCGAAGGCGCCCCATGGAGGTAGAGCTTTTGAGGCGGAGTCGCGGGTAGGGCCGCTCCTCCGAGGCAAAGACGGTCGTCGATGAAGACATGAGGATGAGGTGGTCGGTCGGGCGGCGACGAAGTCAGCGGACTCTCGACCACAGAGTGGACCACGGAGTAGTCGGACGAAGTCAGGACCGCAAGGCGGTCAGAGGAAGCGTCTAGGACCATAAGGTGATCGGATGAAGTCATGACGACGGGGGGTCAGACGAAAGTTGACGAAGTCGGCGACTGGACGAAGACTTGAAACGCGCGTGCTCCGTACACCACCATTCGGATAGGCATCGATGAAGTCGGTGTAGTCTCAACTACAAAGCGGTCGCACGAAGCGTCAACCGTGAGGCGATCGAACGAAGTGTCAATGACCACGAGGCGGTCGGATGAAATCTCGACCACGATGTGGTCGAACAAGTTAACAAAGTCGACGGTGGGACGAAGACTTAAAGCACGCGTTGCGTCCCCCACCCTTCGGACAGGTGTCGACGGGGTCGACGAAGTCCTGACCACGATGTGGTTAGACAAAGTCATGACCGTGAGACGGTGTGACTAAGCGTCTACGACCACAAAGTGGTCGGAAGAAGTCTCGACTGCGATGCGGTCGGACAAGGCGCCGACGACCACGAGGTGGTCAGACGAAGTTACGATCGTGAGGCGGTAGGACAAAGCGTCTCCAGCCACGTGGCGGTCGAACGAAGTTACAACTGCGAGGCAGTCAGACGAAGCGTCTATGACCACTCGTGGTCGGATGAAGTCCCAACCGCGATGCGATTGGACGAGGCGTCTACGATCACGAGGTGGTCAGACAAAGTCACGACCACGAAGCAGTCAGACGAATCATCTATGACCAAGAGGTAGTCGGACGAAGTCATGGCGACGAGGTGTCAGACGAAAGTCGATGAAGTCAGCGGCTGAACGAAGACCTGAAGCAAGCGTGCTCTGTCCCCTACCATTCGGACAAGCATCGACGAAGTCGGTGAAGTCTCGACCACAAGGCGGTCAGACGAAGGGTCGGCGACCATGAGGCAATCGGACGAAGTCTCGACCACGATGCGGTCGAACAATGTGAAAGATTAAGCTTTATTTAAGATGATTTTGGTGATAATGATAGATACTATTATGAGATTTTGGTGATAATGACAAATGCATTTGTGAGGCTAAACTTGTTTATTGATTATAATATTACTTAGTTTCACATAGATGAAAAGGTGAAATCATTGAGGTATGCATTCGATATCTTTCTTATAATCTTATTTCATTCATCACATCTAAATATATGACTAAATGACAACAAACATACTTATTTGATTATATTATTGCTTAGTCACATTTGGATGAAAATGTTTAAACCATCAGAGGTATGTATTCGAAATCACATTCTCATATATTAGTGCATTCCTTGGATCCAAAATATATATTGAACTCCACAAATAGTCCAAAACGAATATGTGCATGTCTTCATTTTGCATACTTGTATGCACACATTTAGGGGGAGTTCGCTCTATGTTTTGAGATTTCATAAGTATTGATCTATATTTCCTTTAATATGCATATTTAGGATCTTACTTTGAAACACATCATTTGAGTATATAGCTTGTGTAGTTTATATATACTCATTTGCAATCGAGTTGTCATCTAACTTCTCTATTATATGTTAATGATTGGAGGATTAATGACAACCAGATAAGTAAATTTTGCTTAAAAAGCTTATCTTAGAGTATACAAATGTTATATACATGTTGTATACTCGCAAATACAATCTTTATTTCATATTTTGTTAAGATTGACATGGATTACCAAAAAGAGAAGATTGTATAATCTAAGGCAATTGATCTGTGGACTAATATTTTTCTTGAATTGGATGAATATGCTAAGTGCCACAAATGAGGATGACTTGAGATGACTTCATGTTTTGAAGATCATCAAGTCTAGATGGAAAATAACTTTATGTGTTGAAGGCTATTAACAAGAAAATACATCATGAGTTGATGCATGTTCAAGAGGAGATGATCATATGTTAATCATCAAGTCAAGTGAAAACTCATCATGTGTTGATGGAGTTCAAGAACTAGATGTATAATGTGTTGATGCATGTCAATACGATGACCCGGACTTGAAGTAATGATGCGCGTCATCGAGTTTCAAGAGGATGCTCAAGGCAAAGGTATAACTAGTTAGGACTAAGGATGTGTTTCTAATCTTTTACCGGTCTTGGAGTTTGGTTGGAAGACCAGATTACTAGTATATATTGCCGTACTATTAAGATGGGTCATGTTTAGTAGCTTGAGTCTCATCATGTGTTGGTAGCTCAACCACACCTCTTATAGATCATCTTGGCATGAGGCTTGTATTTGCGAATGTGTTTTGCAAATAGTTGAAGCCATGTGTTTAATCCTTGTAATATGGGACTATGCATTGCAAATGTGTTTTGTAAGTGTTTGAAGTCTATGTTTCTATTCTTTGTGATATGAGGCTTATATTTGTAAATATGTTTTGCAAATGGTTGAAGCTCATATTTAATCCTTATGTCATGATTCTAAAAGTGTGCAAATATATTTTGTAATTTGTTGGGAATCATGTTTGATAAGTGTCCGGAGACGACCGATGCGACTGGGGTGAGGTACGACTCAGGAAGAGGATAGAGGAGGCTGCGGCTCCAGATCCGACCGATGCGGCTTGAGAAGAGGCGGTGCGGCTTCAGATCCGGCCAGCGGTGGCTTCGGATGGAGGAGCGACGGCACTCAGGGACGGAAGCGCGGCGGTTACTGTTGTGTGAGACATCGGCGTCGAGCTCCTAACTCGGTAAGTTGGGCGACAGGCCTTGGCGTCGGACTCTGGGTGACTGGACACCCAGTCGTCGCCTTGGCCTCTGCTGGCCTCCACCGGACCTCGTGTGGTGGGAATTGGGCAAAGTCCGTCAAAGACCGTCGAAGTCCAGCAGAGGCCGAGCAGATTCCGTCGGAGGTGACATCCGTGCGGGGTCCGGCGGAGATCGTGTGAAGTTCGTCGAAGACTGGGCGAAGTCCAGCGGAGTACGATAGAGGTAGGCGTCAACGAGGACACGACCACAAGGAGTCGATCGAGGGCCAACGAAGTCATGACCACGAGGTGATCGGACAAGCATCGGCGAAGGTTCAACCCCGAGGGGTCAGACGACATTGCTGAAGGTGCGATAGGTGTTGACGAAGTCGGTGGCGGGCCAACAGCTTTGGAACCGCGCGCTCTGCCCCCACGCTTTGGACTGGCGTCGATGAAGTCTCGACCACAAGGAGGTCGTAGCTTTCAACGAAAAGCTGGCAACAACGCGGCTAGATGAAGCCTTAAGCGTCTACGACCACAAAATAGTTAGACGAACGTATACGATCACGAGGTGGTCGGACAGAGTCGCGGAGCTGAGGCCAACGGAGTCTGAGGTGCGGCTCCGAGGCTGACGAGGTCGAAGGTGCGGAGCCGAGGCCAACGAAGGCCAGAGGGCGCGAAGGTTGGCGGAGGCAACGCGAAATCCCCGTCGAAGACTTGGGCAGCGGGGCTCGACGTTCGCCGGCGTTGTTCGGCCCGAAGGCCCAGTGCGGAGACTCACGGAGGCTCAACGCAGCGCACGCATGTGTATTGATCGACGAGTTATGGCTGACGACTGTACTCTGACGAAGACCAAGCGAAGTCCTGTGGAGATCGTCCAAAGTCCAGCGGAGATCGTGCGACATCCACTTGGAGTGTCGTGGAGAGGAGCGTCGACGAGGACATGACCACAAGGGGGCCGGACGAGCATTGACTACGTAACGACTCAGACGAGCGTGGACGGAATTACTACCACCGAGTGATCGGACGAGCGTCAACGAAGTCTTGATCAGGAGGTGGTCATCCGACAGTCAGAGCCGATGTACATCGCGCACGGGGGCTGACTCCCTAGTGCCGTGATGACGACGACGAGAAGCGTCGTCCCACCTCTGCTAGTGTGATGGGGCAGCCACCGGTAGCATCTAGTACGGCAGGCCGCCACCGGCAACATCACTTTTTTTTTGAAAGCCAGCAGAAGTTGGGTGCTATGTTAGAAAAAAATAGATCTGATCATAACCGTGCATCCAGTCATATACCAAGGAAACAAAGCCAGTCTTATTGCAAGATGAACTTATCTGAGGTGCTCGCGACACGAGCGCTCCAATGGTAGCCCTCTCTAGCGTCTTCTCTTGCGCAGCTTCTTACACGAGTCCCCACGGAAGACGCCAACTATTGTAGCCTTACTACAACAGGTAGTACAGGGTACCCCTTTCTCTATGAGAGGAGGTAGAGCTAAAGACAAGATAGATAGAGCTCGTATATAAAATAAGTTGATCCTCTTTCTCATACCCCTCTTAGGGGTTTGTATACATAAATGGAGTAGAATGAGAAATTTCTGTTTTAACTCTTTGATAATTATAAAAAGTGATGATATATTGCTATATTCCTCTATACTATTTGGCTTATTACATATGGACCAGTTGCAAGGGTCAGTTATGGGGGATTGGACCACCCCTACGACAATAATCATATATTTGTAATTGTAGTGATGCAATTTCATCTTCTATGTGTACTGGCAAGCTGTTAGCAAGAAAGTCACCTTCTATCTTGTTACGAAGCATGTCTTAAAGAATGATCTTCAAATAAGGAAACACACGTTCAAGTATTCAACACTAGCTATTGAAACGAAGGGAATGAAGCAAATGAAGCATCAGTCGATGCAGATGACTCCAAAGAAGCACAAATTAATTGGGGTGAGAAACAAGAACACTTCCCGATAGAAAACTCAATCATAGTGACTCAACGATGCAATATAGCAGCATTGTGAACAAAATAAGACAACTGATAAAAAGAGTGCATTTGTAAAAGGGCAATATCAATAAAGAGTACATACTGTAACATCTCAGTTACCCTCTCCCAAGAAAGAAAACCCCACTATCAATTGTAGCTCTTCTAAGGATGTGATCAATTTACATGAAGCTTGAGTTGAGCTGCTAGAATGTTCAAAAAATGGCTCAGGGGAGCCCTCTTGGTTCATCTTTAAAGGCGGTCGAATGATGGACTCCTCATTTTGGTGTATCAACTATGAAGAACCCAAAATGAACCCTTACGAGGGTTCAAAGAATAGGCCATAAAAAAGCAGAAAATCCTATCAATTATATAACTCAAATTTCTTTCCATTTGTTGACATACTTGAGGAATGACATAGAAGGGTTATCCTTTGGTTGGACTTGTACACGAGAGGAACGCCGCAATACAGCCTCTTCAAGTAACATTTTCTGTGTAACGTCCTTCAGTCTCTTATCCAGAGCATTACTATAACACAGAAATAAAATTAGTTGCTAGATAAAAGAGCAACGCTTTCACCGTACTGGCTGGTATGAATAACTATATGACCTAAGAGTGTGGCCGTTAAGTAAAAGCTAGCCACTTTTACACCCCAAAAAAAAAAAATCAAATCTGAGTTTTTTCAAGATTTGATGTTAGTGACTTCGGATCATGTCTAAGAAGTGCATCTGTTCCACGAAAAATGAGGATCAAAAGGTGTAATTTAGGCCCTAAACCAGCCCTTTCAATAAAAACTGGTCTGGATGGTTTAACCGGTTTTCCATGGTTTCTTGAACCCTACTTAGTGCCCAGTTCTTCCAGATCCAGAATGCAACAGAAAATTGGCTGCTTAATACTACTTCTTAAATAATAGAGTTAAAAATTAAAACTATGCCTATTCACATTGGTCTACAGAGCAACATAATGCAATGATCTGATCATCTGATGTGCGATATCCAGTAAAGCGAGGTCAAAAAGGATAAAACTATAAAAGTATAAACTAAACTGAATAACAATTTGCATAAATTTCAGATATATAAGGCTTTGTAAAATTTGAAATGTGATTATCTGTACTTCCGGCAACAGGCAACTCTCCTTTTCAAAAATCCACAGAAAGGCAATCATCACACTACAAAACAGTCCAATAGTACAAAACAAATTAGAAGGTATGCTCATAAAAAGACTTCCATACCTTATCTTATCATAGAACTTGTCAAGCTGCCGTTTGAGAGCTCTCTCCCTTATGCCTTTAATGTTTAATGATCCAATGAGCGCATCAAGCTGTTAATTACAAATTGAACGTAGAATTGTTATATGATCAGAAAACCAAACATAGGGATTTCTGCAGTTTCAAAGCAATCACCTCTTCCTTAGTGCTGTAGTACCCCCACTCTTTGGAATCTGCACTTTCGATGAAAAGTCTTCCTTCACGCCTAAAAAACCAAAACCTGTTGTAGAATTTGTCTTTTCCCAAGGGACTGGTTTGCACAGATTGTTTCTCCAATTCTGTTTCAAGATGTCTCCTCTACAAAGAAATATGCAAAGGTAAGCACTGTCGTGAACAGCGTCAGCAGAGACATGCATTTACATATGTAAGAATGAACAAGTGTGCATGCAAATTCACATGGAAAAAAGGTATAAGCTCTCACCAGATGCATTTTCCCTTCTCCCATCTTGCTGGCAGAAATATTTTTCTTGTCCTTCCCTTCTTTCCCCACAAGCTGACCATTAATATTATCATTGCCATTTTGTGCAGCATCTGTCTGGTTGATTTCATTTTCTGTTGCCCCTTCCATGTTCAGCTTCTGCTCTTCCTTGTTCTTTCTAGCAACCTCTCTTTTTGCTGCTGCAAGTGCTTGATGCTGGTCAATCCGTTCATCTAATTTGTCTCTTACAGCAGAAGTTGTAATGGCTTCATCTACCAGTTCCCGTAGAATTTGAAGTTTTAGACCAGTGTGAACAAGACCATAATGACCCCTTCGTACTGTTGATACGTTACTGGAGAATTCTTCTTTACTTGTCATTTCCAAGAAATCGCATAGATACTCAGCCCAGGTGACTAAAGTTACCTACATACGATGCATGTGAACATGTAGGGAAAAAATATGGTACCACTTCATGCGCACGTAAATTTTGAATAATAAGAAGAAATCACCTTTAATTTCCTTTTCTTCTTCTGGAGAAATGTAAAATATCCACCTTTGTCTTTAATGAGCAAATGGAAAAGTGCAGCATGTATTTCCACCAGGAGAACAAGATTGCTTTCTTTTTGGCAAACTGCATTCTCCAGATCTGAGAGGGAAAATGGCGACAAGCATAAAAGCCTCCCAAAAGACATGCAGAAATCCCAGACCATAAGGAGATCTCCCACAGAATCTATAGGCACTCTAAAATCTGTAGATAATGGCCGTTTCTTTGACAAAACGGGGTCATCTGCTGCAGGCTTTACTAAAAGATCATCAATTGGGTATTTAACTGGTAGTTCTATTTGTTCCTCGTCTGAAAGTCATATGAAAAGTGGACAGTAAGAACCTTGACAGAAATGCAGTGGTATCAAAACCATGTTAACATATGAACTGAAAAAGATGACATGGATATCTACAAAATCACCTTTCTTCGACCTTTTTCTGGCATCTTCTGTTATTCCATTCTCAAGTCTTTTCCTCGCTTTGGACAATCCTTCACCATTCTGTGAACCATGATTTCTTTAGGATCATAATAATAAGAAAGGGAATAAAGGAAATGAGGAAAGATGGTTACCATCATGTCTTCTGGGGGCTCAGTAGGTATGCCATATTTCCTTGCAAGATTTGCATGTATAATCCACGGAGAATTTTGTGATGTCGATTCCCTAATAAAAATCTTCAGCATATTACGACTAGCACGCACCTTCTTGCGAATTAGATCATCAGCTCTGACAACTGAAGTGTTGATTACTGCATTGTCTTGACCAATCCAACCCACCTCATACATCTTGGTATTACCAGAGCCTATAACCCTCAAAATCTTGCAAGCAGCCTCAGAACCATCTTTTTTAGCGTGTAATTCTAATCCTTCAAACAGATCCTCTTGCAGACTACCATATATTTTGTTGACAAGATCAGTCAAGCTAAGAGTGCCTGAAGCAAATGTAGCACGAAATCAAGTCTATTAAAAGCAAATCAAAGAACATAAGTATTCTAAATGGGGCAAACAATTTGCCTTCTTCACAGAATAGAATACAAAGTAGAGTATGAAAGCATCATAAATAATGCGCATCACCAGTTTGCAACAGCATGAAAAAAGACCACATTAAAAATTACCAACGATACAACACATCCAACTAAATGTGCGGTCACATGGTGGCATGGTTATGAATATTGCGTGTATATTCATGAGGCCTAAAAGGCAATATATATAGACTACAAGGTAATAAACAGAGGAATATGCCATATACAGATAAGGAAATCAATGCATATAAGGATAAAATAGCAATCATATTCTATCCTTAACACCCTCTCAAACTTATGGTGGATCACACATACTGAGTTTGGAGAGAAAATACAAATGTTGCTCTCTAATTTGTGGCTTCGTAAAAAAGTCAGCAAGCTGTAACTCTAATGGCACAAACAATAGAGCAAGTACTCCCTCCTGCACCTGTGAGCGAGTGTATGAAGCATCCACACCAATGTGCTTGATGAGCTCATGCTTCACTAGATCACGAGCAATACTGATGGCACCTGTACTGTCAGACATAAGTGTCGTAGGTCCCCTCACAGGTACTCCAAAGTCTGCAAGTAGCCACCTCAACCAAGTAATCTCTGTTGTCACTGCTGCCATAGCTCTCAACTAAGCCTTTGCACTCGAACGGGAAACTACAGTCTGCTTCTTTGTCTTCCAGGCAATCAAGGAGCAACCAAGAAAAACACAGTAAGCAGAAAGAGAACGACGATCAGAAGGATCACTATCCTAGGTCGCATCAGAGTAAGCCCGAAGTTGTAGTGAGGTGGAGCTAGGGAAAAACATGCGACGAGAAAATTGTCCCACGCAAGTAGCAAAGAACACAAAGGAGATGACTATAGTGAAAATGAGTAGAATGAGCCATGAACTGACTCAAGATATGAACAGCATGAGCAATATCAGGGCGAGTGCTCACAAGATAAACCAGACTCCTGACAAGATGGCGATAACGGGTAGGATCCTCAAGAAGATCACCATCAGTAGCACGAAGCTGAAGAGAGAGCTCCATAGGAGTCTCAGCAGTGCGAGTGTCAGTAAGACCAGACCGATCAAGAAGATCCTGCACATACTTCTGCTGGGAGAGGTAGTAACCCTCAAACGCGGAAGAAACCTCAATACCAAGGAAATACGTAAGCAAATCAAGATCAGTTATCAAAAACTACTCACTTAGATGCTTCTTTACATATATGATGAGTGAGGAATCGTCACCAATAATGAGCATATCATCCACATATAAAAGAAGTAGTGTCCCACCTCAAGGTGAGACATGAACAAAATGAGCAGGATCGTAGGCATTGACAGTGAAACCGACAGTGGTAATCAATAAGGTTAAACGCGCAAACCAGGCACGAGGGGCCTGTTTGAGGCCATAAAGAGCACAACGGAGACGACAGACATAGACATCTGGAACAGAATACCCGGGTGGTGGCTGCAAGTAAATCTCCTCATGCAAAACACCATTTAGAAAGGCATTCTTAACATCCAGCTGAGAGATAGACCACCGACGAACAGAAGCAACCGCAACAAGAGTGCGAACAGTGGTCATATGAGCAACAGGGGCAAACGTCTCAATGGTGGAAGTAGGATGAGGAGCTGAATCTCGATAGAAGAAAGGTCGAGATTCATCAAAAATGTCTCGTGAGATCCTAATCCATCGAGCAGAAGGATCATAGCAGCGATAACCCTTATGCTCAGAACTGTACCCAAGAAAAACACACTCAACTGACTGGGCTGACAGTTTGGTGCGCTCACAAGGCTGTAGTAGGACAAAACAGGTGCAGCCAAAAATACGAAGGTGACTGTACTAGGGGCTCTAGAGTAGAGACGTTCTATAGGACTGACATCCTTAAGAGTATTGGAAGGCTGCATATTGATGAGATATACAGCCGTAGAAACAACCTCCGCCCAGAATTATGGTGGAACATGAGAAGAAAGAAGAAGAGTACGGGCAGTCTGAAGCAGATGACGATGCTTGCGTTCAGCAACCCCATTCTAAGCACGGGCACCAGGGCAAGAAGCCTGGTAAAGAGTGCCCTGCTCAGAAAGAAATTGTCTGAAAGCACCTGAACAGTACTCTCCAGCAGAATCACAGCGAAAAGTATGGATAGAGGACTCAAACTGAGTACGAACCATCGTGGCAAAGCTACGATAGATCGCAAGAAACTGACCACGATTAAACATAGAGAAAAGTCAATTGAAACGGGAATAATCATCAATGAAAATTACATACAATTTATACCCGCCTTTTGAAATAATAGGCGTAGATACCCATACATCTGAATGAACTAAATCAAAAGGACGAGAAGACATAGACTCACTAGAATAATAAGTTGTAGCTACTTGCCCAGCTTACAACCCTGACAAAACATTGACGTGTCAACAGTTACACGTCCAAGAACACTCTGACGAACTAATAAAGAAAGACGGGACCCACACAGGTGTCCTACACGGTGATGTCACTGCGTAAAAACTCCAGAAGTGGTGGCGGCAATAGTGGTAGAGGCAGACATAGTAGAAGCAATTGAAATGGACGGCAGGTGGAGGCGGTCGATAATGTAGAGACTGTGACGATCCCTACAGCGCCAGCCAGTTCCAAGTACGGTTCCTGTCTGTCGATCCTAGACGAAACAGGTGTGAGTCAAAAACAACCCTACAACCAAGATTAGTGAGTTGTCCCACCAAAAGAAGCTGCATGGTAAGCTGGGGAATATGAGAAATAGCTGGAACAAAAAAGTCAGTGGACAAAAGAATACTCTGACAGCTGACAGACAAGGAAATATCGTCAGCTGTCTGAACAGAGATAGGAAAATCAGGAGGTCCTACTGAAGTGAGAGATGTGGAGTCCGATGTCTTGTGAAAAGAGGCACCAGAACTAGAACCCAAGAGGTACCTGGATGAGACATTTGAGCTAGACCGACGAGAACCCGGCCGTGTGAGAGAGTTCTTGAAGTAGAGCAAGCAGGCTGTGAGCAGAATCACCTTTTTGAGCAGAACCTGATGAGTTGGTCTGTCCTCCTGTGAAGGAAGGGCCTCGCTGCCCCCTTTTGGTTGCCCACCCTCACGTGTCTTGTTCCGTTTTTTCCACACCGCACAACTCTGGTAGTCGTGCCCGAAGTTCTTGCGGTAGTTGCGCTGAACTCCAGTTGGTGCGAAAACAAGAGCGGAGACAGGCACCTAGGGAAAGGCCATAGTCGAAGCAGGGGCAACAAGCACAGCCGAAATAGACTGTGTTGCTAACCCGAGACGAATCTCTTTAGCCCAAAGCGTCGAAAGGGCCTCTATAACAGTCGGCCGTCAAGAGCGGCTCAGCAACTGAGCTCTGACAAGCTCAAAACTCTGGGCGAAGGCGACAAACGAAGCCATAAAGGCGAAGGCGACAAACGAAGCCATAAAGGCGAAGGCGATCATGATCCGCCTTCTGCACTTTGTGACACTTTTGACAAAGTGGAGAGGCCAACTCATTTAGCTGGCGATAGAGGCTTACCAGGGGCCCAAGGCCCAAAAGAAGTCGTCAACAGAAGAATCTCCCTAGCGAAGCGTCTCCAACTCACGCTGAAGCAAAAAGAACTGAGCATCACTGCTCTGCTAGTATCGCTCATGCAAGTACTCCCAGATCTGTCGAGTAGACCGTAGACCAACAATATCTGGCTGGATGAAGTCGTCGACGTTGACCACCAGGATGGCACGAATACGGGCCTCGTCAGCACACCAGCGCTCGAAAGCGTCAATGGCATACTTAAAAGCCTCATCAGCAGTGTTAGCAGCAGCATTTGCCTCCTTGGCAGCCTCATCTACTGGAAAAGGTGCAGAAGTAGACTGCCTAGGAGGTCGAACCAGTGGTGGCGGAGAAGGACGTGCACCGGTGATATGTCCCCAAAGGCGGAGACCATCAAGCGTGATTTCTATGAGAGAAGACTATAACATGTAGTTCGTTCTATGGAGCTTTGTTTCCTAAGAATGGGATCGCAGCAAATAGAATGGAAGCCATCGGTAGACGGCGCTGGACGACGCGGCGACCAAGGCAACGAAGTCTAACAGGCGTCGCTGGATGGTGTGGCAGTTAGATCAACGTTATATATATTTCTTTTCTTTTTATTTTTTTTCTTTTTTTCTCTTTTTTTTACAAAACTAAAAAATGAAGCGTCGCTTTGCTTCGCTTCGGCCAAAACAGAGGGCCGACTTGCTCGACCATCGGTGAGGCGACGAGCGGGCAAACGGCCAAGCGGGTGGCCGGCGGAGCGACGGCCGGCAGAGCGTCAATCGGCGACTTAGGGGCCGTTGGCAAAGCAACGGCCGGCGGTGATTGAGCGGATCGGGTGGAGACGGCGGCAGCGGCCCGGGCGACAGCGACGATGGATCGACCGGATCTGGCGAGCGGCGCCAGATCGAGCGAGGTGGTGCCGGATCTGGCGGCGGCGGCAGCTCAGGCGACGGTGGCCCAAGCGGCGGCGACGACAGCTCGGGCAGAGGTATATTTATGAAGCCCAAAGGGTAATATATATATGGAGTATAAGGGAATAAACAGAGGAATATGTCATATACAGATAAGGAAACCAAGGCATATAAGGATATAATAACAATCCTATTCTATCCTTACCAGGCATCACAGGAGGACAACATATCATCAAATTTATCCAAAAAGAATGTTGGTGAACAATAAAAAAACAAGGATAAGTGAGTCTTGTCAATGGATACAAATGGAAAACCTCTAATATGAAAAATTCCTTACCAACATAAAATTCTAAAGATGTAATGGTATCAGAAACACAGAAATAAATCTTTCAAACAATATTAGTTCAATGTAACTTTATCTAGCAAAGCACAAATGAGAAAACACATAACAAAATGCTATATCTATTTGGCCACTGGCTAACAGTGTGCATCAAGAAATTAAAAAAAATATGAGAATGAAAATGCAAACTCATAAAAACACTATCAAGAAATGTAACAAAGTGAGGAAAAGCTTGATCCTACTGTATTGAACCATCTGGAGAACAGGAGCTACTAGCTCTCTTGGCAACTGTTGAGCCTTCTCAGCAGCACGATGCTCTGAGACCATAGCTTCCTCATAGGTTAAATTAGATTTTCCGGACACCTTACATGCCCAGACTCTTTGACGGTAAAGGTTCAACCTATTCAGATACTCCCTAATCAATAGTCAAGGATACATGTATATTGCTGTAACATAATCTAATGCAAGTGTAAAAGCTACAAGGTATCAGATTTGATTGGAAATTATGCTTCATATCAGATGCAAATCAATTAGCTGCCAATAATGGCATGCGAGAGGATACTGGTAATCTCGGAATATCTCCTTAGTAAACCGAACTTGGAACACCTTCTCCTTAGGATCCAAGTCCTTTGGTTGGTCCAGTAAGAAGAAAGGTGTCCTCTTGAAGAGAGGCATTGGATCCCTGTAATACAACCTCTACAAAAGGCACAATTTGTTGGACACCTGCAATCACAATTATTATTGCATTATCCTTCATGGGAAGCTCTAAGCTGCTAACAGCCACATCAGGCAGACAAAGCACAAAAAATCATAAGAGGGAAAATGATTAACTGAGAAATGGAGATTGTTGTTAACTTATACGCTAATTTCACATTGCCTTTGTGTTAATCTGTTATGTGAAGATTCAAAATACATTCTATACATGCAAAAATTCACTAGAAAAACAATAATCAGGTAACATTTCTCTGATATAGCCGCATAAATATAAACTAAACTAAACGGCACCAGTCCAACACTGACAAACCCAACAAGACAGATGTTCTTTTGCTTACATCAACAACAAAATGTAATTCGGATTTTCAACCAGCAGCACATATCACAACCAAGTTGGACTCGGAATGCAAGGCGTTCATACCCTGAGCACAACTCTCCCAGACCCAGGAACCAAGGAATCCCTAAACGCACAACAATGCACTAGACATTTGCATCCTTCCACCCATAAGCACAAATTACAAAGACAAAAAAAAGAGTAATCATTTGCCCACACACAGCATGAACATTGAACATGAACTAGTCAACACGCCGTTCCAATCAGTCAAGAACCAATAAACGCCCCCAAACAAATCAACACCCAACTCCCACCATCAAATCACCGATTCTTGGAGCGAACAAGCCTCCCAAAACACCATTCCAAACCCCCCAGAACTCGCCCATTCCCCACCGCACCACACGAAACCCCCCAAAATGGCGCATCCAAACCCTGGTCCACCACAACCCGCGCGACCCACCGCCGGCCACCTCCGCACCATCCTCGCACGAACAAAACCCACAAGCCCCATCAAAATCACGACGAAATCATCCCAACCATCGATCCTGCATCAACCGGCGCCATAAAACAACGAGAGAAAGATTTTCCGAAGCCTCACCAAGAAGTCCGCCGGTACGGCGCGGCCGGCGGCGAGGCGGAGGTCGTCGGGGAGCTGCGGGGCCGGTGATTTCGGCGGGGCGTGGCGCGCCCGCGGTGGCGGTAGGGGAGGCGGGGGCGAGACGCCCCGGTTTGGTGGGGCGGGGGATTCGGCGCTCGAGCTTTCGAGTTGGGTGACTACCCAAGATGGGGAGAGCGGAGAGCGAGAGAAGCCAAAGGAGGAAAAGAGAGCAAGGGAAGAGGCAGCGCCTCGTGGCTCGGGCGAGAATTTTTTAGCGGTTTGATGTGGCCAAACGGACGGTTTCTTGGAGAATCTTGAGGACACATTTTGCAGCTAGGTACCTCATCTTTTCGTTTTCTCAGAAAAAACTAGTAGCCGCTACACCGCAATTTTAGCTAAAAGTTAGAAGCCGAAGCCCCCAGCCGAAGCCTATTGGAGCACCACCTTGATTTGTGGTTTGTCTTTTCATAGCTACTACTACTTGTCAACCAATCCACGGAGTAAGAGAACCTGAACTTAGAGAAGTAGCACGTGAGTTCAATAATAAATTGTCTTACTGAAGTAACATTGTTTTCAATATGCTATCACACAAATACAAGTCTTGTATATATTGGCGGGGGTATAAGGCCGACCGAAGGTTTATAGAACGAATATAAAATAAGTAAATGGGTATTCAATACTATATGTGTCCGAGTCTAACTCCGATGAACAGATACGGAATAGAACACGGGATGAATGATATCTGTCCGTAAATACCTATATGTGAAGTGATATGAGTAAGTCTAATATGACTTCACTTATAAACAAGATAACAGATAGATAGATTGTCGTATTTAAATAGGCGGGCAATACCAAGATGTTCTTCCTTCGACATCTCGGCTATTGGTCTCTCTTTGTTCATTTCGATTACACATATACTGTTCAATGTCCTATGTAGAGGTGCAAAAAAGTGAATATTTTTTGTCCGATCAATCGTAAGAAGGTTTGTGGAACGAATCTAAAACGAAAAATAAGTATCCAGGACTATTTATATTCGACTCTGACTCCAGCACTATTTATATTCGACTCTGACTCCAGCACTATTTATATTCGACTCTGACTCCAGCACTATTTATATTCGACTCTAACTTCAAAAAATACATAGTATATAATACAGAATAAGCAATATCTATTTGTATCCGTTTCGATTGCATCTCAATTTGGCGGGGCAAGAAAATTTGTAAGCGGGGCCATATAACAGAAATTATCTGTTAGTGTGGGCCGAAACTAAATTTTTTACTAATCGCTGCGGGAAACGTGTGAGTACACGTGGGAGCGCACCAAACATGGAGGGGGGCTAGGGCTCACGCCAGTGAGAACAGGTGCTGCCACGTAGCGTCGCAGCATCTTGGGGAGGAGGCCCACCCGTAAAAATCGGTTGCCACGCCAGTCTCCCCCCTCACTCCGCCCCTGCTTACTCTGTATCATACACTACATCTGTAAACTACTAACCCTTTGCGGAACAAAATAGACTAAACACGTATGATCTTCCTCTTAATCAAGCTTGTGAGCCAGCCATGTAACACCTGTTTAAGCCATCTCACGCTCGGGCGTCCTATTTGTCAAACATTTTGGTCCTTCGACTAAACCCTGCTAATTTCGACTTAAGCTTCTAAATTCTATCTTTTTATGATTTTTTGGTGTTTTTAAGCTCTTTTGTCGTTCTTTTTTTCTGTATTTGTTTATATTGTCCGTGGTTGGGTAACCTATTTTTTCTATTTTTAAATTTTTTAATTTAATTATACTAAATAAAGCATCATCGGTTATAATGTAATTTCAACTAATTATAGTATAATTATAATTATAAACTATTTTTCAGTCGAAATGAACAAGCCGTAAAACGTGTGCTCACTCAGTTACTCCAGTAGTGGTAGTGCCTAATTAATCAAAGAACATTCTCGATGACATGGACATGCATGCAGGCACTAAGAACAATGCAGCGTTCGTATTAATTAAGCTAGACCCAAACCGAGGAGGACATCACTGCGACGACGCCTAGATATTCGCACAAGCAGGGGCGAAGCAAGGGATGGCAACGGGGCGGTGCCCCCGCCCCGCTTCTGCTTCCGTCTCACGAAGCTTGACAGGGGTAACTAACGTGCTCCCGTTCCCGTCCCCCGTGGAGCCCTGACCTCCGCGAAGATCTCAGCAGGAATTAAAAAAGTATTATATATATTTAAAAATTAAAAATTATTAATTACTTTATATATACTTTTTTATAAGAATATAACTTCAAAACATAAAGCATGATGTATAAATACATACTTTATCTAAACATATAAAAATACATATTCTATATTAAAAGTCTATATTTATATAAATAAAATAATATATTTTTAATTTTTGTTGAGTCCCCATAGGCCCATGGGGTTTTTTTGCCCCCGCTGAAAGCATCTAGATCCTTAAAAAGATGATTTTAGTAATTAATGACTTTATGAGAATATGAGACTAACATGTGTGCTGAGTGTTTGGAAGGTCTAGTCCCGAATGCAAGTGTGAGATGCATGAAAAGGATTACATGTGGATTCAAAGTGGTTCAAGACAAAGGTAAATAGTTTAGGATCCCTTTTATTTTTGCCGGTCTTAGGAGAAATGTTGGAAAATTGGATTATAGGTTAAATATCGTACTACTAATAGTGATCATGTCTAGTAACTTGATAGCATGTTCTTGTGCCATATGGATCAATTTAGTATCATGCATGCACTTAAAACTAAAATTGAATGCCAAAGCTGTGCACTGTCAGAAAAATCGAAAGTACGGCGTGAAAACTGCAGAACTTCCGAAATCCGGAAGTTCCGACCTCTGAGCGGTACGTTTTTTCAGAAAGCGACCACTGAAAAACTTAACCTTACGAAAATCAGAAGTATCGCGTGTTCAATGGCGGAACTTCCGCTATGACGGAACTTCTGAATTTCGGAAGCTCCGGTCCAAGTGAATGGTACTTTTTTTTCCGGAGAGCAACTTTTGAAAAACTTAGTCTCATGGAAATCGAAAGTTCCGGGACATATATCGGAACTACGAAAAATCGACAACGGGGGAAGTACCGCACCGACTTCCAATGGCTATCTCTGACGCTCTGACATAGCCGTCACTGTGGCTACAGTAGGGGAGCGAAAGTTCCAGTGTTTACACAGTGAAACTACCGGCCGTTCTGATTTTTCAAGATTCTTTTGTGTAACAGCTAGTTTTGATTGGTGGGAGTATAAATACTTCCCCATCAGCTCAAGAAAAAAAAGAGACCTCATTGAATATTCTTGAGCATAGAGCATCGACTCCACACCTCATTTCTCTCTTTGTGCATTCATTTGAGATAGTTGGGCAAAAACAAGTGCATCCATCCATAGATTGATCCTTGGCACTTGAGAGCAGTCAAGCAATGTTGTGATTCATTACTCTTGGTATTTGTCGACACCAGACGGCTTAGTTGAGATTGTCCGGTGATCTTCTCAAGAAGCTGTGAGAAGATCCGACGTGTGTGAAGGTTGGAGCTTACCTACCCGGAGCGGGGAAGAGCTATCACTAGTGATTTGAGGTGGAAGGCTTAATTCGTGGAGCCGGTTCAATCCATTTGGGATAACCTCAACGTGGACTAGAGGAAACCGGCAAGTTTCCGATTATCACGGTATAACATCGTGTGTACTTGGTTTTCTCTTGTCTCCTTTTAGCTCTTGTATATTTAGTACATTGTGATCATTTATTTGTGCTAGTGTTCTTGTAGAGCCACAACCTTACTAGAATTGTGTAGGTTTCAAGTGCTTTAAATTTTTGTCATATTAAAATTGTAAGAAATTAATTAGAAGGCAAGAAAATTCTAAAACCTCCTATTCACCCCCTCTAGTCGGTTATACTTGATCCTACACCCACCCCACCCCGTCAACTAACGAGGCCCCGCCCTGCAACCCAGTGGGGGAGTTTCCCCTCGCCCCCATAGGGATTATCCCCACGGGGCCCCGCCCCCATGGAGGAAATTGTCATCCCTAGGTAATGCCAAGGGGAGGCTTAGTAAGGCTTGAGCCTCCCCTCTCCTAGTGGTAAAAGCCCTCTCCTTGACGACCAGGAAGATCGGCGACGCCGACCCACTGAGAGAACCAGCTGCAAAAAAAAAACAAAAAAGCATTTGGTCAAGTGGTTAGCCCACTGTCTTTAAGAGGCCCAATAAATTCATCTCACTAGCCCACCAAGACACCAACTATAATTCACAAACCTAGCAATAGCAATTGGATTTCCAGAGGAAAGATGGACCCGACGCACAAGCACAATGCAAAGGGGGGCTAGGGGCGACCGGACGAGGGCGCGAGTAGAAGAGGGGACGCCAGACCGGAGTCGGGAGAGCCAGATCTAGCAGCGAGCCAGCTGAGGAGAGGTTAATCTGGGGCGGGCGTGGGAGGCTGGACCGGGGTCGGCAAGGGCCGAGCCCTTGCCGATGAGTGTGTCTTGGCCTTGTCAGGAGCATCGTCTTGGGGCTGCCACGCCGCCGCACCGCTTGGAGAAGACAAAGCGAGGCGGTAGACACGAAGACGGTGGAGTGTTTATTTGAGAAATTGAGAGAGAGACTGAGACTGAGGTCTGAGGGCTACTAGAGAGTGAACTCAAATAGGGACTAGGGAGTAAGGGGAAGCTGAGCTAGTGAGCCCGGTCGGCCGGATCTGGACTGGTGGACTGACCGAGCGAGACACAAAGACAGTGAGAAATTTTTCCCTAGTTTCTTCCTTCTCAATTTAGTATTTTAGAGTTCAGAGTTTAGACTTTCAGATTTAGTGTATATAGATAGTTTAATCCTTATAATTTATTCATAGATTAATCCTTATAATTTATTCATAGATTTATAGCTTTGTATTGACAAAAATTAATAATTTATTTATAGATTTTGCTATAATGGCAAAATGAACTTTGTGTAACTATTTTGCAAGCAATTTAAGTAGTTCTCGTCCAACCGATGAGAGTACAACTCAGCCAAAGAAGCTTCAGCTAGAATTTAATCCAAATGAAATTATTGCCGATCTGGCATTTCGCATACCAATTGAAAATTATGCTAATGAAATTAGAGATTAAGTTAGAAGGGCATATTTATTGAATGGCCCTACTCGAGTAATTGGATATTCATTTCCACAGACATCGGATGGCAAAGAGTCACGGCCCTTGCAAGAATCATGGTATAATAAGTTCGATTTGTTGGAATATAGTGTGGAAAAGGATGCCGCATTTTTTGTTTCTATTGTTTTGTTTTCAAGAAACTGGCACAACCTAATACATTAGGAAGTGATGTATTTAAAAGGGTTGGGTTCTCTCGTTGGAAGATTGCTTTATATACTTTTAATAAACATGTTGGTGGTACAAATAGTTTCCACCATATTGTAAGGGGTCTTTGCGACGACTTCAAGAATCAAAGGTCAAGTGTGTCTAGCAAAATCCATACTTATAGTAAAGAGGCCAAAATTGCATACAAAATTCGTTTAACTACATCTTTAGATTGTGCAAGATATCTTATAGCTCAAGGTGAAGCTTTTTGAGGATATGATGAATCATCCACTTCCACATGAAAAGAAAATTCAAAGAGTTATTGGATTGGTATAAAGATAAAAAGGAGGAAGTGAAGGTGGCACTTGTATAGCTCCAGGGCACGCAGTTATGATTTCTCCAAATATTCAAAAATAGCTTTCTAAATGTTGTGCACAAGATGTCACAAAAGTTCTTAAAGGTGAGATTGGAGATAGAAATTTTACAATCCTTACTGATGAGTCCAGAGATATATCAATAAAGGAGCAAATGACGGTGATTATGAGGTTAGTTGTAGCTCTACATCTAATTTTACCATCCTATCATTTATGAAATCTTGTTTTGTTCTACTTTTATATTTTAAAATCGTATCATTTATAAAAATTTGTGAACAATCAAGGAAAAGTGATGGAAACGTTTCTTACTATAGAGCATATCACAAATTGTACATCTGCGGCATTGAAAAAAACTTTGGTTGGATTGCTTACTTGGCATCGCTTGCCTATTTTCATGGCTGCGTGGGCATGGCTATAATGGAGTTTTAAATATGATTGGTGAATTTAATGAATTGCAAAAACTTATTTGGGGTGATAATCCAAATGCTTTCTATGTTCATTGCTTTGCTTACCAGTTATATTTGGTAGTTGTTACCGTGGCAAGTTATAGTCGAGCTGTTGCAGATTTCTTTAACTTTGTTTCCCTAATAGTGACTGTTGTAAGTTCATCTTATAGAAAAAGATGAGTTGATTAAAAAACATCATGAGGCATTGTTGGAGAAGCTAAAGAATGATTTTATTTCAGTTGGGATAGGACTATATCAGGAATCTGGACTTGCTAGACCTGGAGATACTCAGTGGGGCTCACATCCCTAAACCTTGCTTCGCATATACTAAATATGGGAGGCAGTTGTGGATGTGCTTGAGCTTGTAAGTGAAGATGCTTGTCAAAACTCAAATAATGGTGGAGCAGCAGGTTTACTAAAAATGATGGAATGCTTTGAATTTGTATTTATCATGCATTTCTTAATAACCATTTTGAGCAATACAAATGAGCTATCACTTACTTTGCAAAGGAACCATCAAGATATTGTTGAAGCTATGTGTTTGTTACAAGATGTGACACAACACTTTCAAGATGAGGGGCAATAGGCAGGAGCCATTGTTCGACCAAGTCAAAAACTTTTGTGAAACATATGAGATTAATGTGCCAAATATGGAAGATTCTGTTGGAGTTATGGGTAAATCAATTTGTCGGAGGCATAAAGTGACTCAACATCATTATTACAACGTTGACATTTTCAATATTGCTATTGATGCAATTATGAATGAGATAAATAATTGATTCAATGAAAATTTCTCGGAGTTATTGGTATGCATGTCTTATTTTGATCCAAACGACTCATTCTCTAAGTATGATATTGATAAACTTGTTCGACTTGCTGAAATTTATGCTGATGATTTCACAGATGCTGATCAATTCTTGTTAAGATGACTTTAAACCTCCATCCACAATATTAGAAGAAGTGAAGAATTCAATGGATGTCGTGATATATCAAAACTTGCTCAATTGATGGTTTAAACAAGAAAAGATAGAACTTTTCCGTTGACATATTGCCTCATCGAGTTGACATTGATATTTTCGGTGGCAATGATATCTGTTGAGAGAATATTTTCGGCAATGAGTATTATCAAAACAGATTCGCGCAATAAGGTAGCGGATGAGTGGCTCAATGATTTGATAGTGTGCTACGCCAAGCGAGAAATCTTTAGAAGCATTGATGATGATAAAATTATAAACCGCTTCCAAGGTATGAAGTCTCGTAGAATACATTTGCCCCGTGATTCAAATTTGTCTCGTGATTTAAATTATCTTAATTCTGGTGTGTTTCATATGATCTAAATTTTCATTGTCATATATAATTTTCTATTATATCACTAATTTTGATATGTTTCATACATAGGTGACTTATCGCTACTCCACACTTATGGCAGAATAATTATATATTTTTGGATATGTGTTTTCTATTATCGAGGTACCTATTTTGTATTTATCTATTTTTTATTGTTTGTATCCATTCAATTATGTAATTTCTATATGAATTTGTAATTCTATAAAAGTAAAAATAAATTTATATCAATTTAGTTTAATCTTATAAATAATTCAGGTCACTCTCAATTTTATTACAGGGCTCCATGATTGAGACTTTCCATCCATGATTGATTCAGCATGCTAAATCAATGATTTCCTTTCCAAATTGATGCTTTTTTGGATTAATAAATGTTAACGGGTTTGTTTGATATATTATATATCATTACACTTGCATGTATCTAAAAGTAATCAAAAGGCAAAGAGGCTTGGTGCCCAGACAACATGGTGTCTGCAAATGAACATTTCTTAATCTTTGTTTATTACTGTAGCACTAATGTATTAATTTAGCCATAACAACAATTTGGTTGTTGGGCTAAAATTGAGCAGCAGTGACTCGGGCTGGCCAGTTCCAATCACCTGGGATTACTTCACTTGGGGTGTTTAATATTCGAGGTGTCGAGAACGGCTATACTGTAATTTAGTAGATGTATTTATTGAGATCAACTCTACTTAAATTTAATATGCATGTATATATTTAACCCATATAAACACAGGACGGAATAGCTGGATTTGTTTAAATGATCGGCTCTATAGGTTGTTGATCAACATGATCATATTGGAATTGATCTCGTAAACAATATGATCATGACGTATGATTTACACATGTGTGCTATGACCTTATATATTTTAAACTCATAAAACTGGTTTGTTTGATTATGGTTGGTGACATGGTTTATGAGTTTTATGGTGTACTGAAAACATATGAGTCACTTTATGACATCTAGAAATAGAGTATATAAATGGATCTCTACTCACTAGCCTCAGAGGTAATTATAAGTAACACCATAAAAAAAGATATATAAAACTAATCAGTGTTTAAGAAAACTCATATTGATATCAGACCGGGTTTCCTCACAGATCTTCCTATCTCGGTCATCCGCGGTCTCCTCCCTCGACCGTCGTGCGCGCTGTGAAGAAAAAAAAAACCCGATCACGTCTGTTGCTTTTCTGCTGCTCGCGTCATCGCATCCAGGCCGCGCGTCGTGGTTCCTGGCGCAAAGACCGAGGACGGAGATAGACGCGTCTCGTGGTCTCGCTCACTGCGTTCGTGTGGTTTTTTTTTCCCAATCTCGGCCAGCGTGAAAACCGTCCTTCGTCCGTCGGTCATCTTGATTAGACCGCGCGCAAGGCGCGTCTGCTTCGTGAATGATTTTTCCTTCACGGCGCACCGATCGAGGAGAGAGATTTTTTTTCTTCACGGTCGCGGAACGATTTTTTCAGCAGGGAATCAATCTCCGAGGCCAGCAGTTGTGTGATCTGACGTCCGCGCGGAAGGAATCTCCAAACGTCACGTCAAAGAACGGTCACGGCCAAATTCATCAGATCGTTTATTCTCATAATTCTCATCTGATTTACCGATGGTTGGTGGGAAGTAGCTTTGTTGACAAGTGGAAAAGTCAGAAAAAAATATCACCACTGAGAAAAAAAATTGTGCAAAAGAATATGAAAATTGAAGTAGGGATAATAAAAGGCTCGCATTTTATTTTGGGATCAATGACTGATTTTTTAACTGATGAGTATGAGGGTGAACATAATGTGCGGAAAATAATGCACAGTGTGGAACAAAATTTTGGTAACGTATCTCTTATTAAAGTGCTTAATCTTGTTAATCGCTTTCTCTCTACTAAGATTTATGATAGTACTTCAATTAATGAGCATCTCAATTAACTCTGTGTTTTAACAGGTGAATTAATTAAAAAATATTGGCTATCCTTTTTTTCTGAAGAAGTGCAGGTCATGGTTGTTCTTAGCTCTTTGCCAAATTCATGAGAATATTTTAAGACATTTTTTTGTCATTCTAATAGGATACTTAATATGCGCACTCTAAGGCATCATTTGCTTATGGAAAAGACAGAAAATTCTCTAAGAAAAAGGAAATAAACACTCACAATTCTGAGTTACACCTTGGAGTGGAAAAATGTAATAATAAAAGGAATTACCAAAATAGGAAGCTTAATGGTGATTTGAGAGAAAATCTTAACAAGAAGCGCAATTGAGATGATCATGGGAATTATAGCTCAGCTCAGAGGAATGATAAGTACAAGAGTTTCAAGTGTCACAACTGCGGTTAGTATGGATATTTTAGAGCTGACTACAGGAATAAGAAACAAAATGAGCAAAGGAATCAAAACAATCAACTAGTTGAGCATAAAGGCAATTCTTCGCATGACGATATGTCTAGTATTTTTGTATGTACTGAATTTTTACTTACTACCACTTTTTGAGACAGTTGGGTTGTCGATTCTGTTACTACATCTCATATTACTAGATATCATAGAGCTTTTAGTTGTATGCAAACAATTCCAATGAGAAATAGATATATCTTATTGGGCACTAATGCTAAAGTTGGTGCACTTAGAATTGAAAATTATATCCTAACACTCCCCAATGGAGAAAAATTATTACTACATGACACTTTATATTCACCCAGCATGGGAAGGAATTTAATCTCGATTGGTCAGTTAGAATCTATTGGTTATGACATTGTTTGGAAAAGAAAGAATTAAAATATTGCTTAATGGAAAATTAGTGCATACTGGAACTCGAAGGTCTTTATTTTATTGATGAACTATCAATTGATGACAATATTAACTGCTTAGTTGGTAAAAATAACTTCATAGCGAGGAATACTAATGATAGGAACACATGCTCAGAATCTTATTTATGACATTTACAACTTAGTCACATATATAAAAATAGAATTAGGAGGCTTATTAATTCCAAAATTTTGCAACATGTTTATTAAGATGATCGAAAGGTTTAGTCGCAGATATTGTAGACATCATTGAAAATGCATGCAGAGGTGACCAATGATTGACATGGCTCAAGACAAAGGTATATCTCACCCTAAGGATCTTTATAGCTTTTACTAATCTCGGTGTTTGGTTAAAAAATACCAAATTTATAGAATAGATGTCGTACTATAAAGAGTGGTCATGACTAGTAGCTTGAAATTAATCTTACGCTACTTTGGTCAATTATGGTTCATACTTGTATTTGCAACTTCATTTTGGAACCCTCTCTGAACTTCTTTTAGAACCAGTATGACCACAGGTGTATCAATAGTAGCATCGCTTCATCGGTATTGTAGTAGCATCGCTTCATCGGTATTACCGGTTATTATATGCAGTAGTTTATTTCCAGAGAGGTGCATTTATGATCTTTCCTTGAAACAATACTATCGCATTGTTGGCCGGTAGTACCGCAGCGGTATGACCACACCTTGAGTCTAGTACTACCGGAGTGCAATATGACCATATTTTAGTTGACGGTAGCAACTTTTCAGAGATGTGCATTTTTGGAGCATTTTCTCTTCTTTAAAAATCGGTACTACCGCATCTGAGGTGTAGTATTACCGTATGATCGGTACTACTGGGCCATGTGTGTGCGATACTACTAAATTTGATTTAACGGCTAGTTTCTGTGTATTTAATGAACCTTAAGTAGTTGTTGAGCAGTAGATGCGGTAGTACCAGCCATTATATGGTGATAGTACCGCACCCCCCTGATTTTTGGAGATTTCAATTCCAACGGTCATCCTGATGGGTGAAGGCTATAAATTCCTCCCCACCAAAAGCAAGCAGCTCTTCTTGAACCTCATTGAATACATTTGAGCTCCTGCCACTCTCATTTCAACTTATTTGCTCCATTTTGGTATTTTGAGGTTGTTGAAAGTATTCAAGTACATTGTATCATCTAGTTGATCATTGTGGTATATGAAAATATTTAAGTGGTACCATTGACCTATTACTCTTGATGGTTGCCAACACCTAGATGGATTGGGGAAGTTTGCGCAGTGATATTTTCAAAAAGACTGTGAAGAGACCTGGCATGATTGTGAAAGGTCGGAGCTCACCTATCGGAGTGGGGAAGAGATACCATAGTGGATTGAGAAAAGTTTTAAGATTTCGCAAGGAGTCGGTTTGATTAGTTCAAGCCCCCTCAACATGGATTATGAAAAATCGGCAAGTTTATATTTCTAGCAATTGATTGATTGACTTGTGTAGGTAGAATTATATTTTGCCTAGTCATAGGTTTGAGGTGCCATACCAAGATTTAGAGGATTTAGGCTTTGGCTTGTGCAAAACTATTTTTAATTAGTTCATACTCACTATAAAACTGTGTTTTAACTAAAAAATTTAAAACCTTCTTATTCACTTTTCTCTAATCAGTTATTCTTGAAGATATATTACCGTTCACTGGCTTTAGCTCTTTATCCTTTTTAGTGGATTTTAAGCTTAGAGGATGAGCAAGTAGAGTGAACTGGATGTCTGGACTTGTCCTAGGTTATTTGCTTGTTGCATGATAGAGCTAAGTTTTGAGTGTAGCTGTTGGTCTCGTGTGCGATATGCTTGTTACCAATTGTTTTAGATTACAAAGAACATACAGTCACATCCCACACTATATATATGTGTGTTCTACTGAAATATACCTAGTTCTAGAGCAGAGGTCGCATCTATCCGGTTATATTTATAGGAGTGTTTATACAACATTCGACTGTTTTTGAGGACAAAAATAGTCAGATTTTGAACCGTTAGATGGAGATCCAACGCCTCTAGATCATTTTTTTTGGAGGGGGTCATTTTTTTGGAGGGGGGCTTGTATGGTTAGATCCGTTGGATGGAAATCTAACGCCTCAGATCAATCATTGTTTTGTTACGAAAAATAGTCGAATGTTGTATAGCAATACTCTATATTTATTCGGTACCTTACGGAACGTACGTGCTTTTTCACTAAACATATATACGTGTGTGAAGATGAGCGCACGTGTCTAGGATTCGAACGCGTGTGAACAAGCGCTTGATGACAGTTGTAGCCAACCGAGCTGGTTTAGCTCGGTTCTGCCTGTTACTAATCGGTTGCGCACGCATACAGCATGATCTCGGCCCATTTGCGCCTTCCCCTTTTGTCTCTTCCAAACCTGGAAACGAACGGAATAGTTGGGCCCAAGCCCTCACGTGAGCTTAACTTTTCGGAAATTAACGCTGCTCTTTTTTTTCTTCTTCTTTTCCAATCGGGAAGTAGCAGGGGCGGATACAGACAATGCGATTGTGTGCAGGGGCGGATCCATACCTCAGGCAGGGTAGGCTTTAGTCCAGGATGTGAAAAAATATCTAGTGTATAGCCCGGGTAAATTCAGTTCAGTCTGGGTAATATTTTCATGGTGCAGCTCAGATAGCCTAGAACATTCTACCACTGAGCCCAGAACGTAACCAAATTCTGGCTCCGCCACTGATTGTGTGCCATTCTTTTCTTTCTCCGAAACCATTAGCTAAAAAACATGAACTTGAAATATTGAGATCCCAAATATCAAAGTTCATGGGATAAAAATATTGAGATCCCAAATATCAACCCGTATACCACAGGGTCAGTTGGACATGAATCAAAACCATTAGCTGAAAAAACATAGGTAACATAAACGGTTGGACCAGCCACGACCCCGTATCATTCATACATAGCGTAAACAGCTCGGATCTCTGATGTATCTAAGACATGCAGTGGCAATTGACTTGGTGGAATTTGTTTGTGAGCCGTTGGATCAGAAATGGACCTCCCAGTTTCCAAGTGGACCGCACTTGGTTTTTGTACTTGGCTCAATAATCCGGATTTAATCGGTTACTTGATCCGACAAGTGCCTTCTGTAGATCACTAGATCCTATTCCAGTCCTAGCTGCAGCACCGGCCTTGCATGATGCAACGTTTAACTTTGTTATTAGAGATAGAATTCACCAATCTGTGATTTCCATGTTGGAACCTGAGCAGTTGATGCAGACCTGCCAGCTTCACTGACAATGAAATCAAAATTTGTTTAAACTCTTGCTGCTGCCAGTTGCGGAGGGAGGCAGTTCATTTCTGCTCCCGTTCCAACCGCGGGACCGGCCAGCGCTGACACGTGGCGAGTCGTGCGGTCCGGGACCGCACGTCTCCACTGTATAAGCAATCCAAAAAAAACTGTCGCCTAAATCGTGCTACAGTGCAAATGTGCGCTCGGGGACCGCACGTCTACGTGCTACATTGCGGTCACGACTGGACACATGTCGCCGCTTGGAAGTCTCGCGGTCGCAAAGGGGGCCAGAAATAGAATTTTTGTATGTAAAAGGCTATATCTAGAATTTTTAAGATATACAGTGCTAGAAACGTCCAAAATTCTCTTGCTGCTGCCCGGAGGGTGGTGTACCCTCGTTGCTACGCGAGAATTTACAATGGAATGTAGTAAGTATTTTTTATTTGGCCCCGGCCTTAATGATTCACCTCGTACTATTTGGCTCCCCGGTGAAAATTTTCTGGCTCTACCATTGGGGAAATCCTTCAGTGTGAAGCAACAAAGCGGGTGCTCTGAAGTATCCCACACTGCTAAATTATCACCAATAACACTTATCAATTCCTTCATAAATATGCGAAAGAATGCCATAAGCAACAGTACTATAACAAGCAATCATATAAAATGATCTCGTGCTTTGTATCCTCCCACGTCGATTGCTAAAGTTGACAAGTTGTCCTGAATGGCGAATTAATGATTAGGAGGAAGGAATAAAGATGCTAGGTAGCTAGGTAGATGATTACGGAGAATCATGTTGAACATTAGCAATTGGTAATCGTGTCGAGTTAAAATTTGCATCTACGAAAGTTTTATGGTTTTTCAGTGCTGCCTATCAGGAGCGGTCTAATCGCTTTGCAAGGACGGTCTGACCGCTTTGTAGAGCCGGTCAGACCGGACGAGTAGCCTCTCGGGCATTTTGTCAAGCAGTAGTTTGATCGACCATGTTGGCTTTTGACTTTTGAACACCAAGCTAATATGTAGGAGTGTCTAGGGATGTCTTTGCACTAGGTGTCATCTCAAACGGAGGTTTGAGCAAAAACTAGATAACATTTTACCGAATTTCAAGAGAGGGTTGCTTTGGTGCTCCGCCTTGGCGACCAGATCGGTATGAGAGGAGCATACTAACCAGACTAGCGGTCAGACCGGTCCTGCAATGGTGGTCAGACCAGTCTCAACCAGTTCTTGGGCGAGAGGTTCTCGTGATTTCAGGAATTTGCTCATGGTTTGAGTTTTTGGGTCTAGGTCATTCATTCATAATGCATGAAGCATATTTAGATTAACGTGGATCAAGTTATGAAGAACTTATGTTCAGAAATAGTTTCTTAGTCTTTAATGTGTAGGGTGCTTGAAGGTAGCCATAGTCGACGGTGTGGAGCGGTACTAGGCTAGGGTATGAGCTGAAGTGCAGTCAAAGAAGCTAGACATGATAGTTAGGCTAAAGCGAGCCACAGGAGAAGATAAAGGATGTTGAAGGAAAGGTTCGTGTAATGGTTCATCGAATGGTGTGATCGATACAAGTGAGGCATGGTTGATCGTGTTAGATTTCAATTATCTTGAACAAGTTCCATATAAAATTTAAAAGTATTTGGATGAGATTTGAACAAGTTCTTTATATTTGA
Source organism: Bonia amplexicaulis (assembly GCA_036346245.1). Lineage (NCBI taxonomy): Eukaryota > Viridiplantae > Streptophyta > Magnoliopsida > Poales > Poaceae > Bonia > Bonia amplexicaulis. Next base: position 18,118,087 of record CM070744.1, read on the forward strand.
GCTATTTTCTCGAGAGTTTTTCAAGTCTGAAAATAGGAGACCGGTCGGACCGGCCCCAGACTCGCAGTCAGATCGGTCAGCAGGTGTGACCGATCTTAGGCTGGTGGTTAGATTGACCAGCGATCATATCAACCCATCAACGACAGTCTGACCGGCCCTGTGTAGACGGCTGCTGATCTTATTAGCTCATGTTGCTTGCTTTGTTTTGTTTTATTGTGTTGATTTGACATGAACTTAATGATTATCATAGTCACTCGAATGAAAATTTTAAATACCTTAGAGGAAGAGTTTCGAAAATCATTCAACTCTCTAATTGCTGTCATCAGTCCTACAAAGACTAATGCATATGCACCAGCACAGGATGACTATGCACATGTTCAGTCACATGCATACCCGTGATCAATCAAGCAATCAAGGCACATCTTATACTGAGGTTTTCGTCCTTGAAAGAATTGTATAACGCAAAGGAATGTGAAGATGAGCTTGAACACGCATGCACGTCGGTTGTGCTGCCGGTAGTCATTTGTTTTTGCAGTGGGAACCGTCTCTGAATCTTCAGCCGCCGACTGCAAAAACATTGGGCTACAAATGTTGAACTGTCCTGTTTGCTTAAGGATTTAGTACACCAAACTAATTTCTTACATTGGATTTAGAAGGTTCGTTTGGTTCAGCGCAGGGATGCTGGCTTAACAAACCACAAACCACCAGTAGTCTACAACCACTTGGCAGTTACAGTGTCCAGACTTATCTGAATTCCCTGAGGACTTAACAAAAAGCACTCAAATTCAGAACCTTTTTCAATAGGTAAACTAGATTATACTTGATCTACTGAATTCAGGTACCAAGGTTATATCCAGAAAAAAATAATCATTTGCCAAGGATAAGTATCTTAGGCAAAGTTTGGAATGGAGAATTTCAGCACCAATTTCAGAAGAATTGTACGTTCCAGTTTGTATAACTGTATTCCAATGAATCTGGAGAGGACCAGGAAGGAACAAAACACTCGCAAAATTGGACGCTGAGGCTGCAAATTGCAGGACCGGAGAGATTACAAATGACAGAACTTCACCACGTCCCGGTCAGCAAATGTTAGGCAGCCATGGACTGAAACCGTTTACCCCCGTCACCTCAATGGACTCCATCGATTGAGAGAAAACCGGAACCCTAACAACTCCCGGAGAAAGTTGAGGCTGCAGATTGCACACATTTAGGCACGATAGCTTACCAGCTCCATCAAAGAAAACAACACGCAGGTGTGGATTTTTAGCTAATTGCAGGACAAATGCCAATCTAATGGGACTGATGTTTCAGGGGTAGGTAGGTCCAGTGCTCTTCAGACTTCAGAATTCAGATCACCTCATGATCTGGCAGGTCACGTCGAGAGCCAGTTTTGGTTAGTTTCGTCTCAGCGATGCCGGTTCCGGTAATGCCAAGAACATGGTGATATTAATCAGCAGCACGTCGTCACATCTCAAACGAGAATGTCAGATCCGAGAATCAAGAGGGCAAGATACTGTAGACAACATGGTGTGTTGACCAGAGCAGTGCATATGAGGGAATCAACAGAGCTCTGGTTCGATCTGAACGAAATTCTATGCCCTGTGTGATCACAATGGAATCAGTTTACATACAATAGGGAGAGGAACACAGATAGACATGCCCAAAAGAAAGAAAACAACAGCAGGCAAGTCCAAAAAATGGGGCATCCACCCGAAATCTGCATCTCTAACACGCAAACGAGCTGCCCAGAACCTGTCACTGACCGGATCTTATTCTCATCGATCCTTCAAATCAGTAGATTAAATAAGCATGGAGTTTTTTCCATGTGATGGATGGATGGATGGATGCATATTCCGAACGAGTTTGCGTCGTTTGGTGCGGTGCTTCACCGCCTAAACTTAAAGAATGGAAGAAGATTGCAATGGAGAAGACAAAGTTTGATGAGGAGATGGCGAGTGAGTGAATGGCCGGTTGGTACAACTCCACTATACACCGCCTGTACTACTTCTCCCTGACTGGTTCTTCAGTTTAGTTGCGTGGGGGAAATGGAATGGAAGGTCTCTTGGCAACAACAACTACACACCAACTAGTACTAGAATTGCACCGTATTGCAGGCTTAGCGATAGGATACTACATTGGTGCTGGACTGCTAGGAATGCTCTTAATTATGAATGATTGGTTAGGTTATGGTTATTTAGCCAATATATCATCATATATGAGAGATGATAGCAGCTACAGTGTGTATAGAATGTGTATTTGTGTAGTATTTTGTGGTATTTCGAATAAAGTATTGCAACAGTTGTGTATAAAATGTGGACTGCTATCTTTGCTATATATATATATATAATGGGCTCATCTTTTTTATTAATCTTATTGATTTTATTCTGACGCTTGCAACTGTATATTTCAACATTATATTTAGCTATTGTAACACTACAATTGTAAAATTAGTTAAATCTAGCAAGACTAGGCAGAAAAGAGTTGAGAAAAATAAAGACCAATAGATGGAAATGGAAAAGTTTCGTCGAAAATGAGCCAAAAATCAAAACATTTTCGGTCAAATAATGTACAAAAAGATCCATTTGCACTAAAATTTACATTCTTTAAAATATTAACGAATGTAACTAATGCTAGCAATACCAATAATTAATAAATAACTACAAAAATGGGGGGAAATAAAGAAAAAAAATTCTCAAGAAACTCCCTCGTGTCCTTGCCCCCAGGGAGGCCAACCAAGCAATGGCACGGCATGGCAATGCCTCCACATGCCACGTCACGTCGTCGTCGATCCATCGGTGCACGACCGCGACAGCGCTGCCTCGCCGCCGCCGTCCTCATGCTCCTCGCATGCCGCCACGGCCCGCTCGAGCACGCCGACCACCTCGCTCATGCTGGGCCGGTCGCGCCCGGCCAGCCGGACGCAGTCCGCGGCCAGGTACCCGACGTAGGCGACGGCCTCCATCTCCCCCGGCGTCGGCAGCGGCAGCCGTGCGTCGAGCACCCGGTGCACGCAGTCCGCCTCGATGTGCGGCACGGTGATGTCGACCACGTTCTTGGGCGTGCCGCTGCCCTCGTACCTTTGGATCACCTTGCACCCGGAGAGCAGCTCGAGCAGCACCACCCCGAAGCTGTACACGTCGCTCTTGTCCGTCAGGTGCTGCAGTCGGTAGTACTCCGGGTCCATGTAACCCACCGTCCCAGCCGTCACGCAGGGCTCGTCGTCGCCGGCATTGTCGCCGTCGCCGTCGCTGCTCAGGTCGTTGAGCAGCGAGAGGCCGAAGTCGGAGACCTTGGCGGTCCAGGAGGCGTCGAGGAGGATGTTGGACGACTTGATGTCGCGGTGGATGATGGGCGGCACGGCGTAGGTGTGCATGTACTCGGTGCCGCGCGCGGCGCCGAGGGCGAGGCGGAGGCGGGCCGGCCAGGAGGCTAGCGGCGGGGAGAGAGGGGCAGGGCGCTTGTGCAGGTGGTCGTGGAGGGTGCCGTTGGGCATGAACTCATACACGAGGATGCGCTCGCCGCCGTCGGCGCAGAAGCCGAGGAGGCGGACCAGGTTCTTGTGGTTCACTCGGGAGAGGAGCGAGAGCTCGGAGACGAAGGCCGCCTCGTGGTTGACGCGGCGCGACGCGGCGGCGGCGGAGGAGGAGGAGGGGGCACCGGGGTGGCGGCGCTCCGCGCGCTTGATGGCGACCTCGCGGCCGTCGGGGAGGGACGCGCTGTAGACGGCGCCGAAGCTGCCGGAACCGATGCGATGGGACGGCGAGAAGCCGCCCGTGGCGGCCCGGAGAGCCACCAGGGGGAACTGCTCCACCGTCGTGTTCGGGCCCTTGGAGAGCAGCGCACTGAGCCGCCGCTCCACGCGAGGCACCGGGGTCGTCGGCTTGGCGTGGATGCCGCCGGAGTCTTGGGAGCTGCTGCTCCGGCGCCGGCGCAAGCAATAGACCACCAAGAGCGCGGCGAAGAGGGCCACGAGTCCCGAACCAATTCCGGCACTGATCAACGCGATCGCTAGAACGCTCGGCCGCCGCTTCCCCTTCGAGTGAGAGGTCGACGCCGACGAGTTGAACGTAGGCGTCAGCGCCATCGGCGGAGGAGTGTAGCAGGAGGGGTAGCAGATGGCCACGTCGCCAACGCCGCCGCCGCAGAGCAGCGCGGAGCCCGGCCAGACGCCGCACGGGCACGACCTCGACAGCGCGCACGGGCCCGGCAGGACCTTGTCGAACACCTTGCTGACCCCGCCTGCAACACCTCCACCCCAGCACACGAGCGAGTAGTCGGACATGAGCACCCCGCACACCACCTTCCCCTTCGCCTCCAGTGCGACGAACTGCTGCTGCGCCACCACCGGCGGCGGCGCCGCCTCCTCCTCCGGCCAGCATGAGACCGTCCAGTTCCCCCACAGCACGCACGTGACCGCGTCGCCCACCGCCACCGTCGACACAGCTCGACTAAGCCTCGGCGGCGCTGCGGCCGCCACAGCCGCCGCCTCTCCCCAGCAGCCCAGCACCCCGCGGTCGTCCACAGCGCAGGCGTGCCTATCACCGGCGGCCAGCAACATGTACCTGCCCCTTGGCTCCCGCCCCACCGCGTCCCCGTCGCCGTAACACCTCACCTCCCCTGTCCCCACCACCAGCCCGCACACGAACCGGCCGCCCACCGCCACCGCCGAGAACCCCACCCCTTCCGGCACCAACCCCCATGCCCACCTCCAGCACTGTATCCTCTTCTCCACGATCCCGCACACATACTCCCCGCCGCCCGACACGGCGGACAGCGCCTCGCCCCTGTACACCCTCTTCGACGGCTTCTCGCTATCATTCAGGTCCCACCAGCGCATGGACATTGTCGGCGACGAAGTCGGGCCGGCGGAGCAGAGGTATCCATCGCCGGCGACGATGGCGGAGAACCCCGTGCTAGTGCCGCGGCCGGCACCGTACGAGTAGTTGTGGGGACCGGCGGAGCGGGTGGCGACGCTGGCGCAGGAGAGCTGGTATTCTTTCCCGTCGGGGACGAGGCCGCAGGCGAGATGGTGCGGAGAGGTGGTGTTGGCGTGGACGGCGGCGATGGCGATTGTGGGGAGGGGGAAGGAGGAGGAGGCGAGAAGGAGATGTGGGAAAGCGAGGAGGAGGAGGAGGAGGAGGAGGAGGAGGTGGTGGTGGTGGTGGGGTGGAGGTGGAGACATTGGATTGGGGAGAGGAGGAGGAGGAGGAGGAGGAGAAGAAGGGAGGAGTTTGTGCAGACCATTGTGGCGTGGCGCGAGGGGAGGAAGGAGAAAGGGAAGGAAGAACGGGGAGGGAGGGAGGGAGGGAGGGAGGGAGGTTTAAAGGCTTGGCTGGTGTCTTACCCTTTCTACGGTTTTAAAATAGTAGTGATGGGAAAGGTTATAATTTGGATGCTTTGTTTTTTTAGCAAAATGTACGTAGATATAATAATTTGTAAGATGAGTGAAAGCAGGTCACATAACTATAAATTTGCTTGTTTATATGATTGATTTTTAAGTGATGCAACCAGGTACAAAAGAGAATCGGTGACACATACGGTAGTGACGTGGTGCTTAGGATGGTGTGGTTCATGCATACGGTTGCCCCCGATTGTTTATGCAACAATTGTTAACGAAATAAGATCATTTTTCCAGATAATTGCTTACAGAATAAGATCACTTCTATTCAATGTTTTTAGCGAATGTTGCATGTGTTGTCAAAAAATTATGTATCTTGGCTAGACGTAGCTCCTGAGTTCAGTGTATCATTGCTTTTGAGCGATTGTAATGTGAGTTTGCCTGATTATTCAAATAGCTAGTTTTCTAAAAAAAAGTTATGAAGAGAAGAACTTCCAATGGAGTTACCAGTATATCAATTGATTCTAGTTGAGTTTCGACAGTGTTCTACTGTTCCTCCGTCGATTCCCCGCACCATCATCGCCCGCGTGGCATGTGCTCGTCCCCATGCCCGCTTCAACCCCCTCCCTCGTGCGCCTCTCCACCTTGTCTGTCTCCCTTCTAAGCCCTATAACTCATCGTAGTAGATGCCGCTGTTTTTTTTGGTGAAGTACCGGTGCCGCCATCCATGCATACCAACCAGATCATCGGAACTCCTTCAGGCGACGCGCTCGAACTGCCCATCGTTTTTTTTCGTGAGAACAAGAGATGATTTGAACCTGACTAACAAAAGATAAAAATTGAAGGGCTCAATACAATTTTTTCCATACCAAGCATAATACACATAACCTTGACCACGCTAAAAACACAGCTAATTGCGTCACTTAAACTGAAGCTTGAGATTTGGAAAGCCATACGCGGTTTTAGGACTCGCCGGCCATCAACGCTCCGACCAAAGAACCGAAACAAATAAGACCAGTCTGATATTCCTTGGTGGTCCAAAATGCAGGAGATGAAAAGGATGCTGTCTCTTTCCATCCTCTTCGATCGAGATTTTCCCATGCGATCGATCCCACTGTTAGTAGACGCGTAAAACAGGAATGTACCATCTGTTCTATACGGCTTTTGAAATCGATTTTTAGTTTTTACTACAATATGTAGCTTTCAAACAAAATATTTTTTTAAAATAATGTTTACGAGATAATTATAGTACACATTAAAAGTTTATCATTTGTACCAGTCAAAATCGCATACGAGTATCTCTTTTCGTAATCTCTGTCACGAACAGCTAAAATTAAAAATTTTTAGCAAAAAGTCATAAGTCACGGCCACAAAATACAGGCCCGTAGATCGAGCATGCTGTTTTCTTGATTTACTTGTCACCAGATGCTTCCACGTGATCATGCAAGAAACGAACATAATTAACCTGCAGCCAATTGGCATGCCCCAGGGGTTCAGGTGTCAATTACATCCCATGTTCTCCTTCCCTCTTGTACTAGTTTTTTTCTTTAAAAAAAATTCGTTGGGGAATCGACATCTTTCCTGCTTGTTTTTCCTCTCCCTTACCTGTTTCACCCAACAGTGCAGTATTGTTTATGCTGACATGGATGTAATCATGATGAATAGAGGCGAGGGGAGATTCAGATATTGTACTGTCGTTCGTTGAGCTCGCCTGCTTATGTGAGGACATGAAGATTGAGAGCACGATATGTACAGTCTGAACACCAAATTGCAGCATGTTGCACCTTTCCAATGACCTTTTCTGATTTAAATGTTGCACCTTTCCAATGACCTTTTCTGATTTAGGGCATGTTCTTTACTTTATAAGTCAGCGATTTTTAGCTTTTGTTATAATACCTAATTTTCAAACGGGGTATTTTTATAAGACGGTGTCTATAAGTTAAACGATCTATACGTTAAAAGCTCAACATTTGTACCAGACAAAATCACAAGTGAGTATCTGTCTCTCCATAATCTATACCGTAAATAGCCAAAATTCAAAAAATTTAACTAAAAACTAAAAGCCGCAGCCGAAAAGAACAGACTCTTATTTCCGTATGCCATTGCTGCCTTTTCTATGTGAATGCAAGTGGTGGATCAACCTGCACTTTTGCCCCCCAAAACCAGTTTTACCTGGTCATTTTTTAGGATGATTCAGAGCTTCTTTAGAGAAGATTCGTAGGGCAAAAGTCGAGTGGCGTACTATAGCTATCAGGAAAGTTTTCCTGCTAAAATTGTGGTCCGAGTCATACGGTTGCATCTGCATTTGTACCGAAAGTTTCGGCCTTTTTTCATCTCTCTGAGTCATGAATTCCTTGAACTATTGCATATCGTCAAATTCTTTGCGTCTATGATTTACGAAAAGTAACCAGTCATAGAAATTTTTTTTTACAGGGCCTACACGATATTTTGAAGTTGATGCAGCACTAGCCGGATCCAAATTTTTGTACTTTGGAGTTCAAATTTACTTTACAGGTTTTTGAAGTCATAAAGCATCTGATTGTATAATAAGTCTTTGGCTGTGAATGTGACAAAAGTGAGACATCGGCCTTCCACTGGACCTTTTTCTTATCAATAATCATTTACCAGAATCATTTAGAAGCAAGCATCCTGAAGGGAACGGCTTAACAATAGAAAACCTTGGATGACTCGTTTCTGCATAGAAGCTAACCTAATGGTATGAAAATATTGTAGTTTAAGAGCTACTAGTGGTTCTTGAAAAAAAAAAAACAGACCGACAAGAGAAGACCTTGCAAAAACTCTTTCTTCTCTTTTCAGCAGTATTTTAGATGACACATCCACATCAGAAAACTCGCTGATATTAGGGAAAAAAATATCATTGTTATTTTTTATTTTAGTACATAGCTATTTGCATATCTAGATTGCACGTACGCAGAAATAAGCTTGCTTTCAAAGGCTTGCAATTTGTCTTTTTTTTTAATTCATTCTTCTACCTTTGAATTGCAAAAAAGTGTTACCAATACCTCCTGTTCTGTTGAACAGAATGCCCCTCTCTTTTTTTTCAGGACAATTTCTAAAATAATTCCGCTTTTGACCGTCTCGTCAGAGCTTGATAGTCAGATATGCAGGTCTGATCACCTAAAGTGATGAGCAAATTGTTTGAACAGATCGATTGGCGTTGCTACGACCAATTTCCTTTGCCGGAGCCCGGAGACATGCAACCGTAACCATGTGTACAGGAGTATGTCGATCGTTGAATGTTGGCACCATCGTTTCTTGGACAAATCCAAGAGACTGAACTCAACAAAGTCATAATTCGGCAGGCCTAGCTAGGCTAGCAGCAGAAGCGAGCCTGTTCCGTCTTCCTTGGTGCTTACTTCTTGGTGAATAAACATCTTTGATCATTGGGTAGATTCAAGTAATGGACCCTTCCTTCCAGTTTATGATTTCTTCGTCATCTATTTTAAACGATTTATCAGTTTATGATTTCTTCATCTCTTTTAAACAATTTATCAGCACATAATTTTTAAACAGTTTATTGATATTCGATTCGTTCGTATAAATACTTATGTTAGAATTAAAAATCATCAGCTATAACCGAAGAGTTTCTCGCCGGGACGGGATGCGGCCTGCTAATCTGCGACGTAGTTCGTTCGTTCAGGGAACCAGACCGCGTTCCTGTTCCTGTATTCGTGAGTGGCTGGCCGGAAGTCAAGATGTCGATTTGTAAGTTGTAAGGACATCCACAGTGTATAAAAACAGAGGGTCTTAAGCCACCTTAAGGTCGACCTTATACATTCAAGGGTGACTTTAAGCGGTATAAATAAAAACCTTAAGGTCCTCAAGCTAAAGACCTGACCATAAGCATTAAAATACATTTTTTCTTTATCTGACAAGTGGGACCATCTTAAGACCTAGTGGGTTATATACATTACAGCATTGGCCTTAAGGTTTAGATGGGACCCACCTTAAGACCTGTTGAGTTATATACATTATGGATGCCCTAACGCACACTGCTTCTCTGACGCTGACCGACCGGCCAATGCAATCTCGTCACCAGGCCCGCTAGCCGTTGAAGCGAAATAGTTGACCCCTGTCCGCGCGTCAGTTTGCAAATACTAGTAGTAGTGATAGATCCTGATATTTTAGATACGCTTATGGCCTTTACTGTCTTAATAATTTTTATCTATATTTTTTAAGATGACAGCGTACAACAGAGACACCAACATATACGATAGAAACATCGATACGAACGATATATATGATTTTGGACTTACGAAACCGTTCGAATAATTCACTTCAAAAAAATCATCACATTTATTTTAATTTTCAGAGAAACCAGAAAACAGAGCCATAGTTACTTATGTGACCAACAAGGTCTTTTTTTTTTTTTGAGTTAGAAACACCCTGCTCATTTTAGCTTCTTCAGTAGGGTTTTGGTTCCTAGCTTTAGTTTATTAATTTCAGTTTTTTCTGAATTTTTAGCTTTTTAAGGGTTTTTTTGCTTTTTCTTTTTTCATATTTCTTTGTATTGTCCGTAATAGGCTAACATATTTTTTCTATTTTTAATTTTTAATTTAATTATATCAAAAAAGATACCAGTAACTACGGTACAAAATAAATCAGTTACAATGCTAAACAGTGAAAAATAAGTGATAAGTCACAAAACAGAAAAGCCCAAATGAGTAGACTAGGGACCTGTTTGATATGGCTGCAGCTTATAGTTTTTGGCTAAAATTTTTAAATTTTAGCTGTTTACAACAGAGATTACGGAGAAAGATACCCGCTTACGATTTTAGTTAATACAGATGTTAAGCTTTTAACTTGTACTACAATTAACTTGCAAATCCCATCTTGAGAAAATACTTCATTTAAAAGTTAGATATTATAGCAAAAGCTAAAAATCACTTTTAAAAGCCGTAAAGAACAGGGCTACTAGCCAGTGAAACGTAACATGTTCCTTTATTCTCTTCGCCGAAGAGATGCCAAGCCAATCTCACGACCAACAATATATTTGAAACCGAAGTTGAGCTACCTCTCCTGGTTGACAATGGACTCTCCGGCTCTCAGCGGCCTGCAAATCTGAAATAATTGACGTCCCTGAGCATCAGTTATATGGAAGATAGGCTAAAATCCAACCCAACAGTTGGGATCATATCAACATGTTCATCTGCATTGCCATGGTAACACAAATATAATACATAATATATCAAAATTGAGGTGATATTAACTATCTCTGCATCTTCACATCCTACGACAAACCATGTAATGTCAAAGCACGAACTACACAATTGTACGGAGCGGTGATGTAAATAAAAATATTGACTTTGCTACGTTCACTACTCTTGACTTTAGGCAGGGTCGCACCCAAACCGAAACACTAGATCATATGATGTACATTGGCAACTAAAAAACCTTGACAGAGAAGGGTACATTTTTGGCACATAATGACTGAACAGACGAAGTTCCTTTTCTTTACTCAGCTTGTCAACAGATGCTACCGCAGCCACTTAGAAAGGAGATGATAAGCCAAGGCAAATCAAAACTGCAATCTCATGATGAAGATCGACTAGCCATTAATTTGGGGGAAGATTTGTGATATTTTCATAAAAACATCCATGACCTAACAGCAAAGACATTCGATTAGAAAAGGAGGGTGAGTTGAATGATAAACTTACTATGTGAGATGATGTCAAGTGTTAGGAGAATCAAAACATACCTCTTTGTCATTTTGGTATTTTACAATATTCAGAGGGTTCTGTGAGCACTGCATCAAGATGACACTATGTCAGAAGAATCAAATAATTAAAAAATATGAAATAGTTTCTACTGGAACTTACATCCATGATGGCCGTTTGAATCTTTGGATTCTGGAATGCAACAGCAACTTCTGGGTTTGCCATTATTTTTGATACTACTTCCTCTGGAGTCATGCCAACTTGTGCTGTACAAGCAACAAAAGAGCTTGGGAGTTCACATCTACTCATTTTTATTGGAAAACAAAATTTGTGGGTACCCGATGGAACAAATTTGCAATACATGACTTATGGTAAGAAATAGAAAATTGCTTCAGGGGAAGAATGGATTCTTAATTCAATTCAACTATTTCCATCACCTACCAACTATAATAAGAACATAATAATAGGAGCGTGTGTAAAAGGTACGTTAGGTGTTTAGCACAAGAAAATAACAAGGGTATTAAAAGAACACCAGATGCTCAATATAACATAACTCCAGTCCAAGAATTTTAGTAACTGTGACAAACTCAGGTGTACATATTCGTAGGGAAGACCAAAGAGAATTTTAGCATTCAGAATTTTCATATAGCTTTAGAAGAAAGGAAAAGGCAGAGAGATAATGAGAAATTTCCTGCAGAATTCCTGTGTTCCAAACAGGACCCAAGTAAATGTGGAAGTGTTCAATGACTTAATCCACTCACCAAATTGCTGCCTGACTTCCGGACTGCTAAGGTCGAAGTTCTTCAAGTGATCAAGCATGCGGTTATCCCATTGATCAGGAGATCCACCCATGTTATTTCTATTAATAAGCATTAAGCAGAACATCAGTACCAAAAGGTCAAGGAAGACTTGTACACTGCAAGGGACATAATAGACGGTGACAGTAGGTAACACCGTGGGCCATGCATATGAGTTCTGGGCTACGAGCATAAGATGCATAACACACATTCGCATTATCCAGCACATACAAGGCTTGGTCCAACAGGCTTATACCAGTCCATGTTATCACTGTTCAAGACTAACGCAACATGGGTTAGTGCCAAGCATACTGAGTTCATCTTTCGAATTACTCTTGACCAGGGTCACTTTAATTACAGACATTTAAAATTTCAACAATTCAATATCCAAGTTGAAATGATAAATTCAGAAACAGATTGCATACAAAAAGTGCAAAGAATAAATGTATTACAGCATTTCCTGTAGCTGTTGGCGGTACATCGGATTCTGAAGCATCCCTGGAAAATAAGATTCTCACACGTCACTATACTAAAACAGAAAATAAACTCCAATTTATGTGATACGGAGGAGTTTAAATAAGTTAACAGGAGCATACACTTGAATGAATCTGGGTTCCTCATCTCCTCGGGCAAGTGGCTGCAACATGTGAAGAAATCAGCAACCTTAAAAATTCCAAGCTACTTGAAAGAAAAGAGAATTCTTAATTTACACCTAGTTTTCTGTCATACAAGAATTAAGAACTTCAGAATTACTGAAACTCGTTTGTATGCTGACTATTACATGGGAGGCAATGCTGCATGACCACATCAGCCCCATCACAAAACAAGCCATAATTGGAACGCTGAGAATTACTATTGAGTAATTCATAGTTATCTTCAATCATGGAGTTCCTTCCATTCGGAACTAACTTCATGCTTTGGTATGGTGTTGTGCAAGACTGGTTGTTAGCCCACAGATGGCAGACTCCCAAACTAGTAAAATTCACTACTAAATTCTTGGTCTGCTACACCGAAGTGTTTGTTTTGGTATTGTTAATAACTTAATTGTCCTCATCATTCAGGAAAAAGAATACAGGGAGATACCCTATGCAGAATGGGGGTATGTGATGCCATATTGGACGTAAATGTTGTGATTGCATTGCATCATATAGAACCACTTGGACTGACATATATTGACCAGGAACCCTTTTGGGCCCAAAAGAGCTGACACGAACAGACCTAGGTATATATATGCTGAGGCCCAGCTGGCTCCTGGGGTGCTACATGTGATATATTGCGTCTCTTTCTGTGTAATAGGTCAGGTGTGTAGATGGTACAGACCATGGTATATTTAGTATATAAAGCATTTAACTGATACCAGCAAAACTTTACTGAACTAATAAAACCAAATGCACCCAGTTCCTGGGGAAACATTACTGAGTTATTAAAAAAATGAAAGGCAAAAATAGCACATGATGCAAAGTTTAAGTCAGTTGCAAACTTACGGGTAAACCATCTTCTGCACAGCTGGATCTTCCATCATTTTCTCGATTGTTTCAACAGATAGCATAGGTCCTGACTTACCTATACACAGAATCAGTTTTGGGCATTTATCCACAACAAGAAACAACGGATAAAAAGAACATTATAACATCATTTTAAGAATATACTGAAATGCAAATAAAAATCCTAAATTTGTGACGTAGAAAATTGTGCAATTACTAACTGGATTCAGTTGGCCCGGTAGCAGCATCTTCAGTTGGCCCAGTAGCAGAATCTTCAGTTGGTTTAAAAGCAGCTCCGTTTGTGGGAACCTTAGAGAACCATAGAAAAGACATTAAATACTATGAATTGTACAGGAAGCATATTACCAAGATTCTTAATAAAACTTACTTTTTGCTCAGTATCCTCCTTATTTTCATTTTCTGTACTATCACTTTTTACATCTACTGTCTCCAGTGAAGATTGAAGTTCCTTTTGCTGCAACTCTTCAGGAGAAACATCAACAAAAGCTGCATACATTTTGTTACGATAACAACAATGAGATGCATACGTCAAATATATGAAGAAAATGAGATTAAGCATTAAGAAAAGCAGGACAGGCGAGCCCACTAGGACTATGATCTGGCTCAATGGGCGGTGTGTGTTTATTTCCTAATATTGCGCTACAAGAGGAGCCAAAAAAATCGGATCAGAGAAAAATACAATAAATGCTCTAAAAGATATAAATTGAGGATGTTATTGAAAGTTTAACACACAAAAAAAGCCCATCCCCCATTCAATGATAGTAATTTCCGGATTGAATGGTCATTGGTCAATACCAAATTTCTTTGGAGGCTTTGGTGTTTCAACTGCATCAGCCACTTCTGAAGTTCCAGCTGCTTCCACTTCAGTAGCCGAAACATCAACAGTTGCACCTTCTGGGGACGTATCTTTCCTTGGTTCTGAGTGTGGGTAACCGCTTGGGGCTGTGGGAGCTGCCTGTTGTGGCATGGCAAATGGGAAAGGCGAGTTCGAGCCAAATGTGTTTGGTGGTGCCTGGGTCATCATTGACTTGAATGCTTGTTGCATTGCATATTTCTACAACAGAATTAGCAACATGTCAAAAATGGGCAAGCAAATTAATGTTGCTCATGTACGGACAAACGTACACTTCAAAAAATTCGAACAACACAACTATTAGACAGTAGATACAGTAAAAGGCAACAGCAAAGGGACAGAGGACCAAGCCCACAAATAGAATATTGTATTATTTAAAGCCAGGCAGCAAAGTAGGGAGCAATGCAGACAGTATCATTTTGGGGGAAAAGTGGCGCACAACAATGACGGAAATTGTACCAATAGTATAAAACTAGAAAAGTAGAAAGTATGTGACATAAAAGAAAACGAACTGTCCGTCAAAGTACAATACATTGCCACCTTCGTAGGACCACATACTATGCTTTAAACAAATAAGAACTAAAAAAAGCTCTGAAAAAGCAAGAAACGAAATACAGATGCACTGGAACTGGAAGGGTAAGCAAGTGTAAGCAAAAAAGGATCAATGAAATACCTCCCTGACTCATGTCCTAGTATGCAAAGGTACCCAATGGGTCATTCTGAGGTTGCAAATATGCAAATGATTTGAGGATACATACTGTTTGAAGATGCAGAAACAGAGAATAGCTGTGAGCTCACCTTTACCATGGAAGAGACCTGATACACCAACCATTAAGTATCAAGTTACAAAGACAGAGAGAAGATATACAGTACAACACATTAAAGCATAACAGGCAGCAGAATTCGCACCATGGAAAATGCCGCAGACAATGCTACACCAACTCCAATCCAGAAAACAGGTGAACCACTGCAGAGATTTTGCAACAAACCATTGTGTGGGGGGTAAAATCAAGAACGGCGTAGACAGACAGAACAAGGAAACAAACTCACATGTATGATGACGGGGGCGGCATGGGAGGCAGGGTACCAGTTCCGGTCGACACATTCTCACTGTTGGTTGAAGACGACATGCTTGCAAAGCCCTTTGTGCTCAATCCATCCAAAACTGATGTAGCAAACATTTTTTTTACATAAAGAAAAAAAAAGAACAAAGGAGATGTTAATAAAAGATTTAAATGGGGAAAACCTAAGCCGACCAACATTCTCTACTCATCAGGTACTGCCCTACAAATACGGATGGATAAGCTGACCATTCTAAAGTCATCAACTACCACTATACTGCAAATACAGATGCAGATCTTTATCGAGGATGCATGACGGAACGACCTCAAAATTCACAAGGATGAGGCACTCAATCCCACAAATGAAGTGCAGGGTACAGCAACGGATCCAGCTGCCGTAGAATCGAGTAAAACTCCGAACAATCTCACAAATACTACAGCTCGGACGCTTCAAGCTAGCCAAAGCGCACGCTTTCGCCACTTGCCCCTATTCAATAGCGCATCGTCCTCGCATCTAAACAGAACACTAATACAAACAGAGCACGAGTACGGAAGCAACAGAACAGGCAGCCCCCTCACCATTCCTGGATCCGCGAGCCGCGGCGGCGACGACGAGCTTGGGCCTCCTGGCTCCCCTCCGCCCGGCAGCGGCGGGGAGGGGCTGCGACGAGGGGCGGCGGCCGCGGGCGACGGAGAGGAGCGGGAGGCGGGGATAGGCGGAGCACGAGGAGGCGAGGACGAGGCTCTCCATGCCGCGCCGCGTGAAGCCCTAGCTCTACCTTTCCGCGGGTGGGGTCTCCCCCTCGCTCGCGCTAGGGTTTTTTGGCTCGCGCGTGTCTCGCCGTAGCGGCGAGGCCTCCGGCTTTTTACTGGTGCGGTGAGACAGATGACATCGACGACGCGGAAGCGCTGGGTGGGTGACGAACCGACGCCAAAGCCGCCTATCGCTGTGGGGTGGCTGCTGGTCTGCGGGGGCTTTCAATTTTTGCCACTCTTAAGAATAGTTAATTCTCGCTGTCACTTACACGTGGGGCCACCTGAGTCTATGACAGTTGACCAGAGTGGCAAATCCTTTGCCACTCCACTCATAAGAGTGATATAGGATTAAATATTCCGTCTGCCGGGGGTACTGCTGTACTTTTAGCACTGTAGCACTATGAAAAGACTAGTGCCAGCCGAGAGCGATTTTTTTGGCATTTTGGCGTGTTTTCGACCTGTATGTAAAAATAACTGTATACATATAGAATTAGTAAAATTAGCACTTCTATCGTTTTATCACCAGACGACAGCGCTCAGCAACGGACACCTAGGCCATCAGAGCCCAGCCATCGGGCGGCCACCCGCTTGCCGCCTGGCCACTAGGAGGCGCCCTACCTGCCGCCCCGCCACCGGATGGTAGGTGATTAGCCGGCTAATTAGCTGCTGAGTTATGATTTTTTATTTATTGCTTGTTTGAATTTTTAAATATAGCAAATTGAGCGTATACGTTGGGACATCTCCAAGCATGCACGCGTAGAGAACGCGAGGTTCGCGAAAGGGAGCATAAGAGAAAGAGAGAAATAACGACCAATGCAAAAGAGGCCGTCGAGGAGTTCAACGCCGAGCTCGCAAGGAAGGAAAAATAGTCCCCGATCCATATAGTAGGTCGGGCCGTTCCAATCTAGTCCCTAAAGGTCAAATTTATTTCTATTCCAAAAAGGGACCTATATATCGTACGAGTACTTCGGTTTGTTACATTGTATATGATGTTGTTTCTTATACACGTAACCAAACTCTGTGTGTTGTGTTATTCCCAACTTTATTATAAAATCTATTTTAATTTGTGATATCAAATCTCGTCGTCTTTTCGCATTCAATTCTTCAAAACGAAGTCTTTTGTTACCATCTTACCACCAAATCCTAAGATTCTAAATACATAAATCAAGTCTGAACTAAATTCAACCATTATCTCGATTCATAGCTTACAAACCAACTGCAATCACGCATGCAGGAGATTTCAATCACCAATTAAATGAGCATCGCATATCGCTGATTATGATTAAATTAACATAAAATAACATGGCAAATTCACAGCACATAAAATTCCTAAAAAAATTCAACAATTAGGTCGACTGTGTTGAAAGGTTGTACATAAATGTTTTTAATTTTTGAAGGTCATTTGCTATATGTAATAATTCCTAAAATTATCATAATCATATGAATTTTTGAGCAACATTCATAGCGGATAAAATTGTCAAAAGATTACACAATGAAGTACGTTGTGTCGGAAAGCTGTACATAAAATTTCATAATTTTTGAAGCTTATTTTCTATATTTAAAAATTTAAATATATAATAAATAAAACATCCTAACTCAATAGGTGATTAAGCCGACGAATTAGCACTACAACATGATAGCCGTGTAGAGACGTATTATTTATATGTTAGAGACACATTAAACCATCACTAGGGGAACGTAGAGCCGTTTTTATAAAACGTCCATAGAGTGTCTCTCCGTGAACCGTGTCAAAGACTACAGAGATGCATTATTAAGCATGTCTATAAGGTATGAGTCATTTTTACATGCGTGTCTATATATGTAGAGATGCTTTCACATCAAGTCTCCAAAAATCTGACGTGTTACATAGTGTCACTTTATTGCATACCAAAAAACATAGAGACGCTTTTATTATTTCTAATAAAGTTGTTATATTATTTTTTCTATTCTATAGGAATGTTTTTTATTATACAAATATATATGGTGTTGTATTTGTATGACATATCTATTAATAATTATGCAAACATTATTTCACATCTCTATTTCATATGCAGCATCATATCATTGCTATCAACTAACCAGAAAACAGTAGATCAATACACTAAATTGAAAAAAAAACTGTAATTATATTAGAGCAAGTGTCGTTAACACAATCAAAAAAGCAGTACACAAAAGGGCCGACACACTAGAAAATACCCACAATTATTTTTTTCAACAAGAATACAGTGTGATTCCTCTGCCCCACTCATTAGTCATAGTATTTTAGCTTCTCTATCTTCATTGCATTCTGTACATTTTCTTTATAGTCTTCCATTATCTTGCAAAATAAACCATTTGAAAATAAACAAATACACTGGATATAAGTCATTTTTAACATATGATGAATATTTGAAAAGAATAGAAGAACATGACATGCTACTGTTTAAAGTTGTATTGTTGGCTCATTGGACACAAAGTGGTTTTAGTTAGGAGTTTACATGATAGTTGGATATAGCCGATTTCAAGCCATGCGAAGCAACCAATACGTTGTCAAAACAAATTTACATGTGACCAAGGGCACAATTGTACCCATGAACTTCTGAGTTTTTAACAAAATCAAGACGCATGATATATTGATTTTGCCAACTATGTTAGTTAATTTGTTTCTTTGCCAAAAAGCAGCTTTTAGAAGCTGAAAACAAGAGGCTCAAAGATAGATGGTTTACTTTCCACCATTTTACATACCAAGGTATTTAGGTTTGTGCCTTACTCAGGCTTCACGGCTTCTCCGATGGTTGATAATCCACACCCAATCATCTTCATGAAGTCTCATATCATGGATAGCAATAAGTTTCTCATCACTTTTTGTATTATCAAAATATGCTTTCTTCAAATCTCTCTTGAAATCCCTTCATTTCATGGTCGCAGTTGCCATAACCCAGTCCCTAACACTTCCATCCACCTGAAAGAACAACTGGTTGCACATAGAGATAAAAGTTCAGCAGAAAACAGTAATTTCTACATCTAAATATGCCCTCCACAAGTGTATATGAATATTACTAGAGTTGCCATAACCCAGTCCCTAACATTTCCATCCACTTGAAAGAACAACTGGTTGCATATAGAGATAAAAGTTCAGTAGAAAACAGCAATTTCCACATCTAAATATGCCCTCCACAAAAGTTTATGAATATTACTGGAGTACATATGAATATTATTGGAGTAACTGTAAGTCATCAAACAACTTAATTTTTTTTTCATCATCAACCAGATTCCAAATGTGATGCCCAAGGGGAAAATTCACTCTTACAAGTGTCCCTATAGAGTTAGGGAATACACAAGCATTGGCCCCAACAGGCTCTCCTAATTCATTGACTTCAACATTGACCATTTGCATGGCTTATCAATCATTGGATGTATCAACATCGGCAAAATAAAAATAATGTCAAGTTGTAGAAGCAAATAGTAGAAAAGATAACTCATTGAAAAAACTTATTTAGCACATTGGCTAGTTAAAGAAGTAATCAAAGATGCCAAATGATGCAACAGTTAAAGAAGCATATTATTTTGCACACAATTCAGTTCTAGAAATGTTATAAGTACAATCAACTAATGGGAAGTTTGTCCTTAAGCTTTTGCCACAAAATCACCTAAGAACCCAGATGTAGATTATCAATTCTGAAATAGTTGAATAGATTAGTAAGCGTAACGCAAGTACTCCCAATCTGTTGTACCATATGCAATTTATTCGATACAATTTAAGAATAAAACAGTACACAATCAAGAATATATAGATATGCAGTATATGCTATCACAAAATCACAGTGATATGACCAAACAATAATAAAGTAGATCAACACAAGTAGGGTAAAATCATAAGCTGCATGAAAAGAGTAAAGGGAACACATGTATGCCTAGTTGCAATGCAAGCATTCAAAGTTTAGGTCAAATATCCCAACTTTGGATGGTATTATCGATGCAAGTATTCAAAGTTTGAAACCCAAGCTCTCCTACCCAATATCTACATGCAGCCAACAACACACATTCAATGTTAGGATTCTGGAGTATAATTAACACAACATGCAAAATAATCTGCAAAAAAGAGTTCTAACATCTCAGTTTGGTTTTAGCTGCATGCAAGGGCCCAACTTGAAAGAATAGAAGGACTAACAGTTGGAAAATTTTTCCCATGGACAATTGTTTGGGGAACAAACTTCACTATTATTTGGGGAATCATTCCCAAATAGCTATTGACAGTTGGAATCTTTTGGTAGACAAAATTAAATATGCAAGAAAACCAATTAGTAAAACAAAACAAAAAGTGTTCTCTAATTTCCTACAATTTCATGCCTAACATCACCAGCTCATCACTCATCAAATCCCATTCCAGATCCATTCGTTATCTTTAGATCTAAAAAAACCAAGAATCACTGCCTACCCTCTCTTGCCCCATTCGCCAAAAATGCACAGATATCATATGAATTTATTCCTTCTAAATATAGGCTACGTCTGAAATGCGAGGTCGTCATACTAAATTTATAACTTCTATTGAAAATTTTTATGCATACAACCTTTAGTTCCCTGTGCCAAGATATTTCCCATTTTCCGGCAGGACAAATGTCCACTTGATCAGTACAATATCCTGAGCTCTATTAACATCTCCCCTCCTCATTATGCAAAGCAGAATGACCATATAGATATTTTTATAACAGAAGCTGGTGCACACTGCAGATAAAACCGATGGGATCTTTTAATGCAAGATACATGCATCATCCACTTAAAAGGCTACAAGGTACAAAAACGGCTATCAAATTACAGTCTTCACATAACCCTAAACAAGAAAATGGTAAGCACAGCCCGTAAGAACTTGGTAGAGTGTCTCTGCCACATACTTCATATTTGCTACTCTTTCGCTCTCTTCCGGGCCAGAGCTCGTTCTCTGGCAGCAGCAAGTGCATCAGCACTCCTCTTGTAGTGGGCATCTGTGACCTGTGCTGGTTGAGTATTCTGCGGGGTCTGAGAAGCATTCGAGGAAACATCTGAATGTTTCTCAGTTGATCTAGCAGATGTTGTATCCCTCGATCTTGTAGTTGCAGGTTCATCCACACTTCTACTTTCACGAGCCATTTCTGATCCTACATTGGGTTCTCTTCTGTGCTTAGGAGAACGATCAGATCCTTCAGCATCAAACTTGCTAGTCTGAATATCTTCTACTTTATTGTCCAGCTTTTCAGGCTTGGTATATTTTGTATTTTCATGCGCCCGTGCACCGAAAGCAACATTCTTCTCAAGCGCAAAGTAAAAATCACTCAAGTCTTTCTTTTTAGTTACCTATAGAAATAGATGAAGAAAACAAAACCAGTTAGCCAAAAGAGAAGATGGTAGTGAAAATTAGCTGTATGTTTTCTTTGCTGTTTTGGACAAAAACATAAGGACAAACCAGTTTTCATTGCATTAATTTTGTGAGCGAAGATATTACTGATTACTCAAAAGATGCTTGTGTTAGCAACAGCGAGTGGATCATATTATGCATAACCAGCAAAAAGTAAACGAGGACAATCCTTTAAAAAGAGACAGAACTGAAAAATGTATGTAACAAAGTAGGTTTATATATAGCAACACAGCATCAGAATTCATAAGCATCAAAGCCCCATTGTTCTCCTCTTTTGGCTAGACAAGTGGGACACACAGCACCCTAGTGTGATCGAAAAAAGGCAAAATTCAAACTAACAGTTTTCTTATAAACATTGACAACAATTCAGACTACATCAAGTTTGCATGCATACTTTGGCAATGTGGACCATCGTCACACATGGTTTTGATAGAAATAAGTAAATGCTATATCACATGATAGCAACTTCAAAACAAAAGGAATAATAGAAATATGAACCCATGAAGATAAGCATGCATGTAAACAAGAAGAAAACATGTAACGATAAACAAATGAGCAAAACTTACATCTTCCTTTTCTTCTTGAAGCTGCCGCCGTTTCTCTTCCTCCAGCCATTTTTGCTCCTCCTCAAGTTTCTTCCTGTAGGCAGATGTTACGAACTTGTCTTTGTCAGCAAATAGGTGGTCTTCCTTGCTCCTCTCTTTATGAAGCTTCCTCTCGTATATTATGTCCTGCTCTCGTTTACGCTGTTCTGCTTTCTCCTTGAGTGCTGCAATGTACTTTGACTGCAAAGAAAACATGGTGTCAGAAAATAAATAGACATCATATTAGAATAAGAAACATATTTCATCCAAACATCTCTGTGATACCAATTAGTGGTGGGATTTGCTTCGTTTGCAGAATAAGCTACAACTCTATGGCACTCAACACGGAATAGATCCATGAAGGAGTTCATCAGCTCAAGGCTAAGCATCGCAATATTTTAATCCAAAACACAAAGGCAGTCCCCCTTAAATTGCATCATACATCTATATTCTGTGATGATATTTTCATACCGGTCCCGTTACAAATTTAACAGAATCAACTACTTCCTTGTGCAGATGGAGAAATGCAGACAACTTCAAAGACATCATACACCATCACCCATGAAGGAAAATTTCAATTATCCCTAAAATTCTGGTTTGGCCCTCAATTATGTTTCCAATATTCATCAGACAAAACTACAAGGCGCCAACAAACAAGATGAACTTTGCTTGCTAAAACTACTCTCTCTCTCTCTCTCTCTCTCTCTCTCTCATGACACAGAAATAAGCTGGAAGCAACACTACCCCTTTACTAA